>CM048745.1:40985683-42188897 GCA_026315105.1 Locusta migratoria
ATTCCACTAACGGTGCGAAATATTCGCACGGGTCCTCTGTCTTTCGTATATATTAAAAGAATCTATTTTATAATTATAATTGATTTTAAATAAGTGTTTTGATATGGCTTTAAGAAAACACAAGCTTATATAATATTCTGTATACTGTTACTATCTATAATAAATATTTTTAAATGATAAATATGTAATTTTATTTATTTCCGTTTCACATGACTGGCCACTGATGCTGCAAAGTATTTGCACAGGTCGCCTAGTTTTATTACTATTGTTCTCACACTGTAGTGAACCGTCGAATTTTATGAACATAAGAAATGGGTGGTAATGCCTTCGTTCCATCCATATAGACTAACATTTAGGCGAGTATTTCCTTCCTTTAACATTCGATATCTTTAATATTCCCGGCGCGAGTCGGCACCGGCACGAACCGATTGTGGTATGGTGTTGCTTCTGCAGCACAAGTATCACAAGTCTCCAGCCTGCTTTCAGCAGAAGCTCCTCTGCATGATTTTTTTTCAATTATACTTATGATAATATGTTTATTTTTCTTCTATTACTATTAATTCTGTAATATGAATTTAAAAAATTAAGAAATGTTTAGTTTTTCACATAAGGAAAAACTCTCCTAAATGTTAGTCGAAATTAATGGGATGGGTCCATACCACATATTTCTAATGTTTGATTCCATTTCCTGGAGGTGCTCCACGACCACACAATGATGAACACACCAGATGTATTTCGCAGCAATGGCCGTTAATGTTTTATTAAAAACACAGATCGATTTCAGTCACCTAGTGATCATCTTCAGTGTCCTTCAAACGAGCATATGAGTTACATTCAGGGCATTCATATGCTCGTTTGAAGGACACTGAAGATTATCACTAGGTAACTGAAAACGATCTGTGGTTTTTTAAAATAAAACATTAACGGCCAATGCTGCGAAATACATCTGGTGTATTTCTAATGTGTTTATAATTCTATGAGTCACTACAGTGTGCAAACGATAGTAATAAAATTACAAAATCAATTAACAGTTAGCTGGCTCAAAGTAGATGGCAGTGAACAAGTACTGGTCACACCCGTGTTTCCTTCGATCTTCCACTGACAGTGGGTGACGATCCCTTTGTTGCTGGCCACAATCCCACTAAGAACGAAAAAAAAAAAAAAATCACAACATGTAACAAATGACGCCTGCTTCTCATCCTTTACAGATCTGCAGTGTCTGAGGCTAAACTAAATCTGCGCGTTTTCCGTTCATTTAAAGTATAAAAATCGATATGAAAGTACCATGGAGACAAGGAAAATTGTGGGATTCAGGAAATGTTCATAGAAAAGCAGTTCCCATCAGACAGCTTCCTAACAAAATAAATAAGAATTCTGAGGACCGTGTAGAGTTCTTTGAAAGTGGAGATGAGCTGAAACATAGTACAGCGTGTACCATATACTTTTGGCACACCTGACGTACCCCCCCCATGGCCATAAGTTGCAGCATCTCTTATCAGGAGGTAACTAAATGTCTTTAATTTTACTGTTATGTATTCCTACTTTAGTCTCGGTCTGAGGGATAGCACTTTTCTGTGAGACATTGTATATAAATTGTTTCACCTTGTGTTCACCTTTTGGTAGAACATTTTCTCGGAGTTATAAAAGCTAAAATTAAGAGAAGATTCAAATGTTTAAGCTTAAGGGACTTAACAGCGGCGTCATCAGTCCCTAAACTTACAAACTACTTATGAACTACCTTATACTAAAGACGACACAAATATCCACGCCCGAGGGGGGGAACTCCCGTCCGTAGCCGTCGTGCAGACTGTGGCTGGCGCGCCGCAGTCCCTTCGGCCACCGCGGCCGGCTTAAGAGAAGGCTAAATAGTGTAATCTTAGGTGTAGAAGCATCAATAAATGTAAGTATATTTTTGGGTTTCTTCCGTTTATTATCCTCAACTAGAAAGTCATTGAGTAGAATTTCAGAAATTTTATTTCAGTCCATCAACAGCAAATTCGCTGTTTACGTTAATTGTTTTTTCTCTTGTAGTTTGAAACACGAAATATGTATTCCATTAATTGTAGAATGTGGACAACACTACTTGTATACCTCTTAAGTGAAGTATTACCTTACATAAAATCATAGCAGATCATTGTTCATTGTAATCGGTTGCCACCCAAGAAAAATTAGGGTATAGTTATTTTCTGGTTATGAATGATTAACACACCACGAGGGACCAACATACGTGGTCAGCATATAATTTTTTCGGCACTGTAGTGCTTTATGTCACGCTCAAAACACGCCGAGTTCGTAGGCTTGCGGACGCGGCATGATGCCGCTCAGATAACTCACAATTACTTATGAAAGGATGTAGATATCAGTGCGACTACCATTTCAAAAACTTTTCTGTTCTTTTAGCTCAATTTCACTCGCTGTAATGTATAGTCTAAAATGCATAGTACAGTAAGCTGCCCGCTATCGAACTTTTTCAATACACGATTTGTAAATCAAGTGCGCATACCTGACAAAAAGCATCATTTGAAAACGATTGCTACGAATTTCGAAAAGGTGAATGTTTTATTTGGAAGCTAAGATGTTTTACTACCCTGTGTCCAAAAATCAGATTTGTTAACCGAATACTTTCATCAAAATCGAGTGAGGAGCTTTACGAAACTCAAAACTCGTGCGGAATGAAAAGTAGACTTTTTATTTTTTCACAGGCAAGGCAAAGCTTGTAAGGAAAAAATAAGTTGATAAAACGATGCGATGTGGTCTTATATAGCGTCAAAATTTCTTACAACTTGAAAATCGAAAAAGTTGTTCTTCCCCCTCTTTTTCGTCTTGGCACATCCCCGCTTAGCTCGGCCCGGCCGGCAGTGTGAACGCACAGTCTTAGACGTGTGGCGGACGGGCGCAATGATTAACGGCGTCGTGAGGGGGCTGGCCGTGCGCATGCGCACTGCTGTCGGCTGTTCCACGTGCCAGCCGGGAGTACCGAGTCTTCTCGCTCCCGAGACTGCATTATCGGCACGGCCGGCTCCCGGGTACGGCGGTCTCGCTAGCCGCTCCCTCTGGCGGGAACGAGCGGGAGCCAGGCCGCGTTTGACGGCCTCTACTCTGCTCTAAGATGGAAATTAAGCGTTTCGGGACACATGTCCACATAACATTTTCTTTCTTTGTGTGTGAGGAATGTTTCCTGAAAGTTTGGCCGTACTTTTTTGTAATACCCTGTATATGAGTCTTCCTAGATAAATGTTGGAAGGGGGGGGGGGCAGGAGATGGACCCAGAGAGCGAGATTGAGGAGGGGGAGCGGATGAAATGGATCTAGAGAGAGGGAAGCGGAGATGAACAGAGAGATGGATGGAGAGAGAAAGAGATGAGGGGAGGGGAAAAGGACTACGAGAGTATAGAATAAATAAGCAAATACTTGGACAACGGCGAGTTTGAAGCTGGTACATCAGTAATTTTATGGTTAAAAACTAGATCAAAATGAAGGCTGTTTGTTTTTAGCAGAGTAATCATAATTTTTATTGAGACAAAATTTTCAAAACCAATGGTGTCCCCTAATAGCTCATTGTATGGCAATAAATTACGTTAAAAATAAAATGTTTGTTTTTAGTATGCTAATAATTTGATTGGAAAAAAAAAGGAATGGACTTTGTGGTTAAATTTTATTTAACCGTGTTGGAGGTCTAGCTGGTTGATGTTGGGAACGGATAAGAATGGCTTGAAATTATACGACCAGTTACAGAAAGGATGCCGGCAGCCTATCAGAATTCGGACGGTTTTAATTGTTGCGTGAAGATTATAAGAAACAAGAGGACGTAAAAGTATGTTAGATACGTCCCCTCTTTCACACGTTACGATGGAGGTCGCGGTGGTGTTTGAGCTAATGTTGACAACGAAACGTTTCCTTTAGATGATTATTTACTCACTTAGCGAAGGTACATACTAGAAACTTTCAACCATAGAGCATTACTTCAATATCAACACAAAGGAAGATTTCCCCCCTCATATGTACAATTTTACATAAGTCATAGAACGAAGGGCATAATCCTTTCTGTTGCCCTTGAAGTAGGCCTAAATAATCTATGTTGTTTCTGCTCTATTGTTGACAGCTTTTCGAATGTGCTCTTTTCTGGTCACTACATTTATCGTCATCGTAAAGAGAACGTTTCGTTGTCAACATTAGCTCACTACACCTCCGTCACCTTCCATAAAACTGAAGCATGTAGCGATTCTTCGTAACGTGTGAAAGAGGAGACGTATCGAACATTCTTTTAGGTCCTTTTGTTTCACGTAACAATGAAAACCGTCTGAATTTTGATCGGCTCCCTGCACCCTCTCTATAATTGATTGGCTCATTTCTAGCCAATCTTATCCGTTGCTAACATTAAGACACAAGGCCTCCAACACTTTAAGTAAAATTTAACCGGCCGCGTACATAGTCGCGGGTAACAAGTATACGTATACAAGAAAAATTCGCTTCAAAATCTAAGTGAAACGTGGATTCCAATCACATGTCAGACAAAAGTCTGATATGTGATGGAAATGGGGGGCAGGCATTTTGATTATGCTCACTTCCCCTAACACTGTTCTTTAACCCTTTACTGCAATGATTTAAGGCTATAAAAATACCAGGATTAATGTATAGTACGTATATACTGAGAAAAATAATGAAAAAAATTCCTTAAAAATATTATGCACTACTAGCAACAAAGAGTTCATAGATTTTCAGCTATATAGTGATTCAATGATGTAGCTGATGTAGTAAATGTCACTATTATGTCTCTCATCTTTCCAGAAAGTTACTCATAATGCAACAGTAGTATGTGTTTGACTACTTTCAGTTGCAAAGGAGGAATACTAATATAAAAAAAACGTAATTATTACGAGTAACTCAATGCACCTAACTGTCGAAATGATTCAGTAGCGCTCTGCAATTTATAATTTCTAGGACGAGCTATTAGCATATGTAAGACTGTCTACAAGCAGCTGCAAATTAATGTTGTAAAATTTTGATCCGTTGAGAGATAATGGGAAAAATAAAGTATGTGGCTGATCAGGTACACTATGCATTAAACGGTTAACAGTCTTCTTCATTACCTTTTCTTCTTTCTAACCTATATACTTTTTCACGCATTCGATAGTTATCATACGAAAAAAACCTATCAACACTTATTTTTGCTCTGAAGCAACTAAACTGAACTGCACGAACTCTCTACCCAATTTCACCGTACGAGTTGTGTGATATCTGAAAATAAGACGATATAGATAAACGATATTGTGGAAAAGTTTGAGTAACAATGCGATGTGATGGACTGAGAGGGGAAGGAGGGGCGGGCCTTTAAATACTCAGCCTGGGTGGCAGAATCTGTGGAGGCGGCCCGGGCTCAGCTGTGTCATTCAGGAACTTGTGCAACACTCTCCAAAGCGCACGCCTTTCCTTGCTGAGTACGTCAGATCACCGATGGATATGGAATATATGCGCAAAAATTCTAAGCGACATTGCGGACCTTTTGAGCTTCACATTTAAGTTCGAACTTGCCGAGGTGCTAGTCTCACTACAAGTAGACATTACATTACTCCATTTACGACACAATCCGCGCTGTGAGACTTAAGTGAGATCATCCTACTAGATCGGTTACATACAGAATACCTTTAAATAAGGTACAAATAATTTCAGTTTTCGTTCCAGTACGGCAAGTCAAAAGTGAATTGCGATGTTGAAACACACAGGACAGAGGGTGGAGGAATGGGCTGAAGTGCAGTTTATGAGTCCGTGAGTGGCATTTCATGTTTGGACGTTGGCAACGGCGCTGGAGCCAATCAGCAGTCGCGTTCGCGCGGCCAATAACAAACAGCTTTCTCTTTGTGGTTTGTAAACAAATCGGCGTAGTGGATGAGAAGATCTTTAGATCAACATATTTCATTGCAATAAATGTGGGATTTATATTTACGTTCTGTAATGGAGATGGAGCGTACTGGCTGTACTATGTAGTCAAAATTATTTTCACCAGTGATTTTAGTTGTGGTGATTGCATGACTTTCGCAGCCTTTACTACGAGACCAATTACTTATACTGAGCGGTTCTGAACCGGATATTCAGGCGCTACTACGAGGCATTTTTTTTTTTTAGTACGTGAGGGCGCGTAGCGCCCGATGCTCCGGTACAGAACCGGAACTTTGAGATTACACGGATTCTTCCAAATTAACCAACATCTGGTTTTTCTTAGGGAAATTAACACTAATTTCAATAACATTCATCATTCACGTATTGCAATTCATTGGAAAAATTCAGTCGTATTACTTGAGAGAGAAACACTTAAATGAATATACACTGCAAGAAATTATTAAATCTGAACGAAAAACCATGTGAAGAAAGGCCAAATTCACAACACATGAAACGCCGAATGTGATTGGCCGCCTTCACCTGCGTCATTCATCGCGCCGTTAACAACATCTACGCATGAACCACAACTCGCGGACTCGTAAACTGCACTTTTACCGAGGAATTGGGGGGGGGGGGGGGGAGTGTATGTCCAACAGACTGGTTCAATCTAAGAGACACACACACACACATCAACACAGCGATACGTGTCCAGGAAATTAGTAACAAATACCATTTCTTTTCAATGCACAGCGGAATTTACTACTTATGCCAGTGGGCATTTATGTAAATCAATGAGGGAATTCGAAAATTTGTTCCCAACCGGGATTCGAAACTAAGTCTCCCGCTTATTAGGCAGTTGTGCTTACCATCCTTAGTGCCCATCCTTATTAGTCATTTCCCGCGACATGTCGCTAATCCTTTCTTCAGCGCGGATGCCCATCGCGCCCTCGGGCTTACGGGAATCTGCGACCTGCCGCGAGTAGTGTGTGGCGGTGGTAACGTGCGATAGTCGGTAGAGGCACCAGTTGGTGGTGTGTGGAGAAGCCGACAACTTGCGTCCGATGGAAGGCGTGCTAGCGTAGTGCGCGCAGTCATGGTCATCGCTGTGTCTCAGCACGACTGCCTGCGAAGCAGAAGACTCTGGCTCGAATCCCGACTGGGCACAAATGTCGCAGATTCTTTCGTGCGTTGATCGATTATAAATGTAAACAACCGAGCAAACAAATCCGTTTGTAAACAAACGAACAAACAGTAGCGAGACTAGTTTTCTTACGATTCAGAGTGGACTTGAAGTGCACTGGTGCAAATATATTTAACTAATATATATATTTTAAATACAGGTAATTCTACCAGTAGGTAAAAAATTGCAACCATACCAAATTCCCAATTCCTTTTACAATTATCAGAATATTTAGATTCAAAGCTTAAGAAATCATGAAAACTGCCTGACAAGTAGCGGTGTTTGTGTTTAACTCGGTATGAATTATATAAGAGTCAACATTTACAAAATAAGGTAACTAACGCATTTGTACTTCAATAGTTATTAACTCCAGACGTGAGGAACGGTATATATTTATCGCAACTAACGTAGTAGCAGCATTTTTTTCTAAAGTAGTAACTGTTTTTCTAATTTAATATTGAGTAAGTATTAAAAGCGTCAAAGAAAACAGTGCAGCTTTCCACATCCAATCTCTCTTTACTCGACTGGATCGACAGAAAACGGTCAGTGAATGAATGAATAGATTAGAAAACGCACATATGCTTTTGTAGACGTCGTTCGGAGTATATCTTGAAGCTATTCCTCAGCTATCGCTACGTATGGCACAAATGAAGACCTGGATACAACCTATCGGCTTTGACCAATGACTTCATATCTAAGCCTCATGAGATACGCTACGTAGATATACCGGCATAGCTGTAGACTGGGATACCACCCGTCTGCTTTGACCCATGACGTCATCGAGATGTCGGAAAACCAGTACGCAGGATATCTTAATACTTCTGTATTGTAGATACAAATAATCTGTGGTTATTATAGATAACAGAATGTACCATCGATCACAGGTCTCAGCACAAAAATCCGCGCCTTCGGCGCTCACACATGAAAAATAAATCTCTCGGTTAACCTACACCTAACCATCAGAGAGAAGCTACAGATCACTTTTTAAACACAAAATATTAATCTGTTTTGTTTGTAAACAAGCTATCGTCTATAACTCAACCACCACATAATCACTCACGGCTTTTACAAACACGCACTCATCTCAAAACTACCGCGTTGCGATGACATCATGGGTTAAAGCTGACGGGCGGTATCCCCGTCTACAGGTGAGCCGATATACCAACTAGCAAAACAAACACTATATCACACACTATAAACACACGGGATAATATCATAATACTTATGTATTGCAGATAAATAACCTGTAATTATCATCGTAAATTACAGATTACCACAGCAGAATGTGACATCGATCACAGGTCTCAGTTCAAAAATTCGTGCCTTCCGCGCTCACTTGCGGGGAAGAAAACCGAACTCTGTTAATCTATACCTCACTATCAGAGAGAAGCTACAGATCTCTTTTTTAAACAGAAAATCTTAATCTTTAAGATATGATCTGCATATAAACAAACTATGATTTACATAACTCGGATATGACGTCACTGGCCGAAGCCGACGGGTGGTATCCCGGACTTCAATTGATCCCTACATATTTAGCACTATGGCTAGTTTACTTGACGACTACTCGCATTTTAGTGTCCGCAATATTTCTGAAATAATTATGGCACCTAACAATTCAGAACCACGTTTTGCCTATGCTCTAAATTCTAATGAATTACACATTTCTTGGAGGCCTTTCACGAACTCTTGCCACCTCACGAGTTGGGGGCGATAACAAGAACAGATATACGGTAGGTCTGAATGCACACTTTGTCTTACTGTTCTGCAAAGTCAGAATATGGTAAACCACTTGAATTCTCTGTAATGTGTTTATGAACAGGAAGTCTGTCGGCATAGCAAACAACCCGACAGCTACGATCGTGTCGCTTATACGTTGTTTACCAGCGGCGCCTCTTATAAGCTTGAGGCTGTCTACTCAGTTGCTCTTACTTACCTGCGCTACGATGGCTGTGTTCTGCGCTTGTGTTTGTAATCCCTCTCTGCCCGTGACGGATAATGCGCGTGTCAGCAAACTACCTGAAACCGCTTATACCACGTAAACACCGAAGGCACACGCGAAACGGCGAGGATGACGGCCGAGAAACTTCTAACAACAAGTTGACTATCGAGTTTACATTACAGCTTCGATTAGTGTCGAGTCTATAGTCGAAGATGTTGATCATCCATTTGGATGTTACTGTTTCCTTCGTTTATGTATTTTTAGAACTTTGTGTGTATGTTTGTTACTCTGTCATGCTGAAAGGGTGGATGGATTTAGATCAAATTTGGAACAGAGATAGTTTACGACTAAACACATAGACTAAGTTTCGTAAGCCACTGTTCGGTGGGTGGGTACGTTATGACAGACTTAACACCGCTTGACCGAACAGCACGAATGTCGCTCGAAATTCCTTGTTGCGGGTTTCGAGAAGAGTGAAGACGTAATATTTCGACAGGGAGCCAATGTCTGAAAATGTCATCCCGTGACGATATAAACACTCCTTTAGCTTTGACGCAGCGAAACAAATCTCTTCTACTGCAAGCTCTTTGCTTTGCACATTTTGGCAGGGGACAGTACCGACAAAACAAGTAAAAAGAAAAAAAGAGTAGTAAACGTGGACTCTGAGATGCATACCTCTAGAGCTATGAGTGCTTGGCTAGAGGAGGAGACGCGTCCACAGTAGCTGAGCTGAAGACGTGCCCACTGCTCTTCAGGTGTGCGTTAATATCTGTTTGAAATTGGGTTGTTGATTTGGTCCGTACTACCCTATCCAAAGCAAAGAGCTTTCAGTAGAAGGAATTTGTTTGATAGTATCACAGATAAAGACGTGCTCATTGCGTCAGTCGATGACATTTTCAGACACGGGTTAGTTAGCAAAATATTATGTATTCATTCCCTGTACAAGTCCTCGAAGTTTGTAAGGGCAATTTACGAACACACTGTATAAAGACTTCTCAATCTACAGCGTAGTGTCCGCTTGAATGAAACCGTGTGCCAGACTGGGATTCGAACCCACCCAGGTCCTTTGCCTTTTTTAGGCCAAGCACTATTGCGACTGAGCTATCCCGGCACGCTTCAAGGTCCGTCCTCGTAACTTTACTTCTGCCATTATCTCATCTCCTATCTTCCAAACATCACAGAAGTTTTCCTGTACTAGCAGACTTGGAAGAAAGGATATTGTGAAGTCACAGCTTAGGCACGCCCTCGGGGCTGTTTCCAGAATGAAATTTTAACTCTGTAGCGGAACGTTCGCTGATCTGAAACTTCCTGGCTTCAAGGGTTTGAATCCCGGCCTCGCACACAGTTTTAATTTGCCAGCAAGTTTCATATCGTCACATAATCCGCTACAAAATATCATTTTGAAAACATACCCTACGCTGTCACCACAATATCCTTTTTTCCGGGAGTGCAAGTCCCCTAAGATACGCAGGAGAACTTTTTTGAATTTACGAACGTAGTGGTAAGCTACTGGCGGAAGCAAAGCTTTGAGGACGGGCTGTGAGGCGTGAACAAGTAGAAGGCAGAGTGCTTGCCCAGAACGGCAAAGCTCCTGAGTTCGAATTCCAGACTGAAACAAATTTTTGTCTGCCAGTTATGTTTCGCCCTATATAATCAAAACGAGAGCAGACAACGATTCTTTCAGTGCAGATGGACAGAAAGTTCGAACTGTTGCGGCTATCGGCGAAACTCCCCTTCGAAATTGCTTGTGGATAATTGAGGCGTGGTAGGTAATACATACGATCATGTATTTGTAAACCAAAGAGATCTAGCTGTTGAGTTCATCAGTCTAAAACGACTGCATGCACCACGCTTGTCCGTCTTTATTCTGAGTATTGCTGCCCAGTGTGGGATCCTTATCAGGTGGGTTTGACAGAAGCCATCGAAAGAGTCCAAAGAAGGGCAGCTCGCTTCGTATTGTCACGACACAGGGGAGACAGCGTCACGGAAATGATACAGCATCTGGGATGGGAATCACTACAACAACGGCGTTTATCGCTGCGGCGTGGGCTACTTGCGAAACCCCAATCGCCAACATTCTCCTCCGAATGCGAGAATATATTGTTGACTGCCACCTACATAGGTAGAAATGATCATCAGAATAAAATACGATAAATCAGAGCTCGAACGGAGAGATTCAGAAGTTCTTTCTCCCCCCCCCCCCCCCTATTCGAGAACGTCTTTTGTATCGTTATCTGGAATTCTTTCATCCATTTAGAGGAGGAATTACTGTGGAGTTTTGCAAAAAGACGTTCAGTATTTCAGTCGTGGTGAGCCACCCTCGCTTTCAACGCTGTTTTGGCCACAGAATGTCAGAACTTATGATGTAGATCTGTTGAGCCGCGCGAGTGTAGCCGAGCGGTCTGGAGCGCCACGTTACGGATCGCGCTGCCTCCCGCGTCGGAGGTTCGAATCCTCCCTCGCGCGTGGATGCATGTGTATTCCTGAGGTTAGTTTTACTTATTGTAAGTCGTTTGTAAGACTAGGGACTGATGACCAACGTAGTTTGGTCCCATAGAATTACAAAAATTTGAACATTTAGATCAGTTGATTGATTTAACATCAAAACTTCTTAGGGTTGGCTTGGCATTCATTGAAAAAATTTTGGCATTAAATTTGCAATCTAAATACAAATATATAATCCCTGAGACGGATTTTCGTCTCGAATATATCAAAGACATTAATGATAAATCTGAAGCATTGAATTAAAATTTGTAATGTGACCGGGAGTCGAACCGGAACTTCCATGCTTACTAGGCAGACGATTTACCGCTTTTTTTTTTTTTTTTTTTTTTTTTTTTTTTTTTTTTTTTTTTTTTTTTTTTTTTTAGGTGAAACCCTTTCAGGAAAAAAAATTGAGGCAGTGGCGGGTTAACCACGGACCTTTCTCGTCACAGTCTAGGACCTTTTTTAATATGTTTTCGTTTTGAACCAAACCTTTTGTAATGAAAACACAAGTTAAATAGCAAATTAAGCATTTTTCTATGTTATAATATGTGAGCAATGAGCAACATTGTGCAACGAAAAGGCTTCTACATGGTAAATGAATGAAACAAAATAAATGCCTCTTTAGTCAGTTGTAATATATTGCGTTATTTCATTTTATGATTATCATAGGGGGCCAAGTGCTTGAAGCACGTAACCCGTCGACAATCCTGCACATGAGTATCCGAGTCGTCTTCTCGCATTCAAGAGCTGTAGCCTTTGTATCGTTGGGATCAATCAGGTTCTATGGGCTGCATCATTATTCTCTTCTCAAACCTGGGACACCCCAGCTGGGTGGAGGGTTCATGAACAGTGACCCTAAAAAGTTCGCAAAAGTGGTTCGGTAGGATGCTCCACGTTGGACAGTCGTGTGTGTTTCAAGCAAATATTGCCAGAAATCCAGGATGTTTTTGTCGCTATATCGGTAAAGGTAATGTAGCGCCATGCCTTTAATCCAGTTGATTGCATTCGTCTTCGCTGGTGGAAAATAGATGCCATCAGGGTAGAAAACTTCGGTAGATAGGATCGACGTGAAAGGACGACGTAGAAGGAGTGCCAGCATTTGTCGTGTGAGCTTCCAACACGCACTCGCAGTGCTACAAGTCAGTCGATGCACGTCGGTATCAACGTCTGCACACTGTGGACATAAGGGGTCGCTAAGGAGGCGAATGTAATGTAACCGCTGACGATTAGGGAATTTGTCGTTCACTAATATGTACCACGATGTCCGTACTTCTGTCGGCAGGAAAGGTGAATTAATTGCCCGCCACACTCTTTTCCAGCGGATGTTCGGGTGTCGCCGTTCTATCATGTTACTTGCATTCCTTCTTTGTAAAATGTTGTAGTAGTCCTTAGCCATGGCTTCTCGCGTTGTCGGTAGGTCAGTCAGCATGTAACTGTGTTCTACAAAGTAGATCTTGAAGTGAGCAAACGCTTCTACAAAGTAGATCTTGAAGTGAGCAAACGCTGGCGATAAATGGCCAACCGGAGCCGGCGACTGCAGAGATCGTGGCGCGACTTCATCAATAAGGGTGCCTGTGATGTCTCTGTGCGGTGAATGCCATAGTCGTACGGAGGAGTAGCGCTCGAGCTCTATTCTTGACGTTAGTTAAGCCGACGCCACCTTCTTGTCGGGGCAGAGTGTTGTAACGTATTTTAAAAATGTAGCCTGCAGTCACAAAGTGTCCAAACGCTGCTTGAAACCTGGCTGCGATCGTGCCTGGCAATGGTAGTACGTGCGTGAAGTGATTCAGCTTCGATGCCAAGTACATGTTGACATAACGTGCGCGTTGGAGCATGTCTAACCCTCGAAGTTTGGGGAGTTTTATCTGTGCACGCATTTGTTGTAACAGCCGCGATTCTCGTCGCTGCAGTTTTATGAACATTGTCGTGAAATGTTATCCCTAAGCACTTGATCTGAGGGACCTTCGCAATTGGTACTGCTGGTGCTGTAGGTAATCCTCGGCCTATGTCCATGTATTTAGTCTTCTGTAGGTTGAGGAGACTTCCAGACACCTTGCCATAATGGTGGAGCCATGAAAGTGCCGACTTTATTTCATCTCTTGACTGGGCCAAGAAGACGACGTCATCAGCATAGGCGGAGCATTTGAATTGGGCTGACCGTAGGGATATGCCTTCCAAACCATGTCAGAGGCCATGTAGAGCTGGTTCGAGGGCGACTGCGAACAACATGGCGGACAAGGGGCAACCTTGGCGTACTGAACGTCCGATAGTGATGGGTTCTGAGCGATAGCCATTCACCATTACCCTAGATTGTACATCATGGATTAACCGGAGGACCACCGTCGTTGTCACCTGGGGAATGCCTATGTGCTCCATGACAGCGCGTAAAAAGTAGTGGTTGACGCGGTCAAATGCATGATCGAAATCCACTGCCACCAGGACGCCCTTTAGGCGACAGGTCGACGCCAGCGCTATGATGTCTCTGTAGGATCCCAACGTGGTGTGGACGTTGTTGTCGCCGCCGAGGCAAGTTTGATCAGCGTGTATTGCGGCCTTGACCGTTGTGTGGAGGCGCGCACAAAGTATACGGGCGAAGAGCTTGTAGTCTGCGTTTAATAATGTCAGTGGTCGATAGTCTTGCGGTCGGTGTCCACCACGTGGTTTCGGTACGGGAATCATAATGCCTTCGGTAAATTCGTGAGGGACTTGAATAGTGGGGTTCATAAGTTCTTGGAACATCCGAATCCTCGTTGCGCCCATGAGATCAGCGAAGGCTCTGTAAAATTCATGTGGTAGTCCGTCAGGGCCAGGCGATCTATTGGAAGCACCCCTCAGCAAGGCCGTGCGTAGTTCGTCCTGTGTGATGTCTGCCAGGAATTCGGCGTCATCCTGTGTGTGCTGGGAAGCTGGCATAGGATGTATTACATCCTCCATTGCCCCGTCGTTTCTAGGGGCTTTGGCGTAAAGGGTCCGGTAAGAGTGAGTGAAAGCTCGGACGATATCCATTTGGGTCTCGGCTCGTCTGCCATCCTCTGTCACTAGTTCTGTAATGAGTGTACGTTTGCGGTGCCGCCTTTCCAGTATGATGTAATGCATTGAAGGGCGTTCGCCGTAAATTTCGTCGAACGTCCGCGCTCGGACACGTACACCATCGAACGCTTCTGTGGTCAGGCGTAGCAAACGCGCTTTAATGTGTTGCACGGCCTTTTGGCGGTCTGGCGATGGTAGTTGTGTGGCAAGTTCTCTTAAAGCGGTGTAATAGAACTCCGAGGTCGTCGTTTGCCAGCTTATCTTTTCACGACTATAGTTCATGAAACTCCGGCGTAATGTAGGTTTTACACATCGAATCCACCACGTCAGGGTTGAGTCGTATGTATGCCTTCTCTGTTGACATCGGTGCCATGTTTCTTCAACCTCGCGGCGACAAGCAGCGTCTTTGAGAATGGCAACATTCCCCTACTACGTCTGGTTCGTTGTCGAGGTAAGGTGACAGCGCAGATGTAAGCTTCATGGTTGGTGAAGGCTGTCGGCCATATTTCGGCCTCAGAAATCGTCGTGCGAAGGTTACGTGAAACGTACAACCTATCCAGCCGACTTGCCGAATGGCTGGTGAAGTGTGTGTATCCTCGTCGGTCTCCGTGTTGTACTATCCACGTATCATGAAGCGCCAGGTTTCGTGTCAGTGCTTGAAGTGCCGGGCACGGTAGAAAGTGGGGAATTTGGTCCTCAGGTCGCAGAACACAATTGAAATCGCCGCCGACGATGTAGTGTTCTGTGTTGCCTTGGAATAGTGGAGCTACCTCTTCTGAATAAAAGATGTTTCGTTCCCGTCGTTTTGATGATCCTGAAGAGGCGTAGATGTTCACCATACGGACCGCCCCGACCGTGAGGGCAACTCCGCGGCCCGAGGGTAGAGAAGTCACGTCCGTCGCCATGATGCCTTCTCTAAGAAGAATGGCCGTACCGCCTCCACCTTCATTAGTCGGAAAGTCATAAACAACGTATCCGTAAAAATGTAGATTTATTCGCGGCTTAACTTCCTGAAGAAAGACGATGTCTAAATCCGCAGCTCATAACGTGTCTCGTAGAATTTGGGCCTTAATGAATGTACTGATTCCGTTTATGTTGATAGTCCCTATGCGATAGACTTGTTCCATGGTGATATGTAGTCAGAAATAGTCAACGCAGTGTCGCGTCTATCGTCTGTTCGGTGGCTCAGCATAGGGACAAACTACACATAAGGCGTGGTTGTCTTACTGAGAAGGCCCATCTGACACACCGTCAGCTATGGGCATCGGTTGGTCACCTGTCTCCTGCTGCAAGTCATTCATCTCCATTTCATGGCCCCAATCTCCTAGTAAAAAGGTTGGTGCTGGGGTTAGCTGTGGAGGGTCGCCAGTCTCTGCATTCATGGGTTCTTCTAGTCGTGGTGCGTTGTCTTCTCTTCGGTTATGCTGTTGCGTCAGGGCAGCTGGAAGAAGTTGGTTGCCGGAAGCGGTGGAGCCGGATGCAGGTGACAACCGCGTGTCAGGTTCGTCCTCATCCTCTTGCTTCGAGTCTTCCTCTGATGGTTCATTTTCGGTTGTCAGCCGTCGCTTTTTATGGCATTTCGGAGATTTTTGTTTACTCTGTCGCCCTTCCATTTCCGATAGAGAACGTGGTGCGGGACGATGTTCGTTCTTCTCCCCATCTTTCTCTGCGAGAGGGGTCTGTTGCGTCGTCTCAGGTAACGTACTGTGGTCCCGTGAGGATGCTTCAGGGTCTTGGTGTTGTTGGGGTTCCTGTAAGTGAGTCGTTGCAGAATCCTGATCGATGTGCATAGGAGTGTTGGGAGTTGCTCATGGCTGTCTTGTAATCTGGTATGTACTGCCGCCGCATATTGGAGTGGCAAAGATGTTGGTTCCGGTTCCTGTGGTTTTTCCGTTCGTGGTATCTGTACAATACGTCTTTGTAGCCATTCAGGCTGAACGTGTCCTTCTTGGCCGCATCCAGAACATGTCCTCGGCTGACCGTCATAAATGATGATCGCACGACATCCGCCGATAGTTAGGTACGACGGTATGTGCTTGCAGAGTTCGATGCTGACCTGTCGTACGCCGTTGAGCACGGGGTACGCCTCAAAAGTGTTCCATTTTTCGGCCACATGGCTTATAACTTTGCCATACGGTCGTAGAGCATCCATTACTAACTGGGCGGGCACTTTGAAGGGGAGTTCGAAAACTCGCACCGTCCGAACACCGAATCCTACATGTTCTACTGTCACCTCACCCACATTCCGATCGGAGTGGCAAAAGCGGAATCCTTCCTTAGATCTATGGAGAAGTCTCTGACAGGCCGCTTCGTCGACGAGTTTGAGGTACACAGTGCTGGAAACGATGGACAAATGAATACCTATTAGTTCTTGTGGATCGATACGCATCACTTCGCGGAGAAAACGTTCGATCTCGTGGGCCTTTGGTCTTGCGTATTGCGCTGAGAACGTTATCTCGATCGTAGCTTTCCTGTAGGAAAGGGCGGTCATGTTGCTGGGTCGTTCCATGAGAGTCGCTATGCGAGCGCCGCGCGAGTAAACAAACACTACAGCGGCCCACGGCACGGAGCGGCGGCGCGTCCGTACCGCAACACGGCCAGAGACCGACTGTACCGCTAGACCACCGCATCCCTAGCGATGAAGGCGCCTCGGAATAGTCTAAGCACGATTTCCTTGACGTCTCAAACTTCAATTATGTTTCTGTGTTCCACAGAACATTGCCACTACTGCCAAGGCTCTCGATGCAGCGGAATAGCACCTCGGCAATGGACATATTGGTACATTTCTGTTTAAGGTGATATAAATATCTATGTAAATACAAATATACAATCCCTGAGACGGATTTTCGTCTCTAATATGTCAAAGACGTTATGATAAATCTGAAACATTTAATTAAAATTTCGATGCGACCAGGAATCGAACCCACACCTCCATGCTTATTAAGCAGACGTCTTACCGCTAGACCACTGCATCAGTAGCGACTAACGCGCCTCGGAACAGTCTAAGCCCAATTTCCGTAGAACTTTCGATTCCCGGTCGCATCACAAATTTTAATTCAATGCTTCAGATTTATCATTTAAATTTGCGGTTAAATTCTCTTAATAGGGTACTTGACTGTTTTCTGGAAATCGTCTTAAATAGTTTATTTTGTCATCTTATGCTTATAAAGTGCTTTTCTTCCTCGTGAATCGAAGAATTTTGTAAAAAGTGGGACGAAAAGGGAAATGAAATTCAAATAATTTTAAAGCCGTTAAAACGCTCAATTTGAGTGAAGTCATGCCTATGACGGCAACTGAAACGACGCTACTCCAGCGCCGTAAACTCACTAACAGTGTTTATTGTTTGGGCACTTACGTTTCTCAAAATGGTTTCAAAAATTGCATAGTGCCGCACTGTACAAATACATCATAAATCTTCAGCAATTTAATCAGATATGTTTTCCACGAACGATATCTCGAACAACATGTGAATGTGGCAATATGTCGTTCTTGTGTTGTGCATGCTGCTAGAAATATTTATGTCTGGGTTGTTTGAAATTGTTAAGTCGTCCTCGTCGCCATGTGTTTTGTCCTTCCCGGCCTGTCTTTCTGGAAAGGTTCTTCCATGACGCGTGGGATGCGTGGTCAGCTGAAACAGCTATCCAGATTAGTAATACAGGTTTTATTTACTGAAACTTACACCAAATACTCAATTCTATCAAGTATGTCTCATCTCTTCTCGCGGCGGCGGCGTCTTCTTCGTGCACGATGGTAGCTGCGCTGTGACCTAGTGACTGCCTATTTCGGAGCCGAGTTCAGACGGGCTCTTTCAGATGCAAGTCGGCCTAGATATAGCCGGTTGTAGAGGGCGCGCTTCTCGGTTGCTCCCTCCAGGAGGCGCGGTGCCGGAGTGTGATTGGCTGCCGGTAGTCCGCTGCCTTCTCCAAGATCGTTTTCATGCATTTCGCGTGTGGCGCTGACTTCACGCCACAACAGAAATTAAGCCGGAACTCGTCAAATACAGTGGAATGTCAGGCCTCAAATGGTTACACAGGATGGCGTGGGAATTGGGACACGTTCTGTTAGACTGGACGAAAGCGGAAATCACTACAATTTTCAAACACGGAAACAGAAAAGATTGTAACAACTATCGAGGTATCTCCTTAATTAGCGTTGTAGGCAAAATATTCTCAGGTATTGTTGAAAGGAGAGTGCGAGTATTAGTTGAGAACAAGTTGCATGAAAATCAGTGTGGGTTTAGGCCTCTTAAAGGCTGTCAAGGCCAAATGTTTAGCTTACAGCAGATAATGGAGAAGTGCTGCGTGTGGAATACAGAATTGTATCTAGGTTTTATAGATCTAGAAAAGGCTTATCACCTTGTTGCTAGGAGAAAGCTGTTGACAGTTCAACAAGATTATGGAATAGGAGGCAAACTTCTGCAGGCAATTAAAGGTCTTTACATAGACTGTCAGGCAGCAGTTAGAGTAGACGGCAAATTAAGCTCATGGTTCATGGTAGTTTTAGGGGCAAGACAAGGCTGTAACCTGTCACCACTGTTGTTCATACTATTCCTGGATCATATGTTGAAAACAGTAGACTGGCAGTGGGGGGGGGGATTAAAATAAACGAAGACAAAATAGGCAGTCTCGCGTATGCGGATGAGTTAGTTGTGCTGGCAGATTCCATTGAAAGGTTGGAATCTAATATTTTAGAACTACAGCAGAGGTGTATGAGTTATGGTATGAAGATCAACGTCTCCAAAACGACAGTAATATCTGTGGGAAAGAGATCTAAACATATTGAGTGCCCAATAGGAGAAACCAAGTTAGAACAGGTAGCTTAAAGTACCTAGGATGTATTTCCTCGCAGGATGGCAACATAGTGAAAGAACTTGAATCAACGTGTAGCAAAGATAATGCAGTGAGTGGTCAGCTAAGATGTACTCTCTTCTGCAAGAAAAAAGTAAGTACCAAGACTAAGTTAGCAGTGTACCGCTCTATCTTTCGACCAACTTTATTGTATGGGAGTGAAAGATGGGTGTATACAGGTTACCTTATTCATAAAGTAGAGGTTACAGATATAAAGTAGCAAGAATGATTGCAGGTACTAGTAGATGGGAACAATGGCAGGAGGGTGTCCATAATGAGGAAATCGAAGAAAAACACCACAGATGAAGCAGTCAGAGCGAAGATTCTAAGAGGTGGGAGAAGCAAGATTACGTAAGAGACTCATGAGCTCGGCAGCGGAGGGTAAGAAGAGTCGAGGTAGACCAAGAAGAAAGTACTTAGATTCGGCGAAGAATGATTTTGAACTAAAAGTCTTAATATCAGACGAGGCATCAGTGTTAGCATTGAATAGAGAACCATGGAGGAATTTTATTAGATGTACTATGCTCCAGACTGAACGCTGAAAGGCATAATCAGACTCTAATGATGATGATGGTTGTTTTTATGATAACTTTCAACCTACAGGTTGTGAGAATGCTGACGAATAGAATGTCAGTGATTGGAATAACGTAGTGATATAATTTACAAGTTATTTTAGTTTATTTTATTTAGTATTTTTTTGTTTTTGCACTGTGTATCAAAAAGAAAACAACTGTAAAAAGATAATGCAGTTATTTGTATATTACTCATACTTGCCATTCTCTACTTCCAAATAAGGTAAGAAGCGATATTACAAATATGAGAATATTATCAAATACGTCGATAAAAAAATCAAAAGTTTGCCATGATGGTTGGAACCTGGATGCACGGTTTGACAGCCAGAGCGGTAGCGCGCTTTCTGTTTCGATACTTTTGGGCCATTTGTTCATGTTCGTCCCTTGAGTATGTTGGTTATTTTTTACAGAGAGCGTCGACGCCTCTGAGCCACCACGCCCGGCACTCGGAAAGCCGCTCATGTCTACTATTAGTGCTCAAGCTATAGCATGAGAACACTAAAACAATTATTCGAGCGGGATTAACTTTTGACCCCATGTATATTAGTAAAATCTACTTGGCTTCAGACGATCTTTCGATGTATGGCACTGAAAACGCGATTTTCCATCATCAACTTTGACCTTGATTCTTTACAAACTACTAAGTGTGTGGGAAAAAGCCGAAACACGTGTCCCTTTATACAGTCAATACAGAACGTCCATGCAAAATCAGATCGAAATCCGTGACCTACATATCAGACCCTTTCCTTATCAGTGTAGATTTCTCGTCCGAACACTTTGTTGATCTTTTTATTTTCATTTGGGTTTTTATTTAACCCTTTACTTACCAGTGGAAACTATAGTTCCCACTTACTTGTTTTCGCTATAAGGTCAGTGTTCCCACTTCTAACTTGTGCTACCATCTTTCTTAGTGTGTGCTAACCAGGGCATAAAATGACATGTTAACTGGGCGACACTTGTGTCGCCCAGTGCTGAGATTTTGTCGCACAGTGGCTATGAGTAGTGTCGGCAATTTATTTTTATTGAATGACATATCAAATGTATCGGGAATTAAAAAATAACCTCTTGTAAATCTTTTAGAGCATAGGTTCTCAACCTTTTCAGTCTTGTTACTCCTAAGAGAACAATTAAAATATTATCAAAGAAAGTAATACATGAAAACACTACCAAGCTTTGTTAATCATAATACACTGTATAAGACACATATCTTTTACACTTCATATGCAGCAATGGAACAATTATATTCAATGAAAAGATGGGTACTGTTTACCAGTCGCAAGTTTTCCAATGTTTGGTTTTGTTTTGCTTAAGGCGCATCTCTTGTCATGTTCCACATTGAGACGGTTTCTGGTCTTACTTTTTATTGTCAGTAAGAGGTACCGAACTGTCTTAAAATTCTTAGGGCTCTGTCAGCTATAACAGGATATTCGGCTTCTGCTTTTCGCCAAAATGTACCAAGGTCATAATTTTGAAAATCCATTTTGAATGCGCTATCTTCGAGCAATCAGAAGTATTCTAATTTGGGTGAAACATCTTTGAAAATTTTCTCTTCAACAGAAAATGGTCTCAATATCCAAGTGTTGACATGCTGATTACCCGTAGCTGAGGAATGTTGCTTAATTGAGTTTATAACTGCAGACGGATGCTAAATAACGGAAGTTTAAAACACGATTCCTTTATTTTCCTCGCCTACACATTGATCACACTGTTGCTTAAACATCGATAGATCTCCGACTTGAATCCTGCGTTGGTAAGGTTCCAGTTTACGGACGAAACACGAAATTTTATCCTGCACTGTCAAAATATTAGTCCTATTTTCTTGCAACGAAATACTCGGACTTAATTTCACTGAAAAAGTCAAGAAGATACGCCAACATTTCGACAGTTTTTTCTTTTACTTTTGAGTAAAACCTTTTTCTTCTTGTATTCCTTGCTTTTCAGGAGTCCTATTTCTAAATGGGCAGAGAGAAACAACACTCAAGTGATGTGATGTTGCTCTGCAAAGTAAAATAAATCCTCGTTCCGTGTTCTTTCGTTAAAACGGTCATCTGACGCAAAACAAAAACCGAAAGTACACGAGGTGGTAAGCAATCTGTCATCAAAATGTTTTACAGTTGCACAAATACGTCTCTCCGACGATACTGTACCAAAAGGGTGAAATGGAATGCAGGCAAGTTAATATGCTTATTGGTGTAAGCGAAAACACTTCAGAAATGGACAAATAAATTTTAAATGCATACTGGGAATTCTAAAACATATCCTGTGTTTATTCAAAGCTGTGTGTGTGTGTGTGTGTATGTTGCATGGCGACGAGGTACTATCGTCAAACACGATTTTTTGGTACTTTCTCAGTATATCTACGATTGTGAAACTTTTGTATTACCATTAATTTCGGAATAGATTCACACTTTACGTCTTTGCTTTAGTGCTGTATTCTCCAATATTTAGATATTTCATCGCATAAAAATATGAAACAGGGTTGCCTGAAACAGCTAATGTTAACAAACGATAGTGAAAGAGAAATATGCCATCAGATACATAACTGAAAAATAGCTTCTTACCTTGTGAATACAGCAACCAGCCACTACCAAATTCTTTTAAGAACACGAAGTACGCCGTAACTTTTTCTTAAGTAATGCATCTAACATTAGCATTGAGGTATGTAGCAAGTACATTAGCATTTTTAATGCTGTAAGCCAAATACCTTACAGTAGCGTGAACTGCTCAAAAGTCAACAACCATTCCCGTAGAGTTCAACTTCACAAAGTGCATCCAGTAAGGATATGTGTCATTCATATATGGAACTATACACATTTCTGCAAACCCATTTCAGGTGTAATACCTATATGCAAAGCAGATTCATTTTAAAATCTGCGTTACAGGTCACTAATATTAATTTCATAAACAAGAATTCGAAACGCACTGAAGCAACTAATTTCGTGACCCCAATAGTTATTTTACACAGTCATAAAATGAAACTTTCTGAACTTCCTGTCCACCAGTACTACTTAAAGTAGCTCCTTTTTAAGAGCTACCAGTATTGTAAAAGCCTATTATTTATTTCATTCAATCCTATATTGTCTTGCCTAACAGACTGTTAAGCAAGAGTAAGTATCTTTGAACACAAGTAGTAGAGCTTCTTGTATTCCTGAGAAAAGTAAATGGGAAGACAGTATTTGATCTTTTTATTCCTTTCTTAAATTGATTTATGCATTTAAACGCTGAGCAGCTCGTCACCATCGTGCTTCATGTACACTGCAATAATCGAACAATACAGACGTGTCTATCCATTGCGTATATATCCCGCAGTAGCTATTTAATACACGATTTACCTGCTAACAACACTCGTATTAAAGTGACGCTTGCCACTACAATGGCGGCCGGGTGAAGGTTCAAATTCTCCCGCGACTGCAGCGCCGTTAGGGAGTCTAGTTATTTTTACGAGGTCTTTGGAGGTAAGATAGATTCACTCGGTACGGCGAGAGAACTCTGATGGCTAGCAGCACAGTTGCCAGTGTTTGACACGGAAGTGCAGTGGGCCACAGACTGGGCGGCGGGGAGAGGGTGTGGTGGCTCGGGGTGGCTTAGCAGTAAAGCAACGCTGGCGGGTTGTCGACCTGATAGGCCGACGTGACCGCGCGAGGCACGTGCAGCGCGGCCACCTGTGACGATACTGCTGGCCCCCTCATCTCAATGTTATCGTACGATACCTTCGGATCCGGAATCGTGTGGTTCAATAGTGATAAAAGTTGCGTGTGAAGTTACAAACGATATAGCCAGCCTAGGAATCAGTGTAGGACAGTGTTTCGGTGATGATGCGATTAAAACAAGTGATAGATTTCATTAATTAAGAGATTTGTATAAGACGTTTCTAGATAATTCTATAAACAATACTTTTGTTATTGTATGTTATTTCAATAGATAGACAGGCGACTTTTGTATCCACATAAAGACATTAAAATAAATAGCATTTTATATGTGTCAGGCTCATAAACAAGTTGTGTTGACCAGCTAATTGTCTTAATTAACATAATTGCCAAAATTTGAATATCGTAATTCTTTGTATATATTGACTGAAGTGAGATATTGAACCTATTTTCAGAATGGCCGAGATATGTGATATTTCAGTATATGTTAGGAACATGTATGATGTACTCGTTAACTAATTAATTGACATTTAATATTTTGGTTTGTTGTCAAACAAAAAGTAGCGTGATTAAGTCTTAAAACGATATGTGGCTTGTAAATTTATTGTATGTATAATTTTCATTTTATATTGTGATTATTTTTGTGTACATGAAATGTTTTTCTGTTGTGTTTGTTAATTTTAAATTAGTATATTCTATTGTTATGAACAATGCTTAATACAACGTCATTATTGTCAAGTATATATATTTGCCTCACCACCTTGCGTGGGGAGTTCGAGTTTGAGTTGTTTGTCAAGTGCTCTGGAATCTGTGTCACTCTGTGTTTTGAAATGGAAGTACTACCGTTCTGATGCTTTGTAATTTGTATATGTTTTGAAGTTGTTATGTTTTGGTGGAGAAGTTTGATTCAAATTAAAGAAGTGAAAAATTGTATATATCGAGTATTTATTTCTACCACGACGCCCCAGGAGAATAATGTTGCAGCGAGCAGAACCCCCATACATCGCAATTATGAAAAGCTGGGTATCGGTAGAATAAGCTGTAATTACTCAAAAATATAGCAAAATATTTTACACCTCAACAGTTGAAGCTTTTCTCTCGCCGTATGCACTTTAGTGAGTTGTTCATACAAGAAGTGTTCCTTTATTTGTTATAGGTAGGTTAGGGACAACAAACACAGCGTGTAAGGTAAGTGGCTTTCTAAGTACTGTATAATCTTAAAATTCCTATTTCCTATGGTTATGGTCTAAATACAGTAAAACCTGCTCAAAACGAAATCGCCTGGGACTAAAATAATTTTCCGAATTGAACAAGTTTACGTATTACACAAAACTCACTGTGGTACATAAAATTTATCAGTTATCGTGCGCAGAAGTACAGTAAAAATTTAATTATGTATATACTTACATACTTCACCGCAGTACAGCAGATGTTATTTGCTGTATAATGTACAGTATAACAGAACATTGGACTATTATATTGATAGACAAGTAACGTTTCTGCATGTTTACTCCAACTTTAAAATAATTTATTCTTGTATGTTCATAATAATACTGTATTATTCCCATGTTTACTTGCTTTACATTCCACTTTTTTGACGACATATCAAGGAGGGAAACTTGTTTTTAATTTCCTGTTCACAACTGATTTTTTCAGAACATTTTTTGCACTATATTATAGTTCTAACAACTTTGGAGAATTTGTGTGTGCTGTATACTGCATAACATTGTTTATGCATGCAATGGCTTCTTCAGGCGTATTACTTTTTCTAGGCACATCATTTTGCTCTTCATCTTCTTGCGGATTTCTATTAAATCTGTTGCTGAACTGATAGTGGGATGAGTTGACAGTAAGTCATCACTTCCAATACAGTCATCTGCGGTGCACGAAATCTTTCGCATTTTAATGAATTCAGCTAGTGCTGCTGCATTTTCTTGAGCTTCGATGGTTACAGTAGCGTCTTGTTCTTGATCACCAAAACACGCTTTATTGAAGCTCTTCGTGACAGTTTCAGACTTCATTTCCTCCACTGCCAATCCAATCCAATTTACTGCATCCAGGACAGAAACTGACCATGCAAGAGCAATCGCATTTTCGGCTTTTTCGACACTAAGAAAAAGTGACTGCATGAATAATCGTCTATAATGAGACTTGAATGTGTAAATTACCCGTTGATGCATTGGTTATGGGAGGCTGGTTCAACCTGGCGGGAACCGAGGCAATTTAACGTTTGACAACTTCACATCCGAGTAACACCTTGCATTCTCCAGGAATAGGATAACTTGGAGATTTCCTTTGTTCATTTCTGCATTGAAAGAGTCTAGCCATTGTTCCATAAGACCACTCACCATCCATGCCTTATTATTGTTTCGCCATGTGACTGGAAGCTTACTGAAATCTATGTTAGGCACGTTCCACTTTTTTGTATTGAATGCGTTGGGACTGAAATGCTTGTACGGATTGAGGAGATTTCCGAATTATACACGTTCCGCTTTGAGCAAGTTTTACTGTATATATAAATATAAATTATAAAAAATGACGGTAATGCATTTGTTTCGAAATGGGAGCCTGGCAGAAGACCATTTTGATGTTTTGTTAATGCTTTCGTAACAAAAATCTTCACTCCTAATTTTAGCTATAAGAATTTATTTTTAAAACCAACACTAAACAAAATACTATTAACTTTTTTTTATTTTAGGTGTATGTCACGCTATTAACTTTTCAGTGGCTTCATTGGTAACTATACGAGCATACGCCATGGCTAAGAGAACAACAACGAATTCTTTTGTGTTGGAGAAAAAAAAATACGATCGGGAAATTAAAGAAGATGAAACTGCAAGCCCAATCAATATCTCAAGTGACGATAATAAACCAGGTTGCAGTAGTTCAAATACACAAATTGAATTTAAAGAATCTTCCAATTATGATAATATTCTACCTGAGAGTCAAGACCGAAAATCACCCCCCCCCCCAAAAAAAAAAAAAAAAAAAAAAAAAAAAAAAAAAAAAAAAGATAAATATGTTGAATGGTATAATGGTAACATGTTAGATTCGTCTTGGCTGTTAAAAACCTACGACGTTCTTGCAAAAGTAAAACTGGGAAACAAGCGTTCTGGTGTAAAATGTGAAATTTCCTCTAAACATATTCAAGAAGCTCTGACAATTTCAATAGATGGCACTTTGCCCATTGCTGATGGCGTCCGATGTGACGGAAAAAAGGAATTGGAAAGAATTATTTACCATTTTAGCAGTGACGCTCACAAAGCTGATGCCAACCTTAATGAAATGGAATAAAAATGGATGGCACAATCTGATAAACACCCTTGAGTTGGGGATGTGTATAATGACAGTCGTACAATGACTCATTCTACTCATTCTTGGCCGTCACGATCACTAACAAAGATTCACAGTGACACCCACATTTCGTCATACAAAGTCAATGGTTTTGAATCCGAGTTTTCTCCTCTCACTCCTTCTCCAGCTTTATCGCAGTACAGAAACCCTCTAATGCATCGCGAGATGCTTGATGGTGTAGAGGAAGTGATAATGGAAGGTGTGGTAACACAGGTAAAAACCTCGGAATGTTTTTTTTCCATTCAGGTTGATGGCTCCGTAGACAAAAACGGAGTTGACAACAAGTTCATTACTGCACGGTTCATTACAGAAGATAACTAGATGAAATCTGTGTTTCTGGGCGAAAGCAAATCGAGTCTGCGAGGGGCAGAAGGTCTTATGGAATCGGTCAAAGTTTATTGCAATATTTAGACCTAGGTGATACCCAGCAAAAGATAAATTGACAGTATTGAATACAGATGGAGAGAATGCTAATACAGGCAAATCCAGTGGCCTATAGGTTCGAATGAAAGAGTACTTAGGAAGAGACTTACTTTGTATTTGGTGTGTGGCTCATCGATCTGACCTAGCCATGTCAGACTTAGAATCAGCATTCATTGAATTACAGCACTGGAATACAAATTTAAAAGCCGTGGGAACGTTTTGTAGGGCATCGGCTTTACGCTTTGAAGAACTTGAAGAACTTGCTGAGTTAACCAAGAAAACTGTCTACCGCTTTCCAGCACACTTTGATGTAAGATTCGTAGAACACCTCAACAATTTAGCCAAAACAGTTTGGAACAACCTTTCTTTAATGCAACAACATTGGACTAATGTTCTTGGAAAGAATGATTTCTCAAAAGTTGAAAAAGCTTCAGCACGTGGGTTTCTACGTTTGTGGGAGATAGGTGGCGAACAAAAGCGACTTACCAGTCTTATGCTAGATCTTCTGAAACGTCTGGAAAAACTGCAAAAACATTGTCAGCGGTCATTTGTTGCAATCCCTGATATTGAAGTATCTAAAAAATATTTGTTGATTCATTGTCTTTCATGGAAGAAGACTATTATCGTGATGGACATGAAGAAAAGTTGGAAAGAGAAGGAGCGAGAGAACTTGAAAGTGACGAATCAGGAACTGAAGATCTTCCTAGAAGACGTCAAGTAAACCGATTTGTTTCAACAAAGCTACACTGGCCTACAGCGAAAAGAGAGGTTGTAATGAGCTGCAAAGAGTTTATCTTACAACAGTTTCCCGAAGACCAGAAGGAAATCTGCAGTAGGATTAATAGATTATTAAATTCTAAAAATCCTACTGAGCTTGCGAACACGGTTCGTCCATACGTTGAAGGCCTGTTTGGTAGAGATAAAGTATCAGATTTTACTGATGACTTTGTAGGGTTGTTTGCAGCAGAAAAACTCACTGCTCCGTCTAGTATGACATCATATACTGGTAAGCTGTACCACTTTTTGAAAGTATCTCAACCTCACTCGATCCTAAGAAAGTTGATGCAGTCGTATATTTCTCTGACACCTCACAGTGCAGGTCCTGAAAGAGCAGTGTCACTACATACGACTTTAAAATCAAACAAACAATCTGGCCTGTCACAAGAAGCTCTCAACTCTAGAATGCGCATCGCTCTCAACGGTGTTGGGACAGCCTTTTTCGATCCAAGGACATCCGTGGCGAAGTTCCTAGAGAAGAAAGAGAGAAGAAGGAAGCTGCCCGATTTTGAACTGTATCAAGACCAAGAGTTTGTAAAGACGTTTTTTTGCTAATGACAGTAACTTTTAAATGTGATGTTCTTCGATTCTTTTAGTTAGGGACTCTGTAACTTTTTTGTCAAAATATTTTGTAAAGCCAGTAATTTCATTATCCTTTAAAATTTTGTTGTAGGCCTATTTTAAAATATTTCTTGAAAATTGTTTCTTGTGTGCATTAAAACACTTATAAAAACGGTAAAATAATTGTTTTTACCTACAATATTACAAGTGAAGGTATAAAATTATTGTTCAATACTCTTTAAAAGAAAACTGTTACTTTAGAACTTTACGTTCTTTAAAGACGTTGTTAGCACCAGCATCTCATGACTTATTTTCTTCAGAATTAAGTACTTTTCTTAGATAACTTGTAATTGTGTTTCTTTCCCGTTGGTGTACAGAATTCTCTAGAGCAAAAATACGAATTGAGGAACCATAACGTAATGTGAGCTTTTAACACAAATGGTTTATTAACTTTTATAGAGAGTGTACAGGAAGGTATTTTAAGTAATCATAGTACTGATGTTAGTTTAATTTAATACTATTTTCATTTAATAGCCATATCAAATTAAAGTGAACTTATAACAGGTACTGTATTCTATTTAACTACTTAACAAATAAAAGACAGCAAAAGCAATTAAAAGATTGTTTAACAAAATTACGAGACATAAATGATTGCATCAAAGTCCAATTTTAGTATTGTTCCACAAACATTTTTATTTATCATTAAAACATATATGAATAAAAATCTATTAAGGAATAATTAAGCAGCTTTGATTTTAATAAAAAAGGCTTCAAAATACGGTTTTAGGCATCAATATTTTGAAAATTTTCCGGGGGAGGGCCTCCGGAACCTCCGGATCATCCTTCCAATGTCGCCCAGTGAAAATCCCTTAAAATATGCTCTGGTGCTAACTACATATAGCTTGTCAACAGGCGTGCGAAAGTGATTGCAACTCTACATTGAGAGTTACTCAATGCAGAAGCTCGGTTTTCGCGGGAAAGCAAGCCACTGTTTGGACCATAACAGCGTTTTTTGTATAGTGTGCTTTCCTCTAGTGTGTGAAGTTACATGTGTTGTCTTTGTCTATTTTTATATTTATGAGGGAGATAGTATTCGTGTATATTTGCTAGATATCAATGAAAATTACAAAAATATTAGAAGGTAAGTTAGTGGGAACTATGTTTCCCACTGAACGTGTATGAAGCGCAGTGTGTATGACTGTGCAATCGGCATTGCAGTTATGGTTTGTTTCTTATGGTTTAGAATGCCTGGATTCATACCAGAAGAGGTTTTGAGAATTTTGTACATTTTAACAGAAGATGTAGAAGATTCAGATGTCCATGCTGACTCTGATGAAGATTTTGAGTCACCAAATACTTGTCAGATTTTGAACAAAAGATGGAAGCGGAAGTGAAGTATTCTGTCCATTGGCTGTGGCAAAGTACAATAAAATAATGGGAGAGGTGGATCAATTTGATCAGCTGCGAGATCGGTATGCTGTAGGTTGTCGTTCATGGAAGTGGTGGCACAGACTAATTTCCTATCTTGTATATTTGGCAGTTGTCAATGTCTACATTATGTGAAGTTACAGAAGCAGACAAGCTAACATTTAGATTGTATTTGGCAAGGCAGCTCGTCTCCGGCTTCTCAAGTCGTAAGCGAAGAGGAAGGCCCGTTCATTTTCAGACACCAAAAAGAGTCGTGTCTGGAGTTTCTGATGAAGTTGGTCTGGCGAAAGTTGGAACTCATTTGACAACAAAAGGTACTACAAACAGAAGGTGTCGCCAATATAGCACCAAAAACAAAGAAAAGAGGACAATATGTGTAGCAACTGTCATGTACCATGTTTCTCTAAGTACCATAGTACGTCACCTTAATGAACTCAATGGACAGTATGAACTAATATAAGTAAATCAAATAGTTAATATGATTTTTGTACTAAAAAGTAAGGGTATACTTTTTTTTAAATTTATCAAGTCCAGTTCGGTGGGAACAATAGTTGCCACTAATTTTTTCATACCCGTAGGCCAAACACTCACTTTCAAGATTTAAACTATGATTTAGCCCAATATACTATTCATAAAAAGTCTACAACTTCTGTAAATAATTTGGTCAGTAAAGGGTCAATAACTAGATGAAAAGCCGGCGTTGCTCGGGTATTAATTTAATGTATACTCTTGTAGACTATCTTTCTTCCCCTCTTCTTTCTACACCTGTCTGCTCCTGTCCCATCTCTCTGTTCGTCTCCACCTTAACCTCTCTCGGCTCATTTCTCCCACTCCACCCTCCACTCTCCCGCCTCCTTGATCTCCTACCCTCCCCCCCCCCCCCAATCTCAGAAAACTCATCAATATATTAAATTTCGTGGTGAACAGTGAAATAGTGTCGAAGTTTTTTTGCAAGTTATCATCCTCCATGCAATATACAAAATTTTACGTACCAGTGAGCATCCTCTTCTTTTGAGGGTCAAGTGTGAAAAATTTCATCAAACTCGGAACAAAACTGAAACCACAGGGACAGCTCCTCCCCCCTCCCCAGCGGGCTCACGATTCTTTCGTGAGTACGTGCGTAGAGAGCACGGGGCCCCGAGCTAATGCAGTCTTTCTTGCTTCTCTCCTACCTGGACTGCTTTTCCTCTTCCTCCTTTCTTATCCTCACTCCTTCCCTTCCCCACCAGGCGACTACGTAGTTTGGGCCCCTTATGCCATAAAACCAACCCACCATACGGACACATTGAAAAACTACTTAAGTTTTTCCTAAAAATTTTAATTCATAGAAACCTTGTCCTGAGAATTACGAACACAACAAAGGAAAAGAAAAGAGCCAAATTGGTCAATCCGTTCTCAAGTTACGAAGTGCCCAACAGAAATAGGGATTGACTTTTATAAAGATTCAAGACTTTGTTTAGTACTTCTATCCTTTCTCTGTTATATTTATCGGAAAACATATAAGCAATAAGTTTGTTTTGCAGAACATACAGAATTATAAGAGTAGAATCTAAACAAGAAAATATAGTAATCAAAATACAAATTATAAGTTGACTATCAATAATATTCCTTTGTAATTCTCCAGGAGCTAGTAAGAATAAATTCTTTGCTGAGCCCACCTTTGTGCAAGCGACATCAAGTTGTCTGTGTGAGAAACAGAGATGTCAAATCCACTCTGCTGTATTTAATAGATTCCCCTGTTATTTATTAGTCGTAATCGAAAATGCAAGTACACTGGAAATTGCAGTCTCTTGAAGTTGAAAGATACATCTGCCGGAAACAATGGACATTCGTTGGATGTAGTCTGTTTCATTCGCTTCCTTTCGCTGTAGCTCTACAAAAATATATTGCTTCCGCCTGCAGCCCTGTGCGCTACGCAGTTCAAAGTTGTCAACGTGACTGTCTGCTTCCAGCAATTTCCTTAAGTTGACTGGAATACTGGATTGTCTTAGCAGTAAGTAAGAAATGTATTAAAAAGGGGTGAATGAGGTGATACGTAAAAACCTATCTTAGTATATACGATCCCATATTTACTGAAATGTGCTTTGTACAACTGTATAATTTTGCAGGTAAGTATTGATCTGTATAAGTGCTGTATGTCTGTAAAATCTGTTACGAATACAGTTTGTGGTAAAGAAGTAATAGATTAAAAGCCGATGCGTGATATGGCGGTTTTCCATGTACGTTACTGTTTATGTCCTCATATCTCATGAACTACATATAATTTCGAAGGACATTCAGCTTTATCTGTGTATATTGTCTATAAAAATTTCTGCGACTACAATTTATGGTGTATAAATTGTAAATTGTAGCGTCCTACCGAATGCCGTAATTTTACTCCGTGAACAGCGGAGAAGTAGAAAGTGATAAATTTTTTCCTTTCATCTTTTTGCTATGATTGTTTGCGCGAAAAAGTATAATAAAGGTTTGATGCTTTAAGTTTGTTGCAAGTTGTTACGTACTATCATCATTGTCACGTCGTATGATATGTCTTTAACAATAAGAATCGCAAAAAAATGCCACATCTCCTGAACCATGTGTTGTATGCGGTTATTACCCCTACAGCAATTGTTACCTTACAGTAGAGAATGTGTGTCCCAAATTACATTTGAACATTTGTATATTACATTGTCACGTGATGCAGAATTTTTCGCGAATTTCATTGTTTATGATGGCATATGCCCGGGACTACGTATTGTACGTGATGCTTACTACCGACAGCGACAGTCCTGTTGGTTTGGGAGAGTGCAAAATTTCGCCAAGAATGGAACAAAACTGTACATCTGTATGCAATAAGTACTCCCAAACACATGGAGACACTATAATAAGATAGTACTGCAACACCGATTGCTGCTGCTTTGGTTGTACAGTACAACTTTACAAACCACGTGCCTGTATCACTAGGCTATTCTGGTGGGAAACACTTCAAGTACTTGCATCTTTTTGAAAATAAGTCGTCCATGGGACTTACAGAAGTGAACTTGCTCCTTATTTAAAATCAGTATACCGTACTTAAGGTGTCCACGGTAACTACTGATGAAGTGAATCACTTGATTGGACTCCTTACATCCTGAATGCCCGAGACTGATCTCTTCAAGCAATTTTCTGGTTGCTCTTATGCATGGTGCATTGACTGTCTTCATCACATACGCACGACGTCACCACGCAGAACCACTCACAGGCACCAGGTAGCCTCAGTAGCAGTGGAGGGTACGTAAAGCGTGGTAGGGAGCGCGGAAAATCCCACATCCTCTTTCTACAGCAAAACCCAGATCCAACAGCGAATGTCCCACCCGATAATCACCAGTGCAGGCGTTGCGCCACTATAGCCATACTCCACCTTCCACGATTCATCTGTCTTCCGCTCCAGAAATTAAACCATCTACTGCCCAACAACATTCGTCCCTTATTTCCAACCCTGATCATAACGCTAAATCTCCTGATCACTTCTTTCAGGTTAATAAGCTTGTACAGGGTCCCGAAATTATAACTTCCACATTCGTCATAATCATACCAATCGTACTTATCAGTAACTTCATTATATCTGTATTTTAAAATCGTCAGTTAAATATTAAATTGTTATTCCTTTTCTTCAGACTGTTTCACAAAACTTTTTATCATTATCTTTACGTAGAAATCATGAATGTGCTCTAGAGCATCATGTATCATTGCCAGCATTTTTATATTACCATTTGTTCAATCCATGGTTCCCTTGTGGCTTTAGCGAGCTAGCATTTACGAAACGGCTAAGCCGGGAAAATGGGGGATATGATGACTGAGGAATACAAGGAAGGAGATGGCAAAAATACAGTGAAATCTGCTGTTCATGATGATTATCCAGATCATTCAAGTAAAAAAGAAAAATTCTAAGTTTCACTTTGCAGGAAATTTTTTTATGCATAAGGAACAGTTGAAAATGCACAAGAGTTAGATATATTTTTTCTTCAGTTGAAAGTCGAGCTGCTATAAAAGAGTAAATTTGACAAACTGTTTTTACATATCAGTAAGTAACCACGTGGTTTGTGTGTGGGTGCAGTCATCTATACTGTAAAGCCTGTAACAGAGTACCACCAGGTGAGTCAAATTCGCAATTACGAAAACTACGATAGCGGACACAAATATCAGCACGTCGTATAGGAGGTATTCTATTTTTATTTCGCAAACATATTGAATTACATGGCACAAGCTAATACATATTTTTCATAAATACTTGGATACAACATAAAATGTATACAATAAATTAAAGATGGTAAAAATACACTTCATGACTAGTAGTGTCACAGAGGGCGAATCATTAAAATGAGTCAAAGTAAAACTAGACTGAAATCTTAAAAAGTTTGGTACAAAGGAGTAAAATATGAAAAACATTGAACCGAAAGCTGTACAGAGTCAAAATAAAATATCATTAGAATGTTTTGGAAAGCATATGTCAGAACATTAAATGAAATCAGCAAATACATAGTGAAAGATAATCACCGTATTTATTGTTCAATAGCTTCATAAAACATAAAAACAAAGCAAACTAGAATGTTTACAAAGCCTGTTCAGTATCAACAGAGCCAATCACCACATCAGTCACTCACCGAACGACAAAGGCATGTCAACTATGCAAACTTTGTAAGTGTTTGGTATTCACTTTATTAAAATTATTTATTATTTATTAATTGCATAGATCAGCATAGCTGAATATGGGGTTATATGAATAAGAAACAGCACATGCCACAGAGAAGATTCTCAGAACAAAAGAACATTCTCTGAGTATGTACTCAGTTTCGTATGAATAAAGATCTTCGAAGCATATGCTCTGAGCAGGAAGTTGATTCTCGCTACCTCGCCTCCTTCTTGAGTAAATTCTCTGTGTGTCATGTCCGGCACAGAACAGCCGTTCAAGCGTGTATTTCTTTAAACTAACCCAATCAGGCAAATTATTCAGTGCACAAATATGGATTAGGCATCTATGTAGTCAGGAAGAAGTGTACTAGGTTTAGATATTACTTTGTTGCGGAGCGGCACAAATAACTTCAGCTAGTCACGTTAGCAAAAATAATAACAAAAGTTTTTGAAAAGAACATGATGCTGAACTAATTACATTCATATCCATTACTATGTAACATATCGGGGGGTTCAGTAATGCAATCAGATGGGAATAAATGCCACTACGCTTCGTTACATCACGCCCTCATTTAATTAATCATATATTTGAAAAAAATAACTGAGTAGTAAAATACGAACAAAAGCATGTTGATAAGAAATCATATGAAAACACACAATTATGTAGTTACAAAAATAACCTTAATCTATGGTACACGTTCTATTCATCCTATGCTGGCCATAAAATTATATAAAGCCCCAATAAATAATAAAATTCAATCATTATTAACATAAATATGGAAAATATTTACAAAAGTGGAAAATTTACAACGTTAATTGTTTCTTGCAGGTTGAACATGTCTTATCAATGAAAAAAAGTATTACATTTCAAGAGAGGGACACTCATTTCTCAGACCTACTCTTGTTTGACACAAAAAGGGAGGACACGTTATCTCCCAGTCCTCTGACCACACTTCAGTAGAGCACTTAAATTTTCACTCAGCTTTGCAGTGGGTCCATGCCTTCATAAACTCCAAAATGGTTGTCCAACACGTTGTACAGTGTCCTCCTGCTGGAGTTGCTCTCCTCCAACAAAGTACATGAAAAATATACAAAATTCCCTACATTAAAAATCCATAATGAATTATTTGCGAAGCAAGAGTAATCCAATATATTATTCTAAAAAATACCATACAAAACATGCATGAAATTCTGTCATCCATGAAAAAAATGGAAACTTGCTTTGCACTACAAAACTCTCTATCTAGGTGACATTTAAGCAAGTATGAAATGTAAAGCATAAATTTGAAAATAATTTTTTGTTTCATCCAAAATAAAAATTTTACTCTCAGATCACAGTACCAAGATAATCAAATACACTTCTACTGACAGCATATGAACAAAAAAAGTATGACCCCACTTCTTACTTACAAATGACAATACCGAGCAGCAAATAAATGATCAAAAAATCAAATAAAAAAGATGGTACATTCTCAAGTTAGTGTTACCCAAAAAATTGGCAAAAACATCTTACACAAAACCAGTTGTATCTGCCCAAGAAAACATTTATGTATATTTGTCTAAAATCTCTTACTTCCAAACTCCCAACTATTACCTAATTATCTGCGAGATAGAATCCACAGAAAATCTGCAGTAGCAAAGATAGGCTACCTTACCTACTCATTACAACTGCTTCATTATACCTCATAAATAAATACACCTCATGTCTTATCAATTAATATTCTTCATCTTATCACACACTTTATTTATGTCCTCATAATATCCCATTACCTCATTACTCCATCCATATTTCAATACACCATCAAAGAAAAAGTGAATGTTCTGTGTAGGTCACAACAAACCTCCAGAACCCTGATCCACTGTATCTCACCAGCTTTTACGTTCATTACTCCAATATAGACAGAACCATATAAATTTCAGAACTTCTCTTCCATTAGCATACTGCTTTTAAATTCATGGCTACAGATACAAATTCCTCACATAGCTACATATCGTTATGTACACAACTCAGGTGATAGATCACTACTGCACTAATGTAAATCGTAACACCTTGACTTTATCTTAGAAAATACCAAACTTCATTGCACTAAATTTAGGTTTAATCTTAAAAGTAACAAGAGCTTTCTTTTATCACTAAAATTAGCAAATGAGGTCCGTGGGAACTATTGGTTACTCCCTGCTATAAAGCCTTGTTCCCTGGTCCAAACTGAGCACTGACTCATTTCAAATTACTTCAATAACAGGAAGTTAATACTACAGTGGTCAATATATCAATATACATAGCAACTCACACGTTATTACACACATACATTAATAGGCAAGCCACCACAATTAAAGTTATCTTAGAAAGGTGGTTGTATCTGAACTAGTTCTCAGCACTTGTGAAGAACAATATTAAATAAAAGAGGGAAGGTGCTCTAAAACCGCCGGCCGCGGTGGCCGAGGAGACCGAGGCGCTCCAGTCACGGTCTGCACGGCCACTACGGTCGGGGGTTCGAATCCCCCCTCGGGCATGGATATTTGTGCCGTCCTAGTTTGTAAGTAGTTCATAAGTAGTTTGTAAGTTTACGGACTGATGACCCCGTAGTTAAGTCCCATAAACTATACAAACATTTGAACATTTGAAACATTTGCTCTAAAACTACAATTTATAGGCACCTTACGGATTATGCTGAACTTAAACTTGTTTATTCAGATAGAAAATAAGCAAAATGGGGAACCGATTTTGTTAATACAATAGAAATGCATCTCTTACGTGGATTAATGCGGACGGTGCCCAGCCTAAATTATACATGATTTAACGCTACTGGGGGGAAGGATTCACAAACAACACTCATTCTCTGTCACACACGCTGTGCCACAGCGAAACTCGCCAAAATCAGCGTGCTGAGTCGAGGCGGAAGCAGGCACCGCTATCATAGACGAAATTCAGCAAGTCGGAGGTAGCATAAAACACAATATAAAAGCCGGCCGCGGTGGCCGAGGAGACTAAGGCGCTCCAGTCACGGTCTGCACGGCCACTACGGTCGGGGGTTCGAATCCCCCCTCGGGCATCGATATTTGTGCCGTCCTAGTTCGTAAGTAGTTCATAAGTAGTTTATAATTTTAGGGACTGATGACCCCGTAGTTAAGTCCCATAGACTATACAAACATTTGAACATTTTTGAACAATATACAAAAACACTTTGAAGCTGGCTCTGGTCTGTCGAGTCTGTTTTGAGATGGTTCATGTGTATAGCCAAGTTAAATTACATCTGAATTGGACCGCGAGAAAACACGCTAACGGCGACAAACGGCTATGTTACATGAACGCACTCAACTGAAGGTGAAGTGGTTGAATATCGGATTCATTACACAAAACCACGGTGGATTCTTAAGTTGCAGTCTGTTAGAAATCGATCTAGGTACTGGTTTTATATGAGAAGTGGCGTGAATTCAGGCCACTATCTGCAAAGCCCAGAAGTTGGAAGTCTGACCCGCGTGGTTCCGAAAACCGATAAAATTGAATAAATTCAGGTTCCGAAAAATAAAGAAAATTAACTACAGCATGCAACCTATAGAAAGGATTATAATTATATAAGGAAGCGAATGAAATACAGCTACACATGACAGAGGGCGATTACAGAGACAGATGAGGTCCTGTCTCAGAAAAACCAAAAAACTGAAATAATTACTAAGTCGTAAAAATAAAAATAAGAATTACAGCATGCAACCCATAGAAATATTTAGAATTACATAAGGAAGCTATTGAAGGAGGTTGTACAAGGCACAGAGAGAATTACTGAAAAAGACAGAGTGCGTTCTTCCAGTCGGAGAAGAAACAGCAAGATTAAAATGGGCGGGGAGAGAAGATCGCGAAATATTAGTGGAAATCAGAAGGATACCCCTCATATCACTCTTGGAAGGAAAGGATGAGAAGACTTTTACATGCACTGTACACAAATGAACATATCACATATTAGAAATCTGGCCCCACAAAGCTAGAAAGTATTTACACAGAGTTCATACACCGCCACATGATCACAAAAGGTTTTAACATACCAGGCCATGATCGGAGAAAATGTTCCAAAAATGATTCTAAGTTCATGAATTTAAGTTAAACATGCTAGTCAATGAGATGCTACAATCTCCAGAAACAAGAGAAGAACCAACCTTACCTCACCAGACGACCAGCCCAGAATTATCTCACCGGTCAGCCACAGGACGCGGGAAGCGACCGGAAGTCGGAAAATCCAAGAAACAGAGGTGGCGGGGATGGAAGGCTCGCTGACTGGACTGTAGCGAAACGGTGTAGAAACCTCTTTGGTAGCCTCAGCAGCTATCGACTCTGAACCAGAGAGAACGATGCAAAGTGTGCTATCACTCACAACATTCAAACAGCCATAGAGTCTCGCACCCATTTAATAGTAAAATAACTGCAGTTTCTCACAGGGACAGTGGCGTAGCAGAGTAGTTACATTTATGCCACATTAATGAATATAATAATAAATTATTAACATAACAAAATAAGAAAAACCTAGCAATGTTAACTAAGATTTTTAACAAATAAAAGAAAAATACTATTCCTCAAGCCTTGAAAAGAGTGGGGTGCAGGTTTTAACAAAATGATTATCTAGCGACGTTAAATAAATTATAACTTAACAGAAATATATAAAAAATACGGAAGACGATAGATGGTCGTCTGTCAATCTTTTGCTGCTGCTATATATGCTACTAGTTTTAACCCATGGCTCCGCTCGCGTGGTGGTAGATTATGATAGATAATGCGCGAAACGTCAAATCGATTTTTTTGAAGAGATGTATTAAAATAAATTTCTTTTTTACTGCTTTATTTATTCTTATATTTCCTTATTAGTATGCTTATCCTTACAAAGAAAGGGCTGAAGACATTGTAGCACGCATAGCCCAAAGATATGGTCTGTGGCATCACGTTTCGCTGTATGAAACCTCCATGATATAGTCCCAAAGGTAATCGCTGGCCTTCAGTCCGAATTTTTTTAAATAATTTGACGACATTCAACCACCATATCTTCCACCCCCTTATAGCTATCGGCATGGAACTGCAATTGTGGACAACGGGAGACTTCGGACAACAATTACACAAAGACCATTCGTTTCCATTCTGTAGTTTTCCCTGCAGGGCGAATATTAACACACACGTAGAATTTTGTATGCACCGATAACTTTCCATCCCAATATACTCCACCCTTTTATCATTATCGACCCTCAAGCAACAATGCAACCATTAAAACCATTTTCAAAGAGTAAATATAATTTTCAAAGAATAATTATTGTTCCGCATTTCGCGTTATGTTCTTCAAATTACTAAAAATCTATCAGATCGCTATAAAACAGTGCCTAAAACCTTCCTCAGGTATAAATTAGTAACTGGACATATATTTAAGCCTCTGCGTTTTGTCGTTCGGACGTGATAAGCTTAAACCGAACAGACATTCAAATTAATATATATAGATAAATAGCTATCCGATCGCCATAAAATCGTGCCTAAAGCCTTCCTCTAGTAGACATTAGTAAATGTACAAATTTTTTTAGCTCTTAATGTCTAGCGGTTCAGACATGATAAACGTACACCGAACAGACCTTCACATTTATAGATATAGAAAATACATAATTCAGGCGCATTGTACCGGTTTCATTCAAACATAATATACACTACACTGTGGTAACCAACAATTACACTATTGTAACCTACAATTATTACACTATATTCATTTACACTATTACATCTAACTGAAGGCAGCAGAGGACAAAACAGGTAGAAAGGCAAGACCTACAAAAAATCCTTGGATATCACAGGAAATACTAGATTAATTGATGAAAGGAGAAAATATAAAAATGCAGTAAATGAAACAGGCAAAATGGAGTACAGACGATTAAAAAATGAGATTGACAGGAAGTGCAAAATGGCTAAGCAGGAGTGGCTAGAAGCCAAATGCAAATCTGTAGAAGAATGTTTAAGAAGGGGAAAAGTAGATACCGCCTACAGGAAAATAAGAGAGACATTTGGGGACAAGAAAAGCAACTCTACGAATATCAAGAACTCAGATGGGACGCCGGTTCTCAGCAAAGAAGGGAAAGCTGAAAGGTGGAAAGAGTACATAGAGCAGCTCTACAAAGGAAATGAACTTACAGGCAATGTGGTAGGAAGGGAAGAGGACGTAGATCAAGATGAAATAGGAGATGCTATACTGAGAGATGAATTTGACAGAGCCTTGAAAGACCTAGGTCGGAACAAGGCCCCAGGAGTAGATGACATACCCTCAGAGCTACTAAAGTCTCTGAGAGAGGCAGCCATGACAAGACTATTTGAACTGGTGTGTAGGATTTATGAGACAGGCGAAATACCCTCAGACTTCAAGAAAAATGTAATAATCCCCATTCCAAAGAAATCAGGCGCAGACAGGTGTGAAAATTACAGAACCATCAGTTTGATAAGTCATGGCTGCAAAATTTTAACACGAATTATCTACAGGAGAATGGAAAAACTGGTAGGAGCTGACCTTGGGGAAGATCAGTTTGGATTCAGGAGGAACATAGGAACCCGGGAGGCAATACTCACTTTGTCTTATCTTAGAAGATAGATTAAGGAAAGGCAAACCTACATTTTTAGCTTTTGTAGATTTGGAGAAAGCATTTGACAATGTTAACTGGAATACACTTTTTCAAATTCTGATGTCAACAGGGGTAAAATATAGGGAAAGGAGAGTTATTTATAACTTGTACAAAAGCCAGACCGCAGTTATTAGACTCGAAGGGCTTGAAAGGGAAGCATCAGTTGGGAAGGGAGTAAGACAAGGTTGTAGCCTTTCTCCAATGTTATTCAATTTGTACATCGAGCAGGCGGTGAAGGAAAGCAAGGAAAAATTTGGAATAGGGATTAAAGTTCAGGGGGAAGAAGTAAAAACCTTGCGTTTTGCTGATGACATTGTAATTCTGTCAGAGACAGCAAAGAACCTGGAAGAGCAGTTGAATGGAATGGACAGTGTGTTGAAGAGAGCTTATAAAATGAACATTAACAAGAGCAAAACAAAAATAATGGAATGCGGATAGAAAATCAGGCGATGCTGAAGGAATTAGATTAGGTAACGAAACAATGAGGGTGGTAGATGAGTTTTGTTACTTTGGTAGTAAAATAACATGCGATGGTCGCAGTACAGAGGATATAAAATGCAGAATGGCAATGGGAAGAAAAGCATTTTTGAAAAAGAGAAATTTGCTAACATCGAATATTAATTTAAGTGTAAGGAAGTCTTTTCTGAAGGCATTTGTGTGGAGTGTTGCCTTGTACGGGAGTGAAACATGGACGATAAGCAGTGCGGACAGGAAGAGAATAGAGGCTTTTGAAATGTGGTGCTACAGAAGAATGCTGAAGATTAGGTGGGTAGATCGCATAACCAATGAAGAAGTACTGAACAGAATTGGTGAGAAAAGGAATTTTTGGCATACCCTGGCTAAAAGAAGGGATCGCTTGGTAGGACACATTCTTAGACATCGGGGAATCGTAAATTTAGCATTGGAGGGAAGTGTGTGGGGGAAAAATCGCAGAGGGAGACCAAGAGACGCGTATAGTAAGCAGATTCAAGTGGATGTGGGTTGCCGTTCTTATGAGGAGATGAAAAGGCTTGCTCAGGATAGAGTAGGGTGGAGAGCTGCATCAAACCAGTCTCCTGACTGAAGACCGTAACAACAACATACCAAACAAAACATAGGTGAAAATTTTCTCATTTACTAACTACTCTTAGGATAGTGGAAGAAGAATGGATTGACCTGAGAAATGAAGAATAGAATAACCCAGCCGAGGGAAGGCATTACTCGCCAAGTAATATATTAATCAAAGAATGATGACCCCTACCAAAAATTCAAAATGTTCAAATGTTTCTGGATCTTATGGGACTTAACTACAGGGTCATCAGTCCCTAAAATTACGAACTACTTCTGAACTAGATTATACTAATGACGGCACAAACATCCATTCCCGAGAGGGGGGGGGGATTCAAACCCCCGACCGCAGCGGCCGTGCAGACTGCTCGGTCACTGCGGCCAGCGAAAAACCCCTACGTACTTAGTTAAACTTACCACTAGAAAAATTACTAAGATCTGGTACATTTAAGAAATTACACTAACTTTTGTCCAACTAACTCCACTGATAAAAGGATTTCCTGTTTCACACTTTTAGATAACTTGAGAGTAGCACTAATAATTCTTATTCCATGAACATGCACGATCACTATTCCATCTGTATCCTTAAAGGGTCCAAACAAATCCTGAGAAATACCATTAAGATCACTACTACTGGCCAGTAAGCATTTTACACGTAGACCTTGCACATTCTTTGACACTATTGGATGCCACACCATTACAGTACTTCCTACTACTTATTATTCATACAATAGATCATTAATTCTCTCCCTGTATAAACAATCATATATTTCAGACGAATCATTAGAAGCTACAGTTAAGTGACACACATTGTGCTTTGCTTCCACCTCCCTATTATTTTCTAACTCTGCATTCTATTCCTACTCACTAACTCTTTCCACCTTTGTCTTACTACTATATTATCATTGTCAAAAAATTCATATACCTCGTCTTTCACATCACTAGATTCACTACTCTACTACTCTTTCTTGTACTTTCATTAGTATCGCTTACTTCAAACAAATTATTTATCACCTTACCTTTAACTTCAGTATTTGACCATACTGCGAGACACCCAAGTTTTCCATGCTGTCTCATTGATTGCCCATGACCATTAGATTCTAAGTCATTTAACTTTTTACAATTAACTACAGAGACAAGGCTATCCTCAACATATGAACTAAACTTCACATCTTCTACCTTTTTCACTTTCTGCTGAATCTAAACATCCTCAAATTTTTCTTCCTCTGCATCCTCTGCCGTGCCCAACCTAATTTCCAGTTCAGATTTTACCTGAGCAATTTGATTTTTAAGTTGTTCTTTATTCTCTGTAAAGGTTTTCCTGACAGACTGAAATCTGTTGTCACGGGCATCATCAACAGTTTCTACTCTTTTCTCACGTAAGATACTTCTGTTACGATTAGTTACGCAAGACTTATTAATCCCAGTTAATTTCACACTGACGTTTTCTGCTACAGTTTCTATTTCATTTTCGCATTTTCTTATTGCAACCTACTAATGTGATGTTTACTGCAGCAATTTCGTGACGCATATTACCAACTTCACTACTGATTTTACTTTCAATCTCCATGTATTCATCATGCATCTGAATTCTTTCATTCTGTTTCTGACTTACTCTACTTTCAAAATCACTCGATGCCGCAAAGAGTTACCTTGGCCCAACCAGAAGCTTCATCTAATACTGACTTTACGAAACCATCCCCATCCACCTTTCCACTTACATCTGACTGACTGTACAAAGATTGATCTAATTCAGATTTATAACCAGTGACTGCTACTGTATCTTTCTTCGCGAATTCTGCTCACCTTATTAAAGCAAACTTCTTTCTTTGCGTCATTAACATTTGCTTTGTGCTTTGTCTATTGTCTGCCATTTGACATAGATTTACCAGGCCAATGTTTTGAAAATTATTTCAAAGTAACCTTCTTTCTTGCGTATCACTAACGATATTTCTGCTGTTAAGTATGCCATGTTTGCATGACTACAGTTACTGCCATGGCACACCTCATTATTCATAATGCACTGTTCGTTCAGTCGTTAGTGATGAATCCTCACCTGAAAGTTCTCTAAGATCGGCGGTCTCGGCAACGGATGGCTGAAACGTCACGGCACGACACTGATCCGCTAAAACTTGCAGTTCATTGACACTTTAATGATTCATTAGTGTCCAATTGCCCCCATTTATGACAGTATACAAGTCTCATTAAAGCAGTCACTTAACCCCAGTACGCACATTCCACACGTCAATAATACAAGTTTACAAAGTTCGTGTGTGGAGTACAAAAGTCCGAGGTGTACGTTTGACTGTGGCACAAATGTGAAGGATTAATCACCGTAGATACTCTTTCTATACGCCTAACATTGAAGAACTTTCACACAATTGTTCAAAACTTAAAAGTGACGTGTACTGTGCTCCAGATACATCACGAAACAAGACTTCCTACTGGAGTGGATTGGGCCTCCTAACAAAGACGCAACAAGATTTACTTACATAGTGGGAACGCGTCCTATTTATATCGTCCAAACAATTACTCTGAAAATAACGTATTGTTAATTATGTACATTAATTACAAAGGAGAAGTTGACAATTACATTCGACTGGCTACAGTAAAAATAGCGTAAATAATACTGAAGAAATTAATACACAAATCCCCGTTATATTAAAACTATTTCATATCCAAATATAATTTAATAGGGTTGTCAAGAATACTTTCGTAATTACCAATAACTATAAAGAAACTAATGAGAACAAAACTTTCCTAACACTACTTGTTAAACATAATAATACCTACTTTAATAGTATGAGGAAAAAATTTAATTAGTTGTATTAGACTAATTAGCGTAATATGTGACCCATAACAATATGCTGCTGGCATTAACTGATCAATATTTGCTAATTAAGCAAACTTCTGCGACGGTGAATAATAGAAAATAACTTCAAGAAAGAATAACGAAACTTTTGCAAAAGAAACAAAATGAAGCAAAAATGTTCAAATGGTTGTAAACGTATTGGATCAAACTGCTATTGGCATCAGTCGCTAGACCTATCAACTAGTTCAACTAACTTATAAACAAAACACACACACCCATGCCCTAGAGAGGACTGTAACCTCCGCAGCGAGGCGCCTTACAATGCTCTGCCACTCTACAGCGGCTTAAAATTAAGTGCCTGGGTTGTGTTGCGCCAATAGCCAAGTCAAACTGATGCACGAGTAAACTGTTTCAGTCATCAGGCTCGAAAATTCAAGGTTTTTTCACATGTTCAAATGTTTGTTAAGCTTATGAGACTTAACTACGGGGTCATCAGTCCCTAAACTTACAAACTACTTATGAACTACTTAACACTAAGGACGGCGCAAATATCCATGCCCGAGGGGGGATTCGAACCCCCGACCGTAGTGGCCGTGCAGACCGTGACTCAAGTTTTTCATATCGTCAATCGTATGTGACGTGTGCCGGCACACGAGCATCGTCAACATTATTTACTTATGCGTGACAAAACAAAAATATGTTGTGTATAAAAACCTTTACAATAAACACCGTTTTGGAAATATATTTTATTATTTATATTCATTATCGATTGACTGTTTCATAATATCGAAACTGTTTCCAGAAACACTTGGAAATAAAATTAGTTCAATTTTTGTTTGTTGTTCGTAACATATATGCGACCATACCATTCATCCGACTATTCGTTTCTCCATGACTGGATGCTTGCTGTTGCCGCAACTATGGTTCAAATTTAATCAAAGTCCAACTCTAGTTGAATTTATTGGTGCTTTATTTAAGCCCACACTACCGGTTTCGGCCTCTATGTTAGGCCATTTTCAAGTATGACAAACCTGCATATAATGTGTAGCAATAAATTTACAAAATTACATGGTACAAGATAGAATGTTACATATGTAAAAAGGTACTGTACAGAAGGAGAAGGAAACTTACGTTATGCCGTAGGGAAAGCAACGTCAAGTAATTAAAATAATAGAACTCAGAATTTAAAACTTTTGGCGCCCAATGGCGACATGAGAAAAAAGGGCGTGTCATATTTAACATTCCAAAACATTATAATAGGCATGTTCTGATGTGTTCCGATATAAACATTACATCATTGCAAACATAATATTCTAAACAATAGTTGATAAAATGTAAAGGTCAATAGTAAAATATTATAAATGTCAGTTAGGATAAAAAAACGGAACATATAGCGGCCAATGAGGCTATGTGAAAAGTGGGCGTGTCATCATTTTAAAATTTTGATACAGGAAGTATAATAATTTAGCTTAAGGCCAATTATATTCGATTTAGTTTACATTAAAGTTGTTTGTATTGTTTAAACAAAGTACAAAAATTCTTAGGATTTTACACCCTTCTGAATAATGAAGGGATTGACCTTGGAGAAATCATGACCATCAGTACGAGTAACAATCAAAAACTTAGGAACATTTGGTAATGTTTTCTTTGTTTGAGGTGCATTCAACACAGAGAGAGAGAGAGAGAGAGAGAGAGAGAGAGAGAGAGAGAGAGAGAGAGAGAGAGGTCATATCGGAAGTGTCCCCCATGATTACCGGCGTCTCCGATGACGCGCTCCTTCCTAATGGGGACCCTCACTGAGGGCTACCCCGCCTTAGGTGATTGTTCACACCTCAGGTCACAACTCCCGAGAAACGGACGGAGGGACCAATCGGCATAGTCTCAAGGTACCAGCTCGGGTAATCACCCCTCCCTACCAGGGGGTATGTCCACCTGGGGCGTGGAATTACGCATTACCCTGTCACCTGCTACACATTAGAATACGTGTGTCGGCCATCAAACACGCACAGCGAGGAAAGAAGAAGAATAGAGGACGGAAAGAGGATAGGAAAGGAAAAAAAGGAGAATCTCTAACGCCGAAGCGGAGACTAAAAGAATGGGTCCAAGGTAGGAACAACTGAGCAAGAAGAGAAGAGCGAAATAAACGAGTGAATGAAGGGAAGGACCAGTAAAAACAAAAACGTAGAAAAGGAGAATTTACTCAGACGCCCGTCTCTGGGCGAAGGCACGAACCGGGGAGGGGGGGGGATGAAGCAGCCTGGGGAAGAAGAAAGGCTACTTCGGCTTGGAGCCCCGTGAGCGCGCGCCACACGTACCCACAAAAGAGGTGCGAGCACCCGGGCGGGGGGCGCTAAATTCACAATTCCTTTACGTCTAAGAAAGTATCCTACTAATCGATCCCTTATTTTAGTCAAGGTATGCCAAAATCCCGCCCCCCCCCTCCCACAAATTGTTACACGATCTACCCACATGATCGTCAGCAATCTACTGTAGAACATTTCAAAAGCCTCTGTCCAAGTACAGTCTTAACTATTTATCGTCCATGTTTCAATTCCATACAGCGCTTCCGTCTCGACAAATACTTTCAGAACATACTTCCTTACACTTAATATACGATGTTATGTAATTTCTCTTTTTCAGAAGCGCTTTTCTTCCCCTTGCCATTCCACATTTTATGTTCTCTGTACTGCGACCGCATATTTTATTTTACTGTCCCAGTTGCAAAACTGGTCTACCACCTTTATCGTTTCGTTAGCTAAGCATCGCCTGGTTTTCTTAGACTGCCCTGCACTGCTCTTGTTAATGTTTTATATGCTCCATTCTTTGCTGTCTGACATAATTACAATGTCATCAGAAAGACAAAATGTATTTTTTCACGGTGGACTTCCTTCTTCAAATCTCTCCTCGCTTTTCTTCACAGCTTGCTCATTGTACAAATTTGATAACATTTGAACATTCCACACACTCCACACACACTGTACCTGCAATTCCTTATACTTACTTTGCAATAGCGAAGTTCGGTTCACTACTGATTAAAAAAAGGTTGCCATCAGCTGTGTAAGCATGTCTTTATTTCTTGGTAACTAGTTTCCGTGAACCTCGGTGCCACATGCAGCTCATGTACATCAACAATTACAACAAAGATCAAGAAGTCATATTCATAAAATTAAATAGAATAGTACGAAATTAAACATTGTACATAGTAAAAGTAGTCCCATGCCACATAATGAATGCATTCCAGTGCACTTATACTGAAAGCACGTTTATTACGAACTCAACATACACGCAGCACTGACTGCCTCTCAGGCAGAGTGCTCTGCTATTTATACATAGACAGAATTTACCAGAAATTAGAAGAACAGTTAACATAATAATCAAGTAGAATTTACAAGTGAACATAAGAAAGATGTAGAATCTTCTGGAATTGTAAATTACAAAGAAATTTTTGCCGGTGGGCGGGATTGAACCGGCGACCTTCTGCACCGCAGTCCGTGACGCTATCCCCTGTGCCACGCCGGAAGTTGGTGTTCGTGGTCTCTCGCGGCATTGCTCCCTCTCCTGGAGAAACAGCGACCCGCTGTTATGATCGCTGTGGAGCCAGCTGCAATGTCCTGGATCTTGACCGTGTCATGGGTCCTCTGTATGACCTGTTCAAGAGAATCCTTCCCTTCTCCGCGATTATCGACGACAGACGTTCCTGTCGTGGCTTAATCAGGAACATTACCGTCCTTAAGGACCTTGAACAAGAAGCCATTGTCGTCTACCTGCTCTTCAGGATCGTAGTAAGGCTTCATGCGCAGGACGTGAACAATGTCTCTTCGTTTGTGACGTTTCGACGACGGCTCATAATCCTCAACTTCGTATGTGACGTCTGACAGGCGGCGTATGACACGATACGGACCAAAGTATCGCTTCAATAACTTTTCTGACAGTCCAACCTTCCGTAGGCTGTACACAACAGGTCGGTGCTTGTCGTTATACCGCTGACGGTCCTTCTCCTGGGCGTCCAGTGTCCGTATGCGAGCCAGCTGTCTTGCTTCTTCGACCCTGGTGATGAGCAGTGTAACAGTCATCCTGAGTGTCGTCCGGTTGGAACGGGAACAGCGTATCCATTGTCGTCTCAGCTTCACGGCCATGGAGCAGGAAAAACGGAGTGAAGCCTGTGGTGTCTTGTCTTGCGGTATTGTAAGCAAATGTCACGACTGGCAGAATTGTATCCCAATCCTTCTGCTCAACATCGACGTACATCGACAGCATGTCGGCTAACGTCTTGTTAAAACGTTCCGTATGTCCATTTGTCTGAGGATGGTATGCAGTTGTCATTCTGTGGACAATGTTGCACCGTGACATTACCTCTGATACTAGTTTTGACTGGAATACTTTTCCACGATCAGATATGACACGTAGTGCTCCATGGTTCAAAATAATGTCTTCTACAAGGAATTTTGCGATCTCTGGAGCTTCTGCAGTCGGCACAGGTTTGGTGACAGCGTAGCGTGTGAGATAGTCAGTGCAGACTATTATCCAACGGTTACCGGTTGTCGACTTTGGGAACCTCCCTAAAAGATCGATCCCAACTCGGTGGAATGGAGCTGCTGCCGGAGGAATCGGTACGAGATGTCCTGGAGGTAATTGCGGCACATGCTTCCGTCGCTGGCACTCTTTACAGTGACTCACATTGTGCTTGACAGAACGGTAGAGACCTTTCCAGTAATACCTGCGTCTGATTCTGTCTATTGTCTACACGAATCCCAGATGACCGGATATTGGAGCATCGGGAAATATTTGAGAATAGCTGGCTGGAGATGAGCTGGAATAACAAGTAGCCATTTGGGGCCAAGTGGATCGTAGTTCCTCTTATACAATTATCCGTTTATAAGTTGGAACTCTCCATTGGTCGGTTCTCCTTTCTCCAAGGCCTCTATCGTTTTTAATAGTGCTGGATCTTCCCTCTGTTCAGCTGTAACGTCATCTAATTCAGTGAGCTGAAATTTCATTCATGCTGTTGTGTTCCACTAATGGATTCCTCGAAAGGCAGTCGGCATTCTTGTGTTTGCGCTCGTTCTTGAATACCAATGTGACATCGTACTCTTGGTGTCTTAGTGCCCATCTTGCAAGTCTACCTGATGGATCCTTCAAGCTAGTCAGCCAACACAAAGAATGGTGGTCTGTCACGACGGTGAATGGTTTGCCGAATAAATACGGCCGGAACTTGTTGATAGCCCAGATAACCGCGAAACATTCTTTTTCAGTTGTAGAGTAGTTTATCTCGGACTTTGAGAGTACTCTTGATGCATAGGCTATCACTTTTTCAGACCCTCCTGAACTTGTACAAGCACTGCACCAATCCCATAACCACTGGCGTCTGTGTGAAGTTCCGTTTCTGCATTCTCGTCGTACAAAGCTAGCACTGGTGCGGATGTTAGAGCCTCCTTAAGTGCTCGGAAAGCTCTTTCTTTTGTCTCATCCCAGTAAAATTTGGGGTCTCCAAGCAGAAGTTCTTGTAATGGACGTGCCTTGTTACAAAATCCTTTTACGAAACGTCGGTAGTATGAGCACAGACCGACCGAGAAAACGTCTCACATCACGAATGTGCTGAGGAGTTGGAAATTCTGTGACTGCCATTACTATATCTGTATCAGGACGGACACCATCTCCGTTGACTAGGTGCCCCAGAATTTTTCTCTTTGGCGACGAAGAGGCACTTCTTTGGATTGAGACGGAGACCTGCAGTCTGAACACACTTCAACACAGTTGACAGGCGACTCAGATGTTCTTCAAATGTTTTCGAGAAACGACACGTCGTCCACTTAAGGTGTCGAAGAAAGTTGTCCATCATGCGTTCGAATGTGGCTGGAGCATTACATAATCCAAATGGAATTACTTTAAATTCATAGAGGCCGTCAGGTGTAATAAAATCCGTCTTCTCCCTGTCAGCTTCGTCAACCTCGATTTGCCAGTAACCTGTCTGCATGTCCATAGTTGAGAAGTATGTAGCTCCTTTCAAGCAGTCCAAGGTGTCGTCAATACGCGGCAATGGGTAGACATCTTTCTTTGTGATTCTGTTCAGCCGCCGATAGTCGACACAGGATCGCCACGTGCCATCCTCCTCCTTTACGAGGACCACCGGAGACGACCATGGACTCTCCGAAGTTTGAATAATGTCATCGTGCAACATCATCTCCACTTCCTCCAGAATTACCCGTCTTTCAGCTGACGACACTATACGAACGCTGGCTAATTGGCGGATGATCCCCAGTATTGATGCGGTGCTTTATCGTGGGCCGTTTCGTCTGACTTTTCCCCTGCTGAGGTGTGAATGCACCCGAAAATTGGCGTAGTATACCTAACACCCGCTGCTGCTGTTCCTTGGTCAGTCCAGGCCGTATTGGCAGTTCCACGTTTGTTTCCTCCAGCGTGTTGTCTGTACTAACAGTAGGGCATGGGTTTTCATTGATGACGTTGAGCTCACCGTTCCGGATTGGTTCAGCTGTCCCGATACACATTCCCTTGGGGATAAGTTGTGACTGCTCGTGACAATTTGTGATCCAAATCTCTCCTTGACCACCGGTAATGCTTATGATAGCCGCTGGTTTGTAAATTTCTTTTGTGAGCCTCAAACGTTTTACTATCAACACGAACTTCACGGTTTAACCAGTCATCTGTGTTTGTGACTTCAACTCTTCTCATTGTCAACGGCGGTATCGTCACATTGTCAACGACGAATAACGTCCCAGAAATTTCTGTATTACGTGTATCTGTCGGAACAACTTCAATTTGCAGCTCAGATCTTCCACAGTCAATAATAGCTTGGGATGCCTGAAGGAAGTCCCATCCGAGGATGACATTGTGACTACATTCTGTTAACACGACAAATTCAAACGGCGTCCTTTTGTTGATAGTTATTCTTGCGACACAAGTTCCTGCTGGATGGACGTACTTTCCATTCGCGACCTTCACCACAGTTGCTCCCGTATCACAGAACATTGTCTTCTTTAGTGTGTGGCGGTAATTATCCGACAATACAGAAAAAGAGGCTCTTGAATCAACAAGTGCCCGGACAGGTTGGCCGTCGATTATGACGTCAATGAGATTTCCCGACATCTTAGCGACTGTCGTCCATGGAGGATTTTCATTTGCGGCGGCCTCACCTCCGTAGATGGTCGCCTCGCTTAGTTTTCCTGGGCGCGGCGGCTAGGGGAGCGGCTGTTACCTCTGTACGGCGACGGTGAACGGCTGCGGCGCGTCGGGGAGCGACCTCGTCTAGGGTACGGCGATGGGCTTCTTCCCATATGTCGACGGAATTCATCAGCAGGTGACTGCCTGGGATAGAACTGCTCCGACGGCTGACGTTTAGCGGCAAAATAATTATCGAATACTCGCCTCCTCTCTCTGCAGTAGCGTACGACATGCCCAGGGCGTCCACAGTGGAAACACAGTGGTGTGTTGTCTTCTGTCCTCCAGACGTCTGTTCTTCTGCGGGGCGTCATAGTTACCAGAGGAGTTAGTTGTGGTCGCGTCGGCCGGTTCATGGGCTGCCGTTTGGCGGCTGCAGCGTAAGTCATAGCAGGGCGACTCCATTCTTTACGTCGGGTGCGATTGACGGGGCAGACAGGAGCTAATGTTTGAAATACCTCGTCCTCAGGGGCGTCGGATACCTCGTGACTTACAAGGCTCACATCCATGGCCATAAGCTGATGCTCGCTTGGTCTAATAGTCCCGGCTGCCATGCACTGCTGTAATTCTTCTCTCACGAAATGTCGTATGAGAGAAGCGAAGTCATGCTGGTCTTCTACAACGGCCATAGGGACTACATTCGGGAGTCTGTCATACTTCTTGCGTCCAACCCTCCTTTGTTGCATCTCTTCAATTCGCTGACACCACTTGATGAACTCTTCTGTCGTAGCGACGTCTTATCAGAAGAGCTTGGTACATATCTTCTGCAATTCCCTTCATCAGGTGCGTGATTTTGTCCGCTTCAGTCATGTTCGGATTGACTATGTTACACAGGGCCAAAACATTCTGTATGTAAGATTGTGTCGGCTCACCATGTCGTTGGGCCCGGTTCTTCAGTTGTTCTTCCGCCGAGCGGATTTGTCGCTGGCGGTCTCCAAAAGTCGTCTTAAGTTCCTCCTGGAACGTCTCCCAGTCATTCGACTTGTCTTCGTTGTTTTCGAACCATTGCTGGGCTGTTCCGTCCAGGTAGTAATAAACGTTGGCCAAGCACATCGTATGATCCCACCTGTTATACTTGGCGACTCGGTCGAACCCTTTTAGCCATTTGTTGGGGTCCTGTCCAGCATCTCCAGAGAACACCGACGGGTGTCTGATGTGCAGCTGGCTTATTGCTGGTTTCGTCTCCATCGTTCTTCTGATAATACGGACTTTTGGAAGGATGTACTCTGTGTATCACTTGTATTCCAGTTCCAGTCCGTGTAAGTGACGGCTTTTACGTTGCCTAATCGGAGCCACGGTGATGCAGCTGTTGCACAATGTACCCGGCGCCTCCACCAAACAAGGTCGCGTTGCAATGGAAGCAGGATTGACTTCGAAGGCAACTGAAAGCACGTTTATTACGAATTCAACATATACGCAGTACTGACTGCCTCTCAGGCAGACTGCTCTGCTATTTATACACAGACAGAATTTACCAGAAATTAGAAGAACAGTTAACATAAGAAACAAGTAGAATTTACAAGTGAACATAAGAGAGATGTAGAATCTTCTGGAATTGTTAATTACAAAGAAATAAATTTTTGCCGGTGGGCGGGATTGAACCGGCGACCTTCTGCACCGCAGTCCGTGACGCTATCCCCTGCGCCACGCCGGAAGTTGGTGTTCGTGGTCTCTCGCGGCAATATTTATGAAATTGGGTAGTAATTTAGCTTATTTGCAAGCCATCTTCAGATTTCGTCAACCCAATATCTAAAGGTGGCTTGCAAATAAGCTGGAAGTTGTAAAAAATCAACCGATCGCTCACCTCCACCCTGCCATGCCAGGTCACACAAGATTTTTTTCCCAGGGGGGGGGGGGGTATTCACATCGAAAGCCCTGCTATTGACGTCGTTGTCCTTATGTTCTCATAGACACCATAGACAATACGAGTATTACACCTTTCCAGATTTGTCTCGAATGTATATGTCTAAAGAGGGAGGTTCCTGTGGAACTTAATACCCTGGGCTATATTTAAGAATCTGTGAGGGGTAATAGTTACTAGGGTGACTTATAAGGAGTCCTAAGTATGAAGTCTTACTGACAGACTTGCTCAAAAGGCTTACCTCCGTATGGAAACGGACTGTATCTTACCGAGTGTCTCGACTTCACCGACTTATCCTATGTGTTAAAAATGAGTTTTTTTTACCAGCAAAAACCTCCCCATCTGTTCTGCAATGGACCAAGTAATGCGGAAAGGACTTTCACTCAAAGGTGTCAGGACTTGGGTTCTTCCTAAGCAGTAAGTTACAGACAGCTCCATCTGGCAGAATGGTCGTTGTCGGGAGTTATGATGCCCCAAGAAGATGGGCTATCACTCGTAGGCATGAACGGAATAGTACCAGGAGCAAGATCCTTTTACTGCCAAGGACTGAACGAACTGGTTACCATTCTAGTGATCTAGCGGTGGAGAAAGGAGAACGAAGAGAAACCTTGTTTTGTTTGCAGGTGTAAGGGGACCAAACTACTTTGGTGATGAGTCCCTTTTTCGACCAAATAGTGTTCGTCAAAAATCGCATCCCAAATATTACAGTATGAATTGCTAAAGCACGCTAAAGCGGCGAACATGAGTAATTCTTAGACAGGAGATCGTAACTCGGATGATTAGACGATGGACAAACGTGATGCTATTTTTTTTTTTTTCAAGCTACTGTTGGCACCACGTCCTTAACGAATGGATACCATCATACTCTGTCGGAAATCTCTCATCTCACGCTTAACTCCACACTAATGGACTGGGTCCAGCATCCACGATGCTGAGGGTGATGTTCAACCATACGCTAGGCTCCAATAGTCAAGATAGAACTGTACAAGGGCTTTGTCGAGATAAAGCAGTGTACTGCAATCTGCACCACAAATGATGTTACTGAGGCAACGATGCGCATTAAGGTGCTGCCAGCAGTTTTACTCGAGGTAATGTCAGGAAACCATTACAGAAGCGGTGAGTTTCCAAAAAATCAAATAGCTGGCCGTCAGTGTAAAGTTCTGATTGTGGGTAGAGTATCTGAGGCTGGTCGTAAGTGCAAAACCCAGGAACTGAAACGCATGGGCTACAGCCCAGAACTACAACCTTCATATGGCTTCATATTTCAGGAACATAAATATTAAAAGAAGTATATCCATAAGTCGTCAGCTTTTAATGAAGGGTATACTTGTGACCCTACTGCTCCTGCTGCTGCTGCTAGGCTATTAATGATCACTAAAACGAGGGAAGCCTCAGTACAGAGCCCTGGAGGACGCTATTCTCCTGGATGTTGAAGTAACTATTGGAGGCACCGACACCCAGGGTACAGAGAGTTGAAAATTTGTATAATAATTGGGAGCGAGCCCAAAAATCCCCATTCATGTATGTAGTGCAGATGTAGCAGATCGTGTCGTAGACCTTTGACAAAAAAGAGGGCTACCAGGTGGTGGTGCCTGGTAAAGTCTGCCCAAATGGAAGACTTGAGGTGTACCAGATTATCAGTGGCAGAAGGATTGTGACAGAATACGCCCTGGCATGGACTTGGTAGGCCAAGTGATTCGAAGTGTCCCCTCGACATGCCAACTCAATTTACAATGACGTGATCAAACGGTTTCGCTTGCCTCTCACAGCAGCATAGCTAATGGCCTGCCCGGTGGATCCCTTCTGTCACGCAGCTATGCCGACAGCCGAGGACCAGCGCAACACCACTTAGAGACAAGGCCTTACAACTGCCTGTGCTTCGTCCTACTGACTAGGCCACGGCCGCCAGCTGAATGGCATCTAGTAAGCTGGCGATCACGGCCTGGTCCGAGGCCTACGAGAAATACAGGCCCTGGCGCGCATGTCATGCGACGTAAGCATAGCAGTCTTGAGCCGGCCGTCCGGCTACCTAGTTGGTGGTGTTGGCCAGCGGTGGCTGGCCCTTAACCGCCCCTGCAGTCGCAGTGACGTCACAGAGCTGTTGTCCTTTCTCCTCTCCCCGCCCCCTCGCCTTAGTGCTGCTTAGAGCCGAGCAAAGTGGGCCCCGGTGAAGCGGGCTATACCTTCCTGCTACCACTACCCAACCCTCGCGCCCTCCGCAGGTTCGCAGTTTGGGGCCGGCGACCCTGAGTCCTTAGCACCTATATCAAAACGTATTCTGGAGCTGTGTCGTTGCAACTTCAGTGTTCGTAAACTGAATTCAAAATGAATAGTCTCTTCAGAACGCCATTTCATTTATTATAGAAGAGAAGCTAGAAATCGAGCTATTAGGAGCATATAAACCAAAAGATTTCTTGATGTTTCAACTTGACAGATAGAAGAAACATTCTGCTATACATGGTTCTGAAGAAAGTCTTGGCTAACTGAATGAAGAGAAACAAAAATTGTTTCGTTTCTAATGTGTGTGTTTGGTGGCGAAGGATTCTGGACAACAGTTGTCTGAAAGGATCTAAAGCATTTAAGTGAATGAATGAACACGAGGAAAGTGGACTTCATTTAGAAAATGCTGGTAAATATAAAATGTTTGGCAGGTTGATTCAGAGTATAAAATGTCAATTCAGAAACAATGAATTAGTTACGATGTGCAAACACACATTAAACAGAATAGTAGAGTGCTTATTATTGGGGAACTCATGATTGAGCACTAAGAGCTCACAAAAACAGTCAGCAAACCGTGACAATTTCTTAGACTTGTTATCTCTTTTGGGAAATCCTGAGAGTGTATTAGATGATCACTTATACAGCTGTAATAATTTCCTGTATCAAGTTTACATCGAAGAAATTATTAGAGAGGTTCACGATGCCACTTTATTTCTGTGCAGGCTGACGGAACAACATATCACGCGCAAAAGTCAATTGTTGTCATACTACGGTATATTGAGGGAAAGAAACCTGATGAAAGATTTCTTTCCTTTGAAAACGTTAATGATAGGACAGCAGATGGACTTAGTGACGTTTCAAAATGACGTGTGGAACCTTTCAGTCTTCAAGAAGAGCTCATTGCTCAGGCATACGGTGGCGGCCCCAGTCATGAGCGGCAGTCACAGTGGTGTGCAGGCACTGATGCAGAGCACTTTACCACATGCCATGTACGTTCACTGCTATGCGCACCAAATGAATTTGGTTCTTCAGAATGTTCGCAGTAAAAATATTAAGTCGATAAGATTGTTCTTTGCTAATATTGCTGGTTTTACGTTGTTTTCTTCATCTCCAAGGTGAAGTGATTTGTTACAGACAGTCTGCAACAGAAGAATTCCTTCAGTCTCTTCAACTAGATGGAACTTCCAGTCCCACATTATAAATATTGTCAAAAAACAATTATTGAAATGTTTTGAAAAGATTGAATGAGAGGATTTTGGAGACGCCACAATAAAATAAGCATTTGTCTTAAGTTTACTTCACCATCGACACTTTGTTCCTACTAATTTTTATGATATCATGAAACAATGTTTTCCATTACACAGTTCAGATGTTGAGTGCAAATGCTGTTATATCAATGCATTACATCATTTTGAGTGTGCTGTATCTGAAATACGAGAGAACATAGAACCGTTTCAAGTTTCTGATGATGAGTTTTATTGCTCCTCCAAGAAAACGTTCCAAATGTAGCAGTGAACTTAATCTGACAACCGATGCCAAAGAAGTGTGTGACATCATTACCAACGAACTGAAAGGAAAATTTCAAAACTCATGTATTTAGCAGCTTCGAAATCATTGATCCAAAATAGTTTGCTTCTTACTGCATAAACAACCTGTCAGAACACAGACCTCATTAGGTAACGTGCTAGTTAGGTAAAATACATGAAACTGCTCCTAGCCAAGGTTTTTACCAGAGTTTTTACCTCGGCCCTAAGGCAAAACCCAGGAGGGTCCCTGTTGTCTCTCTGATGCATTCCCAAAGGGGAAGAAGTCACATGCGTCCTCCTACAGTTCATTACACACACACACACACACACACACACACACACACACACACACACACACACACACACACAACCCCCTCCCCCCCCACACACACACACAAATAATAAAATAAAATTTATTGCACATTTGTATACATTTTTATTAGCTACCGTATTTCATGGATTATATTATTTACTGCATAATTAGCATATACTGGGTACTAACTTTTTGTCTGGGCCCCACCAACGAAACTGAGCACGAGCTTAGGGGTAAGTCACGTGAATCCAGTATAGTGTTTCCCAAGATAGACAACAGCAGGGACAATGGAAACTTGTATGAAGCCTTCACGACTTCTTAAAACGAAATCTGCTAAAGAAGTATCCAATGAAAATGACCAAATAGCGCACATTATGCATACTGTAATATGCAAGAAAGGTGAATAGCAGGAACTAATATCTTGGCGATAGCGAAAACAGATGTCTGTTTATGTTATTTATATCATTAGGGGGTCGCGAGTAGCAATCTTCTGATTCTTTATAAGCTTAGGTGATATTCTCAATGTCAAATTTGCAACATTTATTAATTAATTATTAATTATTTAATTAATTATTAATTATTTAATTAATTATTAATTATTAATTTCTGTGTTTCCTTCAGATCATAATGTTAAAATGTCTTCTGTTTGTATGGGTCATTAAGCGATAAACATCGTCATAATATAGTGCTCTGTCTTTTTTAAAACAACATTTGGTACGATATAAAACATGTCTAACTGCGCATCTGAATGTGCGCCACACTGACAGGCGCTCGTGTCCACTGGCGATCAACTTCCCATACTGCTGCTGTCATACTGATCTTCCTTACTTCTTACTCCTCCACAGCTAAGTCTTGATTTCTGGAAAGAAAGGAAAAATATTTAATTGAAGACTAGTAAGTAGAACATCATAGTTTTCGTATCATTTACAGGGTGTTAGGAATTAGCAATCTAGATAGATAAATATATGTTTATAGTATGTTGTGCAAGTTTATACATTTAATGAGATGAGAGTTCATAATTTTTCTACAACAATGACGTACATAGATTGCTTTTTGGGAGGTCCATTTCTGTTCTGAGTACAATATGTTCACTCTGATTATCATTTCAAAACATCAGCTGAGCTGACAAACTGTTCAAACGTAACAACCTTTCTGGCTACGGTTATAGCTCCGGGGGCTGGGGGGTCGCACCCTGATCTCCTGCCCTGCTCTACCATCTGCTGTCTGTTGAGTGCTTTGTTTTGTTTTGATTGTTCCCGCAATTAGCTCGGTATTCTGTCTGCCCGTGTCTCCGAGAGGAGGCACTAGACTAGTGTGATTTATTAACACTGTGTGTCCTCAGGAAATCCACGAACTATTGTTGCTCTGTATGTGGGAAACGGCAAACACTGCCACGAAACGTAAACAGCATATCCATCTGTAGGCGCATGACGCGAGCGTTGTGTCTATTGTCCTGAGGCAACGATTACCGGAAACGTTCTCTCACGCTCCTCTAATTCTGACTGGTGATGTATCGGGGTTAGGAGCGGCTGTGGAGTAAGGAGAAAGAAAATTGTAGCGTTATTTACCACGTCGAGACTCGCATACCGGTAGTAACTACTCAGGAAGTTTTAAGTGAACTTTACATTGTTTACTTTGTAATGATAGTATGTCGACTCTAGCAGCAATTTACAGTAGGCCTCTAGCCTAGCAAAGTGTTCCTAATGGGCGCAGGTACTTCAGTTTCCCAGAAGGATCAGACACGTGCGCATTGTAGCTCTAAATTTCTAACGTCTGACTGTTATAGAATTTTGTAACATATATTATGCCCGTGTGATTCATGTTGTAGGTTCCTGTAGACATGTCCATGAACCAAGAAGAACTTATGAGTAGCCACATATGAGGTCCTGACAGTCGAAATATCAGTTAATTAGGAATAAAGTTCGGCATCTCTGACATATTGAGTCGTTACCACCTTTGAGCTCAGGTGGAAAGGACCAGCAAATCCACCGATTAGTCCCTCAACCGTTAGAAGCAAAACCAAATGGGACTCTGAGCCAGTAAGGGTAACAACATGCTTCTCAGGTTCTCCGATCTGATGCTGGCAACAATGCGTCGGTTCTTTGGAGGTGACGGAGTCCCACCTCTCATTGACAGAGCAGGGACTCGTCATATACGACTTGGCATACGATCCGGAATGTCAATATCAATAGGAGCTACACTGGGAAGAAGGTAGAGCTGTCAGGAGTCAAAGCAGGAGGAGGAAAGTGGGGTGTAGGGTTTTACATCAGGAAAGCAATCTAACCCAGCATAATTGCAATAAGGTATGTAAATCAACGACTGCTGTGAATCAACAACTGATGTGAACCTATTTGAGTCTTCAGCAAGAGAATCAGGATTTTGTCAGTTTATTCGCCCTGTGAAGTGACAGATGAACATTAGATCGGCAGATTTTACAATGCACTTAGATATTAATAGCAGTTAGAGTAAAAGACAGGCACAGTGGTTTGCTCATGGTCAACTTTGAGGCTAGGATAGGAAATCGAACAGAAGGGTATGGGTACGTTTTGAGAGAATATTGAGGCCAACAGGAACGAAAAACAGCTATTGGATTTCTGTGCCAGTAAGGGTTTAGTTATCACAAACTACAAGAATATTCAGCGGTATACTTGGGAAGGTAGAGTAACCAGATCTGTCATCGACTATGTAGTAACAGATCACGAATTCAGGAAGGCAGTCACGGACACTTGTTTTCAGGCTTTCATAACACTGATCGTTATTTAATATGCAGCGAAATTAGTTTTTTTCCCTAAAAAGTCCATTAAGCCACGTCCATATAAAAAAAGATAAGCGTGGGGAATCTTCAGTGTAAGGAAATCAGGCACAAATACATAACCATAATCTGAAAGCTACTAGTTAGTTAAATATAGTATTTTACAGTCATTGCAAGAAGTATGGACAAGGTACAGTGACACGCTACTAGGAATAGCTAGAAAATGTCGTGGAACAGTAGTGTGCAAAGACACGAACAAGCAGACAGTTTGGTGGAATGACAGTCAAGGGAGACCGTAAAAAGAAAAAGGCGTTTCAAAAATGGAGCCACACGAACTCCGGCAGATAAAGAAAGTTACGTTGCAGAAAGAAGCAAAGCCAAAAGGATAATCGCAGAATCCAAGCAGAAATCATGGGAAGACTTTGGAAATAAGTTAGAAACCATTCTGGAGTGTAAGTAGTAGTCTGTGAAAGAGAGGTAAGAAGAAATTATCAAGTATTTTCGACAAGTCGGGAAAGCTGCTAGTGAATCTTGCGGATGCCTTGGGCAGATGGAGGGTATATTTCGTAGAGTTGCTCAATGTAGGTGAAACATTTAACGATGTGTCAGATTTTCAGGTATAATGGTACAGCAATGATGATGGAAACAGGGTCACACTTTAAGTGGAGAGAATAGCCAATAGATTGAGGTGAAATAAAGCGTCTAAAGTAGAAGAAATTAAGCCGTAATTCATAAAATACAGTGGAATATTAGATCTCAAATGTTTACACAGAATAACAGAAATGGCGTAAGAGTTGGGACAGGTTCCGTCTGACTGGACGAAAGCAATTTGGAAGTATGGAAACAGGAAAAATTGTAACAACTCCACAGGTATCTCTCATTAGCGCTGTGGGCAAACTATTCTCGGGTATTGCTGTAAGGAGAGGGCGAGTATTGGCTGAAGTTGGATGAAAAATCATTGTGGGTTTAGATCTTTTAGATCTCAGATGCTGTCAGGGCCAGATATTTAGCTTATGTCAGATAATGGAGAACTGCTATGAGTGGGACCTGGAAATGTTTTTAAGTTTTATAGATCTGGATAAGGCTTCATAGGATGAAGCTATTGTCAGTTGTACAAGATTATGGAATACAGACTTCTGCGCGCAATCAAAGATCTTTACATAGATCGTCAGGAAGCAGAGTTGATGGTAGACAGTTCTTGCTTTACTGTAGTTTCAGGGGTAAGACAAGGCTGTAACCTGTGACCACTGTTGTTCGTACTATTTATGGAACATTGTTTTGATACTTTCGTACAGCTGTTTCACTGATTAATGCAAATCACGCACCAGCTGTCAATAATAAAATTTATATGTGAGAACAACTTGTTTCGAGAGGACACTATCCCATTATCAAGTTCTACCATAAGACTTATCTGCCGCAACATCTTTAGTGCACACCTTTGTGCCATGTGGTTCAGCTCGAGAGTTGTTTTAAAATTGTTTTGTTTCTTATTATTATTTTTTTATTTTGACGTTGTTGCCTAGCGGCAGATAAGTTTCATGGTATAACTTGATAATGACAGTATCATCCCGCTCGTTTATTAGATTTATTAACTCGACAATATCCTCTGTAGTAGCAACAATAGACTGAATACAAGGTTGATCTATGCGTTTACGAGGTCTAGAACGTAGTAAAAACAGGCTCTCAGGTAGAATTTGCAGCGTCGCCCAATAAAGTAAAAGGTTATAAAATATTATACCAACTGTTTGATCGAATAATTATGTTCAAATGTTTGTAAATCTAAGGGATGAAAATGATAGGGCCATCAGTCAGACTTATAAACTATTTCAACTAACAAACCATCTTACACTTGGGAGAAACACTCGGGCATTCCCGAGGGAGGACTCTAATCTCTAGCTGAAATGGCCACGCAATCAGTAGTATGGCGTCTTAGACCGAGGGGTCATTCGTGCACTTGATTGAATAGCAGAGCTTCTAGAAAACAGCATGTAGCACGTCATTCCTGAGAGAAAGAGGTCTTGCAGCAATAATTACTTTCATGCTCAGTGAAGCACAACGCTGGAAAATTCGAGTGAAAGGCACTAGAATTTGATGTGGCTTGACGGATGTTTCAGTGAATAGCAAATGACCTTCAATAAACAAAGTAATGCGAATAGAAAACTAAAGACCCTAACTTAATCATTGAAAGAAGTTACTCCCAAAAAATATCTGGGGAAATAAGTAACGATCTTAAGTAAAGCCACGAAATCATACGTAAGGCAGACACTGGAAAAAAAGAAATCACTGGAAAAATCCTCATGAAATGTAGTGTAGCAACAACCTTAGTTGCTTACAAGTCATTCAAGTAGTACAATGATATTTCTACTCTATGTGGTATCCTTTACCTTACGGGACTGATGGAGATAGAGGAAGTTCAAAGTAGAACAGCATGCTCGGTTCCAGATTCGTCTGGTAAGCAGGGAAGTGTCACGGAGATTATTGGCCAAGTACAGATGCTTCAAGTGAGGATTTGATAGTATCCCACATAGTACTCCACAAAGTTATGTGAGTAAATTTGTCGAAGAGACAGTCAATATACTGCTTCCTACAAATTAGGTCTCACGAAAAGACCATAACGATAACTTGAGAGATTAGGGCTGACATGGAGGCTAACTGACAGTTATAGGTGACAAACAGGAATGGGAAGAAGTAACAGACGTAAATAGATATATTTATTGTACGCAACCAGATCACCGCTCAGTTCAGGAATATGGCACAGCTTGGAAATGACTTTCATCCTTACTTGGCAGCCTGCTGCTTGCGGCGTCGATTGCGGCGTTTCTTCGCAGATGACGTCTCACGTGACACGTCACCAGCAGCCGCAGTGGCGTCACCAGCAGCCGCAGTGGCGTCACCAGCAGCCGCAGTGGCGTCACCAGCAGCCGCAGTGGCGTCACCAGCAGCCGCAGTGGCGTCACCAGCAGCCGCAGTGGCGTCACCAGCAGCCGCAGTGGCTTCTCCTCCTGGACCAGTTTTCATGGTGGGAGAGCCGTCCTGGGCATCAAGAGGCGCGGTGCGGATCGTGAACGTCATGTACATGTCGCCAGTGGTTGGAGGAGCATTAGCTGCAGCCCTGTGTGAACGGGTTTTGCCCATGAAGCAACTTTAAACTCAGTTGACAATTCAATCAGTAATTAGTTTTCTGTTGCATGGTCACTTAGCACTTTGTATTGAAATGATGTGCAACGAGTCAGTTCTGTCATAGCTGTGTCTTTGTATCTTGCCTGATCGGTGCGAGAGTTTCAAGTGCATCTTTGTTGGTTACATATCATGTATACGATTTACTGCCACAGCCGAAGGTGGATTAAGATATTTAACACAGAGACACAGTTACAGAGTGCATCAATAAAAAAAAAAAATGTTTGTAAATCTATCGGACCAAACTGCGTTGTCATCAGTCCGTAGCTTACAAACTACTTAAACCTAGGTAAACTAACCTTAGGACAACACACACACACCCATGCCCCAGGAAGGACTGACCTCCACGGCGAGCAACCTCGCGCTCCACAGCGAGACGCTTTAGACCGCTCGGCTACTCCACCGCGGCACATCAATAATAGTATGGGATTCAGAATGTGTACGATACTGTATGTAAATGCTAGGTAGTTATCAATAAAATAAAGAACTACATTTACATATATTATAAACTGCACACAGTACAAGATAATTTGTATGACAAATTGAACTACTGATACTAATTAAGAAGACCTATCAATTCCAAGACATTTTGAGTTCGACATGTATACCAAACGAGGCAGGTTAAGTGATCTAGATATGGCTGCTGGTTCTTACTGATTACTAAAATGTTACGCACGACTTTAGAGCCAGAAACTAGGTATTTTCTGTTAACGTTTCCTTATGGTAATGTATACAATACTTCTAGTGTCAATCTACAACTCAATCAGACCCAGCCGATTGTAATATTTAGTGCATCAACTCCTGAATCGTTACTTCACTCGTATGCTATAAACTTACACATCACTTAACACAAGCAGGTATGCTACCGTTCTGCACTAACTGAAGTACATATAGTTTTCAAAATGAAATGCCAAGATCGCTCATTAATAATTTATTCAATAACGACCGGTTTCTGTGAATTTTGTCACTATGATCTGGTCACATAACTATTCTAAGCTGGTCGTCTTGTTAAAAAAAATCGGGTATCAAATAAGTGCAACATTGCATTTAGTCACTATATAAAAATACCCGAGTTAAAACATGACAGCTTACAAAGTATTTTGTAAGCTGTCATGTTTTTAACTTGTGTATTTTTATATAGTGACTAAGTGCAGTGTTGCAATTGTTATTTTACACGCAATTTTTTTTTTAACAAGACGACCAGCTTGTAATATATATGTGTGGCCAGATGATGGTGACAGTTCACCGGAACCGGTCGTCATTGAATAAATTATTAATGTGCGATCTTGGCATTTCATTTTGAAAACTATAAAACTATCAGATCGCCTCTAAACCCGACTATGTCAGGTAATCTTATGAAGTACATATATCTGAACAAAAGGTATTCTCTGGAATGGTCTGAGTTAACGAGAAGGAACTTGCTCATCTTACAATCAAATGTTTGTAAATCTATGGGACTTAACTGCTTGGTTATTAGTCCCTAGCTTACAAACTACTTAAACTAAGGCGCGGCATAATAGCCGTGCGCACTGAGGTGCCGTGGTGCGGTGCGCGCGGCCGTTCGCCGTCGGATGTTCGAGTCCTCCCTCGGTCATGGGTGTATGTGTTGCCCTTCGGTTAGTTTAACCTTAGTCAAGTAGATTGTGAGCTAGGGACTAATAAACAAGCAGTTAAGTGCCATAGATTTACAAACATTTGAACTTTAAATTAAACTAAGCTAAGGACAACACACACACACACACACACACACACACACACACACACACACACACACACACACACCCGAGGGGGAACTCTAAACCCCGACGGCGAACTGCCGCGCGCACCGCAGCACGGCGCCTCAGTGCGCTCGGCTATTCGATCGCGGCGTAGTAATAGCACTACAGTAGGAAAGCACAATCTTTCTCCTTGTACGTTACCTCCAATTGTTTGTAGGGCTTCAGTAAATAGGACTTGTTTATTGCACTGCTTCAACCCTGCCGAGAACTGTCAAGGTCTTGAATAAACAATACAGAATTTCCCAGGGTTATCACTATGGCAATTTCGTTCTTAAAGGTAAGCTACTGAGTGAGTAATTAGCAGGTGGTCTTACCGAGTGAAAATGAGGAAATTTTGCCAACTTAGCCCTTCTCTATCTGCCTCCCCAAGTTTACAATAACAAAAAAATTATAAAAGAGCTGAACTGATTTAAGAAGCTGTAATATGCATTTTTCCATACTCAATTTCCATAAACATGTGCAATCAAATTTTGAAGTCTACCTTAGTTGAAAGCTTCGTCCCATGCAGGACGTTACCTGGCTTCCTTCAGCCACTGGAGAAGGTCTCTGTACTCTGGGGCCACTTCTCCGTCTTGTGGCCCTATGGTGAAACTCACTACGCCGTCGCAGTCCACAGAAGCCACAGGGCAGTCGCCGCTGCCGGCGCCACTTCCTACCTCCTGTGGGGGGTCGCTGCCACCATCACCAGGGCCATCCACCGCTGTGGAACCACCGGTAGGCGACGTGCTGTCCGCCCCATCTGCTGCTGCCCTGTGCCACATACGTCTATTATCAGCACAGATTGCGGACCGGCAAGTACCCAGCTCTAGTGACTAAAATCAAAGACAGGTCTTACTTCTGTTCTACCACTCATGAATAGTAAAAGCACTATACAAGGTCATCATATGGACACACTGCATCATTTTGGCGTATCTATTGCAGAAGGCCAATAGCGACTATGTAGCATAAACACCCCCCTCTTATGCACTGGACCTCTCATCTTAGGAAGAAAGTCGAAACAGACTGAAGGATAGGTGGTTACAGCGATCGTGACAGCGAAATTTCGTTCCTAGGAGGCATTACAGAACATTATGAGGGCAGAAAATCTAATTTATCCCTACTGGATCTGATGCCACGAATATGTAATTGAAAAAAAAAAAAAAACCACTTTCGATTATGAACAGGAGATGAATTAAATAAATGGTAGCCCCATAAGTAGCTGCCGAGTGCCAGAATGTGAATACGCACAGTCACCAGAATCAGAAGCTGGAGGTCCATTATATCCACAGTGATGGCAGCATCCACCTTCGATCAGTCAACTGGCTCATGGCAAATCGGCCCAGGGAAATGGAGATCAGCTGTCGTTTTCACATGGTAACACTGTTGTAGCGGATAAGGGTACAATCACCTGAACAAAATGTTCCTCTTACTCCCAATATGAATGGCGTTTGCTAGAGAGGTACCCAGATCTTTGTTCACCATAGTTCAGGAAGTCAGTGTGGGAGTATTTGTTTTAATATCCTTTCCTTCAGCTGAATGAAACACTGTTTTACTGGTGCGGTTGAAGGTTTGTTGACATGCTGGCGTGTTGGACAAATGTAGGAGGAGGATGCAGTTGCTATCTTGGGGCTGGATGATTCTATAACCACGACACTGAGTTTGAGATCAAATGTCTGTTGATCATGTCTCTCAGATTACGTCGTAACAAGAATTATGTTAAGTGCTAGAGAGTGGTGCACTAGGCTTTCAGTTACCCATCATTTTTCATGAGACATTCTCAGGAGGAAGCAGGTCATCCAGAATCAACTAAAACCATATCTATTGAGAACAGGGAAAAATCTAGTTAATACTTAATGCCATTCTGAACCACATTGTCCACTTTCCCAATTTAGAAATGTTAGTGTAGACTAGATGTCGCTTGCATTAAAAGATAGTATCAACAGCAATTGATAGCTTTTTATCAAATTAACGAAAAAGCTAACTGGGTTTCCTTGGTACACGAAACTGGCCAGGCCACTTCACATTTGGGTACAGCATCAAATCTCATTGCAATGTAGAAAAGGAAATTGTTTATAGAAATTAATTTCTACTTGTACGATTACAACAAACTGGTGCAACTTTGAAAATTGCTTGAAAATCCCAGAAATCTCTTTGTAAATATTTGCACCTCCTTTCTGGGTTGGAGTAATACGTTGCACTAAAATTGTCTTTTAAAAACATTGCTTCTTGATCAGCAGGTGGTATCCATCCCAAACTAGTCTGAACTTCCCCGATGGTCACAAGCCTGCCATGTTTTCTCACCTAAATTACACACTTAAAAAGTGTTGCGACTCCATCCAAGGAGGGAACGTGGGAGTACAGTCCAGGGTCAGGGAGATGTAAATCCCTGCAAAATGTTCAAATGTGTGTAAATCTATCGGAACAAACTGCGTGGTCATCAGTCCGTAGCTTACAAACTACTTAAACCTAGGTAAACTAACCTAAGGACAAAACACACACACACACACACACACACACACACACACACCCAGCGAGCAACCGCGCGCTCCGCAGCGAGACGCTATAGACCGCTCGGCTACTCCACCGCGGCAAATCCCTGCAAAGGAAGTTAAGGCACAATCCCAAAGATAATCCAAGGAAGGCATCAGGAGCTCGTTACCTGTTATATTAAAAGGAATTTTAATACTTGGTTTGAGAAGGAAATTGTCGAATGCCAATTCCATAGGACACACACGAGGTGGTGCGCATCTAATGTTTGTAGGGACGATTCCCGCTTTGGCAAGAGGAGCGTCGAGAAGAGTGGTCCAGAAAGTACCAGAGGCTAGGCACACATCGCAATGGTAAACTCTGTCTAACATTGTCAGGGCGAAGAGGCGACCGAGCCATAAACCTGGCACCCATAATTTAGTAGGGACAAATTTAGAACCTAATAGATATGAGAGTTGACGATCCTCACCTCAAGATGACTGGGCAAGGAAGCGGAAAGCATTACGTTTCCTTCCACATGCAGCTAGTTTCTAGTTGACAAATATGGAGTAGCGAAGTCAGCTTCTTATCAAAAAGGAGGCCCAAGAAACAGTGCTGAGATAACTTCCAGGTGTCAAGAAGCTAGGTCGAGTTCTGAATCAGGGTTAACTGTGGTACGACGTCACAAATGCACAATTTTTTTTTAACCGAAGGGCCAGAAACTATGGGGAACCTGTCAGATGGCACCCTGGATCTGGCGTTCAGCTGAGGCGACAGTGTGTAGCAGTAGCAAATGCAGAAATATTCGCAATGCAATGCAAGCATGACCAATGGCCCAACAGAGCTCACCATCCTATTGATGACGATGAGAAGTGCCGACTCTAACCTGGAACAGGCAGCAGGATACGTGTCTAATAAAAATCGGTATGGAGCCTCGAAAGTCATGGAATGTAAGTGAAATTTGTTGGTACCAAGAAGTGTCGTATGCCTTACATAGATCAGAAAGTACTGCAACATGGCCCTAGCGTTTAGAGAAGGCCTGTCTGATAGTTGTGTCCAACCTAAGTAGACGGTCAGTTTTAGAGCATCTCTCCTGAAACCTACACTGATACAGTGACAGAAGAATCTGTGACTTAAGAACCCAGCATAATATGCAGGAAACCATCCTTTTGAAGCAGTTTACAGGGGACGTCAGACTAAATGGCCAGTAACTGTCAGGTGACGATGGCCACTTATCAAGCTTAAGGACAATATCCACACTGTTGTCACTCCTTTCCGAGGGCAAAACTCCTTACATATGGTTAAGTACATGGAGGAGATGATGTACATGATTAAGGTGTTGGAGCAAGTAGATATGAATAGTATTAGTGCCAGGTGCTGAATTATGGAATTAGGAAAGGGTAAGAAGTAGTACCCATTCAGTAAAGTGTTCATTACAAGGTTCCTCCTGATGAGAGAAAATTTAAGTGGGAGGCTTCAGTTTACTGTTTCGTGAGAAGAAAGGCAGATAGGAAGCTATCGTCAAAGCCACCACAGAGTTGCAAAATGTTTCTCTAGAACTGGTGGGTAAGTACAGATGCCACCAAACAAGGCAAGTAAAAAAAATTACGACTTTTCGTTTTAACTGTATGTGAAATTGTCAAACTGGGAATCGGTCTACCAAGTCTCTTGATTTATAATTTCCATCGTCACCTGCGTAAATTTAAGGGTTCAGAAAGCAAGGAAATTACCTGATTCATTACTTCACCTGTTCTTTCAGACTCAAAATTGACTATAAAACACGCTAAACAACTGACACAACGCACAGTTACTTCGCTCGCAGCTACACGTGAACTGGTAAGAAGGCGAGAAAAACCCGCTTTTTAAGTGCCAACGACTCTGGTTGTCTTCGGGATAGTTGGGACTCTGTTTCTGCGGCTGACAAGGTGGCTTGGGCGGGATGTGTATACACTCGAGGCGACTATACGGGAACACTGTTGCCAAGCGTTGCCCCCGCACCCCACACACCCCCTGAGACACCCTGGTTGGCGTTTGCAGGCCGGCTGCAAACCCAGCCACTGTCGGCGAAGTTCGGTCTACTCGGGAGCCGGCGGTGCGTAACAGCCCGGGCGTTTCGAAAGAGATAAATGGAGTGCTACTTCTCCCATTTCATAGAATTTCTAACAGTAAATGGAATTTAAGAATATTATTGTTCTTGGGGGTTGCGCAAACCTGCAAACGTATGCAGGAGCCGCCCCTGCTGTTGGCAATCTTGAACTGAGTGGAGCATAGACAACACTTGTGACAAAGCTACAGAAGATTCTGAGGAGGAGATAAAACACTCCCACCACACTTCATGTAGTGGACTTTAGCGTGAAGGCAGTTAAAATTAACAAGACTGGCGTTTAAATTTTAGGACGGCGTACATGGATACACGCGGAAATGGCCAAGTTCCACCACAGAACTTCATTCATTGTGTTCTGATGACCTACGTGTGTCTGAAAGACTGCCAGCAATTTCATCTACAAAGAATTCTGTATGACCATTCTAGTTAATATCCTGTATATTGTTTCTCCCCGATATTTGTACCTGACAGCAGCACAGTGTATACGGTGAGCACGTACTTGGTCTTCTTGCGGCGGCGGGAGCGGCGTTTTCTTGTCCTGGACGGCTGCTCTGCAGGTAGATCTGGCGTGCCAGCAGTGGTGGCAGCCGCCTGCTGTGCAGGCAGTCCTGGAGTTGCAGGGCGGGTGGCGGCAGCGTCGGTGTCCACCTGCTCTGGAGGCAGCTCCGGTGCCGCAGCAGAGGTGGCAGCACTGTCTGCTTCCACCCGCTCCGAGCTGTCAACGCCGCAACTCTCAGTTGCCGACATTTCCGCCACAGCACTAGGTTCCGTTGACCTGTTTCACAGTGCATAATTCAAACACAGAAGAAGTGTTAGTGTGCAGTTGTGGTTACAATCAAAGTTTTCTCCTAGTTGGGAAACCAGTAATAAGGGATTTTTTTTTTTTTTTAAGGAAATGTGCCCGAGTGTTAACAAAAGTGAACTGCCTCGCCAGGCTTTCATTGGTGACATACTGAGTACATATATGGACGAGAACTCGTGTATAGCCACTTTTGGAGCTACAAATCACACTGTTAAGAAAGCTGATTTGTTTAAATCTTGTGCTAAGTTTAAAAACCACACACACACACACACACACACACACACACACACACACACAGTTTATATATATATATATATATATATATATATATATATCCAACGATTAGAATATGATCGCTATAGGATCTGGAACTATTTATTTTGAAGTTTTTGTCGCTGGAGAGTGAAAGTTATGCCCCAAGGATCATGGTTTGTATATACCAGAAGCGCGAAGAAATGTTTTCTTTATAATCTCGACATAAAAGTGTCAGTTCCGAAACAGTGACAAACACAGCGAAAGTTAATGAAGATGATTCTAGCAGGGGAGACCTACGCATTATGACCATACTTTGATTTTTTAAATATCTATTTAAAAAAATTAATTTATGAAATTATTATTAACTTTTGGAGACGTTTACTGAATCTGGATGGCAATTATTAAGCTCGAAAATATGAGTTACAATATTAGAAAATAATTTACTGGACATTTCAAGTGGGCCAATCTACCCCTGCCTCAGTAAGTTGGCCAGATGCTGACGTAATTTCTTCCTTGTAATCTTGTGATAAAGTAGTATAACTTTAGGAAATCAAACGGAGTAGTTATGTACCAGGTGATCAAAAGTCAGTATAAATTTTAAAACTTAATAAATCACGGAATAAAGAAAGGTTAAATGTTTGTAAATCTGTCGGACCAAACTGCGTGGTCATCAGTCCGTAGCTTACAAACTACTTAAACCTAGGTAAACTAACCTAAGGACAAACACTCACAGCCATGCCCCAGGGAGGACTCGAACCTCCACGGCGAGCAACCGCGCGCTCCGCAGCGAGACGCTTTAGACCGCTCGGCTACTCCACCGCGGCATCACGGAATAATGTGGATAGGTAAAAATTGACACACATGCTTGGAATGACAAGCGGTTTTATTAGAACAAAAATCCCTATTGCTAGACGCGTGATAGATCTCTTGCGCGCGTCGTTTGGTGATGATCTAAATCTACATACATACTCCGCAATTCACCGTAAGGTGCTTGGCGGACAGTACACTGTACCACTACTAGGCTCAGCCGCCACGTTAATCATGCTTGGCCTCCAAGGTCCCCAGACTTCAGTCCGTGCGATTATTGGCTTTGGGGTTACCTGAAGTCTCAAGTGTATTGTGATCGACCGACATCTCTAGGGATGCTGAAAGACAACATCCGACGCCAATGCCTCACCATAACTCCAGACATGCTTTACAGTGCTGTTCACAACATTATTCCTCGACTACAGCTATTGCTGAGGAATGATGGTGAACCTATTGAGCATTTCATGTAAAGATCATCATCTTTGCTTTGTCTTCATTTGTTATGCTAATTATTGCTTTTCTGATCAGATGAAGCGCCATGTGTCAGACATTTTTTGAACTTTTGTTTTGTTCCAATAAAACCCCACGTCATTCCAAGCGTGTGTCAATTTTTACCTCTATCTACATTATTCCCTGATTTATTAAGTTTTAAAACTTATACTTTCTGATCACCCGGTTCATTAACATATCTTTCTTCATAATATCAGTTTCTATATTGAGTTAAATGCTTGACGGTTCGGTATGCCAACAGCAAAGCTTAACTTATTTATAGTGTCTTCATGAAAACCAGCCAACTTTCAGCAAATATCAGAGACAAAGAATCAGCACAGTTTTAATATTCATAAAATACTCCACGGTTATAATTTTTCACGCATATCTGTCTGTGCACTGAATACATTATGCTCCAGGCTGAATGCAACTTAGCCACAATGAATCTTCCTCACCGTCATCTCGCCTTCGTTTCGACTGGCGGGTTCGACCCCTTGCAGTTGATTTCGTTAAATTCATTCAATCATTGCTTGTACTTTCTTTCCGAAAAATCGCTTTCTAGCCTCTGATTTAATTTTTCTCTCTAATGCTTTCGCCTTCTTTTTGGTTCAGTGGATGGGTTGAGGTCAAACTTCAGTTTCCTGACTTAGTTGATTTCTACTTAGCACAGTATCTCCCAGAGATTTTCTTGAAATCCCAAACTCCTCTTTGACAGAATTCACAGATATTTCCTTTTCTTTTACATCTAAAACGGCTTTCAGTTTAGTTTAGTGTTAGGTTCATATTTTTCGAAGCTCACTGTTTATCATACTTCTGTGTCCTCAGACGTACGTTCTTGGAAGATACATACGTTTTTAGAATGGGTAGCAACTGTGACTGCTGCGAACGGATACAGGCCGAGTTGGTGACTCTTCGCTCGCAGCTTCAGGCGGCGTTGGCTTCGCTGGCAACGCTTGAGACTGCGGTGGGTGGGCGCCGCTGTTGTGGGCCGCTCGCGGGGGTGCAGCAGACGCCCTGTGCGTCTGCTGTGCCCTCCGATCGGCCTGCGGCTGTGGCCAGCCCGCTCACTGCCCGCGAGGAGGTAGCCCCCAATCCGTGGTGGACTGGGAGGTCTCCTCAGCGCGTGTCAGGCGGCGTAAGACTTCCCAGGGGACCGAAGTGGAGGCCTCCCCGGTTAGTCTTGCCAACAGATTCGAGGCGCTGTCTGTGGCAGGGGATGTTCCTGACGCAGATGGTGTCGCTTGTCCTGTACTCGACCCTCTGCCTGCAAGATCCGGGCACTCACAGAGGGTGGTTTTGTTAGTAGTTGGGAGCTCCAATGTTAGGCGGGTGATGGAGCCCCTTAGACAGATGGCTGCCAAGAAGGGGAAGAAGTCCAATGTGCACTCCATGTGCATATTGGGGGGGGGGGGGGGAGAGTCATTTCAGATGTGGAACGGGTCCTTCCGGATGCCATGAAGAGCACAGGGTGCAGCCAGCTGCAGGTGGTGGCGGCTCATGTTGGGACCAATGATGTGTGTCGCTTTGGATCGGAAGATGATATCTCTGGTTTTGAGCGGCTATCAGAAGTGGTAAAGACTACCAGTCTTGCTTGCAAGATGAAAGCGGAGCTCACCATCTGCAGCATTGTCGACAGGACTGACTGCGGACATTTTGTTCAGAGCCAAGTGGAGGATCTAAATCAGAGGCTCAGACGGTTCTGCGACCGTGTGGCCTGCAGATTCCTTGACTTGCGACAAAGAGTGGTGGGTTTTCGGGTTCTGCTAAATAGGTCAGGAGTCCACTATACTTTGGAAGCGGCTACACGGGTAGCGGGGGCTGTGTGGCGCGGAATGGGCGGTTTTTTTAGGTTAGATGGGCTCGGAAATACACAAAATGGGTTTCAGTCTCAAAGGGGGCAGGTCAGACACGGGAAGAAAGCAGACCTAGAAACCATTGGTGTAACAGTTGTAAATTGTCGTAGCTGTATTGGGAAAGTTCCAGAGCTCCAAGCGCCGACAGGAAGTACTGAGCCACAAATCTTTATAGGTTCTGAAAGCTGGGTGACGCCTGAAATAAGTTCGGCCGAAATTTTTTCAAAGAACCAAATCGTCTTCAGAAAGGATAGAATAAATAAAGAAAAGGGGGTGGAGTGTTTATTGCTGTTACATACGGTTTATCCTGGAGCGAAATTGAGGCAGATACTTCCTGTGAGTTGGTATGGGTAGAGGCTATAACTGATAACCAGAATAAATTAATAATTGGATCTTTTTATCGCCCCCCCCCCCCCTGACTCAGACGATGCGGTTGCCGAAATGTTCAAAGAAAGCTGGAATCACATTTCAAATAGGTATCCGATGCATACTATTATAATCGGTGGCGACTTTAATTTACCCTCGATATGTTGGCATAATTACGTATTCAAAATCGGCGTTTTGAATGCTTTTTCTGAAAACTACTTCGAACAGTTAATTCATGAACCCACTAGAACAGTAAGTGTTTGCTAAAATACACTTGCTCTCCTAGCAACAAATAATCCTGAGCTAGTACAGAGCATCAAAACAGATACATGGATTAGCGAACATCGAGTTGTAGTAGCGAGATAATGCCGAAATTCCCAAATGCACCAAAAATAAACTAAAATCTATTCAATAAAGCATATAAAAATTCGCTTCAGGAATTCGTGAGTGATAGTCTCCAGTTTTTCAAAACTAAAAATGCGAGTGTAGATCAGTTGTGACTTACTTTCAAAGACATATCAGTAGCAATCTAGAGATTTATACCAAATTAATAAAAGAGGGGGCTGAGCCCTGTGGTACACAAAACAGGTCTGATCACTGTTGAAGAAACAAAAACGCATGCAAAATTTAAAAAGACACTCGCTACCTAGCGCGGACTTCAATGCGAGAAGCCTATAGTAGTCACCACAACGAAATCCTGTCTCGTAATCTTGCAGAAAATCCAGAGAAATTCTGATCATATGTGAAGTACACTAGCGGCGAAACAATACCTTCACTACGCGATAGCAATGGTAATACTACCGGTGAGTACTGCAACTGAAGCACACCCGCCTTGGGTGATTGTTCCCACTCCAGGTCGCACCTCCTGATCTACACACGGAGGGACCAATCAGCGAATCTGAAGGTATCAGCGAAGGTAATCGCCCCTGCCCGGGCTTGGTCTTCACCAGGGGGTACGCACGCACCCTACATCACCCTACATGCCAGCCCGGGGCTGGGACTTACTCATTACCCAGTCACCCATATGGGTGGCCTTCAGGTGCGCACAGGGAGGAAGAAGGAAGAAACAACAGGAGGTGAAGCCTCAAACGCTGAAGCGGAGGCAAATAAAGAGGAGAGAGAAGAGCTCAAGCCAAAAAAATTAGAACTTCTGTTACCCGAAGGATGCATACATATCGGTCCCCAAGAGGGGAAAAGGACAGTAGGAGAAGCGTCGTGTAGCACGGAAAAGAAAGAGCGCCGCAAAGGCTGGGGCCTCGTGCTCGCCACGCACGTACTCACCAGAGCAGTAAGCCCCCTGATGGTGAGCTCAAAGTTGAATAAAATATTCCACATAAATTTCCAAACCATGTTATAGTTTTACGTAGAGATTTTAACTTATCCGATATAGGCTTGCGTACTCACATGTTTTAAGACGAGTAGCAGAGAGAATAGACAAATTTTCGTAAGTGCTTTAAAAATTACTTTTAGTAGTTAAACAAGGAACCGACTCATGGTGATGTTAGAGGTGTTGGTGACAAACAGAATTTTCCCCCTCGGGTAGGGAAGAAGATGTAACCAGTTATCACTGTAGCATCACAGAAGAAATACGAATGCCAATAATGGTATAAAGATGTTTCTGTCAAGCAAGAATGACCTATTTCACATCTCATAATAGTTCAACATGAAAACATATCCAGTACTAACAGTGCTGAACGTCAGTGGCCAATGTTCAATATTGTACAGTACGACTTGGTCAACATTAACATTTTAAAAGAGATCGTCTCTGGTTTGACAACCGAGTTAGAAATGCGTGACGAAATCAAACAACTTCATTGCAAAATTATACGTCGCCAAAACATGGCACCAGCAAAAACTAAAAGTTGCCAAAACTAGCAAAAAGGTGCTGTGGGCGTAAATTTTTTGTACCGAATTGATAAAAAATCCGAATTAGTTTTGGTCTTACGTTAGATCAGTGATCTATAACCCCCTATGCCTCGACACTATGATGACATCGAAACATAGGACGATATACGGAAGGTCGAAATAATAAACTACTTTTCCCACAGCTGCTTCATCAAGCTGTAGGAAGATCACGATGTAGTTCCTTCTCTAACGAGTGGTAAATCATATCACTTAACACAAGCAAGTCTCCCAGTCCAGGTTGTATGCCAACCAGCTTCCTCTCAAAGTATTGCTAATGCAACTGTTCCATACCTAGCTATCATATACAACAGCTCGTTCACCAAGAAAGGCAAATAGGAGCGCCTCGCAAAACTACAGGCCTGCATCACTGATGCAGGCTTGCAGCAGAATTTTAGGACATACTTTCCTCAAACATTACGAAATACTACAAAAACTTTACCTATTGACCTTAGTCGGTACGGATTCACAAAGTATCGTTCTTGTGAAACACTAACATGAAGTAGTGAAGTGATAAAGTCAAGGGTTCCAAAATCGATCCCATATTTCTAGATTTCCGGAAGGCTTTTGACATTGTACCTAGCAAGTGGCTTCTATCCAAATTCCTTGCTTAGGGAATAACTCCACAGCTGTGCGACTGGACTCGCGATTTCCTGTCAAAGTACAAAGCATGTAGCAATTGACAAAGTTATAGAGTAAAATAGAAGCGCTGTCTGTTGCTCCCTCGGGAAGTGACATGGGGACCCTACTGTCTTTATAAACGACTAACTGAAAGCCGGCGTTGCCCGTGTATTTCTTTATTCCTGCCATTTTTCGGGTATATATTCATTTGTTAAAGGGCTGTATGTCTAAAATCTCTTGGCAATACAATTAGTAGGACAGAAGTAATAGATTAAAACTTTGTGCGTGATGGGGCGGTTTTCCATGAACGTTACTGTGCACGTGCTCATATCTCATGAACTACGTGTCGTACTGTGATGCAATTTAGAAGGTACACTCAACTATACGCGTGTCTACTGTATGTAAAATTTCCTTCGACTCCAATTTGTAGTGCCGAAATTATAAATTCATAACGTCATACCGAATGCCGTACTTTTAGACCATGAACAGCGGAAAAGTAGTAAGCGAGAAACTTTTTTCGTTTCATTATTTTATTATGGTTGCCAGCGAGAAAAAGTTTAATAAAGGTCTAGAATTATGTTTAAAGTTTGTTGCAAGTCGCTAAGTACTGTCATTCTCATACAGTGTATTTCGGAAGTCTCGCCGCATTATATGGCATGTTTTGCGATTTCTATTGGTTATGACGTAATATCTTTCGAACCATGTGCCGTATGTGATTATTAACCATGTAGCAATCGTAACCTCACGGTAAGGAATGTGTGTACCAAATTTGGTTGAAATCGGTCCTATGGTTTAGGAGAAATGAACAGCATGGTCGCTAAATGCAGCAGTTTTTCGCGCATATCATTGTTTATGACGTCATATCTCGTGAACTATATATCGTATGTGATTCTTACACTGACGGCGACCATCCTCATGGGTTGAAGCTTACGTGTACAAAATTTCATAAAGATTGGAACAAAACTGTAGATTTGTATGCAACACGTACAAACATACGGACACTCTGCTTTATATATTAGAAGAAGACTAGCTGAAAACCCGGCGTTGCCCGGGTGTTTATTCAAACTTGGAGTTACTACTCCTCGTATCCCTTCTCTCTCTGTCCATCTCTTTTTAATAACGTGTCGTATTTATGGGAGAGTAATTTTTTGTGGTTTTAGGGCGCACAACTTCGATGGTCATTAGCGCCCAGCCAAGAACATAGATTCGCTATGATCTCAAAAAAATGGTGACTGTCAGAACATACACATGAGGCTAAAAACGAATGATAAAAGACAATTAAAAGGGTTAAATATCCTTCGATAGGTTGGCCAAGTTCATAAAACGCAAAACCCGAGCAGCTGCTCGTGTGTCATCAGCTAAAATTTCCTCCAGAGTAGACGGAAAGTGAAATGCTACACGGAGATGATTAAAATTAACACAAGTCAGTAAAACATGTCGCACTGTCAGCAGTTCACCGCAGGAGCATAGCGGTGCAGGTTCGGCGGATAGCAAATGACGGTGGCTGAAACGGCAATGACCGATCCGCAACCGAGCCAGGATGACCTCCTCCCGCCGAAAGGGGCGTGAGGATGTCCTCCAAGCGGTCGGGATCGGTTTGACAGTTCGCAATTTATTGTTGTACAGTGAAAGCCACACACTGTGCCATTGCGACACGATACTCCAGCGAAGAGCCCGTTGAACATCGTCCGATGGGACGCAAAAGGTAGCCATGTGAGGCAAAAGAGCCGCTGCCTTGGCTGCTATGTCGGCGGCCTCATTCCCGGGCACACCCACATGGCCAGGGACCCACAGGAAAGAAACGTGACAGCTGTCATCCGCCAGTAACTGGAGGGAGCGTTGGATCCGATACACGAGAGGATGGTTCGAGAAAGGGTCCTTAAGACTCTGCAGGGCACTAAGGGAGTCCGAACATATGGCATAGAAAGGGTGGCGGTGGCGGCAGGTATACAAAACGGCCTGGTGGAGGGCGAAAAGCTCAGCCGTGAAGTTCGAGCACCGGTCAGGGAGTTTGTATTGAAAACGGTTGTCCCCGACGACGAAGGCAGATCCGACACCGGCAGTGCTCTTGGAACCATCAGTGTAAATAAATACGGCATTATCGAACCGCGAACGGAGTTCAAGCCTCGAGCGGAATACCAAATCCGGAGTGCTCTCCTTGGGGAGCGAACTAAGTTCGAGGTGTGTGTGAACCTGGGCCTGATGCCACGGTGGCAATGGGCTTTCGCTCAACCGAAGGGTGGAAGGAAGGGTAAAATCGTACCGCTGTAGCAGGCGGCGAAACCGAACTCCCTGTGGAAGCAAGGCAATCGCAGACAACTGATATTGGCGATCGAGTGAGTCGTCAAAAAATAATCTGTAAGATGGATGGTTGGGCATCGACCGTAGGCGGCATGCATACCGACACAAGAGTATGTCACGTCGATTGGTCAAGGGTAATACAGCAGCCTCGGCATACAGACTTTCAACAGGGCTGGTATAAAATGCACCGGTCGCCAGACGTAATCCACGATGGTGGATAGAGTTTAGACGGCGGAGAATCGACGGCCGTGCTGAAGAGTATACAAGGCTTCCATAGTCGAGCTTCGACTGAACAATGGCCTGGTAAAGGTGAAGCAGGACGGTACGATCCGCTCCCCATGACGTGCCACTGAGGACACGAAGAACGTTAAGGGATCGGGCACAACGGGCAGCCAGGTAGGACATGTGTGGACCAGCAAAGTTTCCGATCCAACATGAGTCCCAAGAATTTCGTAGTCTCCACGAAAGGGAGAGCAACAGGGCCGAGACGTAGAGAAGGTGGAAGAAATTCCTTGTATCTCCAGAAATTGATACACACAGTTTTCTCAGTGGAGAATCGGAAGCCGTTTGCGATGCTCCAGGAATATAGACGGTCAAGACAGCGTTGGAGAGAACGCTCCAAGAGACACGTCCGCTGGGCGCTACAATAAATTGCGAAATCGTCAACAAAAAGAGATCCGGAGACGTCGGCTGAAAGGCAATCTACGATCGGATTGATTGCAATGGCAAAGAGCGCGACACTCAAGACGGAGCCCTGTGGTACCCCATTCTCCTGGCAAAAGGTATCTGACAAAACAGAGCCCACCCGTACCCGGAACTTGCGATCCGCCAAAAACGCTTGAATGAAAAGAGGAAGGCGGCCCCGAAGGCCCCATGTGTGCAATGTGCGGAGAATGCCCGCTCTCCAACAGGTATCGTATGCCTTCTCCAAGTCGAAGAACACTGCTACTGTTTGACGCTTCTTTAGAAAGTTGTTCATAATGAAGGTCGACAACGTAACGAGGTGGTCAGCAGCAGAGCGGTGTCGACGAAAACCGCATTGGATATTAGTCAGGAGGCGGTGAGATTCGAGGAGCCAGACCAACCGAGCGTTAACCATGCGTTCCATCACCTTACAGACGCAGCTCGTCAGAGAAATGGGGCGATAACTGGAAGGAAGGTGTTTGTCCTTCCCTGGTTTGGGGATGGGGACAACAATGGCTTCACGCCAACTTGTGGGAACATGACTTCCAGTCCATATGCGATTGTAGGTACTAAGCACTTGCCTGCAGGAGAGAGGTTCTTCAGCATCTCAATATGAATGGAATCGGGCCCGGGAGCAGAAGACCGGGACAGGGCGAGAGCACGATCTAGCTCCTGCATGGTGAAGGCGACGTTATAATTTTCACGATTAAAAGAGCGGAAAGAAGGCGGCCGTGTCTCCTCTACCTGTTTGCGAGGGAGAAAGGCAGGGTGGTAATGGGCAGAGCTCGGAACCTCCGCAAAGAAACGACCCAATGCGTTTGAAACATCAGCTGGGTCCACGAGGACTGCGTTCTCCACGGTCAGGCCAGGAATCGGGGAGTGGACCTTGATGCCGGATAAACGGCGTAGGCCACCCCAAACAACCGTGGAGGGATTAAACGGTTAAAAGAACTAGTAAAAGCAGTCCAGCAAGCTTTCTTGCTGTCGTTTATGATACGACGGCACTGCGCTCTCATACGTTTGTAATTGATGCAATTCTCCAAAGTTGGGTGGCGGCGGAAGGTGCGTAAAGCACGGCGTCGGGCTCTAAGCGCGTCGCGGCAGGCTGCAGTCCACCAAGGGACCTGGACACGACGTGGAGAAGAGGATGTACGAGGTATGGAACGTTCAGCAGCAGTGAGAATAACCTCTGTGAGGTATTCGACCTGACTGTCACAGTTGGGAAAATTCTGATTGTGAAAAACAGCCATGGAAGAATAAAGCCCCCAGTCGGCTTTAGAAATGTTCCAACTGGTGGGACGTGGAGATGGGGAATGATGTAGGAAGTGGATGATACAAGGGAAATGGTCACTCGAGTACGTGTCAGAAAGTGCATACCACTCAAACCGACCGGCAAGCTGAGGAGTGCATATTGCGAGGTCTATATGGGAGTAAGTGTGTGTTGTGTCTGAAAGGAAGGTCAGTGCACCGGTGTTGAGGCAGACAAGATTGAGGTGATGGAGAAGGTCCACCAAAAGGGAGCCTCTCGGACAAGGTGCCGGAGAGCCCCATAGGGGGTGGTGGGCATTAAAGTCGCCTACCAACACGAAAGGTGAAGGGAGCTGGTCAACAAGGTTTAGCACATCTGCCCTAGTAAGGGCAGATGACGATGGCAAATATATATTACAGAGGGAGAAGGTAAATGTGGATAAGGTGATGCGGACGGCAACTGCCTGTAGGTGAGTGTGCAAGGAAATGGGATGGAAATACACGTCGTCTCGAAGGAGCATCAGAACCCCTCCATGGGCTGGGACACCTTCCACGGGTGGCAGGTCGAACCGCACAGAGGTGTAGTGTGGAAAGTCTGCACGATCACGTGGACGCAACTTAGTTTCCTGGAGGCAGACTAGAAGCGGGCAGTGCAATCGAAGGAGTAGTTTTAACTCCTCCCGATTAGAACGAATGCCGCGAATATTCCATTGAAGGAGCGCCATGATAAAAAATGAGAGAAGAAATAAGGATAAAAACCAAGTAGCGAGCGGGGTCACCTCGACGGCCGCTGAGGACCGGATTTCGAGGGAGCACTGCTATCGCTGTCTGGGGGCAAAGGGTCATGTTCCATTGGTTCGACCGACGCGCCTGCCACCTCCTTGAGTTGATCAGGAGGGGCAGTTTCCACCGCCGGTAAAGGGCCGGGCGCCCGGCAAACGGAGCGTCCCGGTGAAACAGAAGACGGCCGAGGCCGGTAACTGTTGGACGGCGCGACAGATTGGTCACGCCTCGGCGGGGAAAGAGAGGAACTCTTTTTCTTGTCAGCTCTTCTGGAAGAGTGACGGCGGGAAGAGGCAGTTGACGGTTGGGAAGCCTGAGAACGCAGAAAATCCTCACGGACGGGTTCCTTTTTCAAGGTCCGGGCATCTTGTTTAGGTGCCCGCGGTTTACTAGAGGTTGACGAAGACTGCACCTTAGAAGCAGCAGGAGGAAGCGGGGACGTGGAACGGGCAATCTTCGGGCTGGCGGATCGCACAACTGTGTCAGCGAAAGTGAAATCACAAGTCTGGGTACTGGAATCCTTAGTAGGTCGAGTTGAGGTGAGGACCTTACTGTATGTACCCGCTGGGAGGATAGTGGGCTTTCGATTCGCCAACAACTTTCGAGCGGCAGATGTTGATACCTTCTCCGTGACCCGAATTTGCTGAATGATTTTTTCATCCTTATATACAGGGCAGTCGCGAGAGGAAGCCGCATGGTCGCCGTTGCAGTTAAGGCAGTGAGGGGACGGAGGTGGGCAATCCCCCTCATGGGCGTCCCTACCACAAGTGACACATTTTGCTGCATGTGGGCAATGTTCACGGGTATGGTTGTACCTGTGGCATTGGTAGCAGCGCGTTGGGTTTGGAATATAAGGGCGGACTGAGATAACTTCGTACCCTGCTTTGACCTTCGACGGGAGTTCAACTCTGTCGAATGTCAAAAACACAGTACGAGTCGGTGTCAGCTGGTTATCTACCTTTTTCATCACCCTGTGGACGGCTGTCACACCCTGATCGGACATATAGGACCGGATGTCGTCATCAGACAACCCGTCAAGGGATCTCGTAAAAACTACCCCACGTGACGAGTTGAGTGTGCGGTGCGCTTCTACTTTGACTGGAAACCGTGTGTAATAACGTAGTCCGGATAAGTTTCTGGGCTTGGAAAGCACTGTCCACTTCCAGCAACAATGAGCCATTGCGCTGACGCGAACAGGTTTTAACAGGGCCAGCAATTGCATCAACACCTTTCTGTATAACGAAAGGATTGACAGAATTGAAATCTTTTCCGTCGGTGCGCGACACAACAAGAAATTTCGGCAAATTAGGCAGAGTCTTCTTTTGCTGAGGCGAATCTATCTTACGTTTCTGGGTCAATGTCAGTGAAGAAGAGAAGGAAGTCATTGCGGAAGTGTCCCCCGTGATTACCGGCGTCTCCGATGGCGCGCTCCTTCCTAGTGGGGGCCCTCTCCGAGGGCTTACCCGCCTTAGGTGATTGTTCACACCTCAGGTCACACCTCCCGAGAACTGACGGAGGGACCAATTGGCATGTTCGGAAGGTACCAGCTCGGGTAATCACCCCTCCCTGGGCCTGGCCTTTACCAGGGGGTACGTACGTGCCCTACTTGTCTACCCGGGGCGGGGAATTACGCGTTACCCCGTCACCTGCTACGCATGATAATGCGTGGGTCGGCCTTCAGACACGCACAGGGAGGAAAGAATAAGGATAGAGGAAGTGAAGAGGAAGAAGGAAAGAAGTGTCTCAAACGCCGAGGCGGAGACTAATGAGGAGAAGAAGGCGAGGAGAGTACAAGGAGAGAGAGACAGAAACAAAGGGTAAGAAAGGAAGGAACCAAGGAATAAGAGAAACGACAACAAGAAAACACCTGAACTCGTGAAATACGCCCGTCTCCGGGCGAAGGCATAAACCGGGAGGGAAAGTGAAGCAGCCTGGGGCAGAAGAAAGGCTGCTCCGGCTCGGGGCCCCGTGCGCGCCACACACGTACCCACAAAAGAACTGTGGGCCCCCTGGGGGGATGGGAGAGTAAGAAATAAGACTGTCCTGCATAATATACAAAAGAATATCTGCAGTATCCAAACACAGAAACGAATTCATGAAATGATATATAACCTTAATACATTTATTTAATTCAAAACTTTATCATAAACAAAATTTCTGGTTACTTGTTAAAAATTTAATAGAGACATTATTTTGCGGAGCCAACCACTGAGCACGCAGAATGTTGTCCGTGTGAGAAACATGGAGATGTCAAAGCCACTCTGCCATTTATAATAGGTTACCCTGTAATTTATTAATCGTAATAAAAATAAAAGTCTCGCAGGGAACTACAGCGTCTTCAATTTAAAAGGTAGATCTGCTGAAAATATTGGTTATTCTGTGAAAGTACACTATTTCATTCTCTTCCTTTCCCTGTAGATCTATAGGAGTGAGTGTGAGTGTGTGTGTGTGTGTGTGTGTGTGTGTGTGTGTGTGTGTGTGTGTGTTTTGTGGTTTTAGATTGCTCAATTGCAGTGGTCATTAGCGCCCGATTCTGACCCTAGATTGACTTAAGACAAGGTTAAAAAGGTGCAAATAATGAATTTCAGAATATCACAAACGAGGAATAAAAAATGTAATGAGAAGGAATTAAATGTCCTTTGACAAATTAGTCATATGTATAAAATGCAAAACTCTAGGAGCTGCCCATGCGTCATCTAAAATGTCCACCAAAGTGGACGGCAGATTTACTGCAACACGAACATGATTAAAATTGGGGCAGAACATTAAAACGTGGCGCACCGTCATAGGGTGAACGCAGGAACATTTGGTGGGGGGTCGCCCATAAATAAATGTCGGTGGCTGAACCGGCAATGACCGATTCTCAGCTGGGCAGAGATTACCTTCTCTCGCTGGGAGGGACGGGAGATGGTCTTTCAAGCTGTCGAGATCGGTTTTATGGTTCTGAGCTTATTGTCCTGAAGCGAGGACCACAGCCGATGCCATGATGCAGCAATACGCCTGCAAATAGCCCCTTGAATGTAGTTTGACGGGACACAAACGGTAGCTGTCCGAGATATGAGAATGGCAGCCCTGGCTGCAGGGTCAGCAGCCTCGTTCCCCGGCACATCTACGTGGCCAGGTACCCACAGGAAGCGAACGCGAAAGCCGTCTTCAGCTACCAATTGAAGGGAGCGTTGGAGGTGGACCAGTACCAGGTGGTGGTGGCGGCGAACATACTGGACTGCCAGATAGAAAACAAAAGGGTCAGCATTTGAGCATTGGTCGATGAGCTTTTATTGACAGCTGTCGAAACCGACGACAAAGGCGGATCTGACACCATCAGTGTTTTAAGAGCCATCTGTATAGATGACGGTGTTATCAAGCTGAGAACGAAGTTCGACCAACCTTGAGCGATACACCGAATCCGAGGTACTTTCCTTTGCGAGCGAGCTGAGTTCGAGGTGGGCGCGAACCTGTGCCTGAAGCCAAGGTGGTATTGGGCTCACATCCATTCGAAGGGTTTCAGGGAAGGTGAAATCGACTTGCTGAAGCAGGCGACGAAAACAAACTCCGGAAGCAACAGTGCAGATGCAGACACCCCACACTGGCGATCAAAGGAATCGTTGAAAAATGATGGGTAGGATGGGTGTTTGGGCATTGACAGCAGCCGGCATGCATACCGACAGAGTAATAGATCACGCCTATAGTGCAATGGTAATTCGGCAGCTTCTGCATAGAGGCTTTCAACGGAGCTGGTATAGAAGGCTCCAATCGCTAGGCGTAACCCCCGATGGTTAATACAGTTAAGACGGCGCAATATGGACGGCCGCGCAGATGCGTAAACAATGCTTCTGTAATCCAACTTCGATTGGACTATGGGCCGATAAAGGTCAAGGACGGTTCTATCAGCTCCCCATTAAGTACCGTTAAGAACACGAAGGACTTAAGGGAACGTGTACAACGGCCAGCCAGAGAAAACACGTGTGGAGACCAAAATTGTTTCCTATCCAAAGTGAGCCCTAAGAATTTCATTGTCTCCACGAATGGGAGAGCGACGGAGCCTAGATGTAAAGATGGTAGAAGGAACTCATTGTATCGCCAGAAGCTGATGCGCACTGTTTTCTCATTGGAGAAACTGAAGACATTTGCGATGCTCCAGGAATAAAGACGATTAAGACAACGCTGAAGACAGCGTTCCAATGGACACCTTCCTTGAGCGCTTCTCCAAATCAAAGAACACAGCTACATCTGACGCTTTCGCTAAAAGTTATTCATAACGAAGGTCGTCAAGGTGGCGAGGTGGTCAATTGCAGAGTGATGCCGACGAAAACCACATTGAACATTGGTAAGGGGGGGTTCAGGATTCAAGGATCCAAACCAAACGAGCGTTAACCATGCGTTCTATCACCTTACAGACACAGCTGGTAAGAGAAATGGAGCCATAACTTGAAGTAAGATATTTGTCCTACCCTGGTTTGTGTGCATCGACGTGTAAACTAGAAATCTCGTGATAAACTGCGCTTGCTGTAAGAGCTGTCGTGCTAAATTGTGTAATTTTCGTCGTTACATCGACGTGTATAACCGAAATTGTGTGATAAATTATACTTTAAATCGACATGTATAACCCCAGTTGTGTAATAAACTATGCTTGCATCAAAGAGGTATGTCTTGCATAATGAATCTAAACAACTGCAAGAACTGTCGTCAATGGTAATTAAACATATTGTCAACAGCTGGCACCTTCTACATTGCTTTTATATCGGCTGCGCAAATTAAGTTGATACTTGACGCGGGTGGCTGATGGGAGCAACCGTAAATACATGTCCCATTTACAATCGTTCGCCAAGTATCAACTTACATTGTAGGAACGGTACATTTTTTCAAAATAAATTATTCCTGTGAAAACCATAACTTTAAGATATCTGTATTTTTCGTCATTAGGGGAGAACTAAACCTTGAAAATGATAACTCAATCAATTTTGGGTAAATAGTACGCGAAATAAGGTGTGCCAACAAAAGAAAAAAAGGAGAATAAAAAACCACACACCTATGAGAAGTAATATATATGATATATAAATGATCTAGTAAGCAACTTTGTATGTTCCGTGAGAATTTTCGGGGGTGATGCTGTGGTTTAGCGAGAAGACGCAACCTGAAATCTAGGAGGATCAACAGAATATTGATGCTTGGTGCATCGAAGGGCGACTGACCCTGAATATAAAGAAATGTATAGCAAATCAGTAAAAAAGAAGGCCTTTATTATAGGATTATGCATTTGCAGAACAGTCACTCGTAGAGGTTACTTTGATCTGTCCATCATTGGACTGTTCTTCTCTGTTACATGACCTGTAACCTGTTCCCTTCAATCGATCGATACTAAGATCATACTAAAAATGTATGAGGCCTTATTTTTGCGTTGGAGGAAATAAATTGCATGCATTAACAGTCTACACTGTTTCTTTTTACGATTAAATGTGGAATGTGAGAATAAGACATTATGACTGAATGGCAATGTAAAATGATATTTCTGTTTCTTGATGACACCAGTTTGGTAGTGAAGGATGTTAGCCATATTGAAGCACTATCAAGGAACGCAGTTAAAGAAGTTCATGCTTTGTAAAAAAATAAATTAATGATAAATCACAGTAAGACAGTTTATAACACACAATTAAACAGAAACTGACTTTTTGATTACACAGAATAGGCAAATGATTGAGAGACTTAAGGCGTTCTGATAGATAGTAAGCTGTCGTCGAAAGTCGCTGTTAAGGATCTTTTGCAAAAACGAAATGCTGCATTGTTTACCATGAGAAAATAGGAAATAACATAACTCGAAAAGCGCTTATGACTTTACTTTTTGGCGTAACTCCTCTCATTCTAAAAAAAAAAATATTTATTGCGCCGAAACAGCCGGTTCGTGCATTATGTGGTGTAAGCTCACCAACCTCTTTTTGACCCCTGTTAAGTAACCTGTGAATTCTGACATTGGCCTCTCAATTCGTATTTTCTTTAATGTCGTTTGTTGTCAGTAATATTTTGTTATTTCGAAGACACTGCGGTATTCACTCCGTTAATAATAGAATAATCGAATATATATTATTCACTCCTCGTTGACCCTTGTTCAGAAAAATGTGCAGAATTCTGCCGTATCCACAACTTTCAAGGGTAAACTGAAGAGTTTTCTTATACCTCACTAATGTGTCCAGGAATTCCTCGAAAAATTAAAAAGCTAATTTAAATATTACGTTGTCGGTTGCTTTTATCTGTGTTTAGGTCTGTTGTGTGAGTAGGATTGCTTTATTTCATTTTGTGTAACATCACATCGCGACCATAGCATTAAAATCACCATATTCCAACATTTTTCATCGTTTCGTAATATTAATTATTTGTTAAGAGGCAGAAATTTCATTTTTCAAAATTTTTAGTTAATTCAAATTATATCAGCGTAATTCAGAATAATAGTATCCAGGGAATAAGTAGGTCAAAACACCTCGTATATCAGAGATCATTTGTCAGATTGCCGTTATAAACAATACCCGCAGTTGAGTTACTCACTCTCTATGTGATTAACGCTCTATGTGATTAGCTCTGTATGTGATTAGCTCTCAGTATTCAGTGCTTAACTGCAAAATATCATACTTGGATTATTTCCAAGATAGAAAGGAAACTGATAAGTTGTTTATTTCTTAATATAAACTTTCATATCGTGATCATACGCTAATGCATGCAATATCTTTGGACTTTGATCGGTATAGGCTAGGAAGGAAGAATTAGAAACTTCTGACTCCCGTTAATTGATTAATATTCGTGATAATGGAATTTGAAATTATTTGCAAGTTTTAAGGAAATAAATTAAAAATCTTATCAGGTAGAATTAAAGTTCATAATCAATGTAATAGGATCCAGAGACTAATATAAATGAGACTTACGAAAATGTCAGGAATTGTGATCTTACGAAATGTTTTCTTCGAAAGTGATTTGGTTGTAAATATTAATTTCAAGTATTTAGTTCCCTAATATGGGACAAGATTATTCTAAAGGTGATTATATATATATATATAGTTAATGTGTGAAAGAAAAATCTCAGCTTTTGTTAGGAGAGACGTTTAATAATTTTTTTAAATGAATAATTCGATAGAAAAAGGAATCAGGCACAAATAATATATTTCGTGACTGGCTTCAAACGGTCTGAACTACCGGGACTAAATGACTCTAGGGGTGTTTTTTTTTTTCTTCGGTTTATTAAATATCAGCCCATGAGAGACGGAATTTCATGCTCAAACATTACAAAAAGTCTAAATTTAAATTATGCACAGAACTAATATTTACAGTGTGAAAAATTCAAGAAAGATATAAATTTTATTCATTACGAAGAAGTACCAGGTCTACCAACTTAAATTTCATATCAGGATGACAAAATTTAGAACCTATACATCCATTACAAACTGTGAAAGTCAAGGCAAAATCTACAGCATACAAGGCACAAACTAAAGCCAGACAAGTCAAACAACCTTAGTCGAGTTATATTTGTTGTTACTATTTTGTTACAACCAAAGTGATTAATATATATAAAGATAAGGAAGTGGAGGGCTTGAAATTTTCGGTCGGTCCGAAAGAAAATCTCGAGCCGGCCCTCGCACTGCATAGAAGATAAACCCTGACGAAACATTCTACCATAGCCTTCCCAAAGTGTCTTTCTTGCCTAATTCTTGGCGAGTCACCGTTGCAGATGCGTGAAAATTTCCTTGCTCTTATGTGACTATCAGCGTCATATTTAAGTCCTATCCTGCCGCGGTGCTAATGTCGCTACAAACACCAAATAACTAAATTTACGACACCTTTCGCACTGTTGGACGTATTAAAGCGATATTATGATAATATGGTAGACCGGTAACAGATGGTATGCATTCAGTACAGGTATAAATATTTACTTTTCTCTCCAATACCGAAAGTCAAACTTGAAATGGTACACTGCACCACACAGTTCAGATCAAAAGAAGAAAAAAATAGGGTCAACTGAAACATGGGATTAGACCCCTCGGCTTTGACCCTCGACGTCGTGGTGTTGTACGATTCCAGTCGTTAATTTTTCCTCGTTACGAATGTATCAACTTCTGCAGTACAAATTATGAATTCACTTCCACCTACACGAGCCCATGTTTTAATTTAAAAACACTAATCACTTTAAACTTCTACTGTTCGTACTGGTAACTGCTTGGCACAGAAATGTGGCGAAAGAAAGTTTCTTTGTTTAATTGAAAGGTTTTTTTCTATGAGGATTTTTGTAACTTTAGTTATGTTCCCGCACATGACGTCATGGGTCAGAAGGATGGTATCGGGTCCATTACTGCCAGAGAATAAAACATGATACTAACATCTTGAAAATTCTGCTAAGATTGTGTACAGAGCCAGGTTTCCTTTTGGAGTAGTTGTTTCTTACTAATATACATAAAAACAAAGCAGCTTGTCTAATTGTACCTTATTCCTAAGCGTGGGCCGAATGTAATTCAAAAGCTTCTACACTGATCTGAAAGTCGCCTTCAAAGACTGAAATTCAAAGAAAAATATTATGGCTCGTAAGTAGACTATAAAAAAGTTTTTCCCCGATTGCAAATCGTATGAAAACCTTCCAATTTGCGCCAAAGACGAGATCGTTATAAATTGTGAATGAGTGGAATCTAAAGTCCGCCATTTTCCTCTGAAATGAATCTTACCCTTCCCTATTCGCATTAGGAAGCTCTCTTAACAACGGAGTAACCAAATCCCCGTCTATTTATAAACGAACAAAGACGGTAGCGAGACTACTTGTGTTACTATTGAGAGTGTATTTACGGACGCTAGGGCAAAGATATTTAACAATCTAACAATTTTAGGTCATGATCTCTCAAGCACTTCGTAAAAAATTAAAACGTAATTTACTCTCAGTTCTTTTTGCAATTATCAGAACATCTAGATTCAAAGATTAAAAAAATGAAAATGTTTGTAAATCTATCGGACCAAACTGCGTGGTCATCAGTCCATAGATTACAAACTCCTTAAACTAAGATAAAGTATCCTATGGACGGACACACACACACACAACACACACACACACACACACACACACACCAGGGAGGACTCTTATCTCCGACGGTGATCAACTGCGCACTTCGCAGCGAGGCGCTTTAGACAGCTCGGCTACTCCACCGCAGCATTCAAAAATTAAAACGTTCGGTAACTGGATGAGAAGAAGCACTGTTTGTTCTGAAACTCCTAGTGAAGTTAACATTCGTTCACTAACAGCCAATATTTACATACATAGGTAATGCCTTTGTGATCAACTATTAAGCAATCATAATGACAAATGGTATCTACTTAACGCAACTAAAGCAGTAGCAGTATTTTTTCTTCAAAGTAATACCTTTCTTTCAAATTTAATACTGTCATAGGCATTAACATCGATAAAGAAGACTATGACATTAATAATACAGTATAAAGAGCAAGTTTTTATTAAATGCGTGACATAATATATACTTTCCACATCCCACATCTCCTTCCTTTGGCATAATTGAAGACCGTGATACAACCCGTCGGCTTTGACGAATGACGTCATATCTGAGTCATCACTAGACACTACGTGGATATACCATCTGGCAAACCAAACACCATCAACGAATGTAAACATACGGGATAATATCTTAATAATTATGTATTGTAGGTAATAAATAATCTATCCTCGTAAATTACGGATTTCCACAACAGAATGTACGATCGATCAGAGGTCTCAGGCCAAGAAGTCGCGCCTTCGACGCTCACTTGCGGGAAAAGAGAAGAAAAAACTCTTAAACTATACCTATCCCAGAGAAACTACAGATCATTTTTAAAATATAAAATCGTAATCTATAAGCTGAGTGTAAAAATATCTTCTTTAACTCTGCTATGATGCCATTAGTCAAAGCCGACGGGTCGTATCGTGGACTTCAATTGACCCCTTCATAGGATCTACGGAAAATGCTCCATGAATGAATACATTACGAAACATGCATGTATGTCCACCCTGTTTCACCGCACGTCATATATTTTATGCTGTAGACGTTTCGATTGTACCTCAGTTATTCCTGAGCTATCGCTACAGATTTACCAACGCCGCTGATACAACTTCGACCCATTTATTTCTGCACATAATGTTCCTAAAACAATTGTTCATATGTTTGTAAATCTAAGGGATTCAAGTGCTGCAGTCATCAGTTCCTAGGTTTACAAACAACTTAAAAGAACTAACTTATTTAAAACACACACACACACACACACACACACACACACACACACACACACACAGATGCCTCATGGACGATGCGAACCTCCAACGGTGAGCAACCGCGTGCTCCGCAGCAAGGCATCTTAGAGCAATGAAAAATATTTCTACCGGCTAACAATTCAGAATCACATTCTGTGCTAGGTTCTCAAAAGAATTTTACATTATGGGAGCTTTTTCACGAACTCTATTCAGCTTTCGAGTTGGGGTGATAATGTTTTGTAGGTTACAATGGGGATCGTTTAGTAGCTACGCACTTCGCCTTACTGTTTTGCTTAGTCAGAACACTCTAAGTCACCTGCATGTCAGTATGGACAGGAAAACAGTCGTCAAAGCAGACAAAGCGACAGCTACGGGCCAGTTGTTTACCCGGCGTTGCCTCTTGTGGACTTGGGGGCTATCCGTTGTTTTGCTCCTACCTTCGCTGCAATGGCTGAACTCCGCGCTGGTATTTGCAATCCCTCGCCGCCCGTCACGAGTTAGGCGTGTGTGTCTGTAAACGACCTGAAGCGTGCCTGCACCACGTAAACAACGAAAGAGCAAGCATACCGCGTGAGCAATTTCTGACAGCAAATCGACTATCGACATTATAATCCAGCCAGCAGTACTTTCGATTACAGTCGACTCTATCGACGAAGGTATTGAACCTTCATTTGGATAATACGAATTTTTTCATTATAAATGTATTATTTTAAATGCTATAACGCAGTGCAGGCTACACATATATGTGTCTTGATCATCCATGAAATCAGTATCATTCACCATCACTGCTACTAACAATAGTAGCTAGTAACTATGTCCCCTCATTTCCGCTTCAGTCACGGTCTGCACGGCCATTACGGTCGGGGGTTCGAATCCCCCCTCGGGCATGGATATTTGTGCCGTCCTAGTTCGTAAGTAGTTCATAAGTAGTTTGTAAGTTTAGGGACTGATGACCCCGTAGTTAAGTCCCATAAGCTGTACAAACATTTGAACATTTGAATTTCCCCTCATTTCTAAGTCAGAAGTACTGGCAATTGTTCCATAGCTCGATAGTTTCTAAATTTTATTACTCTGTAAGTGAAAACTGGCAACAACGCGCCGCCCTTCCGTTTCACTGCATATTGTTAGTGCAATCCTACATACGTGGCAAACAGTATTCACTAAGCACTGCCAACACACGCCACATCGCTCACAATCTTAACTTCTATTTGGCTTTAGTAATGGTTTAGCTGACGCTCCTTGCTTTTGATTTTACTTCTCGAGGACCATATATTGGAATTTTGGGTAAGTGGGGGCAGAGGGTATAGGTAATACCCGCTTTTTCTTTCAACATATCTCTCCGTTTCTATATGCAAAAAACGAGTTAAACCAAATCCGGTACCCTTTCTATTATGGAAAGATTTATTTCTGTAGTGTTCTACTTCAAACAAATACATTTTTCGCAAATATTACATTAAATGAGAGATGTTATTGCACGCATGTTATTTCTCGATTAAAAACCGGGATAATAATGTGTCTCGAACTATTTCCTCGGGACACTGAGATGTTTATGTGAAAACCGGGACTCTCCCGGCAAAAGCGGGACGTCTCGATAGCCTCCTTACAACAGACTTCGACACAGTCTGAACAATCGCCATGAATGTTGGATATGTACTGTATGACTGTTCTCACGGAGGAGGTTATTACACTGTGCAAGCCATCGTATGGTGCATGGCGAAGGGTTAACTTCGAAACTACGTAACCGATCGATAGGTCAATGTATTAAAATGTGGTACATGATGTGCGGCTTTTATCCATCAAAGTATACAGGGTGTCCTATTTATCGCCGGCCTATCAGTTTAGGGACTGATGACACCGTAGTTAAGCCCCATAAGCTTTACAAACATTTGAACATTTGATCCTATTTATCTCGACCACTCAAAATATATCTGGAACAACAACAGCTGTTGTGAACCGACTTCCACCGGTATCACTTTAACACAGGGGCTGAAGAATATAAATACTTTTGAACATTCTAAAACGATGCTTATGTGTTCTTTAACACAATCTTATGTGTTTTCAAATGGACGCCCTTTATTATTTCATCAGCAATCTATAGGGCCACAAATCACATGAACAATGACGTTGATTGCATTGAATAACGCCAATTACATCCCAAGATTTTGGGAAGTTGACGCTTGAAATGCGCGAAACGCGCGGGTAGCGCACATCCTAGGCAGCATGGGGTTCTCGCCTGATTCTCACGACGTGCGCTAGCAGCGCGTTTCGCGTATCAACGTCCTAAAATCTCGGGATGTAATTGGCGTAATTCAATGCAATCGACATAATTGTTTATGTGATTTGTCGTGCTACAGATTTCTGATGAAATATTAAAGGGTGTCCATTTCAGAAAACATAAGTTTGTGTTAAAAATACGTACGCTTTCGTTTTAGAATGTTTCAAAATATTTGCCTTACGTTGATACCTGTGAAAGTCATTTCACAACAGCTGTCGTTGTTCCAGAGATATTTTGGGTGCTCAAGATAAAGGGGACACCCTGTATATGAACTCATATATATTGCATTTATATGTTCCACAGTTGTATAATTTTGTACGTATATATTCACTTGTATTAGTGCTGCGTGTCGCTAAAATCAATTTCGAATACAGTTAGTAGTAAAGAAATAATAGATTAAAACTTGATGCATGGTGGGGAGGTTTTCCATGAACGTTACTGTTTATGTCCTCAGAAAACATTCAAATGTTTTTAAACCATTTGGACCAGACTGCTAAGGTCATCAGTCCATAGACATACAAACAAATTACGCTAAGGACAACGCCGGATTGAGGACTGGAATATCAGGCTCCCAGCAGCCGCCCAGTCCGTAGCATGATGCCTTAGACCATTCCGCTACTCCCGCGCGGCTACATTCACCTGTATGTGTGAATATTGTCTGTAAAATTTGCTGCGAGTACAATTTGTAATGTAGAAATTATAAACTGTAACGTTACACCGAATGCCGTAGTTTTGCTCCATGAGCATCGGAAAAGTAGTAAGCGATAAATTCTTTTCCGGTCTAGATTTTCATGTGGTTGTCAGTGAGAAAACGTACAAAAATGTTTGAAATTACGTTTGAAGTTTGTTGCAAGTCGGTAAGTACTCTCAGTCTCATACAGTGTATGAATAAAATTTCGTCGCATGATGTGGCAGTCTTTGTTTATAATGCTTTCTTCTGAATCATGTTTCATATGTTACATCACGGTAAGGAATATGTGTACCCATTGCCGCGCATTGACGACACCTTAGACTGCTTGAAAGGAGCTACATAGTTCTCAAGTGTGGACATGCAGAAAGGTTGACGAGGTTGACGAAGCTGACAAGGAAAAGACGGCTTTTATTACACCTGACGGCCTCTATGAATTCAAAGTAATGCCATTTGGATTATGTAATGTTCCGGCCACATTCGAACGCATGATGGACAACTTGCTTCGACAACTTAAGTGAACGACGTGTCTTTGCTATTTAGATGACATTGTTGTTTTCTCGAAAACATATGAAGAACACCTGAGTCGCCTGTCAACTGAGTTGAAGTGTGTTCAAACTGCAGGACTCCGCCTCAATCCAAAGAAGTGCCTCTTCGTCGACAAAGAGATAAAAATCCTGGAGCACCTAATCAACGGAGACAGTGTCCATCCTGATCCAGATAACGTAAGGGCAGTCACAGAATTTCGAACTCTCAGCACATTTGTGATGTGAGAAGTTTTCTAGATCTGAGCTCGTACTACCGTCGTTTCATAAAAGGATTTTGTAACAAGACACGTCCATTGCGAGAACTTCAGCAGGGAGACGCCTAGTTTTACTGGGATGAGACAAATGAAAGAGCTTTCCAGGTGCTTAAGGAGGCAACAGTTCTAACCTTATACGACGACAATGCGGAACCCGAACTTCACACTGACGATTGCGGGTGTGGGATCGGTGCTGTTCATGTGAAAATTCAGGAAGGTGCTCGCTGTGTTGTGGCGTAAAGTCTGCGCTTTCCCGTCTTTCGGTTGGCCATGACAAAGACTTTGATGCTTCTGAAATGTCGTATTGTCAGATAGTTGCACAGGAAGATAGTTTGTTACATTCCTTCCCGTTGGACTATAAAAAAATTGCTCGGGCCACAGAAACAGATCCTGCTGTATAAATTTTGCTGCGCTACATTCGCACAGAATGGCCTAGTTCACAACGTGCCATTGAAAATTCACTGGTGCGTCGCTATTTTCCTAGAAGGATTGAACTTTCAGTGCATAGAGGTGTGATTCTAGTTTAAAATTACAATGGACTATCACGTTTGTTGTTTCTGCGACGTTTGCAGAACGAAGTATTGAACTTACTTCACCATGAACATTGGGGAGTGGTTCGCACTAAGCAATTGACACGACGACACTGTACTTGGCAGGGTATGGACGCCCAAATAGAACAGATGACGTCACAGCGTTCAGTGTGCTCTACCCACCAGTCAGCCCCACCTCAGAAAAAGCAGACTCACCTTGGCAACGGGTGCATATTGACTGTGCTGGTCTCTTCTGGAACACCAAGTGACTTATGTGGTTGATGCTTTTAGTGGTTACCCGTTTGCAGTGCCAATATCTTCTACGACTTCTAGTAGCACAATTAGGGCGTTGTATTCAATTTTTTGTCTGGAAGGTCTCCCTGAACTGATAGTCTCTGACAACGGCCATCAGTTCACATCGCAAGAATTTTGCTCCTTTTGTGAACGCAGTGGAATTCAGCCTCTAACCAGTGCACCGTTTCATCCGCAGTCAGACGGCGCTGCAGAACGATTCGTCCGGACATTTAAGCGCAGATGTCCAAACTTCGTTCAGAGCACTCATGGGAGGCAGCAATGCAACTGTTCCTCGCCTCCTACCACGCGAAGGGTCAACGCCGGCCGAGCTTCTACATGGCCACCGCATCCGTACCCTGCTCCATCTGCTCCACACACCGCGCCGCCCGGAGCAACAGCAGCCGCCGGCCGCCGGCACGCAAGTATCGCTTACTCCGCGTAACCCAGTCTTTGGCGGTCGCAGACGGTGGGAGCGGGGCGAGTTCATCCGATGTTGCGGTGCGCACATGTTTGAAATTTCAGGTACCGATGGCATCTTTCGCAGACACCGCAATCAAATACGCCCTTGTCATGTACCCCGTGATCCTTCTGCGTTTCCCTCGGCAGAGTCACGCAACATGCAGACAGTGCTGCCTTCGGCACCCGCGCAACCCCGACGTCATGGAGACGGAACCCTCGCAGCCTCCGCCTTACCTGCACATGCCAATGGACATCGACCAGCACGAGCAGCACGCCACGCAGCATCCGACGCCGACGTCGCCACCGACATCACCGTCTACGTCACCAGGGCCACAGGTCGAGAGCGTGGGCCCTTCGGAGGTTTCCCCAGAGGACGTTCCCTCTCGAGATCAGAGCGAATGGCGGGGCCCGGCAGGTAGTCTGGCGTCCTCTGCAGCTACAGGCTCCTGTCCATCTGTATGTCCACGAGCCTGCCTCCTCCCCCATTGTCCAGCTCCATACACGACAACGGTTCGGCGCTTCGGGAGAGGGGTTGGGGGGAGGGGTGTTGTGGCGTAAAGTCAGCGACACACACCAGACGTTTAGAACTATCTTGGAGAAGGCAGCCATCGACCGAAAGCCAATAGCAAGCAGGCGCCGCACATCCTGGAGGGAGTAACCGAAGATGCGCGCCCTCTACAAGAGGCTGTATCTAGGCAGACATACGTCTGGACGCCCGTCAGTTCCTACTTGAGAACTCGTTACTAGTGAGCACTCGGCAGTTACTATTCAGGAATAGGACAGTTACTAGAGAGAACTGGGCAGTTATGAAGACAGAACTAGGACAGTACTAGGTCAGAACGCGGCTACGAACTTAGCAGTAACTAGGTCACAGCGCAGCTAGTATCATACGGACGACGCCACGAGAAGCAAGGAGAGAGAAGAAACAGAAATATGTTTTAAAGATGAGTATTGTAAATTTCAGTCAATAAATATATCGTAATACTAACTATATTAATGTTTTAGATGCCAAACGATCCTGTACCAGTACCTTTATAGACAACCAGACCTGGACGAGTATTAAACAAAAGGCGACGAGGTCACAACGTGTTGAAAAGGTGATAGCCTATGCATCAAGAGTACTCTCAAAGTCCAAGATAAAGCACTCTCGCAAATGTCTCGCAGTTATGTGGGCTATTGACAAGTTCCGAACGTATTTATTCGTGAAACCTTTCACCGTCAGACCACCATTCTTTGTGTTGGCTGACTAGCTTTAAGATCGACTAGCAAAATGGGCAATAATACTTCAAGAGTACGACACCACACTGGTATTCACGAACGGGCGGAAACACAAGAATGCTGACTGCCTTTCGAGGAATCCATTAGTGGAACACAACAGCATGAATGAAATTTCAGCCCTCACTGAGTTAGGTGACGTTACAGCTGAACAGCACTATTAAAAACCATAGGAACCTTGGAGAAAGGAGAACCGACTAAAATAGAGTTCCAACTAATAAACGATCCACTGGGCCCCAAATGGCTACTGGTCGTCCCAGCTCATTTCCAGCCAGCTATTCTCAAGTATTTCTATGATGCTCCAATATCTGGTCATCTGGGATTCATGAAGACCCTAGACAGAATCAGACGATTTGCCAAGAACTGTGTGAGTCACTGTAAAGAGTATCAGTGAGGGAAGCATGTGCCGTAATTACCTCCAGGGCATCTTATGCCAATTCCACCTGCAGCACCTCCATTCCACCGAACTGGAATCGACCTGTTAGGTAGGTTCTCAAAGTTGACAACCGGTAGCCGATGGATAATAGTCTGCACTGACTACTTCACACGCTACGCCGTCACCAAACCTGTGTCGACTGCAGAGATCTCACAATTCCTTCTAGAAGACATTATTTTGAAGCATGGAGCACCACGTGTGATGATATCTGATCGTGGAAAAGTATTCCAGTCAAAACTAGTATCAGAGGTATTGGCACGTCGCAACATTGTCCACATAATGACAACTGCATACCATCCTCAGACAAATGGTCTTACAGAACTTTTTAACAAGACGTTAGAAGATACGCTTTCGATGTACGTCCATGTTGAGCAGAAGGTTTGGGATACAATACTGCCAGTCGTGACGTTTGCTTATAATGCCGCAAGACAAGACACCACAGGCTTCACGCCTTTTTTCCTGCTCCATGTCCGTGAAGCTGAGACGACAATGGATACGCTGTTCCCGTCCCGGACGACACTCATGATGACTGTGTGAAACAGTTCATCACCAGGATCGAAGAAGCAAGACAGCTGGCTCGCATACGGATACTGGACGCCCAGGAGAAGGACCGTCAGTGGTATAACGAAATTGAACGGTAAAAATCTGGAAATGTGAAACGGAATTTTAGGTGTTACTGTGCGCCGACATTGATCAAGGGGACAGATCGGCAACAGAGTAACAGGGCACAAGTCCCTTTCCCTATGCCAACTAGCCACAAAACGTAATACTGGCGAGCGAAAACGGTACGAGGTAGATGTGAGCGCTGTCATTGCTCGCAGTGTCACGCAGACCGTCGCTTGATGCCGCATGCCTCGACTTCTCTTGAGCGGCTAGAGTACCTACAACATTTGCATGTTGTGGCCTGTTGTCGATCTGCCCTTTGGCTAATGTCAGTGCACAGTAACACCAAAAAGCCCACTTCATATTTCCAGGTTTTTACCATTCAATTGTATTGTCATTCATTAACGTAGGAACATGCGGAAAACGAATTTATGTTTGTATCTCAGTGTGTGCAATTTGCACGAAATATTTTTCGTCATTTATGACTCACCCTATATATGTATGTGTGTGTGTGTTGGTCCATTGATAAGTGACCGGGCCAAATATCTCACGAAATAAGCATCAAATGAAAAAACTACATAGAACAAAACGTTTCTAGCCTGAAGAGGGAAAACAGATGGCGCTATGGTCCGCCCGCTAGATGGCGCTGCCTTAGGTCAAACGGATATCAACTACCTTTTTTCTTTTTTTTTTAAATTCGTCTAGTACGTAAATAAATATGAATGTTTTATTTGGAACACTTTTTTCGCTTTGTAATAGATGCTGCTGTAATAGTCACAAACGTATAAGTACGTGGTATCGCGTAACATTTCGCCAGTGCGGACGGTATTTGCTTCGTGATACATTACTCGTGTTAAAATGGACCGTTTACCAATTGCAGAAAAGGTCGATATGGTATTTACGTATGGCTATTGTGATCAAATTGCCCAACGGGCCTGTGCTATGTATGTTGATCGTTATCCTGAAAGACATCATCCAAGTGTTCGGACCTTTCGTCGGATAGTTACGTTATTTAAAGAGAAAGGAAGTATTCAGCCACAAGTGAAACGTCTACCACGACCTGTAACAAATGCTGATGCCCAAGTAAGCGTTTTAGCTGCAGTTTCGGCTAATCCGCACATCAGTAGCAGACAAATTAAGCGAGACTCCGGAATCTCACCAAAGTCGGTGATGAGAATTCTACATCAACATAAATTTCACCCGTACCATATTTCTATGCACCAAGATTTTCATGGCGAATACTTTGAACATCGTGTAAAGTTTTGCCACTGGGCACAAAATAATTTACCGGACGATAACATATTTTTTCACCCGTTCTGTTTAGTGACGAAGCGTCATTCACAAACAGATGTAATGTAAACTAGCATAATATGCACTACTGGGCAACTGATAATCCACGATGGCTGCGACAAGTGGAACATCAGCGACCTAGGCGGGTTAGTGATGGTGCGGAATTATGGGAGGGAGGATAATTGGTCGCTATTTTTTAGATGGTAGTCTAAATGGTGCTATGTATGCTGATTTCTTTTGCTAATGTTCTACCGATTTTATTACAAGATGTTTCACTGCATGCCAGAATTGCGGTGTACTTTCAACATGATGGATGTCCGGCACATGGGTCGCGTGCAGTTGAAGCGGTTATAAAGGGAATATTTAATGACAAATGAACTGGTCGTAGAAGCACCATACCATGACCCGCACATTCACCGGATCTCAGATTTCTTTCTGTGGGGAAAATTGAAAGATATTTCTTATCTTGATTCACAGACAACGTCCGGAAACATGCATCAGCGCATTGTCAGTGCATTTGAGAACAGCACTGAAGGAGAACTACTCGCTGTTGAGAGGAATTTCGTCCCGTGTATTGCCAAATGCATTGAAGTTGAAGTACATCATTTTGAGCATTTACTGAAGTCATGAGGTAATTACAGGTAAACACACCGTAACAGCATGCATTCTCATAATGTATGATAATTTCACAAAAGTACGTATATTACATTGGAACAACCGAAGTAAAGTTCAAACGTACCTACGTCCTGTCTTTTAATTTAAAAAACCTACGTGTTACCCATTGTTCGTCTAAAATAAATTGTGAGCAATATGTTTGTGAATAGTACAGCGCTATCTCTCACCTAGCGACAAAAATGTTCCAAATAAAACATTCATATTTATTTACGTACTAGACGAATATATAATAAAAAATGGGGGTACCTACATAAAAAAAAATGCAGCTGATATCAGTTTGACCTATAGCAGCGGCATCTAGCGGGCCGACGATAGCGCCATCTGTTTTTCACCTTCAAGCTAAAAATGTTTTGTTCTTTTTTTTTATTTATTAAAATAAAATAATTTATTAAAATAAACGAATCTCCCGCGGAGCATAGAAGCGCATTAATAAAAAGAAACTTCATGTTAAGGGGAAAAATGAATGTGTCCGCAGGTCAAGGTTTGCTACCAAAGTATTGTCGAATGTTATAAATAGTAAATCAGCCATCTAATATGATCTTCATACTGAACTGATGTATTCTGGAGAGCCGAACGGCGAATTAACGGAAAAGGCAGCCACCTTGAGATGATGTATCAAGGGTAAAATGCCGTAATTTAATGTTTATGGAATTCTTGTCACATACTGGGGTGCGCCAGTTACTAGTCTATAGATCTATGCGGTATCTTATGTGGTTTTATTCCATGAGTAATTAGTCAGTAATCGATCATAGTTCTTGGTCTTATGTTACGAGAATTTACTCGTAAATCAAAGGACTATCAGGTCATGAAGTTATGTTTCATGCATATGATTGAATATATATTTTTATCTGTTTGATGACCCTCATAGTAATTAATAACTTCTGTTAGCCGGAAGTATAATTACGATTTATTCGTAAAGAAATTTAACAGTTACCCTATCTATAATACAGTGGTAAGTGGATTTTATCCTTTCTTCCAGGAGTGCTAGTCTTGCATGTTTCGCATGAGAGCTTCTGTGAAGTTTGGAAAGTAGGAGGCGAGGTACTGGCGGAAGTTGTGAGGCGGCGTCGTGAGTCGTGTCGGGGTAGCTCAGTCGGTAGAGCGCTTGTCTGCAAAAGGCAAAGGTCGCAGGTTCGAGTCCCGGTTCCGGAACACAATTTCAATCTGCCAGGAAGTTTCATGATTAAATTTGTTTCATTAGAGATAATATGTTTTGTTAAGGTTCGTGAGGAGTTGTCGGGGGGAGGAGGAGGAGAATATTTGTGCTTGGAAGGGGGTCGCATATTCGAATAGGCTGAAAATACCGCTTTAGAATAAAGCGAAACGTGTTTGCTCTTAATTAGACAACTTTCTGCAGTTACAAAAGACATTCAGTTACCGTATATAAACAGAACTGCCGTTGCGGGTGTTTCCGATGTGGCTGTAGGACTGTCCACGGCTATCGCACCAGCAAGTTGTCCGCTTCCCTGGCTGGCATGGGGTGTGACTCGATACTGTTTACCCTCTTTCAAGACATAAGTGTTTCGCGACTGGATGCAGAAGTTTATATAACAGTGTAATTAGGTTTGGATATCTTGTTCTGTCGACTGGACACAAAGAAACCTTACCTAAGGGATGCATTACCTCTCATATATCGATGGAAAACTGGAAGTAATAATAATCCTGCAATTTCCAACACCGCCTTTGTTTAAGCGGCCTAGGATGTCAGAATCAACTGAGCGGAACCATTCTGGCAAAGACTGGCTGTAATCCACAGCCCGTTGCCTGCCAACAGACTGCAGATGTTTTACGAAAGAAGTGCTGCATTTAGTTGCTGACAGCAACATCATTTTTAACTAGATTTATCTAGTGCAGTTGTGGTACTTTTGTGTAGTTTCGGAAAAGGAATTTCTTTCTACCTCTTATACACAGGGCAAAAAGGATATTGACGTGGAATGTGGCTTTTTTGAAAGCATTGTTGTTGCCATTTTCAGTGTCAGCCATTGTCTGACTTGATGAGCATCGCGCGTATGTTGCGAAGGTATTTATTCGTAACGGTGGTTCTGCGAATAGTACTCAGCGAACGTTTGAAAGCCGTTTCGAACCTGGTCGAATGATCGTGCCCCTTATAGCAAAAGCTATTCACCTGTGGGTGTCAAACTTGAGAAATACGGGTTCGGACTGCAACAACGCCGGAAAATGTGGCGCTTGTGAGAGTGTCAGTGCAAATGTCGCCATCACCACTTAAACTTGCAGTTGCCGTTGGATTACCTGATAGGAGTGTAAAAAAAAAAAAAAAAAAAAAAAAAAAAAAAAAAAAAAAAAAAAAAAAAAAAAAAAACGGTACAGTGCCAGACTACAATTCCAAAGGTCTTTCCACGTCTTTCACCTCTGGCAGTATTGCTCATGTGAATAATACCGAGTAGCACCGTGGTTCGGAACCCACGTTAAAGTGTTTGGGTAAGTCAGTTCGAAGGTCAGAGGAAGGCAACGGCATACCACCGCCAAACAGGACCGTGCCTGGTATAGAACTGTGATGTTCAAACCAATCTTAGGATTGTTGACTGCTTTACCTTTTTATGCATCCCTTCAAGATCATGGTTACACAGGAATTAAATGAAAGAGATTTTGAAACTCGCAGAGCTGCGTGCGAGGAAATTCTTCAAAACATTCCACCTGGCGCTTTGTTTATTTCTTCGGATGAGGCCCATTTCCACTTGTAAACAAACAGAATTTCCGCTACTGGGCTGCAGAAAATTCATCAGCGACCACTACACAGCACTCGTGTGACAGTTTGGTGCGTCGTTGCCAAAACTGTTATGTGGCGACCGTATTTTTTCTAAGATGGCCACACGGTAACGATTAATTCAAACCGTTATTGTCACATGCTAGAGACCTTCCTCCAACCTAGGCTAAACCAGTTAATTGCAGATCATGGAGATTAACAAGTGTGGTTCCAGCAAGACGGAGCAACATCGCACACATTTCGGCGTTCTATGGAAATGTTGCGCGAGTTGGTTGCTGGTCATCTTGTCTCTTTGCAAGGAGACATCGCGTGTGATTTTTTTTCTTTGAGGACACTTAAAGGCTCTAGTTCACAAACATCGTCCCACAACACTTAAAAGACGACCGTCTATCGTCTTCCATATATTTTATATAAAGTTGTAATTTTATTTGATGTCGCTAGATTAGCATTTTGTTAAAACTAGAAAACCACTCTTTTCACAGCATGAAGAATAGCATTTTTATTTCATGTTTTAAAATATTAGTTTCTGAAATGTTCGTTAATATTGCTAGGATTTTGTTATTTTAATAATTTATTATTGTGGTTATGAATGTGACAATAAGTACGGGTCCTCCGCTATGCCACCGTCCCTATGACAATGTGTACTTGTTTTACTTTTAAGTAGATGTGCGAGGATCTAATGGCTGCCTGAATGTGGGTGGTAATAGCTCGCTTTGCATGGTTGTCTCTGGCTCAGAGTCAAAAGGTTATTCATTACCCAACCCTGCTGCTGATGCAACCAAAGAGGTTTCTACACCCTTTGGTTACAAGTCAGTCGACGAGCCCTCTCTAGGGCGAGTCTTGTGATCTTCTCTCCCCACCACCACTGGATTTTGCCAGTTTCCAGTAGCTTTCCCACATCTTGTCCACTCAGGCTTCTGGTCACTTTGTTCTCAGATCATGGTGACGTAACCTTGGTTCTGCTCTTGTGTCTGAGGAGATGGTAGAGATTCGTTGTCTAGCATGTTTAACTTAGACTCTTGAACTTAGATTCATTTTTCAGAATATTTTTTTTCCGATCATATGCGGAAATGTGTTCTAGTTTTTCAATCCAGTGATTTCCAACAGATAAACACGGTGTATGTGTTACTAATTGCAGTTTGATAACAGCCTGGTATATTCAAACCTTTTGTGATTATGTGGCGGTGTACGAACTCTGTGTAAGTTCTTTCTAGTTTTGTGGGGGCCGGTATCTAACAGACAATACATTCATTTATGTACAGTGCATGTACAATTTTTCTTATCATTTCCTTCTGTCAGTGATATGGAATTCAACTGACACATGCCACCGTCCCGATTACAGATGCCTTCACATATCTGTCAACACTTTGGTACACATTGTTACCACAAGAGACCGTAAACTTACAAGGAACTCCATCGTGTCACAATAGTGGAGAGCCCTCGAATTATTTTTCAAAAAACATTTAACAAAAATACAATTGAGATCAACAGATGTTTAGCTATAACATTTTAAAATTAAAACACTTATTAAGATATACAAAAATAAACACTTAAATAAGCCATATGGCGAATGGAACTCCTAGGTTCTTAGTTCTTCAAATTACATAAAACATTTTAACATTAAAGATACAATATTCACAGATATAAAAATTTCGTTTTCAAATCAAACGCAAAACTCAAAAATTAACATATATTACATTGAAATCACACAGATTTACATATCATAACGTAACATGAGCTGCAACCATGTTGACTGCCAGAAACGGTATCAAAGAAACAGGAATTTGTCCTTTAGAACCAAACACCTTCCCAGATTCAGTGTTTGAAGCTTCTGTCACTACAGACACTCCTTTAACTACAAGTGAGGCCGCTAACGTTCTTGTCAATAATGACCAAGGAGAGGCTTCAGATGGCTCACATATGTAGTTTATGTCAGAGACAAGGGATGGTCCTGTCAACCAAGTCGGTACTAAAGAGCAAGATTCGCTTGCTGTAGGCCTAAGCCCAGGGTGCTCATTTTGGAATGATAACCCCAATTACCACACTACAAACGAGCAGGCTTGTCATTTGCTGTTTCACCTGAACAGATTGTCCCGATCCCTCATGTCAGAAAGAAAAAGATGTGAAAAACAGTCCTCAAAAAAGGAAAAACTGTTGTTGTTACTAGCTCCCCTTACAGAAGACAATTCCTGGAGAGTACAAGTAAAGTTAAGCCTGGGAAAAAGAAGGAACAAGAAGGAAAGATTCACCTCAGAAGACTGTTAAAAAATCCCTCTTTGTTTGTAAAGGCAAAAGTGGAAAGAATAAAAAAGCAATGACGAATTGGCAAATAAGATTTTTAAAAAATGAAGAAGAAAGCATATTAGAAGAAAATGACACTGTGTGACCGTATTACAGCTATTTCTACTCGCAGTCAACAGGAGGATGGGTGTTATGCCTCTCTTGTGAGAAATAGTCTCACTGTTCACGTGAGGGAGAAGAGGACGAGGATTCCGATGTACATCATGTGTGCGAATTTTGCTTACAAAACAACGATAATAACTGAATAACAATAAACTGAACTTTAACAAAATGCAAAGTTTCCTTTATGCATTTTCATTAGATACTAGAATAATTCTTTTATAAATTTGTAGAACTGTGTTCATTGAATCATTTAATTACCTTTGCCTTATTACAGTATTGAGGTAACCCATCTTGCCTCACCTGTGTACCCATCTTGCCTTCACTGTAGGGCAAGATGGGGTACTTGGTAAACCCTGGGAAAATATATTTTTTAAATAGTAAATACTAACAATTTTGGTCCTATTTTTTAAATAATCTCTAGAAGTACTGAAGTTTAAGGTAGAATATCTGGTATTTTACTAGAGGATTTTGTAAGCCCACAAAAAATTGTTAAGTGCTTAAGTACCCCCGTCTTGCCCTGCTCTCCCCCAGTAGCGCTAAGTTCCGTGTAATTTATGTTAAATTCAATGCTGGGGATCGTCAGTATTAGACTATGTAAATGAGATGTATTTTTATTCTATTAACAAAATTGGTTTCCCATTTTGCAAATCTGAATAAACAAGTTACGTTCAGTATAATTTTGACTTGCCTATAAATTGTAGTTTTCGAGCACCTTCCCCCTTTTATTTAATATATTATTTAATATTTCTCAGTGCTGAGAACAAGGTCAGATGCAATGTTTTATGTTCAAGTTCTGTTGCGCCATAAATGTTTTTCTTAATCAACTTTATGAAATACTTTTAATTGTGGTGGCTTGTTTATTAATGCCCGTGTGTAATTTCGTGGGCGCTGCTACCTATATTGGCCACTGTATCGTTATGTTCCTGTTATTAGAGTTATTTGAACGGTCTGCACGGCTAATACGGTCGGGGGTTCGTTTCCTCCTCGCGCATGGATATTTGTGCCGTCCTTAGATTTAGTTAGTTCATAAGTAGTTTTTAAGTTTAGGGACTGATAACCCCGCAGTTAAGTCCCATAAGCTTTACAAACATTTGAACATTTTTTTAGTTATTTGAACCAAGTCAGTTCTCAACTTGGGCCGAGGAATAAAATTGTGCAGCAGGGAGTAGCCGGTAGTTCACACGGACCTTTTGACAATTTTACTGCTAAAATTGAGCTTTTGGTAACAGTAAACTCTTATCTGGATGCCTCCTCCCAGAATTAAGCTTTTATTACGTACAGTGGCCCACTTTTACACTTCATGCACTTAAATAGGCCATTCCCTTCGGTTTTTATATGCCCCAAACTTTCAAATTCCTGTCAATAAAGGATGAGGACGGGGTCAAGAAATGATGGTAGGTCTAAGGTTCGAATCCCAAGCGTAGTATTCCCAAGTGGCCCACTATGGCATAAGGTAGGCAGAGAGTGACCTGGTGGTCACCTGGGGTAGGAGAAGAAGGATTAATTAGCCGGTCAGGCATGAGAGTGGCAGGATCCACTTTACCCTACTACTGATGTATCTTAGTGCGCCTCAATGATTCAATACAAAATTCTTGTATCCAGCTTTGAATTATATACCACAATTCAGTAAATTCGTTGGTACAAGACTACACAGAGAGCCAAAGAAACTATTAAAGGCATGTGTATGCTAACACAAAAATATTTAAATGCGCAGAGCAGATGGCTGCGGTCGGTAACGCCTATATAAGACAAGCACTGTCTGGCGCAGGCGTTAGATGAGTTACTGCTGCTAAAATGGCAGCTTGTCTCCATCATTCAAATGAGTTTGGACGCGCCGTTGTAGTGGGCGCAAGAGGAGGGGACACGCGTCTCCGAGGAAGCGATGAGGTGGAAATTTTAGTGCTCGACCATTTCATGAGTGCGCCGTCAACATCGGTAAAATATAAAATCTCTGATATCGTTGTAGCCGAAAAACGTTCCTGTAGCAACGGGACCAACGACGACTGAAGAGAATCGTTTAGTGTGAGGGAAGTGCAGCCCTTTCCGATTTCAACGATGGTCCATTCAACGATTCAAATGTTTGCAGATGTTGTTGTTGTTGTTATTTGGATGTTTAAGGGGGACAAAACTACAATGGTCATCAGTCCCCCTGTTTGTAGAACTTATGGGATTTAACTACGGGGTCATCAGTTCCTAAGCTTATAAGCTACTTATGAACTAGCTAAGAGTAAGGACGACATAAATATCCATGCACGAGAGGGGATTCGAACCCCCGACCGTAGTGACCGTGCAGACCGTGACTGGAGCGCCTCAGTCCCCTCGGCCACCGCGGCCGGCCCCATTCAATGAAACGTCATCGATACCGTCTTTCGGGGCCGAAGGCCTACTCTTCCTGACTGCGCAACACAAAGCTATAGGTACATCTCGCCTGGGCCCGTCAACACCGACATTGGACTGTTGATGATTGGAAACATGATATGACGAGTCTCAATTCTATCGAGAAGTTGCAGATTTACGGGTATGGAGAGAATCATGAATCCATGGCGCTATCTGTCTTCAGGGGACTCATAAAACTGGTGGACGCTTTGTAACGGTGAAGTTAGAACGGTATACGACCTCTGAGGTGTCTAGATACGAGTCCGATAGATGACAGACCGTAGCTGATCACACACATCCATTCATGTCCATTGTAGGCCTACGTTATGACGGACTTGGGCAATTCCAGCACGACATGCGAGACTCCACATGTGCAGAACTGCTACAGAATATCTCCAGGAAAACTCTTCTGCGATTAATCACCACCGCAAGTCAACGAACTACCAAAAATGTATATCATTGAGTGTATCTGGGTTGACTTGTAAACTTACTGTTCAGAACAGATCTCGCTCTCAATATAATCTGAGGTAATGTCAGTTAGGAGTGCAACTGGAATAATTTCTGTAATAGGGAATGAAAGTGTATTCAAAGCCACAGTTGCTTATTGAAAAGTATTTTTTTAATACTTCATATGTAATACACAAAGAGTTTCGATGCACTATGGCATCATTTTCAAGAGCTCAACAATAAGGAAAATTTTTAGAAAAGTACAAAGTTAAGACAAAAAATAAGATACATTACAATTTTGGAAATAGAAGAGCCTATATGCATCATTGTGGTCAGCAGTTGTTTTAGGATCAAGTTGTTCAGAAGCCCGTGCTTCAGAGAGATGGTCAGTCCTATTCAAATTAAAAATGAAATGTCAAATTGTGTATTATATATCCTTCTATTATTTGACGGGCAATGCACAGTCATATTTAAAAATTCCCCCTCCCTTTTCTATGACTCTTATCCAGTTTTATAAATATGTATATTTTAAAATAAGGCGGCATTTTAAAAATACGACTGTGCATTACCAGTTAAATAATAGAAGGATAGATAATCCAAATGTCGTGGGTTCGATCCCCGACAAGTCCTAGGATTTTTATCTGTCACTTTCCACTTCTTTCACTTCTGGCAGTACTGCTCATGTGAAAAATACCGAGTAGCACCGTGGTTTGGAGCCCACGTTAAACTGTAGGTCCCCCTGGAACTGGTTGGGTAAGTCAGTTCGAAGGTCGGAGAAAGGCAACGGCATACCACCTCCAAACAGGACCATGCCTAGTAAAGCACTGTGGTGTTCAAACCAATCTTCGGATTGTTGACTACTTTACCTTTTTAGATAATACTCCATTTGTCATTTTATTTTTAGGTTGAATAGAACTGACCATGTCTCTCAAGCACAGGCTTCTGTACAACTTGGTCGTAAAACAACTGCTGGCCAAAATGATACATATAGGATCGCATGTTATAACGCTCTTCTGACCATTTCCAAAATTGTAATGTATCTTATTTTTCAATTTCTTGAATATCAGTCTGATATTCAAGAATTTTACTCATATGATGATCGCAGAAATTCCCTCGAGACCCATAAGTCTTGCTTTGATATGCTATTTTTTGCGTTAACTTTGTTCTTTTATAAAAATTTTCCTCATTGTTGAGCACTTCAAAATGGTGCCACAGTGCATCGAAACTGGTTGTGCATTACGTATGAAGTATTATTATTATTTTTTTTTTTTTCAATGAGCAACTGTGTCTTGGAATAAACAGATGTCACTCTCTCAGATTTTAACGGCATTCTCGACAGTCCTCTGTCACTACATTAGACATTGGTCAAGTCCATGCCACGTCGTTTTACGGGGGCCCTGCATGATATTAGGCAGGTGTGCCAATCTCTTGTGTATTTGGTATGACACCAAACATTTGTAGAATATACATAGTAGGTGAGGTTGGCCCAGAAATGCCTGCCGAGTAGCACGTCAGCTTCAACTGATCACTGGTTAGATGCAACTGTCATAAACCTAGACATAAAAGGTTTTCGTTCCGTTCTAGTACACAGGGCTTTACGCTGCGGAAACTGGGACACGACAGACGAGATGAAACGTTTCATTGTGAAGTGTCCTTCTCCAGCTGGGGTTTGCTTGTTCGCGGACGTACAAAGTGTGTAAAGGCGGCTTTACTGTGTTTCAAATGGCCCGTTAATCCACTGGCAGGTGCTGCTTGGCCATATACGTAAGACGGACAATGTGTAGTGGATGTACTTTGCACACTATAATTCGCCACCTGCTGAATGTCAGAGGCACGTGTTGTAACAGTTTCTAACAAAGACTCTTACAGCCACCATCAGAGCGGTGAGTGCACAGAGAGAGCGTGGCGACGTCCCTCCAGCTCAGAGTCCAGTGTGCAGTGCACGACATGGCAACCACAGGTACACTGCGGCTTCTAGATTTGCCTAGTAAGTTTTCGCTATTATTGGACTTGTAAAATAGCAAGAAGTTCTATGCCAAATAATACGAAAAAAAATCATAGGTCATTTGGTCTACACCTCCGCTAGTTGACTGATTACTGTTAGTTTGAAATTCTCTTCAATAACTTTTTCGTTTTATGGTTTTATTAGCTTTAGTAAGATGAGACCATATGAAATAAAAATAAAAAAATTAAAATTAAAAAAATGAAAAACAAAACGGTATAACCAGAGTTCTCTATTTCACTACATAATCCTCTAGTATGCCTAGCACCGCCGCGGCGAAGCGTCTGGGCGCATTTAGGCGCTATGCCGCGATGCGCGAGGCCGCTCCCCGTCGGGGGTTCGAATCCCTCCCTCGGGCATGAATGTTTGTGCTGTCTTTAGTATAAGGTAGTTCATAAGTAGTTTGTAAGTTTAAGGACTGATGACCCCGCAGTTAAGTCCCATAAGCGTAGCACTCTTTATAAACAGGTACAGTTTTACCGACATTTTCATGAGTACGCCAGTATGAATATGTGGCATAAATCATAAATATGCTCCCCACTTGAAGGTATCGTGCACAACATATTGTATTCGTAGTTAAATATGTAAATAATTTATTTTCGAAACAGCTAAATTGGACTAATTATTGGCATATATTACTGCATACAATACGCGACATAATTATATAATTAATTTTTTCAATAATCTAAGAATACGAACTAATTGCATATTATTATTTATTTGTATTCGCAATTATATGATGAGAAAATAATCGCAACGAACATTGAATCCCACCTTCGTCTACCGTTTTTTAAAGGTGAAAGTTATTAAAATAAATAACCCGAGAACGACAATGTATCAAACTTTTCTACCAGAGTTCTCCCTACTGAGCACTGATATTTACTGAAAGGATCGTCAATGAATTTTCGTGGAAATTTCTTAATCACCCACATTGGTGTCTATCTTTGTAATTACTTGTTCTACACTTTTCTCCCAGTAAATTATAGAAACACTCAAAAGTGAAAAATTATTTACCTATAGAAAGACAAAGTTGTTGCCTTACGTCCGTAACACCTTTAAAACCAGCTCAAGAAATTGGTAGTGTCCAGAGAGGAGGTTATGAAATGAACAGGGGCAACAGCGTGTAGTCAACTTAAATCAGACGATGTTGAGACAATTACATTAGTAAGGAGACGAGGGTGAGATTTACAATTTGACCAACAAAATAACTAATGATGAACGAACTACAGAGAATGTAAAAACAGACTGGCTATTCCATGAAAAACATTTGGGAAATGAAACAGAATTTATTAGAATATAACATAAGTTTATGCAATAACTAGCTGAAAACCCGGCATTGCCCAGGTATTTATTAATTCATTCCCGCCATTTTTCAGGTATATATGCATATGTATATGGGCTCTATGTCTGTAAAATCTCACGGAAATAAAATTAGTAGTAAAAAGTAATACATTAAAACTTAATGCGTGATGGCGTGGTTCTCCATGAACGTTACTGTTTATCTACTTATATCTCATGAAGTACGGGTCGTACTGTGATACAATTTAGATGGTACACTCGACTATATGCGTGTATACTGTCTGTAAAATTTCCGGCGGCTACAATTTATAGTGCAGAAATTATAAATTGTAATGTCATACCAAATGTAGTAGTTTTAGTCAATGAACAGCGGAGCATTACTGTTTATGGACTGATATCTCATGAACTAAGTGTCATACTGTGATATAATTTAGAAGTTACATTCAACTATATGTGTGTATATTGTGTATAACATTTCCTGCGGCTACAATTTGTAGTGTACGAATTACAAACTGTAATGCCATACCGAATGCCGTAGTTTTACTCCATAAACAGCGGAAAAGTAGTAAGTAAGAAACTTTTTTCCTTTCATTATTCTGATGTGGTTGTCAATGAGAAAAGTTTAATAAAGGTTTGAAATTATGTTTAAAGTTTGTTGCAAGTCGCTACTCATATAGCGTATTTACAAAGTATCACCGCATTATGTGGCAGTTTTTTTTAATTGCTATTGTTTATGACGTCATATCTTCTGAACCATGTGTCGTATGTGATTGTTAAACCTGCAGCAATTGTCACCTCACGGTAAGGAACGTGTGTACCGAATTTGGGTGAAATCGGTCCAGTAGTTTAGGAGAAAATCAGCAGCATTGTCGCTAAATGCAGCAGTTTTTCACGCATCTCATTGTTTATGGCGTCATATCTCGTGAATTATGTATCGCACGTGATTCTTAACACTTACGGCGACCGTCCTCATGGATTGGAGCTTACGTGTACAAAATTTAATGAAGATTGGAACAAAACTGTAGATTTGCATGCAACACGTACACAGAAACACACAATCGTACGAACACTCTGCTTTATATATTAGACGACAATAATATTTTGAAAAGGATAGATCCCTAGTCACCTCACAGACGTCACAATGACTCGCAGACAGATAAAATTAAAATCCAGCTTACGGGCCAAAAAGCCTTTTCCAGAAATGGACACACACACACACATCCATCGAAGTCAGACGCACACACAGTCTCCATACGCTTTAGCGAGTCTGCGACCTTCCTGTAATGACAGCAGTCTGCGGTGGTGTCGAAAAGCCTTTTAACTGCAGCCGTCTGCGACTCATTTTGGCGTCTGTGTGGTTTTCTATTTTATTTTTTATTATTTATTTATTTATTTATTTAGTTTTTTTTCTTTCTCGTGTGAGAAAGAAAGAAAGGAAGCTTGGGGTTTAAGGTCCCGTCAACAGCGTGGTCATTAGAGGCGAGGCTCACATTTGGATTTTGCGGGAAGGAAATTGGCCGTCCCCGTTCAAAGAAACCATCCCGGCATTTGCCTGGAGTGATTGTGACAAGTGTCTTACAACTGCGCCAATTCATTCTCGGGTGTGAAAAATACATATTTACACGGTTATTAATTGTTAACTATGGTCCTGGAAAGGACATAGATGATGTTTCTGGTGCGAAAGGATCAGCCACAGCACACTTTCTCTGGCGTCACCCAGGGTACGCCCGATTGCTATTTTCACTGCAGTCTTCGGTGAGGCTCTTTTCGTGTACCCCTGTGTGGTGAGAAGCAATCTATCCTTTTCAAAATATTGTTGCTATCCCTTTCGGGACACTCCATACTTTGTATAAAATATTTGAAACAGAAATTTCTTTAAAAAAATGTTCAAATGTTTGTTAAGCTTAAGGGACGTAACTGTGGGATCATCAGTCCCTAAACTTACAAACTACTTATGAACTACCTTATACTAAAGACGACACAAACATCCATGCCCCAGGGGAGATTCGAGTCCCCGACCGTAGTGGCCGTGCAGACTGTGACTGGCGCGCCACAGACCGCTTGGCCACTGCGGCCGGCAGGAATGTCTTATTTCTTGGCTACTCCAGGGCGTTTACATTGAACGGCGACATCAGAACACTTGCAACAGGTCGGTACTGGCAACTAGATTTTCCGTTACTCACGAATGAACGCGTTAACCGCTGCAGACATCCGGGCCAACTTCGTAACCTACCCAGAAACTCAGCTGGCCGTAGATTACTTTTTGTGTGGGTGTCATTTTAGTAGGCGAGCGTAGGAGTACTCTATGCTGCTATGGTGATGTTTCCAGCACATAAGTAGGATTGTTCCGAGTTCCAGGTTATCTTCTGATGACGGCACGACGATTGTTCGGCTGAACACAAAATCTTGACTCACCTGTGAACAGGACCTGGCGCCATCCGTTAAAAATGTGTTTATAAAACTAAACGGCGAGCAACCGCGCGCTCCGCAGCAAGGCGCCTTAGAACGCTCGGCCACTCCACCGCGGCCAACCGTTATGACTCTAATCCTGATGTTCCTCCACCCAGTTTCTGCGGACTAAACGGTGTCGTGGCTTTAATGGAACACACACCGTAGGCTGATGTTTTCAGATGTTTGTACGGTTTATGGGACTTAACTACGGGGTCATCAGTCCCTAACTTACAAACTACTTATGAACTACCTACGAACTAGGACGGCACAAATATCCATGCCCGAGGGGGGACTCGAACCCCCGACCGTAGTGGCCTTGCAGACCGTGACTGGAGCGCCTCAGTCCCCTCGGCCACCGCGGCCGGCACACCGTACGCCTCCGGGCATAGAGGCCACATTTCCGAAGGGAATTTAGGACTGTCTGTTGATATTGCGCTTTCTGTTGCTGCCTGGAGGGTCCGTTGCAACTGAGTTGCATTCAGCCTCCTGTCTCGATGGGCTTTCATCCGGAGGTAAAGGTCATCTCTTGCTGGTGTTACCCGTAGACGAACTTGCCTTCTTTTAACGGTTCCTGTTGTCTGAAATCGCGTCCAGGCCCCGGAATTTACTCTTTGTGACACTCAAATAGCTAATTTATCCAAGACATCCATAGCTGCAGCCACCTCTCTCTGTGTCTGTCCCTCTTCCAACCTCCTACTACTCTCCATGCCATAGCTTCGGGTAAGTTACGTTGTTGTGGCAATGCACTACCAGATCAGTACAGTAACTGAACCCAAAGGCTTGTGTAATTCGTTTGGTAAAAACAATTAAACATCAACAGGCTCTTCAGCAACTATCTGTTATTAACACTATCTCGGTTGCCGTAATGTTGTTGTTTCTACTCTGTAGAACGACTGAAAGTCGTGAAACCATTTTACTTCACTCTGCCGATGACAATACTTCAAAATCTAGATATCTCAACTGATGTCTTAGTTGTTGTGCCCAGTGTATTTCGACCGCCACGAACATCAGTATAGTTACTCAGCAAATCGCTCGTACTGCACACTAGACAATGTTCAGAGAGTTAACGAATTGGTGTCTGCTGACAGACGCGTCACAGTGAACGAATTGTCACGCTACCTTGGGATAGGGAAGGAACTGTTTGCAGAATATTGAAACTGTTGGCGTTTAAAAAGGGTTGTACCGCATGGGTTTCCAGGATGTTGACAGTGACTCAGAAAGAAACACGAAAAACGGTATGCAGCGAACTTATGGAACAGTACGGGAATGCTGGAGATGAATTTCTTGGAAGAATTGTGACAGGTGATGAAACATGGCTCCATCATTTTTCACCAGATACGAAGAGTCAATCAATGGAATGGCATCATGCAAATTCACCCAAAATTCAAAACCACACCTTCTGTTGAAAAAGTTATGGCTAAAGTGTTTTTCAATTCTGAAGGACTGTTGCTTGTGGACTTCATGCTACGTGGAACCACCATAAATTCTGATGCATATGTGATGACACTATAGAAACTTCAAGCTTGACTGAGTCGTTTTCGACCACATCGGCATAAGCAGGATGTTTTTCTGTTGCACGACAATGCACGGGCACATGTCAGTCAAAAGGCGTGGAAGCGATCACGAACTTGGATGGACAACACTGAAACACCTGCCTTATAGTCCTGATCTGGCTCCATGTGGAAACTGAAAGACTATCTTCGTGGAACAAGGTTTGAAGATGATGACTCCCTTGTGCACGCTGCCAAACAGAGGCTCCAACATGTTGGTCCAGAATTTTACCATGCGGGTATACAGGCGCTGGTTCCAAGATGGTGTAAGACAGTTGAAAGGGGTGGGGATTATGTGGAGAAATGAAAATATTGTTCATAAAGGATGTATCTACACACATGAAAACTTTCAAACATGTAGAATAAAACTGTATTTGTTTTTTATTTATTTTCTTTTCTTTATTTGTTTATTTTGCTGTCTTTTAGAATTACCTGTTATCTAGTTGCTAAAACAGGTCATATTTTGCAATGAAAACATTCAAACATGTAGAATAAAAACTGCATTTGTTTTTATTTTTTTATTTGTTTATTTTGCTGTCTTTTACACTGACCAATTTCTTCTTCTATTTAGTTAAATTTAACAATATACAGCTTAAATAACTTATGAAATAGAACTATAAATAATAATTGGAAAATTAATTAAATAATACATATCCATTTAAGAAGAAGAAGTAAAAAAAAAGGGCAAATACAGACGTTTATGTTGAAGAACACAGTGAAAGAATAACATGAATTTATTTTAATAAAAGAAGATGACAGAGAAAGATGGAGAAGATGCAGTCCGACACTTTGTGATGCTTGAGGGTCGAGGACTCGGCATATCCATCAAGTCGTCAACCCTAAACCATCGTTGGTATTATCTATAACAGGTTAAGAGGTTTATGATGCTGTTTTGCCGGTGACAAAGAGCGACAATTTCATATTTGTCTTCACTACAATAGTTACACTCATTATTGTCTATTAAATGATGTTCACTGTCCGCGTCCGTGTTCGTGGTGATGTCTGCGTTGGGGTCCGTGTTGTTGTCCCTGTCGTGCTCTCGATTTCGGTTCCTTTGCTGGTACACTCTATGCACTCTATTTGCTCCCTGCATACGTTGTTGTCTGCTGTGTGGTCTATTCGGTTGTATTCGTCATATGCCGCGTGCGAGATTTTATCTGATAGTATACTGAGTGTTGACCATTGGTCCTCTTGTCTTACGGCCTCATATATTTGTTGTTCTGTGTGAGCATGTAGTGCTGGTGATGTGTCTCTGAGGTGATTGTAGGTCCCGCAGAATAGGACATGTTCGGGAGATCCCCTCTCCCCACGTGTGCAGGATGGTATTTCTCTAACACTGACGCGGTCTAAATGCCTAGGATGAGAAGTGAACATGCCGCGGCTGTGATCGACATGTTTCATTCTTAGTCCCTCCGCTGTGTGGGGGAAGAATGAATGGACCCTCCGACCCTTATCACTTGCCTCCCATTCATGCTGCCAGAAGTCAATTCTCCAGCGTCTCAGCTGTTTTTTATATTCCAGAGGCGAACCAGTTGTATAGTTACCCTCGTTTATTTACAATGGATTTTAATTTGGTCTTTTTATTTACTACTACGGTATATGATTTGCCAGCTAATAACGCTGACTATTATGGGCATTGCTGCTAAAAGTAAATGGTTCATGCTCTGACCGAATGCTGTGACAGCTGACAGCCGGGTTTCTTTATTTATATATAAATTAATCAAAGGCCTCAAACCGAAAAATCTAATATATAAAGCAGAGTGTCCGTATATTTGTACGTGTTGCTTACAAATCTACAGTTTTTTTCAATCTTCATGTAATTTTGTATACGTAAGCTTCAATCCATGAGGACGGTCGCCGTAAGTGTAAGGATCATATACGATATATAGTTCACGAGATATGACGTCATAAACAATGAGATGCGCGAAAAACTACTGCATTTTGCGAAAATGCTGCTGATTTTCTCCTAAGCCACTGGACCGATTTCAACCAAATTTGGTACACACATTCCTTATTGTGAGGTAACAATGTCTGCATGGTTAAAAATCACATACGGCACATGGTTCAAAAGATATTACATCAAAATAAATAGAAATCCCAAAAAATGCCGTATAATGCGGCGAGACTTTCGAAATACACTTATGACAATGACAGTACTTAGCGACTTGCAACAAACTTTAAGCATAATATCAAACCTTTATTAAACTTTCTCTCGATGGCAACCATAGTAAAATGAGGAAAGGAAAAAAGTTTCTCCCTTGCTACTTTTCTACTGTTTATGGAGTAAAACTACGGCTCTCGGTATGACGTTACAATTTATAATTTGAACACTACAAATTGTAGTGACAGGAAATTTTACAGACAGTATACAGATATATAGTTGAATGTAGCTTCTAAATTGTATCACATTCCGACACGTAGTTCATCAGATATGAGCACGTAAACAGTAAAGTTCATGGAAAATTGCTCCTCCGGGTGGAAGCGAAAGCAGTTTACTTCCATAGAGCTACAAGGAAAGGAACGGAATGAAACAGAGTACACCCAACGAAGACCCATTATATTCCAGAAATCTACCGTCAAGAGACTGCAGTTTCCATTGGAACTTGCATTTTCTATTACGATTAACATATTACGGGGCAATCTATTAAACACGTCGGAATGCATCTGGCATCTTCATGTCAGGGGCGGGCGCTCACCATAGAATTTATTCATATTTGAGCCTGGAAGATACACATATGTCGTGTGTGTGTGTGTGTGTGTGTGTGTGTGTGTGTGTGTGTTTTATATAGAGGGGGAAAGGTTATTACATTAGGGAAAAAAAAGAAATCTTAAAAGTTCTTTTACTTCAAAATTTTCAATGTTTGTTAAGGTTATGGGACTTAACTGCGGGGTCATCAGTCCCTAAACGTATACACAACTTAAGAACTACCTTATACCAAAGACGGCACAAGCATCCATTCCCCGAGGGAGGGAGGGGATTCCAACCTATGTCCTTCGATTTCAAGCAATTGCAGTTTCCCATTCGCCTCGCTGAAAACTCGGCGTTGCCCGGGATGTTAAATATCTGCCAGGCTGCATATGAAACTGCAGTAGGCGTAGATGGAAAACACTTACTATAAAAATCAGGTTCAGGCTTCCGATTCTGACTTTCCGGATATACACCAATTTCAAATCAAAGGTTTATTGATACCACTTATTCTTCGATTTCTTTTTAAGTTATGAAGTAAATAATTTTATCATTTCAGTATACTTGAATTTCCTCTAAGAAATAAGTTGACTCTGAAAATAATAAATAAATGAAAATGTTTCATAAACAAATAGTTTTAGCATTTTTAATATTTAGTATAATTTAAGTACAGTTTTACAGTCATCAGAGGTGGACAAAAGACACCATATTTACTTAAAAACATAAACCGTTTTCACAAAACATCATGAAAGTGTATACTCGTAAAAGAAGTAATTAACACTCTTATATCAAAGCTTGATGGTATACAATATTCTTCGTTTGTCCGTCTGGAGTGTAAACAAACAAATTGTCTGGCGGCAGACCGGTGATGATGGTGGCTTCTATTAAGTTCGGCAAAAGATTCTTAACGACCAGCCTTGTTCCGTTGCACAGCGTAGGAGGGTCGATGTTGCGTAATAATATGGTAGGGGATCCTTTTTTCAAAAATAAACTTGCGTGGTGGTAATCCTGGAGGCTCAAGAGCATTTAAAAATTATGTCGGGTAATGCACAGCTTGCTGTTAGTCCATTACTGAATCAATGGACGCAAGGGTAACGGGGTTGCCGAGAAGCATTTCTTGGATAAGGATATTAATGTGTTTAACACTCTGGTTTCGTGGAGATAATACGGTCCTTTCGCATAGCCATCAATGAGAGCTGTAATTTTTGCGTATATCCGGAAACACATTACCTATTAGATCCTCGAGTGAGTTTACCATTTTGTAAAAATTTGAGGGAAATGAAATTAGACCCGTATTGGAGTCTTCAGGAAATTCTCCATTGCCAAGTGACAACAATTTCTGATCAAAATGCTTCGCATTCGTTTCTCCTCGTAAGTGAATCCTCATTTTCGTCCTGAGGTTCATTTTTCGCACGCGTCTACATAAGGGTGATGACTTCAGACAGACATTAAGTTCATCTGCTGGCGTAGAACGGGGAATAACAGCACGATTTGTCAAAAATCTCCTGCCAAAAGGACAACAGCGCCACCCATGAGCCACTTCTTGCAAAGTGCGATCAAGTGCTTCCAGTGCTCTTTTGTGGGCCACGGTACATTCGTCCCAAACACTGCTTGACCACTTCTGCTTGCCCGGAACCTTTTCTTATGTTGCAAATGAGCCATTCTGAAATCTGCAGATTCAGAGATAGTTTCAAAGCTGAATGTGCTGTCCGACCGCCAACAGTGCTGCTGCAATCCATCATTTTGTTATGGTTGTCAGCGAGTAAAAGTTTAATAAAGGTTTGAAATTATGTTTAAAGTTTGTTGCAAGTCTCTAAGTACTGTCATTCTCATAGACCGTATTTCGAAAGTTTCGCCGCATTATATGGCATGTTTTGCGATTTCTATTGGTTATTACGTAATATATTTTGAATAATGTGCCGTATGTGATTCTTAACTATTCTGCAATTGTTACCTCACGGTAAGGAATGTGTGTACCAAATTTGGTTGAAATCGGTCCAATGGTTTAGGAGAAAATGAGCAGAATTGTCGCAAAATGCAGTAGTTTATGACGTCATATCTCGTGAACAATATATCGTATGTGGTTCTTACACTTACGGCGACCGTCCTCGTGGATTGAAGCTTACGTGTACAAAATTTCATAAAGATTGGAACAAAACTGTAAATTTGTATGCAACACGTACAAACATACAGACACTCTGCTTTATATATTAGAAGATTTCATCTGTTCCTAGAACTACTCTGTACGATAAGACGCCACTCTACCCCACTCTGCTCAATTACCACCATAATCCGCCACGTGGCCTCAGCGGCTCATTCTGCCTTCGGTCTGATTACAAAAAATTACAAAATCAATGAAATACCGGACAACCCGCGGTAGAACATGAGATGATGCTTGTTCCCGTGGCTGCTATCGACCGCTGAAGGTGCATTCTTACTTTGAAATTGCCAGACTATGAACCTATTGTGTAATGGCGCGAAAATGTGTCTAAGTCCCATTACACAAAGAAAACTCCGTAAATTCTTATACGATTTTCTCCGCACAAACTTGAAAATGAGGGTTTTCAAAAGTTTTACTAAATAAAATAAGCAGACGTAGCGAAACCTCAAAGGGTGAGGTAGCAAGCGGACACTAAGTTACCGTTGGCATCAAAATATTTGAGGTACTCAAATTGATCCAAAAGTAATCAAAATCGCTAAACTTTCTGCCATATTAACATAAGTCTACTTCAACTAATCCGTTGCGAGTCAGATTCAGTATAATAAGACACATTTTTACAAATTTGCTTACCACATTCGCAGCAGTCGAGCGCGTCCTCTCGGGCCTCCAAGCTAACAGTGCTAAACATGGCGTCTCCTGAACCCAACGAACCACTACTTTTTTAACGCGAGGAAGAAACCTGCCATTGGCCGGTCCCTACCTCCCCTCAAGACTAGCGACACCCGAGAAAGCCACTGCCAACCTCCCTCTTTGTCTCACCTAAGTCAAAGATTTCGAAACTACACCACCTCGAAACTACCTTTAGTTAGTAATTAACAGAAAATAACCTACTCAAAAAACATTCACACACGCTCATTTTCATGGTGGGGGACCAGAGGAAAAAGGAAGTGTGACATGAAACTGCCATTATAGTTTGATTTACTATGAAGCAAGCCCAATAGAGTTTAAATGGATTGTACTGCAGTACCGCTTCACACTTACTAAATTCACCAGGTCTAGTCTGCCCTTCTTTAACCAGTAAATCACAGCCCGATATTTGATGGTTATATCGCTCGGGACGATCCCCAGCACCGCGCACAGTGCCTCCACTGAGGTGGTCCGGAAAGCTCCCGACAGCCTTAGTAGTGCGCTCCTCTGCCCGGGCCTTACCGTCAGACGGTGTGCCCAGCTACTTGCTGCAAAGCATAGTACTGATTCGAGAAGAACACAGTGGAAGGTCCGTGGAACTGACAAAGCAAGTTTGTACTGTTCTGTGTTTAGCCATGACAGTTTGTGTAGAATTTTTTCCGCCTTATCTGTTTGTACCTTGATGTGTTCCTCGTAATTTAATTTCTCGTCAATCTATACTCCTAGATAGCGTGTGACTTTACTTCTTCTGATGTTTGTTTCCCCGATTTTGATTGATGGATCTAAATGTTCAAATGTTTGTAGAGCTTATGGGACTTAACTACGGGGTCATCAATCCCTAAACGTACAAACTACTTATGAACTAGCTAATACTAAGGACGGCACAAATATCCATGCTCGAGGGGGGATTCGAACCCCCGACCGTATTGGCCGTGCAGAACGTAACTGGAGTGCCTCAGTCCCCTCGGCCACCGCAGTCGGCGATGGATCTATTTTTAGAGCTCCTTTTGGGAGAGTGTATGTTGTTTTACTTTTTGCTATCTGGAGTTTGTTTATGGTGTACCATTGCGTGATTGTGTTGAGTATGCCACTTGCTTTCTCCTCTAGCTGGGATCTACTGTTTGCTGAGACAACAACCAGCAGATAGTCTACATAAGCGACAACTCCATTGGTCAGGGCGAAGGGTCGATAGCTATCCAAATGAACAGGGTGTTGGCCTGGTTTCAAAAAATGTTCAAATGTTTGTATAGCATATGGGACTTAACTACAGGGTCATCAGTCCCTAAACTTACAAACAACTTATGAACTAGCTAACACTAAGGACGGCACAAATATCCATGCACGAGGGGGGATTCAAACCCCCGACCGTAATGGCCGTGCAGACCGTGACTGACGCGCCGCAGTCCCCTCGGCCACCGCGGCTGGCTTGCCCGGTATAATCACTGGTACGATTATACCCTTCTGCCACTGCGATGGGCATACCTCATCGCACCAGATCCGGTTGAAGTCAGTGAGGATATTAACCTGGCTTTCTGCGGAGAGGTGTCTCAGCATTTGGATACTATCAAGCCCAGGGGCCATGTCAGGACATTGTGCGAGAGCACTGAGTAGCTCCCACTCACTGAATGGAGCGCTGTAAGTCTCAGTGCAGCGGGCGGTAAAGGAGATGGGCTGGCGTTCCACTCGCTCCTTTAAAGTACAGAAGGCCGGCGAGTATTTTGCAGAAGCTGAACCGCAAGTATAATGCTCAGCAAACATCTCTGCAAGCGTGGCTGAATTCATATGAATGACCCCATTCCAGGGATTCCTGCTGATGTTGGGTAAAACTGTAGACGTCTTATCCTGCTCCAGACCTGGGAGGTGGAGGTACCTGACCTAATAGTGAAGACGTACGTCCAACACTTCCGTTTCCGTCTTCTAATTAAATGGCGAGCACGAGCACGGAGCCGTTTAAATGTAATGAGGTGCTCAAGAGAGGGCTGCCACCTGTATCGCTGTAGGGCCGCCTGCGGTCTTTAATGGCATCAGCGACCTCCGGCGACCACCACGGCGCCATCTTACGCCGTGGGCGTCCTGAGGAACGTGAAATGGTAACTTCCGCAGCAGAAAGTATGGATTGTATGCCGCAGACAGTTATCTCCTGTGTTGTCCTTACCCTGACAGCCACTGCTTCTAACGGTATCTGAAGTGGCACAGGTTCACTATATACAGAGGTAAGGACATATACACACACTCCACCTCACAGCCTGTTATACACGCTACAATTGCAGAAGTATCCCCTACAGCTCCGAAGGGTAGAGGCACGTATTGCCGAGAACCAGGTTTCCTGGAGGGCAATGCTGAAAGCAGATGTTACACTCAAAAGTTGTCGTAGCTCAGCCAGGTGAGAGAAAAAACCGCCGCAATCCATTGGAGGATGACGTCCAGTAGCTGGGAAGGCATGAATGAGAATAGGTTACGCATTGCACCTCAGCATCATTCGCATCCACCGGTAGCGATGCATCTGCTTCGAAGTCCATTGTGTCTGGTGCATCCAAGAGAGCGAGGTCCTCAGGGGATGCAAGTATCTCCACCTCGTCCTCAGAGGCAGAGGTGGGGGGAGCGGGAGCCACAGTGGCCACTGGGGTTTCCTTAGGCTTGTCCTTTTACTTTCGAACCCTCTTACCCCTCTGGGGCTTCGCCAGAGGGAGGGACTTTGCAGACTCAGGGACTGAGGAAGAGTGCGACACTCTGCGGCCAGCAGCCTGCGACTTCGCCTGCTGCTGGCTAGTGCCAGTACCAGCATTGGTGGAACCTATGGAAGGGGTGTCAGTAGGGAGCCCATCCAAATGAGGGCAACTGGAGGTTATTGCTTCAATGACAGAGGGTTGGGGGCTGCTCCTGAAGCAATTGCCTTGCGAGCAGGAGGAGGAATGGAGCCCCAGACCACCGTGGGGGCAGGCATGTGTTGGTGGCCCTGAGGGCTTACAGAAAGAGATACGCTATTGTCTGCTGCAGTCGCCAGAGAGGATCTGCAGGACGTCCACAGTCCCTGCATGTAGTGTTGGAATTACATCTAGAGGCCATGTGGCTGAATTTCCAGCATTTCAAGCATCACATAGGGGAAGGAATATAAGGTTTCACGTTGCACTGGTAAAACATAATCTTGACCTTCTCAGGCAGTGTATCGAAGGTCAGGATGAAAGCACCAGTGGCAACCTTATGATCCTTTGGTCCCCTATGGGCACGCTGGACGAAGAGAACTCCTCTATGCTCTAAGTTGGCGCGCAACTCGTCGTTAGACACTAACAACAGGTCTTTGTGGAAAATTGTGCCTTGGACCATATTTAGCGACTTATGTGGTGTGATGCTCACAGGGACATCACCCAGCTTGACGCAGGCAAGTAACGCCCGTGACTGGCTGGGGATGCTGCTTCTATGAGCACTGCGCCACTTCACCTCTTTGACATACTTGACACTTTCTCATACTTATCCTCAAGATCTTCAATGAAGACAAGAGGCTTTGTAGATGTAAAAAAACTCACCATCCGTGCTGCTACACACAAGGCATTTAGGAGAATATGGCTCATCTTTATTTCTAGCTCATTGTTGCTCCCATGGTGTAACCAGAGAGGGAAACACACGAAGGTTATATGTTGCTACGTTATAGTCAACTCTTCCTCTCTTAGAGACGGCGGTTAAACGCCCACCAGCGTTGCTTTGAGATCGCTTCATGATGTTCCCACGAGCAGCTAGGGATATAAAGGTCCACCCAGGCAGAGCCCCACTTGCCTGGGTAAGCCTTATACAACTGATATGTGGCAGGTTCCTCAGAGGTTGCTCGCTAGTGAGTGTTCAACCTCAACAGCCATGTATCGTCTTGGCACATAGTACAACTTGAGATTGAGATATTTTTATTGAGGATTGTACCGTCCTTGTGACCAGGGCAATTAAGCCAAGATCCCTGTCGCACTGAACGATGGTCATTGAAGCATGCACATAGCTTACATTGTAGTGCATTGTCGGCACGACACAGCCCACAACTCAGGACCCCGCGTTCATGCATCCTGTACTCAGCAAATTAATGCTGAGCCCCTGAGGGTTGAATTTCTTTGGATTTTCGAATCAACTACGACATACAGTTTCATTGTAGAAACTATTATGAGCATCTCGCATTGAAGGCCGCGCTTAGTTTAGAATCCACCAGGTGTCCCTATAATTTTCAGCTAAAAGAAACCTATCAGCTGATTGGCAGAGATCATAGGTCTGCTTTAAAATGGCAGATGTGAATATTCACGAGTGAATAATTGCTCTCTTTGAATATAGTAACAGTGTCTCTCAGGCAAGATGTTATTATGGTACTGATGTTTCCATATCAAGGATGTGGATTACACGTCCAATAACTGGAAGACCACGAATCTCTAAATGGGAACAAGGTGAAGAATTGATTATACTGCCCAAGAAGGTTCCGTTGCCAATAATCTGAGAAATAAAGAGAACTTCACATTTCTCAGGGCTCATTGAGAACTGATCTTGGAAGATTAAAGGATTGTGGAATCTGGTCCCTTTGTACTCTTATCAAAGAACCGTTATCCCACGAACCATCTGCGCATATACTAGCAATTGTGAGTGTCCAGAAAGATGTCGATGGGAGGAAAGGTTTTCTCTAACAAGTGCGCATCTGAATCCTCTAGCAGACGCCACTCAGGGACTCAGCATCTATTTGCTGGGTACGGACACAGAGTCTGTGGTACAGGCTTGGCGAACCCGGGGACCCTGAGGTGAGGGCTCGTAGGCGCCGCCAGTCTCTGACACCGTAGTCTCTGGACACACGCTTCAGTGAATGAGGATCTTGGTTTGACTGCCTGGCTCGCGAGAAAGGACATCCCTCTATTAAAAAAAAATCTCACACATGTTGATGGGATGCATGGCTGTTCAGTTGGATCAGTCGTTAGCGAGCAAGCTCTAGGGATACTGCCGAGCCTCAGATGTATAAGGCTTGCCTAGAGATGTGGGGCTCTGTCTAGGTTAACACTTAGTTCCCTAGCTGCTCGTGGGATCCAGATGGATCTTTCGAGAATTTTTCAACCTCCTAGTGGGATGGATATATCACTTGTGGTACCAACACGCAACCAAATAAGAGGGCTACGTTCGCCAGTCCTCCGGATTCGGGAAGTTCTATGCAGAGCTTTTGGAACATCAACAGCACACAGGGTACTAGCCAGAAGTCTTTTGGGTAATAAAGCGTAAAGAAGGTAGTTGTGAAAAAGTTTCCCGATTTTATATTCAGAAAGGTCTTGAGGGTATTGCCGGTAATTTGAAATCTGTTAAACGACTTTATAATGAAACATTGTTAGCCAAAACGGCCAGTTCACAACAAGTAACGGAGCTGCAGAAAGCAAATAGTTTTGGCGCATATCCAATTGAAGTAGAATAGCACGGCAATCATAATTACAGTAAAGGTGTCGTAACGTGCACGGATCTGGTGAATATTCCGACTGCAGAACTGGAAGGTGAGTGGACTCAGAAAGATATATTTGATGTACAGTATATCATGAAAAGGGTGGGTGGGGAGTCACTCAAATCCGACTCCTTCATCCTCACGTTAAATAGCCCTAAACTCCCTGAACATGTGAAAGCAGAATTCCTCCGCCTACGAGTAAGACGCTAATTTTCGAACCCGGTGCGCTGCTTCAAGTGCCAGCAGTTCGGTCATACAATGCAGGGATGTCACTACTTGTGGTAACTGGAGTAAAGCCGCCCATGATGGAGAACCTTGTTCGCCTCCTACGATCTGCTCTGAAGAACATGCAGTTTGTAGTAGGGACTGCAGTGTCTACTTGCAGGAGAAAGAAATTCAGGAAATAAAGAAGGCAATGAATGCAGAGGCTAAGAAGTTCTTTAAGGCCGTGCAACCTCCTGCATTTGCGACCTCATTGACTGCTCTTCTTCAGAAACCGGTTGCCAGAGCTGATGTTTCTTCTCAAATGGACGTAGTTAGTGTCAGCACCAATGCCTGTGTTTGTCGCTGTACATGTCAGGCTTCAGTTGTTTCCAAGCCTAAAGCCACTCCACGAACATAAGAAAAAGACACTGATGTTGTTATTATGGAGCTCTCAACATCCTCACTAGCAGAAGCAGCTGGTAAGGTTCTGCCACCATCCATGGCAGAGCCTATTTCAAAGGCGTGCGCTGCCCTTTCTTCTGTTGCTGCGACTACAACGAAGACCACTAAGCCTAAAAAGGTATCGTAGAAGAGTCAAGCTCAGGTATGAGCAGCGTATAAACCTTCAGACCACACAGAGGTCCTCAACAACTGGCAGAGGCAGCTGGTAAGATTTTGCCACCATCTATGGCAGAGCCTATTTCAAAGATGGACGCTGCCCTTTATTCTGTTGCTGCGACTACAACGAAGACCACTAAGCCTCAAATGTATCGGATAAGAGTCAAGCTCAGTTAAAAGCAGCGTATAAACCTTCAGACCACACAGAGGTCATTATACCTGACCTCTCATCCGACTCTGCTAAAGAACTCATGGAGCTCGATGTTCCTCAGGGGCAAACATCACGCATCAAGACTGAACCTCCGCCAAGTTCAGTGTCAACATCTAAACAGAAAGAGAGAGTGAAGATAAAGTCTCCATAATAAAATGGCTCCCATACTGCTGTGGAACTTACAGGGATTTAGAACCCATATGGAAGAACTACGACTGTTGACTCGGGATTCACCTGTGTGTGTCTCTCTTCAACAAACTACTTTCAAAGAATCGGACACCCCAAGTTTCGAGGTTGCTTTCTCCACAGGAAGGATGACGACCTCAATGGCCTGCGAGCTAAAGGTGGGTGGCTATGTTCGTCAACCCCACCTACCATTCGTCATCTGTCGCGCTCACCACATGCCTGCAAGCAGTCGCAGTGTCTGTGCATTTGTGGCACCATTTGACAATATGCCAGCTTTACCCGCCCCCACATGATGCGCTCAATGAGGATTCTCTTCATGATTTTATTACTCAGCTACCCAACCATTCATCCTGTGTGGTAATTTTAATGCACACAATATGCTTTGGGCTCTGCAACAACTTGCCCCAAGGGTAGAGTAATTGAGAGGATTCTTCTGTCCTCCAGAGCACATTTGTTAAATACAGGCCACATCACACACTTCTGTGCTGCGACAGGGTCATTCTATGCTATTGATCTCTTGCTCCCCTCTGCAGACTTTGTCCACTCTGCTCAATAGCAAGTGGACGAAGACCTACATGGCAGTGACCACTTTCCCCTCTGGATTCATCTGTCAGACAGAGTGGTACCTGCTAGAACCCCGCCACGATGGGTGCTTCAACAGGTCGACTGAACCTTGTTCAGCCAACTTGCTGAATTTGAGCAACGAGACAGCCTCCAGTAATGGGTGGATCATATTACACAAGAGATCAATTGCGCTGCTGAAGCATCCATTCCTCAGTCCATGGATTAATTACAATGGCACCCTGTTCCTTGTTGGACTGAAGAATACTGGTCCGCAATACAGGTGAGTGGCTCTGTGAAAATCAAGTGCCGGCCTACTGCAGAGAATCTTGCAGCCTTTCGGTTAGCGAGGGCAAAATGTCGCAAAATTATAAGGGAGAGTAAGAAGAAGAGATATGGTAGAACTTCCTGAATTCCATCACTCGTTTCAGAACCAGCACTAAAGTATGGGACATCATAAGAAGGATATCTGGAAGAGGAGGATGGTACCCAGTAGTGGCTGTACTGGCGAATGGCACTCTCCACACCGATCCACAAGTCATAGCACAGACTATGGCGGAGCACATCGCCACTGTAACTCCCACTGCCCAGCAGGATCCTACTTTCCAGTGTCACAGAATGGGTGCTGAAAAGGGCAGTTTGGACTTCAGGTCTACCACTGCAGAAGAATACAACTGCCCTTTCTTTGTGTGGGAGCTACTGTTGTACCATGCCCTCCACACGGCGTCAACATATGGTCGCTAAGTCGGCTGTCATGGCTTCCCACAGCTCACCGAATTTGGTGTCAGGAGCAGAGGTTGTGCACTTCGGTAGAGGCCACCCCCAGCACATGTACAAGGTGCGTGCAATCGCCAGACACAGACACTGTAATCTGTAACAATGCGGCGCCCGCAGACAACCTATTGTCGACCATGATGGTACATAAGCACTCGCAAGAACCGTCCGCATACATTCTTAGAGGCCATCTTCATAGACGTGTCCCGAGCGTTTGAATGCGTGTGGCATCGCAGCCATGTCGTCAAGCTGCCGGAACTCGGGGTGCCGCCTTCCCACATCCACTTCATTCGCTCGTACCTGGCTGACCGGACCTTCCACATGCGAGCTGGGGATGGACTTCATACAGTGCGCCCAATACGTGCAGGAGTGCTGCAAGGCTCTGTACTAGGGCCCATATTGTACTTTGTACACTGCCAACATACCTATCATCGACCGTATGCAGTTGACTCTGTATTCTGATGACACGATGCTAAACAGTCATAGCATGAACTCCAACACTCTCCAATGCAGACTACAACTTGCTGTTGACAATATCGCGACTTGGGTAGTCTGCTGGTGGCTCAAGTTTAATATAGTGAAGACACAGTACCTTCTGGTTGCTCGGCGTAACATCCCACCCCGTACGCCGGCTCTCCTCATCAGTGGTAGCCCAATGCCCTGGCGTCCAATGGCGAAATACCTCGGCGTCAAAAGACCGTCAGCTAACGTGGAGTCAACATCTTCGCGTTGTGCATAACAAAGCCTGACCTGCCTCCTAAAACTGTACCCCCTCCTCAACCCTCAATCACAACTTCCTACCTGTCTTGAAGTCACCTTGTAGAAGGCTCTCCTCTGTCCCATTCATGTATGCTTGTGTCGTCTGGGGCTGCCGAGTTCCACAGCAAGAAGATGCAGTCCCTGCAGTATCGTGCACTCCGTCTGATCCTGCACCTTCCCAGAGACTTCCCCTCTGACCACCTCCATGACCTTCCAGAGCTGCGGCGAATTGGAGATTTTATAAGGAGGACTGCCCGGTCTTTCTACACAAAAGCCGCACAGTCCACAAACCAACAGAAACTGCGCACTCGGAAACCCCTGCAGTGCAATGAGAACACATGTTGGCCACACCTCTTCAGTTAGGAAGTGACTTCAGAAGGGGGAAATTGGGCATTCTGGCCTCAAAATAATTAAATTGATATCAAATTGATTCTGCAAATTTTGGATTAATTATGCAATTTTTTAATTATGCCATTATTATTAATTTACAATTACTGTAATTGCAGTCATACCTTAATATTTTCTAATTATTTTCAGTTATAATTGTAATTATAATTATAATTGAATATGTTCACTCTTTCACATCCCGACTGCCACTGAGCCATCTACATGTCCCCCACCACATGACCACCGACCAATCAGAGATCCCCTCCCCATCCCTACTGGAAAAACTCTGGCCATAAACACCTACATCATCTGACACAGCAGGAAGCCCCCAGCAGGTGCAGAATTGACTGTCCCCTGACCCTTGGACAGTGAAATACCCCCCACCCACTCTGGCATTGACCAATGAGAGCACAGCAGCATTCAGAATGTGTAGAGACTACTCCTTCACTTATAGCTCTACCACTGGTGCGGAAGGATCTCGACATGCAGAGGAGCTATTAAAGTAAGTCTCCGTAGTACATTATACAATATAAGTAGCCCCAGGACCAAACTGTTTATTATAATAAAGGAAATAATAGGGAAGGGATTATTTATTTGGTGCTACACACAAATTTTTTTTTCACACTAATGAGATCACCAGTCGCAGTGGACATAAGCAAAGTATCTCTACTACTATTTCAAAAATAACTGGTATTATCTCACAAGTCATAAACACTACCTATGATAGTAAATGCTGTACAGACTATGGAGAAACACGTTATGAACTAAAAAAAATTACAATCACTTACTTAACATTTCTCGAACTCACTCTTCCACATCCCGACTGCAACTCGGCAATCTACTTGAACCCCACCACAATATCTGCCTCACGAACATATCTAAACTCATCCGCAAGACTAATGTCACATCAGGCAGGCTCAGACAAGTCCACGGGCACTGGAGCTCTTAAGGATGATTGACAGCTACCTAATAGCGCTTAACACAGGTGCACATGCAGGGTACGTATTCACCCACATGGCTGCAACCCCCATCCCTGCACAGTGAAATCTCGTAAGCAGTAACAGTTCCAGACTCGTCCTCAAGGCTCCTCTGTGGCTGACACCACCTTCAGCAGATAGAGTCCTTCCCACTGACCCAGCTTCAGTCCCCAGACAATCATGTTCTTGCGAACATACATGAAAGAGCTACTGCAGTGCACTTATAGGGTCCGCCAAGCTGTGCACACAATTTGCCGGCTGGCCCCAGCGTGCTGGCTGGGCCATATCGCGCCGTGCCCCAAACTGCCTGCACCGTAGCGGAGAAGTATTTAAGCACGACCCAGACACCGCGATCCGGCCACCCTGATTATTTTATTTACATCACATTTTTTTCTATCGATACTCGTCTAAGGAACGTTATAGCTCCTTGTACTGCCTCCACGGCAACGTCTGGGAGGTTCCGGGGTAATTTTATTTGCAGTGCAACCGCCCAAACTTGAACTGACTACCAGATGCTAAGATCATGTGATCCCATCCACGACTATGACCTCATCCCTCCAACAGCATCTGCAATACTGGTCATAAGTACCATTTAAATAATTATGAAAAATTTGCGAAACAGCGGAAATTGCTTGCTGGACAGGAAAGGAGCAACTACACACAAAGTACGAAAAATCAAGCAACGCTAATTTATGTGAATGGTGCGAGAAGGAAACACCTACCAGTTGCAGTGGACATAAGCAAAGTATCACAACTACTACTTCGAAAATAACTGGTGTTACCTCACAAGTCGTAAGCGCTACCTATGCATGACCTAAATGTATTGCACATTTTCACACCATGGGTCCATTGGACCCGTTATGTCTAATATGAGAATTTAAACGAAAATAAGTGTTTCGTGGCTATTATCATGCACGAATATTTTTATTTGAAGGTTCATGAGTATAATATAAGCAAGCTGTGCTACTTTAATGATTTTACTGGCTTTTAAAATGTATAATTAGTACGATTTTAACCCTGAATAATTTTAAATAGATTGTATTATGAAAACTGATATGCACACGCACACCACCAATATTATTTTTCACGGTGCAAATAGGTGATTTTGCCACTGACAAAGCATAAATCATTTCACAAGAAGCATCACATCAGTTTTTACAATTGTTGCACACCACACTGCTATGGTCCTCGCACACGTTTTGAGCACTTACTGCACACTGTTTTCGTTTTTCTGTCCTTTGAAGCAGGACAGATAGAACATCTTTTATTCTAGTCACGAACTGTACTGTTGGTATTACTGCCGTTGTTTTGTGTTTCAGGGATAGTAATGAACTTCTCCATATCCAGGAGTATGGAGTTTTGTAGAAAGGGATTAGAAAATATTACCGTAAATGGTTGGATCATTCTGCATTGAAAGTTCCTTGATGAAAAGCCTCCTCTTGTGCAAAAGCCCTTCGTAATACGTGGGATATCGTGCTTTGTAGGTAATGAAAGCATTTAGAGTACATACGTCCATTATGTTCCACCACAGTGCCATGGGGCCAGCGTTCTGTTTGTCTTTTGCATGTGTAATTGCGCACTAGCTGATCCATGACATCAACACCGCTCTAAGTTTTATTATAAAGTTTCACAATCTCAGGTTTCCGTTTTGGATGTTGTTCATCTATAGAGTTATCATGATGCATGATACTTAGGAGGATTACACACTTTTTCTTCTTCGGCGAGAAACTGACGCTTGTCATTTCTTTCGTAAATGCAAACAGGCTTGAATTTACTTGCCTACTATGGCGTCATCTCCTTCGGAATTTCTCTTTTATTCATCCTCATTGTTCCCACAACAGTTAGGTTCTTACTCAAGAGATGTTCTGTTAGTGGCACACTTTTAAAATAATTATCTACGGTAACATTTCTGGCTGTACCAACAATACCGCTTGTAAGAATCTTCACTGTCGAAAGACCCAAATTTTTCTGGGTGGCTCACCTGGTTCTCTTCCTGTATACTGAGTTCCATCAATGGCATAACCAGTTTCAGCTTCGCATATCCAGAATATTTCCATCCCATACTTTGCAGGCTTATATGGCATATACTGCACAAATCCACAACGGCCTCGAAATGGAACTAGTTGTTCAACCACAGTAACATTGATTTTAGGTATCATTACTTTCCTGCACTGTCCTATAAATATTTTCCATATGTAGGATGTAGCAGCCAGTTTATCAGTTTGTAACCTAGCTTCTCTTGTTTTTTGTCATCAAATCTAATGAATCTTCTTAGTGCCTCAAACCGACTCACAGACATTGTAGCTCTATATAATGGAATGGAAAACTTTCCCAGAAAAAGTTGTATGATTGGAACATCCCAGCCTTTATCTGCTCCAATATGAAGCAAAATTCCCCAGAAGGCGAACATTTCCTCTCTAGTTACATCATGCCAGGTTATTTGTCTTGGCACACAAACTCTTCTTGCCTCTATGTTTGTGCATCTCACAATTTCATCCACAATGGATAGAGGAATAAATAAATCTCAAGCATCTCTATGGATGTAAGTATTTGTACCCCTTGCTGGTTCTGGTATAAATGTCATCACATTGTGAGCGGCGTTTTATTTTGCACTGGGGGCCTTTTACTCCATAGCATACCATTTGTAGCAATATAAACGTTAGCACTGAGATATTATTATATAGATCAACATCAACATCATCATCATCATCATCATCATCATCTTCACCACCACCACAACATTGTTTTCCATCCAAAGAGTCATACAACACTGCCTGAGGAACAGCGTCATGGTTTTCCATCTGAAGCAGAACTTATATCTGAAAGGAAATCGCCATCTTCAGCTACCTATTGAGTAACAACTGATTCAAAATTTGGGCTTGAAAAACGTATGCTATCCTCTTTCCTGCTCCTTTTTTTAGACGCAGATCCTGACATTGCCTGAAAAATAATAATAACAATAAATAACCTCAGCAGTCTCTTCTCCTATGGAGTGTAGAAATACAGCGGCTCTTCATATTCTTTTTTAGTGTTACTAATAACCCTTACATTTCTTCCAAATGAGTATCGAATGTGAAACAATACTGCTGTGTAGCAAACTCCTACAGTCTTTCTGTAAAGCGTCACACACTAATAACCACCCACTGCCATATTTTGCTTCTTAGACAACACAGAAGTATGCTGTCTGACAGTTGAACATGTCAAGTTATAACAATACGTTTTCTGCAATCACAACAATGCATATGTGTAGCAGTAACGTATTCTCGGTACTCCAACAAAATGCAGTTGATTACAACTCAATCTAATTTAACGACACTTTAACATAAACCACAGGGTCGATCGGACCCAGGTTATGTAAATGTGTAGTATAAGGTAGAAAATGAAAGTGGAACTAATGACACACAATTCTAGTAGTATATGTAATGTATTACTGAATATTGCCAGAGAGCATACCTGAACCGTTGGGACTCAATTTCAAGTCTTTAATACATAAATTAAAAATTAAAATTGTTCCCAGGTCCATTGGACCCAGGGTATGCATACTAAGGTTAAGAGGGTCAAAGTTACTCCTACCGTCACCCCGCGCCTCATTCAAAGCTGTGCGTCAACAGAGAGAAGAAGAATACAGAATACAGCTAATGGATCGTATTTTAGACCCAGTGCTCCAGAAACGCATACAGTGACATTGACATAGGACTACGTTATAAAGAAAAATGTTATAATGTTTTTTTGGGCTCTACCAACATCAGTGAACACTTCCGCATACTAGTGTTGGAAATTATTCTCAGGCTGCGGCAGAGGTGGACATTGCTAGTCGCAGCAGCGACAGCCGCTCGTCCGAAGCGCTCGCTGCTCTGAGCGTGACTGAAGGTACAACCGCCACGGCCGGCCGCGGTGGCCAAGGGGACTGAGGCGCTCCAGTCACGGTCTGTACGGCCACTACGTCGGGGGTTCGAGTCCCCCCTGGGGCATGGATATTTGTGCCGTCCTAGTTCGTAAGTAGTTCATAAGTAGTTTGTAAGTTTAGGGACTGTGACCCCGTAGTTAAGTCCCATAGACTATACAAACATTTGAACATTTGAAACAACCGCCACGCTATCCCCTCCTCGCCGGCCTCCCATCCCACGCACAGTTTGCCTCCTTCCGAACCCCGCCCCACGCGCACACCAGCAGTCTCCCTGAGACAATGATAAATTTTCTATCACCATCATCCTACTAAATGACAAATTATGACTAATGTGGAGGAAAAATGATTTCAATAAAAACTAGGTTTCCTAGGTACAATTTATTTTATTATTATTTAGCCAACATAACAACATATATACATTATCATTTGCATACACAACACTTTTCTTCTTCTTCTGCTTGAGTCTGTGGATGGCATGGCAGCCAATGAAACCCATATCTTGTAAAACAGCATGCTTGAAGAGTCGTCGCAGCCAGGTAATCTTCTCTTCTCCTTTGATGAAGATTATTGTGTTACTGTTGTCGAAGACTTGGAGAGGCATCAGCAGGTCTTTATAGGGAATGCCAGGCTCGTCTCAGTTAATTCCACGATAGTTATGAGTTAACCACAGAACGCACTTCCTGCTTTTAACACACTTCACATCCTTGAATAATCTTAGTGATTCAATTCTTGCAGAGAAAGTTTTCATTACTTCATATTCTTCTGTGAATGCTATGAGTGCAATGTCTTTAAGTATGAATCGATTGCGCTCATGGTCTTGGAAGCCTTGATCGTCAGCAGTGATGTGTATACTTCGAGAGCTCATGATGAACTGATCATTTTTTATACTGAGCGCTGCATAATATTAGTAATCGGGCTATAGTTAATTATCTGATCATGTAGGACAAGGGCATATGCAGCAGTCAGGTGTGGAAAATTTGCTGCAGCTTCAAATTCAATCGTCACATCTATAGGCTCGGATTTAATTACCTCATTCTGTTCAGAGCAGTCAATTACGATTATAGGTGCCAGTTCCTTGAATTTTCGTAGACACCCACCTATTTCCTCAACATCGTCATAGTAACTAGATCGGAACCTTGTGTCCGTGTCATATGCTAGACTGTACATATTTTTATCCCATTGCAGTTGTAAGTTGTCGTAAGGGTAGAATTCCGAATTCAGGTACACTCTTGCATTAGTTAAGTTACAGTTGTCGAATACAGATGAATCAATTGGTAGATTCTCTCGTCTATTTGTCTGAAATGCCAGTACGATGAATCGAGGCGTCTCCATTTGAACAGAGGTTTTAATAGCCCAGGTCTGTCTACTGGCAGTAGGTAGCAGAGGGTATTCGAACAGTTCCCATGAGCGGAAATGTAATGGTAATAAAGCACCTGTATTCATTATTTTTAAAAGCTTCAAAAGCTCCTCGTCTGATACACTGATGTAGAGCATTTTCCACGTTAGCGAGTTTATGATGAACTCACTTTTCCCATCCCTTGTTTGAATATACGAGTTGTTGTCCGTCGCATTTCGCATCAGAATAAGTTCCTGTTTGGCGTTCACGATAATTCTATGCGTGTCCTCAAAGTATCCCATTTTTAGAGGTATGCACGCCGTAAACCGCAGGTAATCAGCCGATGCTTTATCTGTAGGCTCATCGATGTACCATCCTGCGTTTTCCACTAAGTTACCCTCAGTATGAGCTGCAGAAATGTAAGTTTTAAGAGTTGATGCTATTCCAAAGTATCTCGTGCGGCCGATTTCAATTCCATTAACTTCATAGCGTGTCTCTTGAAACAGGAATGCTAGAAATGTTCAAATGTTTGTACAACTTATGGGACTTAACTACGGGGTCATCAGTCCCTAAGCTTACAAACTACTTATGAACTAGCTAAGACTAAAGACGGCACAAATATCCATGCCCGAGGGGGGATTCGAATCCCCGACCGTAGTGGCCGTGCTGACCATGACTGGAGCGCCTCAGTCACCTCGGCCACCGCGGCCGGCAGGAATGCTAGAGCATTACGTGAAAGCTTCACATCTGCAACAGGTTGATTAACTTTTTTCTTCCTAAACGATCCATCCAGGTATAGGAAACTCTGACACGGCTGGATTAGAGCATCCTGGTGTTGAATGTCTATCCTAATTTCATAGTTTTTGTTACATTTAGTTGAAGCAAATGGTCTATGCGATAAGTATTCTTGACGAATTATCCGCTCATCATGAGTTGGCGTTTCAGCTATACTTAGCAATGAAACCTTTGCGATGTTTCAGCCCAATTGATTTAAGGAACTCGTACTTCACACGTGTTATCGCTTTGAGGTTCAACGGTGAACTGACGCTAGGTGCTATACGTGTAGAGGCTTTAAACCTTATGCCCAACCTGCCTTAGATGTAGCCGTTCAATGATTTCCTCTCCTCTGAAGTCGACAAGACGGTTATTCTGGTCTACGATGCGCAGCTCCAGGCAGTCCAGTGTGTGCACCGTCACCGGAAGGTATATTGCGTTTGTAGGAGCCTCAATAATCTTGAATCCGGAACCAACTGATGGGAAGAAACCGTAAATTGTATGAACCAGTCTGTTGTTTAAGTATGAGTTCGTTGTGATGTTACACTCAACACGAATAGTGCTGACTGGGAGTATATCTACAGTCTGATTGGAATTGTAGAATTTCTCGGAGTCCTTCTTCAAGACTTGTCCCTTGGTGAAACCTAGTAGCTGTCCTACTGAACCTTTCTGCCTGAAGTCGATTGTCGCATTCAGAGTCCTTATTTCAAGTTTAAGGGTGCTGGTGTTTGCACGTAGCTGAATCCCTTTACCGAGCTGCTTTAAAACTTCATTTAGTTCCTCTATATCATATGCACCTGGTTCTATTATCACAGTTTCTTTTACACCATTAACTTCAAGATGCAATTTATTATTAGCTTCCGTGACATTCGGAATAGAGTTATAGGTTTCCAAGCCAAACAGGTCGATGCCCCACTCTCCAATGCTTAAATCAATTGGAGGGAAGTAATTTGCACTTAACACAGATGAACGATCTTTTAAAGTCAGAGTGTACGACATGACCGACAAAACCCAACTGGCAAGAGGTTTTGAATGTTCATCCTTATATAGCCCTCTTCGTATTCGATAGAAAGAACATTAGACACAAATGTCCACAGAGGTAAGTAACGTAATCCTGGTATCGATGGAAATTGTAGAAAACATGTCTTCGATTGTTTTTAAAGTATTGCTGTAGTTCTTCTGGAGGCTTAAGGTTTCCGAATGAGTCAAAATACAGCACACTTCTTGTATTCTTCTTGCCAACATATGCCACCCAATAAGTTCCACGTCCACCAGCAACATCCAAATTAACTATACCGCATTCACCTGATTTTCACATAGTCTTCGGTAATGTATTACGCATGAAAAATCCTCGAAATCTTGGAATTTTGAATTTTTCTTTAGGAAACTTTAGGATATCGGTATTAGTAAGCGGTTTACCAGCTAGAATGGTTAACGGGCTTTTTTATTTATAACGAGACCAAGTTCTTTCTTGTTTGGTTTCAGGTAGAGTCCTTTTCCTATAGCAGCCGCCTCCATCATTCGATTATGTCTTCTCGCCTCCTCTAGCTGCTGCTGTGCATTTTTAGCATTATTCACAGTTCTGGCAATAGCTGATGCGCCGCTGGCCAGGGAACCAATCGCCGAGAGTCCCCCCAGAGCTGGAATAAGAAAAGGAATAATTCCGCCTGATACGTTTTTCGGTATTAGTAGAACTCGAGGTGTTTTAACTTTTTCTTTGTAATTACGCTTTGTAATGTTTTTATGGATTCTTAAGTAATTACATTTCATTCTACCACTTTCAAACAGAATACTCAGCTTTTCAACATTACGATGTATGGGGGTTCTGCTCGCTGCAACATTATTCTCCTGGGGCGTCGTGGTAGAAATAAATACTCGTAGGTACAATTTTTCACTTCTTCTTTAATTTGCACTCAAAGTGCTTCTCCACCAAACATTACAACTTTAAACTTGCGTACACAAATTACCACAACAACACAGACGGACATAGATTCCAAAGTACTTCAGAAGCGGCAAAACTCGAACTCCCCCACGCAAGGCGGTGAGACAAATATATAACATCGTCAATAATGGCATTACATTATCCATTGTTCATAACAATTCAATATACTGATTTACAATTACCGAACATACAAATAAAACATTTCATGTACACAAGAATAATCAAAATATAAAATGAAAACTATGCATACAACAATTTTAGATGGCGCATGTATTTTTAAGACGAAATTTCCGATCTTTCTGTTGACAACAAAGTGCGATGTTAAATGTCAATTAATTTGTTAATGAGTACATCATACATGTTCCGAACATATATTGAACTATCAAATATATTGTCAATTCTGAAACTAGGTTTAAAATCTCACGTCAGTCAATATATACAAAGAATTACAGTATTGAATTTCGACTATTTCATTAATTAACACAATTAGCTGATCAGTACAACTTGTTTATGAGCCTAACCTATTTACAATGCTATTTATTTTTATGACTTTATGTTTTACATAAGTTTGTACCCTTCGTCTGTCTATTTATTAAAATAATGTACAATGACAAAAGTATTGTTATAGAACTGTCTGGAAATGTCTTATACAAATCTCTTAATTAATGAAATCTATCACTTTTTTTGATCACAGTATCACCGAGACACTGTCCTACACTGATTCCTAGACTGGCTATTTCGTTTTTAACTTCACACGCAAAATATATCACTATTACACCACACGATTCCGGGTCCGACGCAGACGGTATCGTACGATAACATTGAGATGAGAGGGCCGGCAGAATCATCACAGGTCCTTCAAAGCACATTTAGCTGCATGTAGGGTAGTCAATATACATCTCGTCATACAGTCACTCTTCTTCTTATTGTTTATCGCGCGAAATGCTGCATTCGTCACTTGACGGAACCCCAAACCAAGCTTAATTTTAGCAGGAATGGTTTTATCGACTGCAAGCGCTGCAAGGCGTTGACCAATGCCGAGATCCTTCCTCCGTCGTATTGCTTTAGCTTTATCAGTTAAAATTCGATCGGCAGTGTGACGATCGCTATTCGATGCGTATGCGATGTCGTGTTCTTTGCAGGCTTCGTCCAGCAGGTTAATCCCCTTGTCACCTCGTGATACACGTTTATGAGGCTTCGTTCCAGGTCCACAGTAGTTATATCCCGGAATGTGAAGCTCGAGCAGTAGCTTGTCGAGAAGACCTCCCGCTCCTTTGACACGTCTCCTACCGCGCATGGTATGCTACTGACGTACGTGCGGTCCATGCGTCTCATTATATATCAAATCGTCGATGGCAATCCAACTATTGGCAGAAGAGGAGAATCCGAGCCATTTAATAGAACTCTATTCCCGCGGCGTCTTATAACCTTCTCCACGAGAAACACATCAGGTTCTGAGCCCTTCTGCAGTTCCTCCGTATAGATGTTGTTTAAAATGTTTGTTAAGCTTATGGACTTAACTACGGGGTCATCAGTCCCTAAACTTACAAACTACTTATGAACTACTTACAAACTAGGACGGCACAAATATCCATGCCCGAGGGGGGATTCGAACCCCCGACCGTAGTGGCCGTGCTGACCGTGACTGGAGCGCCTCAGTCACCTCGGCCACCGCGGCCGGCCTCCGTATAGAAACTTCCAGCGATTTCTCCCCCTTTGCTGTCCTTTAAGATATATGTCCTAGGATTCGTTGTTTTAACTTTAGCGATTGTAAAAATCTCTGTTGACCAGTTTGGGAGGTATGATTTCTTAAAAGTAGTCTTGTACTTTGATAGGCGCACCAAGTCCCTCACGTTAAACTTTTGCTTACGTGGGTCTACCATCTTAATTCTTAAGTAGTTTTTAGGAGTTCGTTATCTCGAACACATCTATAGGTCTCATTTTTATAGTGCTGTGTACTGTTCTGTTGTACTTTAAATTATCTCGGGGAGAATATCAGTCCACTTATGCGAACAGCGGAGATTGAAGCGCATCCATATTTGAGCTTTTATGGTCCTGTTCAGTCGCTCCACGATGCTTGCTTTCAGATGCGTGTATGTTAAGTAGTGATTAATACCATGCCGATCCATATCTCTCTTGAAACATAAGTTACAAAACTCAGTCCCGTGATCTGTTTGAAGGTTGACAGGGCATCGATTCGTATCCGTCTACAGTAGCTGTTCAAACACTCGTGCAAGTTCTTCCCTGTTTTGGTTTTCAGCGGTAATGCACACGCAAATGTGTCGATGATCATTAAAATATAGTTGAAACCGCTATTCACACTAGAATACTCCTTCATATCCACCAAGCCAGCTTGCCATAAGTCTTCCAAGCCTTTAATCATAACATGTCTTCGGGCATGTTCTACGTGCTGGTCTATGGATATCACGGACCACTGTTTCCATTCCTCTTCTTATACGATAATACCTTGTTGTCTAAGTTGTGAAATTATAGAAACAATCTCATTCGAGTGAGCTGTATTACCAGCAGCTGTCGATGCCATGAGCAAAACGTAGTCTTGTCTATCACTTCATCCGGGTGACTGTAAAATATATACTCTGGAGCTTGTTCATTAACGCTTTTATGTTGAATGTCTATACCATCACCATTAGTTTCATTTCCCTGTAGCAGAGGTTTCACAATCTTCTTGTATTTCAAGCTGCTCTGGTTTCGCATCTTCGTATGCATGTCAATCAATCGCAATATTTCCCCATAGTACTTCAGATCTGCAGGCGTACATTTCTTGTTTTCATCTTTAGTAGGTTTTAGGACAAGAAGATCCAATAAACCTGGGATTCTTTGAAACTCCCTGTCACCACTTTGAATTGTGTTCTCAGTTAATTTTATAGGCTTTGAGCTGAGTTTGTATGGTTTTACTTTGCCAACACCCTATATTTTGTCTATTCTAGAATCGCTATGTTTGTTGACCAAATCAGTGATCAGGTCTTCTTCCTCGTTTTCTGAAAGTGAACTCGTTTTGAGATGCTTTAGGGAATCTGTAACTGGTTTAAACGTTTCTCTTAATGTTCGTCCCAACTTCAGCAGCCACAATTTCTCTCAAACAGCGCCTGGATGACTTTCTGCGTGGTCGACATCTCAGCGCGTACTAAACAGAGGTCTGGCTCTTAATCTTCTTCAGGTTCTTCTTTTCGATGACTAGTGCTTCCTCATACATTTTTTGTGCCTCACTCTCAATATCCTCGATTTTTGTAGTTAAGGCGCTCACGTTTTTTCAACTACATCAACACGTACATTTACCTGATTGTTAAGTACTATTAGATGCATAGTGTACTGCTTGAGATCTGTATGTACTTTCTCAATTCGACGCTCGAGAGCTTGGAAATTTGAATCCATGTACATGCGTACGTACTGTCTTTGTACACCTCGATCACTAGACATTCGAGCGAATTTGTCCATGTCGCTGCATAGACTGTTGCACTGAGCTCAATGCGCCGTTATATATGCAGACAATCTTGAAATTTCCGTCTGTACCGACCATCATTCAGTTTCCGTGTTTTATCTATAACGAGGAACCCATACTGCGAATGATTCCAACAGTCTGTACAGATCTTTACAAAGTCGATGAACGACATATTAGTTCCTACATGGGCGTTGTAAATTTGTTTTAAATTCAGATTGTTTTGTTTGAAAGCAATAATGAGGTTTGCATTATCTCGAAGCTACTGTTTTGGGAATCTGGAATATGTTTGGGTTAGATAAAATACATCGACAACCATAATCCTTCCGAAACAGAAATATCTCTGAATCTGGTCTTGGTTTTCAACTACAACATCGTCAGATATGAATACGGTGTCGGGCTTCACCTGCTCAGGAGGTGGGATATCTCCGCTTTCACTGTACGTTGTGTAGATGACTCATTTTACACCACATAGTATCTTCTGCAATTACTGGTATTTGGGCTGCGATAGAGTTTTCGAAAATACACCAACACCATCTATATGTGTGAGCAGAGTCTAAAGAATGTTTGTTTGCCGCTGTTAGACGGTCCTACAATTATTGCACGTATATTGTCAGGAAGTAATGATCCGTTCTTTTTCTTCTGGGAATCCTCTCCCAACCCATTACCACACCAGTCACCAACTATGAAATTTTGTTGTTTCCCCCACTAAGACATGTTAGCTACTACTTCAAGAACACATGTACAACATGTTATATATATCTATATATAAGTGTGAAGAAAAAAAAAAAAAAAAAAAAAGGAAACCAATAATTCAGTTGCAGACGCTTCGGTACGAGAGAGTTGCTCTGTCAATCGTGGTCATAATGGGCATGCTGTGTGTGTTAATACGACTTGTATGTAGTAATTACACATTTATTTATCGCAGTAGCATGCAGCGTTTCTCCTTCACTTATTGGTGGCGCAAACTGCTACAAAATATGTGATCGAGGTGGTTAGAGATATGTATTTGATTATGAAGCTTATAGGATAAATACATCACATGACTGGTGTCGTACTTGTTTTATGTGCTTGCTTGGTTTGATGTTGCGTCGAGTAGAACATTGGAGTGTCCTTTCCTTCTGCTATTGTGTTCTGTAGCTGACTAAGTTGGAGTCTCCAGCCATGATATATTTGTACTTCAAACTGGATAATTATTTGTTGTGTTGTAAAGCAGAGGTGTCGTGGCCCGCCGCCCACGGGGAAAGGGAGGGGGCAGACCGCCTGGTCACATGCGGGTGGAGAGGGGGCAGCCAGCCACCTGCGCTGCTTGCTAAGAGCGTCAGTCGAGCTCAGGGCAGTGAGCACTTCTGACGGGCGGCTGTCGGTGTTGCGGCCAGCAATGTCCACCTCTGCCACTGCATGAGAATTATTTACAACGCTAGTATGCGGAAGCATCCACTGATCTTGGTAGAGCCCAAAAAACATTATAACATTTTTGTTTATAACGTAGTACTATGTCAATGCTACTGTATATGTTTCTGGAGCTCTGGGTCTAAAATACGCTCCATTAGCTGTATTCGTCTTTGAAAGTGCACATGATTTATTGCATCTAAATGCCATTCTCCTCTTCGAGCTGAAGTGTATGCAAATCTCCAATGGATCATTAAGTGCGTCTCATTAGCGTCTTCTCTCCATTGATGCACAGCTTTGAATGAGGCATGGGATAACGGTAGTAGTAACTATGACCCTCTTAAGGTAGCGTTTACAACTTGTGAGGTAACACCAGTTATTTTAGAAGTAGTAGTTGTAGTGATACTTTGCTTATGTCCCCTGCAACTGGTAGGTGTTTCCTTCCCGCACCAGTCACATAGATTAGCGGGGACTGATTTCTCGTACTTTGTATCCGGTTGCTCCTTTCCTATCCAGCTAGCAATTCCCGCTGTTTCGCAAATTTTTGATAATTATTTAAATGGTACTTATGACCAGCATTGCGGATGCTGTTGGACAGAGGACATCTTAGTCATGGATGGGATCATGTGTTTTTAGCACCTGGTAGTCAGTTCAAGTTCGGACGGTTCTACAGCAAATAAAATTACCCTGGGCATGGGGCAGTACAAGGAGCTATAACGTTCATTAGATGAGTTTCGACAGCAAAAATGGTAATGCAAATAAAATAATTGGGGCGGCCGGATCGAGGTGTCAGGATCGCACTGTGCTCCGGGGATGCTTAAATAATTCTCCGCTACAAAGCAGGCGGTGCGGGCCGTAGTACGCTGGGGCCAGTGGGTAAATTGTGCACGAACCATGATGGACCCCGTAACCGCACTACGGTAGTTTTTTTCGCATATGTACGCAAGTACATGATTGTCTGGCGGCTGAAGTTGGGTCAGTGGGTAGGAGTCTACCTGCTGAAGGTGGTGTCAGACAGGAGCCTTGAGCACGAGTCTGGACCTGTTACTGCTTACGAGATTTCACTGTCCACGGACGGGAGTTGCAACCATGTGGGTGTGTATGTACCCTGCAAGTGCACCTGTGTTAAGTGCAGTTACTGGTAAGCAGTCAGTCATCCATAAGAGCTCCACTGGCCGTAGACCTGTCTGAGCCTGCCTGATGTGACATTACTCTTGAGGATGAGTTTAATGTTCAAATGTTTGTACAGCTTATGGGACTTAACTACGGGTTCATAAGTCCCTAAACTTACAAACTACTTATCAACTAGCTTATCCAAAGGACGGCACAAATATCCATGCTCGAGGGGGGATTCGAACCCCAGACCGTAGCGGCCGTGCAGACCGTGACTGGAGCGCCTCAATCCCCTCGGCCACCATGGCCGGCAGGATGAGTTTAGACATGTTCGGGAGTCAGATGCTGAGCTCCCATTGGTTGGTGGTCACGTGATCATGTTGTGATGGGCGACATGTAGATTGCTCAGTTACATTCGGGATGTGGAAGAGAGAGTTCAAGAAATGTTAAGTAAGCGATGGTAATTTTTTTAGTTGCTCATACTCTGTACAGCATTTACTATCGTACATAGCGTTTACGACTTGTGAGGTAACACCAGTTATTTTCGAAGTAGTAGTAGTGATACTTTTTTTACGTCCACTGCAACTGGTTTGTTGATGTGCTCTCATTAGTGTGAAACAAATTATATGGTCAGCACCAAATAAATAATCCCTTCCCTATTTTTTCCTTCTTTATAAGAAACAATGATGTTTCTGGGGTACTTATGCTGTATAATGTACCAGGGGGATTTACTTTAACAGCTCCTCTGCATATGGAGGTCCTTCCGCATCTGTGATAGAGCTATAAGTGAAGGAGCAGAGTCCCTACACATTCTGAATGCTGCTGTGCTCTCATGGGGCAATGCCAGAGTGAGTGGGAGGGGTGTTTCACTGTCCGAGGGTGGGGGGACAGACAAGTCTGCACCTGCTGGTGGCTTCCCGCTATCTTGGATGATGTAGGTGTTTACAGCCTGGATTTTTCCAGTGGGGGTGGGGGGAGGGGATTTCTGATTGGTCGAGGGTCACATGGTGGGGGACAAGTAGATGGCTCAGTTGCAGTCGCGAGGTGTCAGCTCTTCTAATGTAAGTGTGTATGTCACGTGATAAGTGAAGCACATACACGTGAAATGTATTCCTTAAAAAATAAATAAAATAAAATAAACTACGTTATGAGTCTATAATGCTCAGTTTTGTCTGTAGAAATAAAAGCTATGAGCCTATTGTAAAAATGTCGTTGTTTTTTTTAAAAACGTGTTAACTTTGCGTACAAAAAACTCTATGAGCCTGTAATGCTCAATTGTAACTTTATATTAAAAAAATGAAATGTATTCATAAGAGCCTATATTGCTCTGTTGTAAATGTATAAAAACAATATGTTATGAATAATAAACGAGAATAATTGTTAACCATACTTGAGTGTTGTTATTTCATCCCTTATCATATTACTTCTTAAGTTGAGCCGTATTTTTACAAAATAAAAACATATAGCAAACTCCTTGCGCAAACTCTCTTCTCTCATTTCATAAAGCTCCACTATTTCCTTGTGCACCTCTTCAGCTCCATACTTAATTTGCGCATACAAGTACATGCGTATGTTCTGTCTTTATAGACCCTGATCACTCGACATACGTGTGAATTTGTCTATGTCTCTGGGCACACTAACACACATTGAGCTATAAGTAGCTTGAAAGACGACCGTCTGTAGTCTTCCATATATTTTTTTAAATAAAATTGTAATTTATTTGATGCCGCTAGATTAGCATTTTGTTAAAACTAGAACCCCACTCTTTTCAAGGCATGAGGAATAACATTTTTTTCATGTTTTAAAGTATTAGTTTCTGAAATGTTAGTTAATGTTGCTAGGATTTTGTTATTTTAATAATTTATTATTGTGGCTATGATGTGGCAATAAGTACGGCTTCTCCGCTATGCCACTGTCCCTGTGAGAATGTGTACTTGTTTTACTTTTAAGTGGATGTGTGAGGATCTAATGGCTGTCTGAATGTGGATGGTAATAGCTCGCTTTGCATGGTTCTCTCTGGCTCAGAGTCGATAGTTAGTCGTTACCAACACCTGCTGCTGATGCTACCAAAGAGGTTTCTACACCCTTTGGTCACAAGCCAGTCGATGAGCCCTCTCCAGGGCGAGTCACAAGATCTTCTCTCCCGACCACTACTGTTTGATTGGATTTTCCAGTTTCCTGTAGCTTTTCCGTGGCTCCTGGGCGCTCGATCCTCACTCTGTGCCGGGATCATGGTGAGGTAAGGTTGGTTCTTCTCTTGTGCTGGCGGAGATGGTACCTATTTAGTGTCTAGCATGTTTAACTTAGACTCTTGAACTTAGATTCATTTTTTGGAATATTCCTTCCCATCGTGCACGGAAATGTTTTCTAGTTTTTCAATCTAGTGATTTCCAACAGATAAACACGGTGTATGTGTTACTAGTTGCTGTTTGATAACGGCCTGGTATATCAAACCTTTTGTGATTATGTGGCGGTGTACAAACTCAGTGTAAATTCTTTCTAGGTTTGTGGGGCCCGATTTCTAACAGACAATATGTTCATTTTTGTACATTGCATGTAAAATTTTTCTTATCGTTTCCTGCTGTGAGTGATATGTGTTCCACGTGGTCGGTTCTTAGAATAAAGCCCTCAGCTTCCACTATTGTTCGTTCCATGCCCATCAGGCAAGTAACTATCCGTGTATCCTTCTGATTTCCACTAGGATCTTCTCTCCTCGCCAATTTTTTTTTTTTTTTTTTTTTTTTTTTTTTTTTTTTTTTTTTTTTTCATTTTGCTTGATTCTTTTCCGAACTTGTAGTATGCACTCTGTCTTTTTCAGTAATTCTCTCCGAGCATTGTACAACTTCCTTCAATAGCTTGCTAATTAAATTCTAATCATTTCTATGGGTTGCATGCCGTAGTTTTTATTTTTCCGACTTTGTAATTATTTCACTATTCCCGGTTTTGAGACTGGACTTTTTCCGTCTCTGTGAACGTTCCAAATCGCATGTTGCTGCATCTCAGTAGCTTCCTTATAAAATTCTACGCAGTTCTAGGGGTTTCATGCCGTAGTTCATTTTCTTTATTTTTCGGAAATTGAATTGATACATTTATATCGGTTTTCGGAACCACGTGGGTCCAAACTCCGACTTTAGGGGTTTGCAGATAGTCACCTGAATTCACGCCACTTTTCATAAAACGAGTGCCTAGATAGTTTACTCTCTTGAGAGTCCGCCGTGATTTTGTGTAATGAATCCGATTTTTAACCACTTCACCTTCAGTGGAGTGCGATCATGCAACGTAGCTGTGTGCCGCCGTTGGCGTGTTTGCTCGCGGTTTAATCTACATACCACTTAACTTTGCTATACTCACGCACCATCTCAAATCAGGCAAGACAGACCACAGCCATCTTCGCAGTTACATTGTATATTGTGTTGTGTGGTACCTCCGGGTTTGCTGAATTCCGTCAATATAGCAGCGCCTGCTTCTGCCTCGTTTCAGCACGCTGATTTTGGTGAGTTCCGCTGTTGCAATGCGTATGTGTGTCAGCGAGTGAGTGTTGTTTGTAAATCCCCCCCCCCCCCCAGTAGCATTACTTTTGTGTTAAATTCAATGCTGGCCATCGTCAGTATTAACTTATGTAATGAGATGCACTTTTATTGTATTAACTAAATTGGTACCCCATTTTGCTTGTGTTAGACATGAATAAACAAGTTAAGTTCAGTATAATTTTGACTTGCCTATAAAATGTAGTTTTCGAGCACCTTCCCCCTTTTTATTTAATATTGTATTTCACCAGTGCTGAGAACAAGCTCAGATGCAATTTTTTTATGTTTACATTCCGTTGCGCCATAAATGTTTTCTTAGCCACCTTTATGAAATAACTTTAATTGTGGTGGCTTTTTTTATTAATGCCTGTGTGTAATTCCGTGTGAGCTGCTACGTATATTGGCCACTGTATCGTTAACTTCCTGTTATTAGTGTAATTGGAACCAAATCAGTTCTCAATGTAGGACAGGGAACAAGGATTTGCAGCAGGGAGTACACGGTTGTTCACACGTATCTTTTGTTAATTTTAAAGCTAAAATTAACCTTTTTCATAACAGTAAATTCTTATCTGGGTACCTCCTACCAGAATTAAGCTTTTATTACGAACAGTGGTTTACTTTTAAGCTTTATATATGCAAGAAATCTTGAAAGGCCGTCTGTACCTACCATCATTCAGTTTCCGTGTTTTATCTATAACTAGAAACCTGTATTGTGAATGATTCCAACAGTCTACACATATCTTTACAAAGTCGGTGAACTACATCTAAGTTCGGATATGGGCGTTGTAAATATGTTTTAAATTCCGATTGTCTTGTTTGAAAGCTATAATGAGGTTTGCATTATTTCGAAGCAACTGTTTGGGGATTATGGAATATGTTTATCGTAGATAAGATACATTGATGCCCATGTGCCTCCCGAAACAGAAATACCTCCGAATCTAGTCTTGGCTTTCAACTGCAACATCGTCAAATATGAAAACAGTGTTGGGCTTCATCTGTTCAGTAGGTAGGATGTCTCCACTTTCACTGTACGCTGTGTAGCTGACTCCTCTTACACCTCGTAGTATCTCCTGCAATAACTGGTATTTGGGCTTTGAAAGAGTTTTTGAAAATACACAGAAATGTTTAAAAAAATATAAATAAAATAAAATAAAAACCACAGACATGTTCAAAGTAGACACTATCTATATGAGTGAACAGAGTCATAAGAATGTTTGTTTTGCCGCAATTATTGCACGAATATCATATGGAAGGAGCGCCCGATTATTTTTCTTATGACTGTCATCACCTAGCCCATCACCAGTCCAGTCACGAACTATGAAATTTCGCTGCTTCTCCCACCACGACATGTTGCCAACTAAGTCATGTAGAAGCTTGCAATTGACTGCATATAAATATAAGTACAAGGATTTAAAAAAAAATCATTCAGTTTCAAAATGACTGACGAACAGATTGCTGAGATAATTCGTGTGTGCTGTCTGCTTATAAGCAGTGTGCTGGAAATTGGGACGGCAATAGCTGTAAGTTCTTTATATTGACAGGATGCATAAATAACTCGTACACAGGGTGATGTTTATATAAATGATTTATTTCATGAGATGTTCCATACACACACACACACACACACACACACACACACACACACATTCAACGGTCACACTTGGGGTGCACAAGCGAATCTTCTTCTAAAAAAAAGAATGTCCCCCTCTGCATCCTATCATCTTTACATAGGAAATTGAATAAACTTTTCTTAAAGGCTAAGATATCACCATCTGTTTCCAGTGCAGTTGACAAGTCACAATTAGGTTCATGAGGTAGTCTTTTAAGGTGATAATCTAAATCAACATCGTTCACACATAAATATTCTGAAATTTATCTGTATCGAGTTTCAATATGTGGAAGCCTTGGATTCAATCTTTTGAATGCACAATATATAGCCTGAGACTTTTCATACAAGTTTGTCACTGAGGATTGTTGCAAGTAAATAGTTGAACCATTAGTCGACTTGAGGCACAATGCAACATCATTATAAGCACTTCTTATGGTAACTGTTAGTTCACCACACAAAATGTCTTTGGGGGGGGGGCACATCTGTCATCATAATACTATTCAATCATATCATTTTCGATGAACGCTTTTGCAGGAATAAAATGGTTCTATGAGTTTTCATCAAAACGCACTTTGACACCTTTAGATACATTCTCCACTTCTAGCACAACACGCCACTCTTCATCTACCGCTGGCTCAATATCAATATTTACTCGTTTAGACCCACTTGTAGTTAAGTTAGGGGTATATAAAAGCACTGGTAGACTAGTCTTTCTTTCATCACTAAATCCTCACCCTGCAGGATACGGGGAATTGGTTGAGATGGCTCGTATGACGGCGGCCAATATAGCGAACTCGTGTGGGGTGGCTGAGGGCTGATGCTATCGTCAGAAGCTGGCTGAGTGTCCGAAGGAGGCACCGTCATCAGCAAATCGTTGTCCTGCTCCAACAACTTTCTGATTAGCGGCGCTGGCAGGTCCTCGGCCGCAGTCGCGGTGTTCAGGCCGGCGTCCACCAGCGCGGGTGCAGCCACAGTGGCGTTCTGGCTGGCATCTCCCGGCGTGGGCATCTTATTCGTCCAGGGGATGTCTGCGAGAGCAACTGAACCTGCTGAGAAACATGACGATCCAATGTAGCAAATAATAATTACATGCTGAAGGCATACATTAGAAATATAATGTAGTAGCACCCTAGGGGATACTTTCTCGTTTCCTCCCTTTCTTCTGCTGCTGCTGACTAGACATCTTGATCATTCGAGAGACTGACTGCGACTGAGGTCTAGGAGGAGCTCCAGTAGCTGAAGTGGCTCCTTTGATCACGTGACAATGCTGTGCTCTCATTGGCTGAGAGCATAGCGTTGGTGGTGGGGGTAAAAACAGAGTACATTTGTCCTGACAGGCAAGTGGGTACATGTCTAGATCTGTCAGGGTGGTGCCAGTCTGGCGGGAGCCTTGAGGACGAGTCTGGACCGGTTGATTGGGCTCCCATAGGTCAATGGTCACGTGGTGGGGGCATGCTCTCATTGGTCAATGGTCACGTGATCACGTTGTGGTGGGGGGAAATGTAGATCGTTCAGTGGCAGTCGGGATGTGGAAGAGTGTACACAGTAGATAGCGTTTACGACTTTTGAGGTAACACCAGTTATTTTCGAAGTGGTAGTGATACTTTGCTTACGTCCACTGCCACTGGTTAGTTGATGTGCTCTCATTAGTGTGAAAAAAATTTATATGTGCAGCACCAAATAAATAAATAATCCCTTCCCTATTTTTTCCTTGTTCATAATGTAAACAGTGTTGGTTCTGGGGCCACTTATGCTGTATAATGTACCAGGGAGACTTACTTTAACAGCTCCTCTGCATGTGGCTGTCCTTCCACACCAGTGGCAGAGATATAAGTGAAGGATCAGAGTCCATACACGTTCTGAATGCTGCTGCTCTCATTGGTCGATGCCACAGTGGGTGGGAGGATAAGCAAGTGGGTATTTCATTGACCGAGGGTCAGGGCACAGGCAAGTCTGCACCTGCTGGAGGCTTCCTGCCATCTTGGATGACATAGGTGTCTACAGCCGGTGTTTTTCCGTTGGGGTTGGGGGAAGGGGATCTCTGAGTGGTCGATGGTCACATGTTCATGTTGTGATGGGGGACATGTAGATCGCTGAGTGGCAGTCGGGATTGTAATTGTAATTGAAAATAATTAGAAAATATTAAAGCATGACTGCAATTACCGTAATTGTAAATAAATAAAAATTGCATAATTAAAAAATGCATAATTAATCAAAAAGTTTGCATAATCAATTTGATATCAATGTGACTATTTTGAGGCCAGAATGGCCAATTTCCCCCACTGACTACCATTCCCAACTACCTGAACAGCATGAAGACAGTCTCCCCTCAACTTCCCATGATCCTTATGCGTTGGGAGGAAAAGCACAACAGTGCTGCGAACTCCGTACTACCTCGAGGGTTGCCGATTCCCTCCTTCAGTTCAGCGAGTCAGCAGACAGGCATCGACGGACCACGTCAAGGAGCAGCCAGCCGCCGCCGCAGAAGTCTACGCCGTCCAGGAGGTCGGCGTTCCGCAGAGCCGCAAAACCGCGACCCTACCGACTGCCGGCCTTCGCCACGCCGCCTGGGCCTGCCTCCGGCCGTCGACGTCGCCTCTCTTGCTGAGAGCTGGGTGCCAGCCCGCACTCCAACTTATTAGGCTGAAAGGAGGCTACCCGCAGAAGAATCAGTTTCGTTATACTTCTTTAAGCAGGAGATAGCAAGAGCTGGGAAAGGAGCTTCATTTTCTTTGAACATTGTTAATGAAGAGAATTTGTGTGGAACCAAAGAAGGAATGTTGTGATTCGTTGTGCACAAATAAACATATTGCAATGTATTTATTTTGAGCTCAATCTCGCAATATAGCAGCCAGCTTCTGCGTTGTCTGCAGCTCTTGATACGTGCCCTGGCCATGACAGGATACATTATAGTATACTAAATAAAGCATCTTACAGACCGGACCGGACGGGCCTTCTCTCACTTTTTTTGTCGTTTTGGCGTCAGGTCTTTTCCCAAACTCATGGCGTGAAGCGATTCTAGTTTCTATATTAAAACCAGCGAATGACCGTACGGGCCCGAGTAGTTCTCGTAGCGCAGCCCTCAATAGCTGCATGGGAGAGACCATAGAGCGGATTGCCAACCGCCGCCTTGGCTGTATATTAGAATCCAGGCAGCTCCAAAATCTTTTTCATTGTAGCTTCAGGAAATGTCGATCCACCTTTGATAACCTGGCCTTCCTGGAAGCGGCTCTACAACTGGCTTTCCTGTGCCGACAACACCTTTTGGGTATCTTTTTTGACATCCTGAGGCAGCGACAGACATCCTGAGGCAGCTCCATGAATGGGGCTTTCGTGGGTGTCTTCACCTTTTTATTATGTCCTTCCATTTTAGGTATCGAGATGGAGACGTCCTATTAGATCGTTTTGAGCAAGAGAACGGTGTTCTTCAGGGTAGCGTTTTAAGTTTGACTTTGATTGCCATAACAATTAACAGTTTTACGTCCGTTGTTAAAAGTCCTGTCCAGTGTTCTATATTTGTTGATGACTTCTCGATCTTTTTCTCTTCTCCTAGCCTTGCAACGATAATTCGTCAGTTTCAACTTTTCAACCGAGAAGTCTTAGTGTGTTCTTTTTTTAGCATTCCCGTCCTATTTTAAACGTACCTGAACTGAGGATGAGGGACTGTTCTTCATTTTAAAGAAACAGTGGGGTTTCTGGGCACGATTTTTGACTCGAAAGTTACATGGTTGCCACACTTCAAGGACCTGAAGAAACGGTGCTACAAAGCACTATTTTAAAATGTCTTAGCCACAATTCGTGGGATGCACATAGAACATGTCTGCATAGATTTTATGGGACCTTCGTGCGATCTCGCCTTGATCATGGATACACGGTGTATAGCTCTATAAGACCCTCTTATTTGAAGATGCTAGATGTGGTGCACCGCGAAGGGATTCGGCTGGCTACTGAGGCGTTCTGTGCCGAGACTGCTAAACCGCCTCTATCCCTCAGGCGACAGTTGCTCGTGGAGAGCCAGGGGTACACAACACTGTCGACGCCATACACACCAGTATACCACAGAGTAGCACAGCCTCCTATGGCAAAACTTTTCAAACTCGGCATCGGGCAACTAGGCTTTTTGCGATTTGCTTGAAGGATTGTCTTTTACGAATGGATTTACCTGATTTTACTGTACTTTCAGAGGCCTAGAATTATTTTAGAATTGTCAAATTTTAAGAAAGGCTGCACTTCCGATTTTATATCTGAGTTTTTTAACATTTTATTTAGGTATCACGAATTTACTGTGGTTTACACCGATGGATCCAGGCATTGGGGATTCCCTTGGCTGTCCACAGTGTTCCCTGGCCATGTTACTACGATTCGCTTCCCCACAGCCTTGTCTGTTTTTACAGCAGAGCTTCATGCCATCTTGAAAGCACTCGAGGAATTGTGGCGTGTTCAGGGCAATCGATTTCTTATATGTACGATTCCCTCAGCGCGCTGCAATCATTGCAGAGCCTGTACCACCAGAGAAGGTTCCGCAGCTCATACAGGACCAACTGTACTCTCTCCAGCGCCGGAGGAAGCAGGTGTCATTCTGCTTGGTTCCTGGTCATGTGGACATCAGGGGAAACGAAGTTGTTGATCGGGCTGCAAAGGCAGTCTGCAGCGATCATCATGTCATTCCGCTGCATGGTGTCCTCTCTGTTGTTCGGCGGAGGTACTCTCAGTTGTGGGAAGAAACATGGCTGTCAGTGGCAGGCAACAGGCTGCGCTCAGTGAAACCCACTGTCCGGCCATGGCGAACCTCCTGCCAATCATTGAGATGGCATCAAGTGATACTGACGCGACACCGAATCGGTCACTTCCCATCGACAGACATTTGCTTTGCCGGGAGGAACCCCCTTTTGTGATGCCTGTGGCGTGCAACTTACAGTACGCCACATTTTAACGGAGTGCAGTTCATATCACGCTGTAAGTGCAGATGCTAATCTTATTGGTGATCTGTCCTCTATTTTAGCTGATGATGAGACGAGCATGGCCAGAATTTTAAAGTTTTGTGACTCATCTGTGCTCTGGCCAATGCTTCTAGGCTGGAGAATTTAGTTCGTTGCAGAGTGGCTGGCTCACCCTTTTTTATTTTGTGTCAACCACCAACCGTTACTATCTGCTCTCAAGCTTCTACTACATACGCAGTTTTGTCACCAGTGATAGAAAAGAATTTCTTGTGACGTTCTTTGTATCTCTCATCTTTTATGTCAAGTTTTACACTCGCCTCGCACTGTTTCCGTCCGGGCGCTAAAGAACTGGATGTCGCGCACCCTGGTAGAATACTCAACACCACTACCATCACCATCACAACACTCTAGCAGACGTCCTGCTCTTTTTTACCGCACAGATGGGGAACGATATGACGCGCGCTTCGTGGCCACAAGCGCTAGAAACGTGTGCGTAAGATTGCAGTGTTGGGGCTGGATGTCTTACATGTGCGCAGGAACTCCAAGACGTATCCGAGGCACGTTCTTCCGTTATGAACATTTTCCAGAAAATGCAAGCATCCCTGGAGCTTGACTGTTTTTCCCCGAGAGACGAATTACCAATATGATAATCATCTTCCTTGGCCCCACAGTCGCCTGTTCTCAATCCCATTTAGCACGTACGGGCTGAGCTAAAAAGACTCTGTTGCACAATTGACTAGACTCTCCTCCGGAAACTGTGGGTGCCCTATGTGATTTACGCCATTCTTCGTGGGGGAGAACTGCTGTGAATGAGGATTTTTTGCCGGCCGCGTTGGCCGAGCGGACTGCGGCGCGACAATCACGATCTGCACGGCCACTACGGTCGGGGGTTCGAATCCCCCTCGGGCATGGATATTTGTGCCGTCCTTAGTATTAACTAGTTCATAAGTAGTTTGTAAGTTTAGGGACTGATGACCCCGTAGTTAAGTCCCATAAGCTCTACAAACATTTGACCATTGAACATTTGAGGATTTTTTCCGTAGACTTCAAATTCTATGCCTCCAAAGATCCAGGCTATTCTTGATGTCAGTGACATGTGGACAAAATACTGAATCTATACCTACGATGCTCTTCATTACATTTTAATCCAGTTTTCTGTAAAAGCCTAAATGCTCATTAGGCCGTCTTGCTCATTTCAAAACACAAATCCTTGCTACTGTATTAGATGTATTTTTATTGGAGGTTAAGTAAATATCACCCTCCCAGGAAGATTATTGTTATTGTTAAAGGAGCTCAGGTAAACATTAAATGTCAAGGTAGAATTGTTTTAGACGTCAAATTTACAAACCATTATAAGTTATTTGCTGAAGAGAATACTGAGAAAAGATAAAAAAGAAAATATAATTTAATATCCACAATAAAACAAGAAATATTTGAGACTGGTTAAAAAATTCAATCCCACACAAGCTACACCGCCCAGAACGTAAGCCTATGCGCTGCCAAGCTGGTGCCGCGCAGTGTAGCGTTCGACGAGGCCCGCCGTAGCTGAAGAACGAATACCAAACAGAAAACAAGAAATACCGGAAGGCACACCCACATCAAACCGCGCCTAAGGACTTAGAAAAATATGCCAATCAACTCATACATTTCTCTTAGCTGAACACGATAAAGACACCAGGTGTCGGTCGAAATAATTAAAAAGAATTGCATCCAATTTCAATGTTTTTGCTATGACTATTTTTCTGTTCGTTTAAAAATCAAACTATAATGAAACGAAAACTTTTGAAAGAATATGGAACCTAGAAACGCCTACAACTGCACACTTTGTAACGAATTAACTGGACACTTCAAAATAAAATATCGTACAGGTGTGTTTTGCAGAAAAAAATAACAAAAATATAAATAACTAGCAAACCCGGCAACGCTTCACAGTAGCTTCTCCCTATGTCTATCCCTTCCTTCCCCTTCTTTTGTGCATCTCCTCCTCCCCCTACCTTCACACCACTCCCTCTTACCCCACACCATATCCATCTCCTCCCCCGTCCTATCATCCCCCGTTTTAAATCCATTTCATTCCCCCATACTCTGTCTCCTTCCCACCTCTCTGATCTTATTTAATGTTATTGCAATTCGGAACTTGATTGGGGATAGAAGTCAAAACAGACAGGTAAATCATTTGGAAACGGGTAATTAGACGTTTCAAGCCGCTCTATCTGTGAGGTTATTAGCTTCAATGGCCACTCGTTTAATGGTTGCATTGCACGAACAGGTATGATTATAAATGTAGGCATAAAACAACTTTTCTGTTTTATGTTTACTGCACAGCTTAGCATATTTTTCTCGCAGCGACCAGCATCGAAATGTTTCTTATGACACATTTATATCTTATTAAGAGATTTTCAGTTAGATACAAAGTAATTGTAGCATGAACATACTTTAACGATAGAAATTCCATATGAAACAAAACAAGTAATTGGAATAAAATAAGTGTGATGGCAATAAAGTATTTCGAATGTCTGTGTAATGCGTTCATTTCTTGTCTTGTTAGGAATATAATTGAAACACGATTAACAACATTGCTACAAACCGGTAAACTTTTACAATTCGCGACACATGCGTGGTATAGCTATGTTGGCAACAGCTGTTGGATTGTGGGAATAAAGCCGACCAATCGTGACAAAGCTTCAGATAGCCAATGAAATTTTAGATGGCGACAGTTTGTTCCAAAGCCAACTGATGCATCCGCTGCGTAATCGACTGCTGGATTGTATCTGTACCCCAAACGTTCAATTATAATTGCCACTCGTGGCCGTCTGTTTTGTCGACGACCCAAAACATTTCGTGCGTAAACTGCAACTGAGGGAGTCGAACTCGAGTGTATCCTTTATTCCAGAGTCATAACGGATCGCCTGGGGAAATTCTTTTCGATTTATCTGCAGCGCTGTGTACGATCTTCGTCGGTCTCATGGACTACAATAACATAGTAAGATTGCGTTGCACGTACGCCGACCGATATTACGCCGACGCAATGGAGGCATTGTTCTAAAAAATAAACCACGATTTGAACTTAATTTGTAACACTCAAAAATACCACAAAATAACATCAATTCTATCTTTACAATGCTCCAAAGATATGATCTCCACCGATAACATCATGGAGGTAAGAATATACGGAGGGGCTTGTAAAGAAACAACATTTCATGTTAAATCTGTATAACAGTTTTAATCTTGTGTGCATAACGCCATCTCCGTTTATTCTAACCTCCTTGGCGTATTTGTTCGTTCTGTTACAGCGTAATTGGTCGCTAGGCGAGTAGCGAATGAATAATCTGATTGTTGGAGAATCGAGAAATTGATCCCAGCTGCAAGCGTACCTTGAGTTTTTCTCAAATTCTGATATACTACGCGGTCAAACAGGACAAAAAGTATCCTATGTCCGTCTCCTGCTTCTAAGCTACCTCCCCACCAATTTTGAGCCAAATAGGTTCAAACGTTCTTTAAATTATATCTATGCATATAAAAATGAATTGCTGTTCGTTGGCTAATTTTGGTCTTGAAATATTCGTGTAAGTCCAGGGAAGGTTTAAATTAAACGGTGATAAAATTTGGAAAAGTTGTCCGGAAAAGAGGAAAATCGGGAAAAACTTAAACAGCTTTTTCCAATGCGCTGTCAATTACGTTCGTCCAATTGCGATAAAATTTTGTACATTTCATGTTGAAAGCAAGAGGAAGGTTCACATCAAGTGAAAATTTGGAAAAATCTCCCGGAAAGTAGGAAAGCTTAGGAAAAACCAAAAGAGTCTTTTTTCTATGAATAAAAATCAATTGCTATATGGTTTTAAGAGCATCACTTGAGTACGGCTTGACAGGACAATGCTTATTTTATTTATTTATTTTTGTTCATTATGTTCTTGGAAAAGTTTTCAGTAAAAAAAATAGAGACAGTTAAAAAGGAAAGTCGCAAAATTCGAAGCAAGTTTCTTTATCAATGTGTTTTTAAATGTACTCAACACTATAAGTTGGAAACCGTTCATCCGATTACGATAAAATTTTGATCATCTGTCGTTCAGCGAAAGATGAACGTCTTATAAACTAAAAATTTTCGAAATTTACCCGGAAAATTTGAAAATTCGCGAGAACATTCAAAGCAAGAGTACATACATATTAGCAATTGCGAAGCATTGCCGGATCGACTATATGACTAGAAGACCCGGTGAACTTCATATCACTTACCTCTTAATATAAACCATATTTATTTAAATCATATGTATTTTAGACCCAGTAGCTTTATAAAGGCATCATCAGATATGGTAAGTATCGGCTCCATAGAGGGCGGAAAGAGTGGGCAAATGACGCACACATGTCCAGGATAATGTTCATGTCACTTTCATGGAAGTTCAGGGCAGGTTGAAACGATAATAAAATATGGAAAAGTTGCAGGAAAATTTAGAATTAAACCGTTTAAAATAATGACTTGGTTGTTGTATTGTGTGCGTTCAGAAATATACTTTGAAAGAGTACGCTTTACACGATCTGAACCCGTATATGAATTATCAAAGATAAAAATGAATTGCTGTTCGTTAGTCTCGCTAAAACTCGATTTGGCTATGTATCATTACATAAACCACTTAATATATTCTGATGATATCTGGTGTGGAGACAGCTTGAGCGCTGAAGTACCGGATAAGGTACTTTAGAAAGTGTGTAATTCAGGATAATTTTTGATTTGAAGTATATAAAGCGAAATATCGAACAATAATTACTCTCTGTAAAAGCTACTTGCTCTTTGACTTCTTAACTTTACCGTATCTCAGAAAATGCTTTTATTAGTTGCCACCACAGACATGTGGTTCCAACGCCTACGTAATTTGATTCAACCAAAGGAATACCGTGCACCTATAGCGTGTTTAATCCACATCTATTACACCAGAAAAAAATTAAACTTGATTTGTCATTCTGACACTAGATTGTTGTGTTGGGTGCATTCAGAAATTTACTAAAATACATATGATTTAAATTAATGTTTGTATTAAGAGGTTAGTGATACGAAGTTGACCGGGTCATCTAGTTATATAATATATTTAATAACATAATACAAAGTTAAATATATAAAAACAATATTTTAATATGTAATATTTTTATTTATTTAATTTTATATTATTTATCGTTCACGTTGTAGCGTACGTCGTGAATAATAACACAGATTCACTGTTTACGTTCTGTATTTTCAAAGATAAAACTACATCAAAGATTCAATTATTAATCCAGAGATATTTACAAAGACATTACAAAATAATATCAATTCCTAACATCCTCCCCACCCTGGTCAACCTCCAGGGGGATGACCAGTTGAAAGGGACGAACTATTTGGTGTCCTTCTGGTGTGCATAGAATTACTGTTCGTACTTTCTGATCTCTTCCTTCGACTAGTCTCTCTATTCTTGCTTTCTTCCATAGGTGGCGCGGGCGTCCATCTTCTTGTACCAGAGCAACATCACCGGGGCGGAACTTGATGACTCTTGTCGAAGTACCCCGAACTTCGTGGAAGCTTCTAAGTTGCAATAGATATTCTTTAGTCCATCGCTTCCAAAGGTCATCTGTCAACTTCTGTTGCAGTTTGAATTCTTTTGTCAAAACAGATATAGTCGACGGTTCTGGTCCTGTTGGCACTGTCAGTAGTCCTTCACCAATAAGAAAGTGGGCTGGTGTTAAAGGTTCATCGTCGTCTCCTTGAGAAATTGGTCTCGAATTCACTGCGGCTTCGATATTAATCAGCGTGGTTTTGAGCTGCTCTTCCGTTAACCTTGATTGACCAAGTACTTTTCGTAGGCATCGTTTGATGGTACCCACCACCCTCTCTTAAAACCCTCCCCACCAAGCCGCACGGGGGGCGATAAATTTCCATGAAATGCCATCCCTGGCTAGGACACGCTGAGTCTTTGGGTTAGATAACGCACTCCATATTTCAGACAGTTCAGCATTAGCTGCATGGAACGTCTTTGCATTGTCTGTGTAGACTGTATGGGGTAGTCCACGTCTACCAGCGAGTCTTTGAAGAGCCATGAGGAATGCGTCTGTTGTCATGTTAGAGCACAATTCCAAGTGAACTGCACGTGTCGTCGCACAAGTGAAGAGTGTTATGTATGCCTTTTCCATGGTAGTGCCAACCTTTACATAGAGAGGGCCTGCAAATTCTGTACCAGTTATAGAACATGGCTTGGATGGTCTTACTCGATCGGCTGGTGGGGGTGCTTCAACTTGTTGGCCCCGTAGATTGTGTAGAATTTTGCAGGGAAGGCAGGAGTGCAAAACTCTCTTGATAACTTGACGGGCACGCAGGATCCAGAACTCTCTTCGAAGCTCTTCCAACACTATTCTCACGACAAGATGATGTAGTCGAATGTGCATTTGCTGAACCAGTAAAGTTGTGAAGTGATGTCTACCGTCGAGGAGTAATGGATGACGTTGCTCGTTAGGGACAGCTGCGTAGTGTAAGCGTCCTCCAAGTCGGAGAAGACCATCTTCTAGGTAGGGATTGAAACATGCTATTTTAGAGTCTTTCGGGACAGGTTGATTGTTATTGAGTGCATGGAGCTCTTGTGAGAAGCATTCCTGTTGAACAGCTCGTATCCAGTAATGACGTGCTTGAGCAAGTTCGAATGCCTTCAGCTCTCCCTCGAGTTTCGAACTTTGTCGAATGTTGTGAATGAATCTTAGTATCCACCCTGTTACGCGAATCAGTTTCCAATAGGAGCTGAATTTGGAGCAGTCCATAATGTTAGAAGAAGTGGCTACTGCCATCACATGCTGTAAGTTTTTCTTTTCTTCTGGTAGGTTATCAGTCATGAGTGAAACGTTAGATGGCCATCTTGATTCTGCAAGTGCAAGCCATGGAGGCCCCTTCCACCAGTGGTTCACAGATTGTATTTGGTTACCATAAAGTCCTCGTGTAAGATGGTCGGCAGGGTTCTCACTCCCGGGGCAATGTCTCCATTGACTGGGATTTGTATGGGTGTGGATCTCTGTAATTCTGTTGCATATAAATGTCTTCCACCTGTTTGGGTCACTGCGTATCCAACCTAAAGTCACCATAGCGTCTGACCACAATACTGCTTCAGTTATTTTATGCCCTGTTGCTGTGCAGTAGTAATACAATAATCGTGAACCTATTAACGCTGCTAGAAGTTCAAGCCGTGGAAGAGTTAACTTCTTGATGGGGGCGAGTCTGGTTTTGCTACATGCCAAATGAACAACAATATGGTCTTCCACGGTCGTGCGAATATATAAAGCCGCTCCATATGCTCTCTCAGAGGCATCGCAGAAGACGTGGATCTGAGTATTGGTCTTTGTTGAAGTTACTAGCCATCGTGGAATTTGTATTTGAGACAGTGAAGGTAGGGTAGAAAACCAAGTGTTCCATCGGGATCCAATATCGGGTGGTAGCAACTCGTTCCAATCAATACCTCTGTACCATGTATCCTGAAATAACAATTTTGCAATAAGAGACACTGGAGAGAAAAATCCTAATGGATCATAAAATTTGGCTGTAATCTGCAACAGTGTCTTCTTAGTAGTGGGGCCTACAGGAATCCTACTGGTAATATCCATTGCGTTCATGTAGAAGCAGTCTGTTTCTGTATTCCAGTAAACGCCAAGAACTTGCGTTTCCGGTTTTATGTCTTGTCCTTCAGCCCTCCATATGGTCTTTAGTTGATCCGAATTGGTGGCCCATTTCGCTAAATCGAAACTCAGTAGTTTCATCATTGCGCTGAGTTCATAGTACAGAGTTATAGCATCATTATCATTCTCCGTGCCAGAAACGAAATCATCCATAAAGAAGCTGCTCACAACAAGAGGTGCTGCAAGGAGAAACTTAGTTCTATGTCGTTCAGCTAGTTCTCTCAGTGTTGCAGAGAGTAAAAATGGACTGCATGTTAGTCCAAATGGCAGTCTCGTGAAGCAATAAGTCATTACTTCGTCTGTCGTCTGGTAATTTCCATCACTGTCTTTGATTACGCAGTACCATAAGAATCTGGTTAAGTCCCTGTCACTTTCATGTAAGACTAATTGCAAAAATGTTTGTTTAATATCACTGACGATTGCTATCTGATGTAGTCTGAATCGTAACAATATGGCGAATATTTCTGGTAGAAGATTCGGTCCCGCTTCTAATGCGTCGTTGAGAGAAGGTGTATTGGCTTCATGCGATGATGCATCAAAACTATCCTCCACTTCGTCTTACCACATTTCTCTCTTTTCACTGCTTGATGTGGAAGATAGAATATGTCATTTCCAAGATCTTCCGTGGGGGCACATTCTATATGACCTTTTGTAATGTAGTCCAACATGTGACTGCAGTACATGTCCTTAACGTTTTCGTTATTGCAAAGTCTTTTATGCAATGTGTTAAATCGACGTTCTGCGTTGAGTCTGTTACTTGCCAGCGGAACATCTTGTTTTCTTGGGAGACGTACGACTCTTCGATGGCCTCGCACACAATAGGATGAACGAAAATCCTCAAGAACTGCGGAATCACTTTTACTCAAAGCTCGAGGAGGGTTTGCCGTTAATCCAATCGTTTCTAAGTCCCAGAACTTCCGTAATTCATCATCAGATGGTGAGTATGTTTCATGGATGAGATTTACAGCAACTGAATTAGCACAAACTCCCGAACGATTTCCACTTAGGACCCAACCAAATATGGTGGGAATTAGAACAACCGACGGAGAAATACTGACAGGTGAACTAGCCTTGACTATCCTCCAGTAATGGTCACTACCGATTAAGATCTCTATTGGTAAGTCTTCTTTAGATCCAGTTTTAGGATCAGCTAACTGAACTCTGCAAAGATTCACTTTGGTGACAATGTCTTGTGAGATCACTGGCTGAGGTGAGAAAGAGTGATCACTTTCGTAAGCAGTAATAGAGACAGTCGAATTTGCCCAGGCTCCATTAATATTAAAACGAACGAGTTTACGGTGACATGAGTAACTTTTCTCTCCCTCAAAAGTACAAACAGTCATCTCATGTTGATCAGTGATTTGTAGTTGTAACTCTTCTATCAGTGACTTTGATATAAATGTAGCTTGGCTTCCGCTGTCCAGTATACACCGAGTCAAACGCCTTAGGCCGGTCGGCCCTATGATGCAAACCTGAGCTGTTTGCAGGAACGTGAAATTTCGGGTCGTAGCATCGATTTGACTAACAGATGCGACATTTATCTGATCCCCTGTTGCCTTAAGGGTATCCTGATTCGTGAACAAAGACCTATGATGTGACTTTTTACAGTTAGTGCAAAGTGCCTTGCCTTTCTTCCCACAGTTAGCTGCTTTATGTCCTCTGTTCAGACATAAGAAACAACGGTTAGAATTTTTTAGTGTCTCTTTTCTTTTCGCAACGTCTGCACCTATCTTACAATCCTGAGCCCAGTGGTCACGAGATTCGCAGAAAACGCAGAACGGTACCGGTTGTTTAGTTACCTTTGTTAACTGTTGCTTGGATTTAGTGCGAACATGGAGAGCTGCCGCGGTAGAGGTGTAACTTGAAGACGTAGGCGACATGCAACGGATCTTTTCTGTGGTGAGAGCTGCCTCTACTTCTTCTCCTATAAATTCAATTAGTTTAAGAATATCACCCTCTGACAGACCTTCACGTTTAACATGTATGATCCAACGCCGACACATGTCGTCTGGAAATGTTCTAAGTATTTTCGGTGCGAGCACTCGGCCATAGGCATTTACATCTTCTCCGAGTGCACGCAGAGCTTGAATACGGCGATTGCAGTCAATAAATGTGGAGTTAAGCACATCTGGAGTCACAAACTGTATTGGCTTAATACTTTCGAGATAATCCAAGTGAGCCTGTATAATTCTATCTTTGTTACCGTAGCGAGCCGCATCTTCTTTGTCTCCTCATATGTTTCGGCTGTCACAGCGATACCTTCCACCAAACTTTTTGGTTCCCCTTCTAAATAACCGCGCAAAAATATGTGCTTGTGAACGGTTGAAAATGAGGCGTTCTTATCAACTGATTGCTCAAACTGTTCCCAAAATCGAGCCCATGATTCTATATCTCCTGAGAATGACTCAAGCTTTATGGAGGGAAGCTTAACTGTAGTTACTGGAGCAGCAGAGGCAGCTGTTGCTGCAAGTTGGGCGTCGTTAACTGAAACATGCGACATGGCTCTAGACAATTTTTTCTCCATTTCTTCTGAAGTTAGTATGAGGACACGCTTGGCAGAATCTATGTACTCATCGCATTTGGATATGTCAGTGGCATAATCATTATCGTCAAGAAGGCTGTGAATTCCGTCATCAAGTCGTATCAATTTATCTAAGGTCTCCTTTAATCGTTCCCTACAGTACTCCACGTTCTCCACGGACGAAGAATCGGTAAATTCTTGTATCTCCTTGACAAACCGCGTAATATTGGCTCTTTCTCTTGTTCGTCTTCTTTTCAGTTGATGCAAACGTGCGCTTGCGTCAGCAGTTTCGACGTCAGACATCTTGGCTATGTTATACGGTACTTCGCAATGTATGGAATGCGGAACTCAAGCAGAACAGATTTACTTATTTCTTAGTAATCAGTGAATATAGCACCACTCAAAGAACTCTGCGTAAAATATTAACGCACGTTACGTACGCTACTTTTAATAATTTCGTGCTACGATACTGTTGTGAATGCCAAACAAACAATCGACAGCGCGTGTGACGTCATCAACTGCAATACCTATCTACTGTCGGGGATTATTACGTATGGTATTCAAGTTACAACAATATTTATTTCTGTGAGGCTTCTACTATTCTTTGCTACTTCAATAATATCTCGCCGTGAAGCAAGGCTACAAATAAATAGTCATTGTACTTATCTCAGTCAGCTGTCGAGACGATGTCGAACTCGTGACGTGATTCCTCATTCACAGCTCCGTATTACTCTGATACGGCGTGCAGTATGCTTACACAATTATCACTGAATCTTGAGTTTGCGTTTTTTTTTTTTCCTTGCCTTCTCTTCCCGGGTTTCGGCACCAATTTTTTTATGTAGCGTACGTCGTGAATAATAACACAGATTCACTGTTTACGTTCTGTATTTTCAAAGATAAAACTACATCAAAGATTCAATTATTAATCCAGAGATACTTACAAAGACATTACAAAATAATATATTATGAATTCCTATTTCGGGAAGGGGGAGGCTCAAAAAAAAAAAAAAAAAAAAAAAAAAAAAAAAAAAAAAAAATCATGAATATTATGATCCTTGATTTATTTTATAAATATAAAGGTATTTTCCTGCTACATATTTATTGTTGTGTCCTTTCCTGTCGTACATAAACAAAAGGTTTGTCGACACCCACATGATTACGAGCGATATGGAAACCCTACTAAAACACCAAGACTGATTAGTAGCATATGTACAAAACAGATTTATCGCAATACTCTACTTATATACACTGAGGGCCGTGCAGGCAGAAGTAAGATACACATTCCAGATTAGACTTTCCAAATAGGAATAACTTAATGTACTCTTCTTCTGTATTCGCATGGACTGGCAGACAGTGCTTGTCTTGCTAACTGTCTCTAATGAACGAAGACTCCATCACTACTGGTCATGCACCAAGAAAACATTGGACGCTGATGCTACTGTAAGTGTACACAATAGCAACTGACGAAGACGGGTCTCACAGACTGTACAGACGAAGAATGACCGTACGAAGACTAGTCGAGGTCGAAGAATGTCGAAGACTGCAACTCCATCGTAGACTCCCCGCTGCTCGTGGCGTCAGCAGCGCAACCTCAGTGATGTCTCACTATCTCCGATGAAACACCGTTCAAATGGTTGTAGAGCTTATGGGACTTAACTGCAAGGTCATCAGTCTCTGAACTTACAAAATACTTATGAACTACCTTATACTAAAGACAGCACAAACATCCATGCCCAAGGGGGCATTCGAACCCCCGATGGGGAACGGCCTCACACATCGAAGCATAGCGCCTCAATGTGCTCGGCCACTCCACCACTCGATGTCTCGATCTACTGACGGCAGTGCTCACGACACCACATTTATCCCTGAATGAATGTCAACCTAAAACCATTTGTCGACTCTCTACCAAATGATTTACAGTAAAAGAATATGACAGTGGAACCATATGAAGAATGATACCATATACATGTGTACCATCATTCAGATTGAAAATATTTACAAAAATTTCACACAAAAGTTACTCGATATTAAATTCGGAACAACTTTTACTTGAAATTTTTTTCAGTCTAACACAAAATAGCCAAGATAGAGCATAATGCCGCCCTCTAGCGCTGTCCGGTGCCGTCAAACACGGCCTTACTCCTACTCGTTCCCACTACTGAGGGCACCTGGCGAGAGCGCCGCGAGCCGCGTCCGGGAGTCGCCTGTGCCGGGAGCGCGGTGCGGTCCCAGGAGCGCGCCGACTCGCTGCTCCCGGCAGGCGGTTAGAGCAGCTGACAGCAGTGCAGTGCCCGGTCAGCCCTCATCACCGCGCCACAATTATTGCGCCCGTCTGGCACACGTCTACATTAATGCTGCCCTCACATGGGACGTGTTGTCCTGATGTGGTGTAGGTCAGACGTGATGTCTATCTAGCTACAGCACGCTCAGAAACGACTCTCTACATTCCACGGAACATAACGTGCTGCTCATCACGATTTGCTTTTTCGACCGCAGCGCTCTTCAGAGCCCACTGTGGGCTGGCGTGTTACTGAACGAAAAACTCAAGAAATTCTCTCATTGACAAAGTTGATTCTTGTTTCTAATAAATAAAGTCGAATGCCGAACATTATAATTGTATTAAATTAACAAATAAGTCACATAAACCGTAATTAAACCAAATAGTTAAAAATATATGGGAGAGTGTAGATGCAAACCTGTTATTTACATCTCTTTTCCTCCACAGCTTGTGACGCTAACCACTATGGTAATAAATCGTCTTAAAAAGAAATGACAACGAATGTAGGATGTTATACTTGCATTATAAGAGAGATCCAGATACGTTAAGGAAACAAAAGAAAAAAAGGGGGGAAAGGCCGCGGCGGGTGAGCCGCGCGCATTGCACCGCCGTGCCGCAGTGCGCGCGGTCCTCCGCCGTCGGGGGTTCGAATCCCCCCTCGGGCATGAATGTTTGTGTTGTACTTAGGTTAGTTTACCTTAATGTAAGTAGTTTGTAAGCTACGGAGTCATGACCACGCAGTTAAGTCTGATAGATTTTTTAAAAAATGAATTACAAAAAAATAAAAAATAAAAAGAAGGATAAAATATTTCGGAAGTGCACAGACTCAACCTTATTCCGCCAACCACTTCTACACCACAGTCAGCAATGCTACCAGGTACGCGATTCCTACTCGCAGGCAGGGGGTTCTGAATTTAGATATACTACACTCTAAAACATGCGGTTAAAAAATCTGATTTTTGAACTTATAATAGTACATCATCTTAGCTTTCGAATAAATCATTCACCTTTTCATAATTCATATGATGGATGGATGGATATGATGTTATGGGCGCACGACAACTAGGTCTTTAGCGCCCGTACAAGATAATTAGGCGATACGTGTGACCTGATTAAAATGAAATGAACACAAATAGGGAACAGAAGAGAAAGTAGCCAAACTAGCCAAACGATAAGGGGAACGAAGCAAAGACCCAACCAAACATGGCAAGGTAGGAACAGTTGGTGAGCATCTAAGGTTTACAGACGTACTCAAAATGCCATGCCAGAGGAATGGAGGGCTATCCATTCGTTAACGTCCTAAAACCTCCAGCCTGAAAGCTTAGGCCAGAGTCCGGAAAGTTCACAGAAATTGAACACTTTCGTCACACTCGCCTCGTCATCAGCTAAAACAGAGGGCAGGGGACCACGAAGAGCCACCGCTGCCCTAGCAGCACGGTAGGAAATACATTCCAGTAAAATGTGTCGTACAGTGACTTGCACACCACAAGCATCGCAAATCGGAGGGTCCTCCCGACGGAGTAAATAGCCATGTGTCAAAGGACAATGCCCGATTCGGAGACGTGTCAAGGTCACTTCATGATGCCTCAATGAATGACAAGATGTTCGCCACGGTCGGACAGTTGGCTTAATCAACCGCAGTTTATTGTTCGTCACTGACTGCCACGTCTCCTCCCACAAACGAAGGGACTTCCGCCGTACCACAGAGAGGATGTCCGACAGGGGAACGGCACAGTGTGTAATACCAGAACCTTCGCAAGCCTCCTTGGCAGCCCGATCAGCCATTTCGTTACCACTAATGCCGACATGTCCTGGTACCCAACAGAATGTCACTTGCTTCCCCCGCTGCTGGAGAGTGTACAATCTGTCTTGAATGAGCTGCACTATTTTCTCAGCTGGATACAAATTGCGTATGGATTGCAGCGCACTGAGAGAATCTGAGCACAGGAGAAACTTCGTACCACGAACCCGCTGCATTTGCTCCAGCGCCCGCAGGATCGCATGGAGTTCTGCTGAGAAACCAGAGTATGCAGGAGGGAGGCGAATCCTGATGGTGGTGCTGGGGAACACTATGGAGCAGCCTATCGAGTCCCCCTATTTGGACCCATCCGTGTACACCACGATAAAATCACGATGCCGATCTAAAATGTGAGAGAACAGAGATTGAAATATAAAATCGGAAGTAGAATGCTTCTGAAAATGTGTCAACTCTAAAAGTAGTCTCGGCCGCTGGAGGAGCCACGGTGGACGTTTACTCCAACCTCGCTGCAAAACATTAAAACCAGACACATCCCTATCAAAAAGACAATCCTGAGAACGTATCCCAAAAGGCCTCGTTTCCCGTAGCCTGGTACAAAAAAGCCGTTCCGCAGGAGGGTGGGCAACGACAGAATGGGCTGGTGTATTTGGCGAGGACAAAGTCATAATATATGCCTGGCGTGCCACGAGGAACTGTCGCCGCATGTGAAGTGGTGGCTCACCAGCCTCGGCGCAGAGACTTGGTATGGGACTCGTGCGGAATGCCCCAGTCGCGAGCCGAAGCCCCTCATGATGCACCACGTTCAGCATCTTCAAATAAGAGGGTTTGCTGACCCATACACGGTACACCCATAGTCAAGGCGAGAACGCACAAATGCTCTGTAAAATCGTAGCAGACAAGTCCTGTCGGCTCCCCACGAAGTGTGGCTAAGACACTTTAAAATACTTAGTGCCTTGAGGCACCGTCTCTTCAAATCTTTAAGATGTGGCAACCAGGTAAGTTTAGAGTCAAATGTCACCCCCAGAAAACGCACAGTGTCTTTAAAATTCAGAACGGTGTCCCTCATCCGTAGTTCAGGTAAGTTAAAAATAGAACGAGAACCGTTAAAACAAACACAATAATAATTCATAACAGTCGTTTTCAAATGATGCTCTTTGTCAAGTGTATGCGCTTGATTTACAAAACGTGTATTGAAAAAGTTCGATAGCGAGCAGCTTAGTGTTCTCTGCAGTTTAGACCACACATTACGGCCAGTGAAATGAAGCTAAAGAAACAGGGAAATTTTTGTGGGTAGTCACATTGACATGTACCTTCTTTCACAAGTAATTGCGAGTTACCTGAGCGCCGTCATGCCGTGACCGCAAGCCTACGAACTCGGCGTCTATTGAGTGTAGCGTAAAGCACTACAGTGCCGAAAAAAATATTTGCTGGCCACTTACGTTTGTTCCGAACTACGTAACTACACACTAATTTTTCTTGGTTGGGAACATTTTACAATGCACAATGATAAAAAAAGGGGGGGGGGGGTCAAATGTTTGTAAATCTATCGGACCAAACTGCATGGTCATCAGTCCCTAGCTTACAAACTACTTAAACTAAGGTAAATTAACCTAGGGACAAACACACACACCCATGCCCCAGGGAGGACTCGAACCTCCGACGCCGAGCAACCGCGAGCTCCGCTGCGAGGTAAATTAGACCGCTCGGCTACTCCACCGCGGCAACAATGATTTGCTTTAGTTTTACGTAAGGTAATACTTCACTTAATAAGAGGTCTTCAACTAGTTTGTTGTCCACATCGTACAATTGTTGGAATACATATTTCGTGTTTTTTTTTTAATTTTTTTTTTATTTCTTTTTTTTTTTTTTTTTTTTTTAGGAAGCTTTTCAAATGTTCACATGTTTGTATAGCTTAAGGGACCTAACTACTAATAGTTGTAAATTGTCGTAGCTGTTCAAATGTTTGTTAAGCTTATGGACTTAACTAAGGGGTCATCAGTCCCTAAACTTACAAACTACTTATGAACTAGCTACAACTAAGGACGGCACAAGTATCCATGCTCGAGGGGGGATTCGAACCGCCGACCGTAGTGGCCGTGCAGACCGTGACTGAAGCGCCTCAGTCTCCTCGGCCACCACGGCCGGCTAGGAAGCTGTGTGACGGAAACTGCTTTTCGATGAACATTTCCTGAATCATCGGATGGCAATTTTCTTTGCCTCCACGGTACTTTCATTTCTATTTTTTCTACTTTAAATGAAATAAAAATGCGCATATTTATTTTAGCCTGCAGATCAGTAAAGGATGAGAAGCAGGTGTCATTTTGTTCTTGTTGTGATTTGGTTTTTCCTTCCTGGTGGGCTTGTGGCCAGCAACAAGAGATCGTCACCCACTGTCAGTCGACGATCGAAGGAAACACAGGGGTGACTGTTTACTACCGTCTACTTCGAGCCAGCCAACTGTTAAATGATTTTGTTGGCACACTGTAGTGACTCATAGAATTATAAGCGAATTAGAAATATGTGGTATGGACTCATCCCTTTAATTTCGACTAACATTTAGGAGATTTTTTCCTTATGTGACCAACTAAACCCTCTACTGACCTGTCTTGCAATACCTGAGGCCAAGGGCAGATATAGGGCGAGAGAGGGGGGGGGGGCCCACGGGCACGAACCTCCCCCCCCCCCATACAGCCAGAAAAAAATGCATACCGTTGGCTCATTCAGGTGTTTTCGGTAATCAGTTTATCACTCTGGATTCTTTTCCTAGACACTAAGAAACAGTACTGCCACGCATTATAAACAGTTTTATTTGAAGCTACACGTTTCGATTTTCCAGTTATTGGTGCAAATTACAAATTTCGACCATTTTTCCTCAAATGACATACAAAGATTTTCGTGGTAGTAGATATTCTTCTATTAACACAGTCAAGTGCAATCTTTGTGATCGGAAAAGCTTCTTTTGGAAGGTCATGACGTTTGCGTAGTAAATCTACAAAGCACGAAGAAGAAATTGATTCAGTACAACGTGGCACGGAAATCTGATTTTAGGTTTTGAGGGAATATCAAACTTTTGCGCGACATATTTACTTGCTGTTTGATTGTTGTTCAGTGCATTGTATGGTAATGGAACAGCTACGCGGGATACAGTATTGTTTGTCGACAGTAAGTTTACGATTGGTGCGCTGGCTGTTGGCAGCGACAGGAGGCGTCAACCCTGGCTGTAGGGACACGAGGCGCAGCGAGCGGACAGCAGCGTCACAGTGCTGGATGGAATCATTACCCCATGTCCAGGGACAGCGTTAACGTTGAAAGCGCTCTGAAATAAACGAATGTCCTGCAACTAATGCAGATGTTTTCTGCTCCTGGCATCACCGAGTAAAGTCATCTTCAGTTGTCGAATTAATAGACTTCCCTCTAATGCACTATTAGTTTCGGCTCACTATGGCGCCTGTGATTACAAACAATATTACAATGATTTAGACACCATAGACAGTGAAAGTTTAAAAATTTACCGCAAAATAAAAGAGTATCGGGAGTGTGGAACTCTACATATATCAAAATGGCGATCAAACCACGTGCGTCGCGCGGGAATGACCGAGCGATATGGAGCGCAACTTGGCGGAGTAAGCTGCCGCTGCCGCCAGACGTTTGAGTCCTCCCTTGACCTTGGATGTGCGTGTGGTCCGTTGAATGAGTTAGTTTAGGATTACAAACATTTGAATATTTTATTTTTTAAATTTCCGAACCATATGTCCTAGGTTTTTGTACAGTCACCATTAACTCATTTGACTCATTTAATATCGTAATCCTGTGGGCATCATTGTATAAAACTTATTTTTCGACAGCATTGTACAACTGTTTGACTTTTCGAGTGGTCAGTTTTATTCAATTTTGTAGTCCAATTATTCGCAAGTTGGAAATATATGGAGAAACCAATGACAATTTCACAAGACTTCTTCTGTATAGGTATTCACATATACACATCTGAGCATGCTGAGAAACAGTTACAAATCCAATTAAATTGTGAGCCCGAATACCATGTGTACAGCTATGGGCAATCGATTCATCCTAAATGATAGTAGTAGGGCAACGCGGGTATCACCAGGCTAAGATTCGCCCGTCTTCTGTTTCTCATCGACGCCTCCTAGGTGCCATTTTGCATGACGTCATTCAAGATGGCGTCCCCGGAAAATTTGAAATTTCTTTGAATGCTATTAGCAGTAACCCAATTTTTTGACATACTTGCGACAGAGTGCATACGCGAAAGAGTTGTCGTAGTGCATTTACGGTGACCGCGCAGAGGGAAAGGCGCGTCGCCGCAACGCGCCGCACCAGCACCTCAGTCGTGCCCGCGACCAATTAATATTATTAAATTTGTACATCACATTAATGTTGAACAACAACCGCCCCACCAGCCCCCGCCCTCGCCCCTGACGCCACCCCCACTGACAGCCCTAAAGTTTGCCGCCCAAGTGTGGCATGTTCAGGAACTCGAACACTAAAATAACCTTTTTTACAAAATTTAATACTTATCGACGTACACCAACATTGGAAAAAAGGAGACAATTATTCTGTACATCGGACAGTACAATTACCTGGAATAACATCGAACATGTACCTGAAGGTTTCCTAAAAAAATCACTACTGCCCCCACCCATAATTGCCCCCAATTATTTTTTATATGTATTGAGACATCCTATGTTTTAATTAGAACATTCGGAAGCGGTACATACCGTTTAATACATCGAATCTTAAGTACAACTCAAAATATAGACACAGCATTAATAAATTCAGTGTGATGCAACAGGTTTGTATTGTACATTCATCAACAATTATGTAAAACCAAACATTTAGGACTAAAGTTCCAACTGTTCGTTCCCTACGGTTCCTGGGCAAAACAAAATCATAGACGTTGCTTGCAACAGACGAACGAGATGAAAATAGTGCATGTTAGAATATAGCAGTTGCGATCACCACAACCTGTGTGTAGGTAAGCATTCTAGGCATTTTTGTTTGCGGTAGACAGCTAATTGTAATTTAAAAAAAAAAAAAAAAATCCGAGTGCAGTTTAGAGGAATGAAAAAGAAATCTCAACAAAGGAACTTGGAGTAGGAATTTTTGTCTATCCGAGATATCGGACATGTACAGCACTACCTCAGCTCTGTGACTGCTGAATTGGCGAGCGTCATTTCGAATAGGTATGTTGTTAGGTCACTGCTTTTGGGAAAAAAGTTGTATTGTAGACTGTCGGAAATCGTAGATTATTTCACGCATTTTTTATTGTGACTCTCCATTGTACAACAGGGTTTAAATGTCTTCTGGTCTGCTCGATTATCGGTATTTGACCTAGGTCAGATAAATTTTGTAAAGAATCGTTTGCATTGTTACACGATATGTTTGTTAGAGATTCCCTTTGCTATGTTTATGTGGGCATATGCAAGAAGACGTGTACTGCTTCAGAGGTAAACTTAAGCTACTCGAATTCTTGGAATTATCGGAAAGCGTATAAAACCATGTAAGACAATGAGCTCGAAAACTTACCTGTCAAAGTACTGGATGGGAGACAGCGATACATCGATCTAAGGAAAAGTTGTAAAGACTTGGTACATTTAGAAAAAAAATTTCGGTGAAATGTAACAGGGCATGGTCGCTAAAGAGAGAGAGTATTACATTTCCGAACGTGATAAATTTAAGAGCGGCCACAAAGTGCAGATGGTATGATTCCTAATTGAGAGCAGGTAGTGGCTGGTCTTTCTGTCTGAGTCCTGTCAGGAAGTCTGATAACGCAGATCTAAATTTAGACGCATTCCTGGGTGTGTTTACTTCAGCTCACAACAGCAGGTAACGGTGAGCGCAGTGATGCGTCTGCAGGAAAGGCGGCCCGTTGTGTGCTATTATCAAACACGTCTGTCGGCTGTTGTGTACATAGTCTAAACGAACAGCGTGGAGAGGGAATGCTTAAAATAATAAAACGTTACGATATTTTGTTTAAACATTTAGCATATATTTATAGAATTGTTTTCTGTAGCCTGCCAAGAGAACACTGTGTGTTTGTTGTCACACTGCGTATCGAGCTGTACTCAAGTTACTCTTAACACGTCTAGACATCTAAAGAGTGTCAAGATGGACGCACACAAGTTTGTGGTGATCGCTACTGCTATATTCTAACATGTACTACTTTTAACACGTTTGTCTGTTGTTTCAAGGACCTCTATGATATTGTTCTGCCCAGGAACCTTAGGGAACAAACAGATGGAACATGAGTCCTAAATATTTGTTTTTAAATAATTGTTGATAAATATACAATCCAAACCTGTAGCATTACACTGAATTTCATAATGCTGTGTCTATATTTTGAGTTGTACTTAAGGTTCGAAGTATAGAACGAAATGTACCGATTCGGAATGTTCTAATTACAACATAGGATGTTGCATGTTCGATGTTATTCCAGGTAATAGTACTGTCCAAAGTACAGAATAATTGTCTCTTTTAGTCCAATGTCGGTGTACGTCGATAAGTAATAACTTTTGTAAAAAAAGTTTAGTTTATGATGCATGGGTTCAAGTCCCTCACTAGGCTGCATGGGGGCGAAATATTTTGGGGCTGTCAGTGAAGGTGGCGTAGGAGCAAGGGCGGGTGCGGGTGCGGAGGTTAAGTTGTTCACAATTAATTTGATGTACAAATTTAATAAAACCAGTCAGGGCGATTGGCGGCGGGCACGACTGAGTTGCGAGGTGTGGCGCGCAGCCGGCGACAAGTGTTCGTCACGATGCGGTCACCGTAAATGCACTGCGAAAATTCTTTTGCGTATGCACTTTATTGCAAGTACGTCATCGTTGGGGGCGCTCAGCGATGGCATCAGTCTGGCGGGGTGTTCAGGTCTGGACACGTCGGGGTGGTGCCGGGCCAGCGGCGCCAGAGGCGGAGGGGTGGAGGGGGGGTTGTTGTGCTGACATCCAGCGGTTGAAATTGTAAGTTTTTGCCGCCAAAAATTGGGTTATTGTAGGGGCATTCAAAGAAATTTCATATTTCCCAGGGGACTCCATCTCGAATGATGTCATGCAAAATGGCGGCCAGTGGTGTCGATGACAAACAAAAGATCGGCGAATCTCAGTGGGATGAAATCCGTGTTGCCCTACTACTGATGATAAAGGGTGAAACAAATGTGCCGAAATCTGACTTTAAATTCCGTTTTTTTTTTTTGTTTTTTTTTTTTTTTTTTTTAGGTAAATTTTGAAACTATTCACTTTTTAATGTGGTTTAATAATTTTAATGTTTTTGTGTTCAATGGCACTTGATAATGACGTCATAAAGCACAGAAACTAACAGTGCATTACAGATAGTGAGATGGAAGTAAATTATAAAGTTTCATCTAAGAAGAGATTGTATCTTTGGAGCATAATTTGGGTGTTGCCCATAACTTATTCTCACAACGCCCTTAAGGACATGTTCTCGCTTCTCAGCCTAGTGCCCCCATCTCCCAGTTCCCAATAAAAAAATTCTGTATCCATCACTGTCTGAGGCTAACCTAAATCTCCGTATGTAGAAAATTCGAAAGTACCATCTTGCAGACCAAGACAAGCGAAAATTTTCAAAAAGCTATGTATTGTGTAGTAGGAGTAGGTGCATCTATAAATATGTTCGTCTTCTTCTTCAACTAAAACTAAAAAGCTGTTAAATGTAATGTAGAAAAAATTTTTTTCTGTGCATCAACAGAAAAGTCGCATTTGCATTACTTTCATCTTCTCTTCTAGTTCCAAACACGAAATATATATTCAATGAATTGTATGACGTGGACAAAAAACCAGATGTATGCCACTCATAAAGTTAAGTATGATCTGATGTAAAACCGTAGCAGATCGGTGTCCATTACAATCGGTTGCCACACAAGAAAAATTGGTTCATAATTGTTTTCTGGTAATGGATCATTAACACATCACGAAGGACCATAAAACCTGCCAGAAATTCAATTTGTTTTGGCACTTCAGTGTTTCATGCTACGTTCAACAAAAGCTGACTTCGTAGGCTTGCGATCTGGACATGACAGCGCTTACATAACTCGCAACTACTTGTGAAAGGAGCTAGATATCAGTGCAATTATCGTTTCAAAAACTTTTCTGTTCTTTTAGCTCCAATTCAATCGCTGTAATATATGGTCTAAAATGCATAGAACAGTAAACTGCCCGGTATCTAACTTTTTAAAAACACGATTTGTAAATCAAGTGCATGTACTTGACAAATAGCGTCGTTTGAAAAGGACTGTAACGAATTATGAAAAGGTGACTGTTTTATTCGAAAGCTAAGATGTTTTACTACAATGTGTCCAAAATTCAGATTTTTTATCCTCATACTTTCATCAAAATCGAGTGAGGAACATTACGGAACGAAAAACTTGTGCAGAATGAAAAGAAGAACTTTTTATTTTTTCATAGACAAGGCAAAGCTCGTAAGGAAAAAATAATTTCATAAAACGGTGAAGCGTGGTCTTGTATACCGTCAACAATTTTTACAATGTGAAAATCGAAAAAGTGGCCTTTCCCCATTTTTTCGTCTCGGCCTGGCCCGGCACGGTGTGACCGTGCAGGCTGGTGGCGTGCACCTACTAGGTTGAGGAGCCTCACCTTGACCAACACCGCCTAGAAGACGAGGCCTCACAACTGGCCGTGCCTACGTCACACCTAACGGTAGCAAACGCTAGCTGATGGCCGGCTGCTACGCGGCGTGCCCCAGCAGCCAGCCTGTGAGCTGGCGGACGCGGCCTTTAGATGTGACGTAGGCACGGCCAGTTGTGAGCCCTCGTCTTCTAGGCGGTGTCGGCTTGGCCCTGTTGGCGCGACGTGAACGCGGGAGCATTGGGATTCGCCCGGTACTGACGCATCTTGTTCTCGGCTGAGGCCAACGAGAAAGACAGGGCCCAGCGCGCACGTCACGTCACGTAAGTGAGATAGTTCTGAGCCGGCGCGATCGCTAGCTGATCGGCCAGCTGCTGGGGCACAGCCCTCTGCCTCAGCAGACAGCCGCTGAGCTCTCTTACGTGAGGTACGTGCGCGCTGGGGCCTGTCTTTCTCGTCGGCCTCGCTCTTGGCAGTGTGACGTCATGGGTCCCCGTCTCTGCGCCATCAGCAGGCAAGAGCGAGCCGCGATGCGGCGGGAAGCAAGTGGGAATGGCTGCCGTTTTGACCGGCTCTAGTGTCCGGTTATATACAGGTACATGCACAGTGTCATATCGCCGTTATTTTTGCAAATAACTTTGAAACAGTGCGAGATACGGAAAAATATAAGGCATCAAAGTTGTAGAGAATTTTGTCTTCCCAAAATCCCTTTATTAAAAAAATCTCGGTGTTAGGTCCGTGTGATATGCAAAAACATTGTTTTTAATTTTCAACCAAATGTGTTTCAGCACCTCTGTCCCATAATCAGTGGAAATTTGTATTTATTTATTTATGGCTGTGCAATTCAAAATACATTGTTTTATTACTAACCTATAAGTGAATATTAAGCGTAAAAGTCATATGTCTTATCTTTGGTTATTACTTTGGTTTTACATTTCGTGGGCATGTACGACCCTTTTTACATAATTCGGCAATGGCAGCGTTATAATCTGCAACCAAATAATCTGTCGACTTTACATGCTATTTACAGTGTGGAAAGTAAATTTGCTAGGTTGCAGTATTTTATCATCAGCCTGTATTATCTATTACTTATGGTTTCTTTGGAACACACTTTCTCTTCCGCGTTTCTGTGGACAATACACATATTTTTCGGAATTTTTTCTTTCATCATCACTTCACACTTGAGCAAAATCGACTCTGAACGCTTTGTTATTACGCGCACCTACCAATCGGCCGCCATTTGTTATCCGGTAGGAATGACGGTCGATTGGAATGTAGTGTATTTTCTCTGTCTGTTTGTGTGACTGTGTGTGTGTGTGTGTGTGTGTGTATGAACGTTTCAACTATCTTTGTCATCAACTCTGTATAAGTCCTTTAATGTGTGAAATAATGTATTTTTGCATGGTGTGGTATATTCATTCATGGCTGATTTTCCCTCTGCTATTGCTCCTTTTTGTGGTAGTTTTCTTCTATTATGAGTTTAAGATATAGGATGTAGTTTGATTTTAATGTTTTACACTCAGTGATATTTACTTTTTGTGGGGTCGTGACCTGTGTTCTGAATTGTTACATTTTTGCGCAACAGACACTATCGTATGTATACATTTTGTGTTACATATGAATATGGTATACTTTGTTACAATACATCATAATTCTACAATTTTGATACTGTTTATACATTAAGTTTTTTGGGGGTGAACAAGGTAGGTAAAGTTAACTGTGTATTGGTGTGTCATTATTTTAATTCTCAATTAAATACAATATCATTGAAAGAAAGTATGATGGTTAATATGTTCCGTGGTAAGTGCTTCACTGAAATGGATTATGGGAAACGTAATAGTGGGGAATTTGTCAGCTGTACACTACAAACGGTTATCTTGCCAGTTTGGAGCCAGTGGCATTGAAATCTTCTTTTTAAAGATTTGTGAACGATACTGTTGACGTTTGGCCTCATGTCAGTAAGAATTTAATGGCTTTTTGGAATATCTAGATTCAATCCACCCGAATTTTAATGGTTAAATCGAAGGATCGAACGTGAGTTGCGCTGTCTGATGTCATATTTCAACCTGCACCATAATAAACGAAAAAATTAAATAATTATATAAACAAACCGGAATCCTTGCTCTGCAAATGGAGGATAAGACCAAATCCCACAAAAAGTCAAGCAATCCTTTTTCGACACATAAATCTTTTTCGCCTTAAAGCTCAAGATCCACACAACCTCAATATCCGACTCTGTGAACAAGACATAATTCAGCAATATAATCCACCCCCATGAACCACAGACATGGCCGAGGTGGGGTGGCTTGCGTGGCTCAACGATACAGATAACCGTACCGTAGTTACAACCACAGCGGAGGGGTATCTGTGGAGAGGCCAGACAAACGTGTGGTTCCTGAAGAGGGGTAGCAGCTTTTTCAGTAGTTACAGGGGCAACAGTCTGAATGATTGACTGAGCTGGCCTTGTAACATCAGCTAATGTGGCTTTGCCACACAGTTACTGCGAACGGCTGAAAGCAAGGGAAAACTACACCCGTTACTTTTCCCGAGGACATGCAGCTCTACTGTATGGAAATATGATGATGGCATCCTCTCGGGTAAAATATTCCGGAGGTAAAATAGTCCCCCATTCGGATCTCCGGGCGGGGACTACTCAGGAGGATGTTGTCATCAGGAAAGACAATACTGGCATTCTACGGATCGGAGCGTGGAATGTCAGATCCCTTAATCGGGTAGGAAAATTAGAAAATTTAAAACGGGAAATGGATAGGTTGAAGTTAGATATAGTGGGGATTAGTGAAGTCCGGTGGCAGGATGAACAGGATTTCTGGTCAGGTGAGTACAGGATTATAAATACAAAATCAGTTGGGGGTATCACAGGAGTAGGACTGATAATGAATAAGAAAATAGGAATGCGGGTAAACTACTATGAGCAGCACAGTGATCGCATTATCATTGTCAAGATAGATACGAAGCCAACACCGACAATAGTAGTACAGGTTTATATGCCAACTAGCTCTGCCGATGATGAGGACATCGAAGAAATATATCAGGAGCTAAAGGAAATTATTCACACAGTTAAGGGGGAGGAAAACTTAATTGTGATGGGAGACTGGAATTCGGTAGTAGGAAAAGGAAGAGAAGGAAAAATAGTAGGTGAATATGGACTGGGCAGGAGGAATGAAAGAGGAAGTCGCCTGGTAGAATTTTGCACGGAACATGATTTAATTGTAACAAACACGTGGTTTAAAAATCACAAAAGAACGTTGTATACGTGGAAGAGACCAGGAGACACCGGAAGGTATCAGATAGATTTTATAATGGTAAGACATATATTCCGGAACCAGGTTATAAACTGTACGACGTACAGTATATAGACTCTGACCATAACTTGTTAGTCATGAACTGTAGGCTGAAAAAAAAAAAAACAAAAAAAAAAAAAAAAAAAAAAATTGCAGAAAGGTAGGAAAATAAGGAGTTGGGACCTAGATAAATTGAAGGAACGTGAAGTTCTGGAGAATTTCAGAGGGAGATTTAGGCAACACTTGACAGAAACAGGGAGAAATAAAACAGTAGAAGAGGAATGGCTAAAATTGAGAGATGAAATAGTGAAGGCAGCAGAGGACAAAATAGGTAGAAAGGCAAGACCTACAAAAAATCCATGGATATCACAGGAAATACTAAATTTAATTGATGAAAGGAGAAAATATAAAAATGCAGTAAATGAAACAGGCAAAATGGAGTACAGACGACTAAAAAATGAGATTGACAGGAAGTGCAAAATGGCTAAACAGGAGTGGCTAGAAGCCAAATGCAAATCTGTAGAAGAATGTATAAGAAGGGGAAAAGTAGATACCGCTTACAGGAAAATAAAAGAGACATTTGGGGACAAGAAAAGCAACTCTACGAATATCAAGAACTCAGATGGGAAACCAGTTCTCAGCAAAGAAGGGAAAGCTGAAAGCTGGAAACAGTACCTAGAGCAGCTCTACAAAGGAAATGAACTTAGAGACGATGTTGTAGGAAGGAAAGAGGAAGTAGGTCAAGATGAAATAGGATATACTCTACTGAGAGATGAATTTGTCAGACCCCTGAAAGACCTAGGTCGGAACAAGGCCCCAGGTGTAAATGACATACCCTGAGAGCTACTAAAGTCTCTGGGAGAGCCGGCCATGACAAGACTATTTCAACTGGTGTGTAGGATGTATGAGACAGGCGAAATACCCTCAGACTTTAAGAAAAATGTAATAATCCCCATTCCAAAGAAATCAGGTGCAGACAGGTGTGAAAATTACAGAACCATCAGCTTGATAAGTCATGGTTGCAAAATTTTAACACGAATTATCTATAGGAGAATGGAAAAGCTGGTAGAAGCTGACCTCGGGGAAGATCAGTTTGGATTCAGGAGGAACGTAGGAACCCGGGAGGCAATACTCACTTTACGTCTTATATTAGAAGATAGATTAAGGAAAGGCAAACCTACATTTTTAGCTTTTGTAGATTTGGAGAAAGCATTTGCAATGTTGACTGGAATACACTCTTTCAAATTTTGAAGTCAGCAGGGGTAAAATATAGGAAAAGGAGAGTTATTTACAACTTGTACAAAAGCCAGACCGCAGTTTTTAGACTCGAAGGGCATGAAAGGGAAGCATCAGTTGGGAAGGGAGTAAGACAGGGTTGTAGCCTTTCTCCGATGTTATTCAATTTGTACATCGAGTAGGCGGTGAAGGAAAGCAAGGAAAAATTTGGAATAGGGATTAAAGTTCAGGGAGAAGAAATAAAAACCTTGCGTTTTGCTGATGACATTGTAATTCTGTCAGAGACAGCAAAGGACCTGGAAGAATAATTGAATGGAATGGACAGCGTGTTGAAGAGAGCGTATAAAATGAACATTAACAAGAGCAAAACAAAAATAATGAAATGCGGTCTTAGAAAATCAGGCGATGCTGAAGGAATTAGATTAGGTAACGAAACAATGAGGGTGGTAGATGAGTTTTGTTACTTGGGTAGTAAAATAACATGCGATGGTCGCAGTACAGAGGATATAAAATGCAGAATGGCAATGGGAAGAAAAGCATTTTTGAAAAAGAGAAATTTGCTAACATCGAATATTAATTTAAGTGTAAGGAAGTCTTTTCTGAAGGCATATGTGTGGAGTGTTGCCTTGTACGGGAGTGAAACATGGACGATAAGCAGTGCGGACAGGAAGAGAATAGAGACTTTTGAAATGTGGTGCTACAGAAGAATGCTGAAGATTAGGTGGGTAGATCGCATAACTAATGAAGAGGTACTGAGTAGAATTGGTGAGAAAAGGAATTTTTGGCATACCCTGACTAAAAGAAGGGATCGCTTGGTAGGACACATTCTTAGACATCGAGAAATCGTAAATTTAGCATTTGAGGGAAGTGTGTGGGGTAAAAATCGCAGAGGGAGACCAAGAGACGCGTATAGTAAGTAAATTCAAATGGATGTGGGTTGCCGTTCTTATGAGGAGATGAAAAGGCTTGCTCAGGATAGAGTAGGGTGGAGAGCTGCATCAAACCAGTCTCAGGACTGAATACCATAACAACAACAGTGTCAAATATCTGTATCTGGATGACCACCTAAACTGGGAGAAAAATACTACGGAGAAAATAAAAAGAACCGGGAGAAAATTCAATTCCGTGAGGCTCATAAAATATAGAACAAGAGATATTAAAACATCCAAAAGTTCTCAGCGCATAGGGTATAAAAACGTCGTACGCCCAATACTAGATTACGGATCACAAACTTGACATACACTATAAGAATTCGTTCTACAGAGCGAAAAATTGTTTGCATCGCTGGAAATCTACGATCGAATTTCCGTCATTTTACTACATGATACCTTAGTACTAAAAACTTACTAATGTAACTGAAGGAAGAATGTGGCAACTTTGGACTGAAGATACTATAATTGAGCAATAAAACATCTACTAAAACATAACCCCACAACACGTGGCAAACCGAAATTCGAATATGCCTTCACTCCTTGCATTATACTGGAACCACCTCTGAATTACTCTGACCCCTAGAAGATGAAGACATTACCGAAACCGTTAGCAGAGCAAAACCATACACAGGCATTTCGGATGATCTAGTAAGACAACAGCAATAACATTATTAGTCTTGCGCATGGTAGTTCGCGACCGGTAGCGCTCACTTTAGTTCGCAGCTCGGTTGCGAACTAGTTCACTCTTTTAGTTCGTCCGCTCCCAGTGACGGCTGAGCGGCGTGGTCTGCGCATGCAGGTGGAGGGAGAAGTCCCCCCACCTAGCTTGCTGCGTGAGCCACTAACGATATCACGCAGACCAAACAAACAGTTTGTGGATAATTTCTCGCGTTTATGTTTTGAGTTATCTTTGTATCTTCGCATTATGGAATTTATTAGTGAGATACTGTAGAGTGCATAAACTTCAAAGCAGAAATTTTGTAGCACCGAACTATTTAATGCTAGCTGGCAAACGCTCACCTTGAAAAGGCGAACATCGGCAGAAGGCAAGCACGTGATTTTGCCCGTCGGTTTTCGGAAAAGGATCCAAAGAACTAAGGAGCGAGGTACGATTGGCATAATAGTTCGCGACCGGTAGCGCATATTTTAGTTCGTGACCGGTAACGCATATTTTAGTTCCCGACCGGTAGCTCTCGTTTTAGTACGCGACCTGTATCTCTCATTTTAGTTAGCAGCTCCGTCGCGAAGTAGGTCACCCTTGTAAGTTCGTCAGCTCCCATTTCAGAGACAGATCGTTAACTCATTAGCTCTTTTTGGCTTTTGCTACCGCCGCTGTAAGCGTTTCTTCTTTTGTTACAATAGTTTTTTTTATATACATATATAATGAACAGCGTTGCCCAAGCGTGTGCTATAACACGTATTTTTGGGCAATTAGACATCGAATAGGCAAATAAACCAATTATTTACACAAATGGGTGACATAATGGTATTCAACTACTTTATTTACATAGTACTCGTAGTATTTAATTTTTTAAAAGTAATTTATTTATTAGGTATTTGAAGAATCAATACCTATAAAAAAAAAGCTAAATGCGTTTATTTTGGTGAATAAAAATGCTTTTTTTAATATAACTAACTCAGCTCGAAATGACAGTAACTGGCATGAGAGAATCAGATGATTTTGCTCGTTCCTACGTCCTCTCGCTGTTCCCTGTCAGTCTTCGGAAAAGGAGCGAACGAACTAAGAGGCGAGGGATCTGGGAACTAGTTCGCGTAGTTCACCTGTGGGAGCGCTCTTCGGAACTACTTCGTTCGCGAACTACACAAGACTAAACATTATACTTACGCAAAATTTAGTTAAAAGGAAAATCAAAATGAACGACAACTGAGGAATAACATAGCAACACCTATCGAGTAAATTCAAAACTGGAAATGCTAACTTTAAAGACTACAAGAAACAAAGCCAGGAAATCAGAGCGCACATCCAAAAAAAAATTCAAATGTTTGTAGAGTCTATGGGACTTAACTACGGGGTCATCAGTCCCTAAACTTACAAACTACTTACAACTAAGGACGGCACAAATATCCACGCCCGAGGGGGGATTCGAACCCCCGACCGTAGTGGCCGTGCAGACCGTGACTGGAGCGCCTCAGTCCCCTCAGCCACCGCGGCCGGCAGCGCACATCCCAGCTGAGGTTTCTTTCCGTGGTAGGTTTTCCCTCAGTCATAAGGCGAATGCCGGGATTTAGCAGAAGCTATACAGCAAAGGTCTCTCTACGTAAGCACCCCCAATTTTTAAAACAGAAAATGTCAGTACAGCATAAACATAACATTGGCTGAAAAGAGCGTGAGCTAAAAAATGTTCAAATGTTTGTAAAGTCTATGGGACTTAACTACGGAGTTATCAGTCTCTAAACTTACAAACTACTTATGAACTAACTAAGGACGGCACAAATATCCATGCCCGAGGGGGGATTCGAACCCCGACCGCAGTGGCCGCGCAGACCGTGACTGAAGCGCCTCAGTCCCCTCGGCCACCGCGGCCGGCAGAGCGTGAGCCTTCCTGCAGTCAGAAATCTCCTTTGGAGAGATAATGAAAAAAAAAATGCACAACGGGTGAGGGATGATAGAAACTAGATGACACCCAAATTAAAGGCCTTTTTACCCTACGCTGGAAGCATTTCGAGCGGGATTGATCGCATTTGGCAAAAAATGTGATGTGAAATGTGTTTTCGCCCACTGTCTAAGATTGAGGCACTGTTAGTGTCCGTAAAGAATAATCTTGTTTGTGTAAGGGGGAGGGGGTGTCCATCGTATCCCATGCAATTGTGAGCGTCGTATATTGAACATACTATCAGCACTGTGGAGACCGAAGAACTGAACATAAGCGTCACGCACTATAAAAACAACCTACGAAATCTGCTATTGTAGAATTTTGTCTATAAACAGATCGCCCAATGGAATGTGGCACCACGGAGATTCTGCTGAGTACTTTTAGTTTTTGGATTGTGTTATTAACGAAGCAGCTGAAATGAAACTAGTGAATAAACTTACAAAAAGAGATGGTTTCTTGCTTAAATTCTGCATGGAATTCTGCCCTCTCTCTCTCTCTCTCTCTCTCTCTCTCTCTCTCTCTCTCTCTCTCTCTTGTAAAAAATGGATAAAACTCAAGTCGCCTCACCGTTGATTGCTGAAACTCACCAGCGATATTTCTGTAGTTTATTATCTATGGTTGCCTGATGGCGCTGTTGATTACTTGTTCATTGTGTGTTATCTTTCCTGTTTTCTTGAAAACCTGGGTATCAAATTTCGCTTTGCACTGCTTTCCGTCTGCAGTTTTGCCTTGCAAATGGTAGGATGTTCTCCTGTTAAAATATTGGCGGTTGTTGATGCTGTCAGACGGATTCATCGCGTAAGTTCTTCGTAGGTTTCAATCTGTAAGACATATCTGGGGGCAGATGTAGACGCTGCTCATTACCTTTTGATTATGAAGTGTAGATTGAGACTGAAGAAACTGAAAAAAGGTAGACAAGGAAAGAGATGGAAGCTGGATAAATTGAACAAACCTCAGGTTCATGAAAATTATAGAGGGATAACTAGACAACTATTGGCTAAAATAGGGTAAAGTAAAACAGAAGAAGAGGAATGGGTAGCTTTGAGAGGTGAAAGAGTAAAGTCCGCGTGGATCAAATAGAAAAACAAGGCTAGTGCAAATAATTAGATAGCACAGGAGGTACTGCACTTAACTGATGAAAGGAGAATATATAAAACTGCAGCAAATAAAGGAGGCAAAAGGGAATACAGAAGACTAAGAGGAAGTGAAAATTAGGTAAGCAGGAGGAGCCTGAGGACAAACGTAAGTCTGTAGCAGATTGTATAACTAGGTCATATAAAGATACCACCTACAGGAAAATAAAAGGAACTCTTCCAAAGAAGAAAATCAGCTGTATGAATATCATGAGTTCAGATAAGAAACCAGTACTAAGCAAAGAACCGAAAGCAAAAACTTGGAAAGCATTTATGGAGTGCCTATGGAAGGGAAATGAAGACAGTATTTTATAAATGGGTAAAGAAGTCCAAACGCGATAGAATACGATGCTGCGAGAATAATTTGAGAGAGCAGTGAAAGATTTCGAAACATTTCCCCTGGAGTACCTCTGAATTGCTGATATCGTTGGGAGAGCCAGTCATGGCGAAAATATTCAACCTGGTGTGCTTGCTGTAAGAGACAGTGAAATACCCTCATAGTTAAAGAAGAATAAAATTATTCCAAAATCAAATAAAAAAGTGCTGGAAGCTGTGAAAATTATAGAACTATCAGTTTAAGAAATCATGGTTGTAAAGTAATACTGTAACACGAATTACTTACAAGCGAATGGAAAAATGGTTACAATCCGACCTCGAAGAAGATTAATTTGGATTTAGAAGAAATTTACTTACGTCACGACTTATCTTAGAAGATACGTTACGCAGAGAGAAACTTACGTTTATAGCTTGTGTAGATTTGGAGAAAACTTTTAACAATGTCGACTGGAACAAACGGAGTGAAAGGAATGCAGTGGTTGGGCTTGGGAAGGAAGGACAGAGTCGTAACCTTTCCCCAATGTTATTCAATCTGTACAGTGAGAAAGAGGCGAAGCAAAGAAAGTAGAAATTTTGAGAAGGAATTAAAGTCCAGAGAGAAGAAATAAAAAGGGTGCCGTTTGCCGAAGACATTGTAATTCTGTTAGAGACATATGATCCTCTGCAGCCTTCACTACTCTCTCTCTCTCTCTCAGAGCTACCCATTCTTCGTCTACTGTATTACTTTTCCCCATTTCCGACAATCCTTGCCTTATATTCCCTCTAAAACTCTCAACTACCTCCGGTTCCTTCAGTTTGTCCAGTTTCCATCTACTTAATTTTCTACCTTTTTGTAGTCTCTTAAGTTTTAATCTACAGTTCATAATCAATAAGTTATGGTCAGAGTCTATATCTGCCCCTGGATATGTCTTAACAGTTTGGAACCTGGCTTCTAAACCTACGCCCTACCATTATAAGGTCAATCTGGTACCTTCCAGTCTATTCTGGTCTCTTCCACGTATATAACCTTCTTTTATGAGGATTAAACCAAGCGTATGTGATGATTAAATTGTGCTCCGCACAAAATTCTACTAGGCGATCTCCTCTTTCATTTCTTTTCCCCAGTCCATATTCATCTACTACATTTCCTTCTTCTTCCATTCCTACTACCGAGTTCCACTCCCCCATCACAATTTAGTTTTCTTCTCCTTTGGCGGTCCAAATAAGTTCTTTTATATCCTCATACATTTCTTCGATCTCATCATTGGCAGAGCTAGCTGGCATATAAACTTGTACCACTGTGGTAGGTGTTGGCTTCGTGTCTATCTTTGCTATGATAATGCTTTTACTATGCTGTTCATAGTAACTTACCCGCATTCCTATTTTGATTTTGTTATTCATTATTAGACCTACTCCTGCACTACCAGCAACTGATTTTGTATTAATAACCCTCTAGTCATCTGACCAAACATCCTGTTCATCCTACCACCGAACTTCGCTAATTCCCTCCATATCTTTAACCTATCAATTTGTCTTTTAAAATTTTATAACTTCCCTCCTCGATTAAGAGATAGAAAATTCCACGCTCCGATCCATAGAATGTCTGTTTTATTTTTCTTGATGACGATATCCTCCTGAATAGTCCTCGCCCAGAGATCCGAATGGGGGACTATTTTACTTCCAGAATATATTACCCGATAGGATGCCATCATCATATATTCCTATAGTAGAGCTGCATGCCCTCGGGAAAATTAACGACTATAGTTTCACCTTGCTTTCAGCCGTTCACAGTAAAAACGCCGTCTCACTCAATCATCCAGACTGTTGCCCCTGTAACTACTGAAAAGGCTGCTGCCACTCTTCAGGAAGCACACGTTTGTCTGGCCTCTCCACAGATATCCCTCTGCTGTGGTCGCATCTACGGTACGCTATCTGCATCGTTGAGGCACGCAAGCCACCCCACCTTGGCAATGTTGGTGGTTCGAGATGGTGGGTATTGTGACTAAAAGAATGTATCGAGTGGTAGGACACATTCTGAGACATCCAGGAATTGTCAGTTTAAAATTGGAGGGAAGTGTGTATGTGTGACAGGGGGTGGGAAGGAGTGGAAGGGGGTGAACATCGGAGAGGGGACTGAGAGACTGGTGCAGTAGGCAGACTGAAATGGATATGTGTTGCCGTTCTTATGAGAAGATGAAGAGGCTTGCGCAGGATAAAGTATGGTGTAGAGTTGCACCAAACCAGCCTCTGGACTGAAGACCACAACAACAATGTAAATTATTTAAATTGTAATTTGCCTTTTATTGTCCTACACAAAATTTCTCTTAATTGCAGAAATATCAGGAACGTACAACGAAAAGTTGTAAAACCTCAGGATAATCATTTGTTTCAAAATTATTACGATTGAATCGTTTTTTAATGCAAACATGTACTGTACTAAGTAATTTTATCGTTTTAGACGAAATAGGCGCGTAAAATCATAAGCTAGCAGCAAAAAATTAACTCTTCTTGGTTCATTTACTCGAAAATTCCAATTTGAGGAGATCCTTTCAAGATGACGGAGTTTCCTAAAACTGCACTTTTCAATGCAATGTACTGATATTTTCTGCAAAGTTCTAGCTTTTCCTTATCTCCAGCTTATTGTCTTATGTAAATGGCCTAGAATGAATACCGTGATTTCAAGAAATTATTTGTGCGTTGTGATCGGAATTTTGAAGACAGAAACCAGCCATCGTTTTTAGTTTCAACGTTTCTTCCACATTGTGAACGCTTTTTGAATCGAAACGTTTTTCCTAGAGAGTTCAAAAAAGTTCAAATGTTTGTATAGTCTATGGGACTTAACTACGGGGTCATGAGTCTCTAAACTTATAAACTACTTACGAACTAGGACGCTACAAATATCCATGCCCGAGGGGGGATTCGAACCCCCGACCGTAGTGGCCGTGCAGACCGTGACTGGAGCGCCGTAGTCTCCTCGGCCACCGCGGCCGGCCCTAGAGAGTTCAAATGTTTGTTAAGCTTAATGGACTTAACTGCAGGATCATCAGTCCCTAAGCTTACAAACTACTTACGAACTACCTTATACTAAATACAACAGAAACATCCATGCCCGAGGGGGGATTCGAACCCCCGACCGTAGCGGCCGTGGAGACTATGACTGGCACGCCGCAGACCGCCCGACCACTGCGGCCGACACCTAGAGAGTAATATACCGTTCATACCCTAACAGACACTTTCAGCATCAGACGCAAGTAAATATACATGAATTATAAAGCAAGATATGGTTAGTAGTAATTTCTCATTTCTTTTCCAGTGTTTACGACGGTTGTCAGAGTAGCTGTGTTTACTCTGACAATAATCGCGCTGTTGTCAACATGTAGTTGTCACCACCCAAATGTGCAATCGACTGTCCAAGTAAGTGTTGTGATGTACAGTATTGGGTGACCAAACAAAGAGCTTTGTCCTCATGTAATGCGCGTGCTCTATTTACAGTGTTGCCAAATTCTCGGAGAATCAGTCCCAGATCACTGTATATATCAAGACGTCCCGAACCATATCTCAATAAGCCAAACCAATGCGACAGACGAGTCTCAGAAACCAGCGACAGGTGAGTAAAACTCTACTCCTCTTTATCGTGGCGCAAAATGTACTGTAAACAGTATATTTTCTTAACATACCTCTTAGTACATTATTTATTACTTGCCTGATGGGCGTGGAACAAACAAGAGTGGAAGCTGAAGGCTTTATTCTATGAACCAACCATGAGGCACACATATCACGCATGGAAGGAAACGATGAGAAGATTTTTACATGCACTGCACAAAATGAACATATCACCTATTAGAAATCGGGTCCCACAAAGCTAGAAAGTATTTACACATAGTTCATAGACCGCTACATGATCACAAAAGGTTTCAAGCTATCAGGCCGTTATCAACCTGCAACTAGAATCTTTTTTTTTTTCCTTGTTGTAATTTCAATTCCCCTAAAAATGGAGGGAAACAGTGGTGACATGAAACATTTGGAACGGCGAAAGTGGTGAATAAAAACAGTTGCTCGAAGTCAGTGGCACACAAACAATTAAAATGAGCATAGGGCGGCGGCTATGGTGAGACCTTCCGCTATTGTGGAGTTAAGACAAAAAACACAACACACACTCGGAGAAATACACAAGTTAAAACTAACGGTGTCAGCTGTGGGTTGGCCGTCCACTGTTGTAAAATAAAACAATGTAGCTAAAGCACACCACACTTGTCGAAGCACAAAGAAGGTTCTGTAGATGGTGGGGTACTGACAGCTTTGAAGATGTGGTGTGGGGGAAAGGGGATGAAAGGAGAGGGAGAGGGTGGGGAGGAGCCAGGAGCCACAGAGCCGGTGGGGAAGGGACGGGGGATGATGTAACAGGAAGCCACGGGGAAGAAGGATAGGGGAGGGCAGTAAGAGGAGGATCCAGAGGGATGGGGGATGGAGGAGGGGAGAAGGGCTGGGAAGGGAGGGATAGTCAGGGCCCTCAGGGAAAGAAGGGGGAGAGGGAACAATGAGAAGGATCACAGCTGGTATGAAGGGTAGATGTCAGGTCGGAGGGCATCATCCAGGAGGGGGAGGGTACGGAAGTTGCCACGGGAAAGGATCCGGAGGGTGGACAAGTGGAGAGCAGGGGGAATACAGTGGTGGAGGAGCGGAAATGGACCAGGTGCAGAGAGGAGGGGATGGACTAGAGAATTAGGCGGATCTGATTTGCGGGATATGTAACGGAGGCGGAGATGTTCAATAAAGAGTACGAGTTGGGGGAAAGGAATCAGATCATAGAAGGTCCGCGTGGGGGAGGGAGGATAAAGGGGGATACGGAAGGCGAGGCGGAGGGCATGGCGCTCCAGTATCTCCAGAGATTTGTAGAAGGTGTATTTCAAAACAAGACAGAGACCGTTACTAAAGCTCGTTGTCAGTCAGTCCAGTGCCAGCTGCCACCAGTGCCACATCGTAAACAGCGCTAAAGCTGCCGGACTCAGTCTTGTTGTTTCGACAGTGTAGTTACCACTGACCACAGTTCAGTCAGCAGCCAGCCGCCTTCATTAGAGTACTAGGCTTCTTTAAAGTTGTTAATTGCAGTTAATTGTATCGATAGGATAGATAGGATGTGTGCCTGCTGTGTGCGGACGCAGGAGGAGTTGGCCGCAGTTCGCGAACAGCTGAGCGTGCTGTTGTCTACGGTCAGCCGTCTTCAGGCTGCTGTCACGGGGTGCAGCGATGGTGGGGAGTCTGGTGCGTCGAGTGGGCCACCTCAGGTGTCTCACGCTTCGCTCTCTGTCCCTGCTACCGAGGCACCTTCAGGTGTCGTCGAGCCGCCTTCTCCGCAAGGGGAGTGGCGGGTTGTACGGCGTTCGCGTCGCTCGAGGCGGAAGGCCAATGTGGAGGCTGGACGTCCGCCCGCACCCGTTCGTCATGTGAGTGAAAGTGTGGCCACTCCTTCAGCAGGGTCCGAGCAGGTGCACGTGGGGAGGGGATTATTAGTTATTGGGAGCTCCAATGTTAGGCGCGTGATGGAGCCCCTTAGGCAGATAGCGTCCACATCTGGAAGGAATTCCAACGTGCACTCGGTGTGTCTGCCGGGGGGCCTCATCCGAGATGTGGAGGTGGCTATCGACAGTGTGGGATGCAGTCGGCTGCAAGGAATGTATATCGGAAAGATAGATCTGATACAACTGGAGGAGGAGTGTTCATCGCTGTGGACAAAGATATTGTTTCTACTGAGATCGAGGTTGAAAGTAGCTGTGAAGTTATCTGGGCACGTATAACAGGTCTAAAAGAAGTAAAGTTAATAGTTGAGTGTTTTAACGGCTCCCCCAATGCTGCTGTAGCAGTTTTAGAATCATTCAAGGAAAGTCTACACCAGGTAGTGCATAGGTATCCGGGCCATGTAATATTAGTCGGAGGTGACTTCAACCTTAAGAGTATAGATTGGGACCTCGCCAGTTACATTTCAGGCGGTACAGACAAGCAGTCTTCCGAGCTACTTTTGAACACATTCTCCGAAAACTGTCTTGAGCAGTTAAACCGGCAACCCACGCGCAATGGAAATATTCTAGACCTTATAGCCACAAACAGGCCTGACCTTATTAACGATGTCTGTGTAGAGACAGGAATTAGTGATCATGCTATCGTCATAGCGTTGATGGTGACCAAAGTTCATAAACCAGTCAAGAAGGCTAGGAGCGTGTTTTTGTTGGGAAGAGCCGACAAGAAAATGTTACGATCGCACTTAGAAAATGAATGGGCATCGTTTAATTCTGGGACTATGGATGTAGAGGAATTGTGGACTAAATTTAAGTGCATTGTTAATAAAGGGTTAGAAAAATATGTGCCAGTAAAGACGATTAATACCGTGGTATAATAATAATGTTAGGAAGCTGCTGAGAAAACAAAGGCTGTTGCACTCTCGATTCAAAAAAGAACACGCAAATGATGACAGGCAAAAGTTAGTAGAGATTCGTGCGTCTATAAAAAGATCGATGCGTGAAGAATACAATAATTATCACAGCCATACCTTAGCAAAAGATCTTTCCGAGAACCCGAAAAAATTCTGGTCCTATGTAAAATCGATAAGCGGGTCAAAGCCCACTGTCCAGTCACTAGTTGATCATTCCGGGGCAGTAATAGAAGAAAGCAAAAGGAAAGCTGAAGTTCTAAATTTAACCTTTAAGAAATCTTTAACGCAGGAATACCGCACAAATATACCATCATTTGATCAACGTACTAATTCCGAAATGGGGGACATAGCAATAGGTATTTCCGGTGTAGAGAAGCAGCTGAGAGAGCTAAATACGAAGAGGTCTGCTGGTCCGGATGGAATGCCAGTTCGGTTTTACAAAGACTATTCTGCGGCGTTGGCCCCCTACTTAGCTTGCATTTATAGCGAATCTTTAATTCAGCGCAAAGTTCCTAGTGATTGGAAAAAAGCGCAGGTGACTCCCGTGTATAAGAAAGGAAAGAGAACTGACCCATACAATTAGTTCGAATATAGTAAATTTCGTTGAAACGGAAAAGCTTCTTTCCATGAATCAGCACGTGTTTAGGAAACATCGTTCATGTGAAACTCAGCTTGCCTTTTTCTCACATGACATCTTGCGAGCCATGGACGAAGGGCAACAGGCGGATTGTGTTTTTCTCGACTTCAAAAAGGCGTTCGACGCGGTGCCACACTGCAGACTGCTAACGAAGATACGAGCTTATGGAATAGGTTCACAGATTTGTGACTGGCTGGAAGACTTCCTGAGTAATAGAACGCAGTACGTTGTTCTCGACGGCGAGTGTTCATCAGAGACGAGTGTATCGTCAGGCGTGCCCCAGGGGAGTGTGATAGGACCGCTATTATTTTCTATCTATATAAATGATCTGATGGACAGAGTAAGTTGTAATTTGCGGCTGTTTGCTGATGATGCTGTGGTGTATGGGAGGGTGTCGTCTGTAACTGACTGTAATAGCATACAGGATGACTTGGACAAAATTTCTAGTTGGTGCGAAGAATGGCAGATAGCTCTCAATGTAGGAAAATGTAAGGTGATGCGCATAAGTAGAAAAAACAATCCTATAATGTTCGAATGCAGCATTAGTAGTGAGCTTCTTGATGCTGTCGCGTCGTTCAAATATCTAGGCGTAACATTGCAGAGCGATATGAAATGGAACGAGCATGTAAGGACAGTTGTGAGTGAGGCAGACAGCCGACTTCGGTTTATTGGGATAATTTTGGGAAGATGTACTTCACCTGTAAAGGAGACCGCGTATAAAACGCTTGTACGACCACGTCTTGAGTATTGCTCAAGTATTTGGGACCCGCAGCAGATCGGTTTGAAGGAAGACATAGAGGCGGTTCAGAAGCGAGCAGCTAGATTTGTTACCGGTAGGTTCGACCAATGCGCGAGTGTCATGAAAATGCTCCGGCAACTCATTTGCTGATCGTTGGAAGAAAGACGACGTTCTTTTCGTGAATTTCTGTTAAGTAAATTTAGAGGGCCGGAATTTGAAGCTGAGTGTAGTACGATCTTGCTGCCGCCTACTTACATTTCGCGTAAAGATCACAAAGACAAGATAAGAGAAATTAGGGCTCGTACGGAGGCATATAGGCATTCTTTTTTTCCTCGTTCAATTTGGGAGTGGAATAGGAAAGGAAATGCCTAGTAGTGGTACAGTGTACCCTCCGCCACGCACCTTACGGTGAATTGCGGAGTATGTATGTAGATGTAGATGTAGATGTAGATGTAGAAGGGTGGGGGAGCGGAGATCCAGGCGGGATGGGCGACACAGAGGACAGGGCGGATGGTTTTGTAGGTATAGAGGATGGTAGAAGGGTTGAGGCCCCATGTTTGGCCAACAAGGAGTTTGAGGAGGCGGAGGCGGGAGCGGGCTTTTTCTTTGATAGTGCGTAGATGGGGAGTCCAGGAGAGGGTGCGATAAATAGTGAGGCCCAGGTACTTTAGGGTAGGGGTGAGGCGGATGGGACGGTTATGGAGGGTCAGATAAAAATCTCGGGGACGGAAGGAAAGGGTAGTACGACCTACGATGATCGCCTGAGTTTTGGTAGGATTTATAGACAGGAGCCACTGGTTGTACCAAGCGGCAAAGAGATTGCAGTGTTCTTGGAGCAGTTGGTTGGAACGGGCAAGGGTGGGAGCTAAGGCAAGGAAAGCGGTGTCATCAGCATATTGGAAAAGGTGTACGGAAGGGGCAGGCTTAGGCATATCTGAGGTATACAGGAGATACAAGCGGGGAGAAAGGACAGAGCCTTGGGGCACACCAGTAGAGGGATAAAAAAGACGGGAGTCAGTGTTGTGGATGGTATCATAGATGGGGCGGTTGGAGAGGAAGGAGGCAATGACCCAGATGAGGTTGATGGGAAGAGCATTGGTTTGGAGTTTGAAGAGCAGGCCAGAGTGCCAGACCCGATCGTACACCCGTTCGAGGTCTAAGGACACAAAGATGGCGGCACGACGGGAATTTAGCTGGAGGGAAAGGAGTTGCGTAAGTCGAAGGAGTTGGTCGTCAGTGGAGAAGGAAGGACGAAAGCCACATTGGGTGTCTGGGAAAAGGTGGTGGAGGTGGAGGTGGTGATGGATGCGACGGGACAGAATGGATTCGAAGACCTTGCTGAATGGGGTGAGGCAAATCGGGCGGTAGGAGGAGGCGTCAGAGGGGGGTTTGTTTGGTTTGTGGAACATGAGGACTCGGGAGATTTTCCACAGGCGGCGGTAGCACCCAGTGTAGAGGATGGTGGTATAAAGGGAAGCAAGAGTTGTGAGGAAAGGGAGGGGACATTCTTTGAGGTGGCGGTATGTGATGTGATCGTGGCCGGGAGCTGTGTTGCATTTGGTGCGCAGCATCAATTGTATGTCGTGTGCAGTGATGGGGGTGTTAATGTCTGATAGGAGGATGTGGTCCAGGTAATGGAAGCCGGGAGCTAGGGGTGGGATGGAGACATCGGTTTTTTCATGGACATATGGGAACAAGGAATAATCAAAGTTGGGATTGTCAGGGATGGAGAAGACATCAGAGAGGAAAGAGGCAAAAGGATTAGCCTTACTGGCATTATCGGTAAGGGGCTGGTCAAGGTGGAGGAGAGGGTACATGGGCATAGGTTTCGATCCAGTGAGGCGGTGGAAGTCGTTCCAATACCGGTACGAGTTGCCAGGGAGGTGGGCATTCAGTCGTGTCACTGTCTGATGCCAGTCCCGGCGTTTTTTGGCAGTCAGGTGGCTGCACACATGTCGTTGGAGTTGCCGGTGGCGGAGGAGTTTATCCCGGTCACAGGTCTGGAGGAAGGAGCGGTACAGGAGGCGGGATTCCTGCAGGAGAAGGACCGCCTGTGGAGGTAGTGTGGCTGGACAGCTTTGGTAGGGATGTGGGAATGGATATCATGAGACAAGGTCTGCTGAAGGAAGGAGGCAGCTTCATCGATACATCGGGAGAGTGGAGGGGGAGAGGGTGGCTTTCGACCTGATTGGTGATGGAGAGGCGAAAGGCATCCCAGTCTGCTTGGGAGTAGTCGTGGACGAGTTTAGGATGTGGATGCGGGCGAGGATTCTGTGGGTGATGAACATTGTGTGTGAGGGTAAGGAGAACAGGGTTGTGATCACTGCCTATGGGGTCAAGGACGTCGGCGGTGATGCGCCCAAGGAGATTGGGAAAGACAATAACGACATCAGGGGTGGTGTTGCTACAGGGTCGGGTGTGGCGTGGGAGTGGGACGATGTCGCCATTGATGTTAGGAATGAACTGATGCCTCCGACGGAGTTCGGCAGGAGTGCGGGAGTGGATATTGAGGTCAGCGGCGACCACGTAAGTCGACCTAGAATCACACACACCACGTTTATCTATTTGAAATCACTGAATTAAAAAACGAGAACGCATTTCCGCACACGATCAGAGAAAATATTCACAAATCTAAGTTAAACGTGCTAGTCAATGAAACGCTACCATCTCCAGAAACAAGAGCAGAACCAATCTTACCTCACCAGACGACCAGCTGAGAATGATTAGCCGCGCGGCCACCGGGGCGCGGGAAGACGTGGAAAGCAACCGGAAGCTGGAATATCCACGAAACCAGCGGTGGTGGGGGACCGAGAGACTCGCTAACCAGCTCGCAACCAAAGGGTGAGGAAACCTCTTTGGTAGTATCAGCAGCTATCGATACTGAGCCAGAGAGAACGATGCAAAGTGAGCTGTCACTCCCCACATTCAAACAGCCATAGATTCACGCACACACTTAAAGATAAAACAACAGCACATTCTCACAGGGACAGTGGCGTAGCGGAGAAGCCGTACTTATGCCACATTAATTAATATAATACTAAATTATTAACATAACAAAATAAGAAAAACCTCACAATATTAACTAATATTCTAAAGCATAAAATTAAAAAAAAATCTATTCCTCCAGCCTTGAAAAGAGTGGAGTTCACGTTTCAACAAAATGATAATCTAGCGCCATTAAATAAATTATAACCTTATAGAAATATACAAAAAATATATGGAAGACGAGAGACGGTCGTCTTTCAAGGTATAGGTATTTAATTGCCACGAGTGTGTCAAACAGCACATTAACAATCTGTGTAATATACAATTTACAACGATTGATGCCCAATACTGCCAAGATGAACGTTGCTGTGCTCGCTACCGTAGCTGTGAATCCTCACATCAGCACACAACAAATTGAGCGTGAAGTTGGTGTGTCGAAATCAAGTGCACAGCGTATTCTTCAACGTCATAAATTTCATCCTTACCATGTTCATTTACACCAGGATCTTCATGGATATGACTTCAGCAACAGGGTAACATTTTGTCGGTAGGCTCAGCAAAAATTCTGACTAATCCAAATTTTTTCGCAGGTGTTCTCTTTACCGACGAGGCATCATACTCCAACAAAGGAATTGTCAATATGAGGAATATGCATTATTCGTCCGCAGACAATCCAAAATGGCTCCGTCAGGTAGAGCATCAACGTCCGTGGAAAGTGAATGTTTGGTGTGGGATTATTGGAGATACCATTATCGAAGCTTTCTTTGTAAATGACGTCCAAAATGGCAGACAGTACTCCAGATTTATACGACACAATCTTCCTGTTCTCTTGGACACCGTACCTCTGAACAGGAGAATGGTCATGTGGTATCAGCATGACAGATGCCCTGTACATAAAGAGTTCAGAGCACGACAACGTCTGAACCGCAAGTTCCCTGGTAGGTGGATTGGACGTGGTGGCCCAGTTAGGTGGCCTGCCCAATCTTCGGACCTTACACCGCTGGATTTTTTTCTTTGGAGAACAGTGAAGGATGCTGTTTATCAACGTGAACCAACAACACCAGAGGACATGAAGCAACGCATTATTGATGCTTGTACAGCCATCAAAGAGGAAACAGTAGCAAGAAGTAGGGCATCCTTCATCCGTAGAAGGACCCTATGTATGCTAGCCAATGGTTATCACTTTGAGCATGATATGTGAACGCTATCTTTGGTATGTAGTGCTGGTATCACAGTGCAAGTTTCTACAAAAGGGCCATTCTACACAGTGATGTCCAGAAACATTTGTTTGAAACAATTTGTCATATAACGCATTAGATAAACATAACATTGGTAATTATGTGATAATAAAACTAATTGGTTAAACATGTTTACCTTCATCTTCTATGTCTTAACTGAACTTCCCAAATCAAAACATTTTTATCTAAACAACAGTAAAACCTTTAGTCCACTTGCTCGTTTCACTAAAACCATCAACATGAATTTTACTATTATGAGTGAATGATTCACTGTCACTTGCGCTAGATCTACAGTAAAGTAAAGTTTTAACGTTGAACGGCATTACCTTTTTAGTAACAGATTAACGATAAGCGAAGTTAACTTTGTGACTAACGTTGCGGTTCGGTACACAGGTATGTTACAGAACCGCATCACCCTTAGCCTATGGGATAAATACCTGCTGGAATGTACGCCTGTAATGCAGGATGGCAGCAGACCGTATTATTCGTTTCGGGCCTCTTGGTAAGTATGGTAGTGCGATTACGCATGTCAATCACATCGCGATTACGGGTAGCATGGGGTTCACGCCTGAGCCTCAGGACGTGTGCTAGCAGCGCATTTCGGATTTTTCAAGCGACAACTTCCCGTCGCAATGTCTCGGGATGTAATTGGAATATTTCGATGTAATCAACGCCATTGTTTATGTGATTTGACATGCTATGGATTGCTGAAGAAAAAATATAGGGTGTCCATTTAAAAATCAAGTTTGTGTTAAAAAACACATTTGCTTTCGTTTTAGAATGATTCCAAATATGTACATTCATGGGCCCCAGCCGTACATTGATACCAGTGAAAGTCGTTTTCCAATAGCTGTTATTCAATATATATATATGCAACCCCACCCCCATGAACCACAGACATTGCCGAGGTGGGGTGGCTTGCGTGCCTCAACGATGCAGATAGCCGTACCATAGGTGCAACCACAACGGAGGGGTATCTGTGGAGAGGCCAGACAAACGTGTGGTTCCTGAAGAGGGGCAGCAGCCTTTTCAGTAGTTACATGGGCAACAGTCTGGATGATTGACTGAGCTGGCCTTGTAACATCAGCTAATGTGGCTTTGCCACACGGTTACTGCGAACGGCTGAAAGCAAGGGGACACTACAGCCGTTACTTTTCCCGAGGACATGCAGCTCTACTGTATGAAAATATGATGATGGCATCCTCTCGGGTAAAATATTACGGAGGTAAAATAGTCCCCCATTCGGATCTCCGGGCGGGGACTACTCAGGAGGATGTTATCATCAGGAAAGACAATACTGGCATTCTACGGGTCGGAGCGTGGAATGTTAGATCCCTTAATCGGGTAGGAAAATTAGAAAATTTAAAAAGAGAAATGGATAGGTTGAAGTTGGATATAGTGGGGATTAGTGAAGTTCGGTGGCAGGATGAACAGGATTTCTGGTCAGGTGAGTACAGGATTATAAATACAAAATCAGTTGGGGGTATCACAGGAGTAGGACTAATAATGAATAAGAAAATAGTAATGCGGGTAAACTACAATGGGCAGCACAGTGATCGCATTATCATTGTCAAGATAGATACGAAGCCAACACCGACAACAGTAGTACAGGTTTATATGCCAACTAGCTCTGCCGATGATGAGGAGATCGAAGAAATATGTGAGGAGCTAAAGGAAATTATTCAGACAGTTAAGGGAGAGGAAAACTTAATTGTGATGGAAGACTGAAATTCGGTAGCAGGAAAAGGAAGAGAAGGAAAAATAGTAGGTGAATATGGACTGGGCAGAAGGAATGAAAGAGGAAGTCGCCTGGTAGAATTTTGCATGGAACATAATTTAATCATAACAAACACGTGGTTTAAGAATCACAAAAGAAGGTTGTATACTTGGAAGAGACCAGGAGACACCGGAAGGTATCAGATAGATTTTATAATGGTAAAACATAGATTCCGGAACCAGATTATAAACTGCAAGACATACCCAGGGGCAGATATAGACTCTGACCATAACTTGTTAGTCATGAACTGTAGGCTGAAACTGAAAAAACTGCAGAAAGGTAGGAAAATAAGGAGATGGGACCTAAATAAATTGAAGGAACGTGAAGTTCTGGTGAATTTCAGAGGGAGATTTAGGCAACAATTGACAGAAACAGGGGGAAATAAAACAGTAGACGATGAAATAGTGAAGGCAGCAGGGGACAAAATAGGTAGAAAGGCAAGACCTACAAAAAATCCTTGGATAACACAGGAAATACTAAATTTAATTAATGAAAGGAGAAAATATAAAAATGTAGTAAATGAAACAGGCAAAATGGAGTACCGACGACTAAAAAATGGGACTGATAGGAAGTGCAAAATGGCTAAGCAGGAGTGGCTAGAAGCCAAATGCAAATCTGTAGAAGAATGTATAAGAAGGGGAAAAGTAGATACCGCTTACAGGAAAATAAAAGAGACATTTGGGGACAAGAAAAGCAATTCTACGAATATCAAGAACTCAGATGGGAAACCAGTTTTCAGCAAAGAAGGGAAAGCTGAAAGGTGGAAAGAGTACATAGAGCAGCTCTACAAAGGAAACGAACTTAGAGACGATGTTGTAGGAAGGGAAGAGGAAGTAGATCAAGATGAAATAGGAGATATTGTACTGAGAGATGAATTTGACAGAGCCCTGAAAGACCGAGGTCGGAACAAGGCCCCAGGAGTAGATGACATACCCTTAGAGCTACAAAAGTCTCTGGGAGAGCCAGCCATGACAAGACTATTTGAACTGGTGTGTAGGATTTATGCGACAGGTGAAATGCCCTCAGACTTTAAGAAAAATGTAATAATCCCCATTCCAAAGAAATCAGGCGCAGACAGGTGTGAAAATTACAGAACCATCAGTTTGATAAGTCATGGCTGCAAAATTTTAACACGAATTATCTACAGGTGACTTTAAAAGCTGGTAGAAGCTGACCTAGGGGAAGATCAGTTTGGATTCAATAGGAACGTACGAACCCGGGAGGCAATACTCACTTTACGGCTTATCTTAGAAGATAGATTAAAAAAAGGCAAACCTACATTTTTAGCCTTTGTAGATTTGGAGAAAGCGTTTGACAATGTTGACTGGACTACACTCTTTCAAATTCTGAAGTCAGCAGGGGTAAAATACAGGAAAAGGAGAGTTATCTACAACTTGTACAAAAGTCAGACCGCAGTTATTAGACTCGAAGGGCATGAAAGGGAAGCATCTGTTGGGAAGGGAGTAAGACAGGGTTGTAGCCTTTCTCCGATGTTATTCAATTTGTACAGTGAGCAGGCGGTGAAGGAAAGCAAGGAAAAATTTGGAATAGGGATTAAAGGTCAGGGGGAAGAAATAAAAACATTGCGTTTTGCTGATGACATTGTAATTATGTCAGAGACAGCAAGGGACCTGGAAAAATAATTGAATGGAATGGACAGTGTGTTGAAGAGAGCGTATAAAATGAACATTAACAAGAGCAAAACAAAAATAATGGAATGCGGTCTTAGAAAATCAGGCGATGCTGAAGGAATTAGATTAGGTAACGAAACAATGAAGTTGGTAGATGAGTTTTGTTACTTGGGTAGTAAAATAACATGCGATGGTCGCAGTACAGAGGATATAAAATTCAGAATGGCAATGGGAAGAAAAGCATTTTGAAAAAGAGAAATTTGCTAACATCGAATATTAATTTAAGGGTAAGGAAGTCTTTTCTGAAGGCATTTGTGTGGAGTGTTGCCTTGTACGGGAGTGAAACATGGACGATAAGCAGTGTGGACAGGAAGAGAATAGAGGCTTTTGAAATGTGGTGTTACAGAAGAATGCTGAAGATTAGGTGGATAGATCACATAACTAATGAAGAGGTACTGAACAGAATTGGCGAGAAAAGGAATTTTTGGCATACCCTAACTAAAAGAAGGGATCGCTTGGTAGGACACATTCTTAGACATCGAGGAATCGTAAATTTAGCATTGAAGGGAAGTGTGTGGGGTAAAAATCGCAGAGGGAGGCCAAGAGACGCGTATAGTAAGCAGATTCAAGTGGATGCGGTTTGCCGTTCTTATGCAGAGATGAAAAGGCTTGCTCAGGATAGAGTAGGGTGGAGAGCTGCATCAAACCAGTCTCCGGACTGCAGACCATAACAACAACATATGCAACCACAGCGGAGGGGTATCTGTGGAGAGGCCAGACAAATGTGTGGTTCCTGAAGAGGGGTAGCAGCCTTTTCAATAGTTACAGGGGCAACAGTCTGAATGATTGACTGAGCTGGCCTTGTAACATCAGCTAACATGTCGTTGCCATGCAGCTACTGCGGACTGCTGAAAGCAAGGGGAAACTACAGTCGTTACTTTTCCCGAGAACATGCAGCTCTACTGTATGAAAATATGATGATGGCATCCTCTCGGGTAAAATATTCCGGAGGTAAAATACTCCCCCATTCGGATCTCCGAGCAGGGACTATTCAGGAGGATGTGATCATCAGCAAGACAACACTGGCATTCTACGGATCGGAGCGTGGAACGTTAGATCCCTTAACCGGGTAGGGAAGCTAGAAAATTTAAAAAGAGAAATGGATAGGTTGAAGTTAGATGTAGTGGAGATTAGTGAAGTTCGGTGGAAACAGGAACAGGATTTCTGGTTAGGCGAGTACAGGATTATAAATACAAAATCAGTTGGGGGTATTACAGGAGTAGGTCTGATAATGAATAAGAAAATAGGAATGCGGGTAAACTACTATGAGCATCACAGTGATAGCATTATCGTAGTTAAGATATATACGAAGCCAACACCGACCACAGTAGTACAGGTTTATATGTCAACTAACTTTGCCGATGATGAGGAGATCGATGAAATATATGAGGAGCTAAAGGAAATTATTAAGACAATTAAGGGAGAGGAAAACTTAATTGTTATGGGAGACTGGAATTCGGTAGTAGGACAAGGAAGGGAAGGGAAGATAGTAGGTGGATATGGTTTGGGCAAAAGGAATTTAAGAGGAAGCCACCTGGTAAAATTTTGCACGGAACATAATTTAGTTATAACAAACACCCCGTTTAAGAATCACAAAAGAAGTTTGTATACGTGGAAGAGACCAGGAGACACCGGGAGATACCAGATAGATTTTATAATGGTAAGACATAGATTTCGGAACAGGTTTTAAACTGTAAGACATACCCAGTGGCATATATAGACTCTGACCTTAACTTGTTGGTTATTAACTGTAGGTTGAAAATGAAGAAACTACAAAAAGGTAGGAAAATTAGGAGATGGGACCTGGATAAATTGAAGGAACCTCAAGTTCTCAAGAATTCCAGAGGGAGCTTTAGGCAACAATTGACAGAAACGGGGGCAAAATAAAACAGTAGAGGAGGAATGGGTAAAATTGAGAGATGATATAGTTAAGGCATCAGAAGACAAAATAGGTAGGAAGGCAAGGCCTACAAAAAATCCTTGGATATCTCAGGAGATACTTAATTTAAGTGCAAAATGGCTAAGCAGGAGTGGCTAGAAAGCAAATGCAAGGATGTAGAAGAATGTATAAATAGGGGAAAAATAGATACAGCCTACAGGAAAATAAAAGAAACATTTGGCGATAAGAAAAGATGAATATCAAGAACACTGATGAAAATCCAGTACTCAGCAAAGAAGGGAAAGCTGAAAGGTGGAAAGAGTATATAGAGAGGCGCTGTGAAGGAAGTGAACTTAGGGGCAATATTGTAGAAAGGGGAGAAGAAGTAGACGAGGATGAAATAGGAGATACTATACTGAGAGATGAATTTGACAGAGCACTGAAAGACCTAAGTCGAAACAAGGCCCCTGGAGTAGATGATATTCCCTCAGAGCTACTGAAGTCTCTGGGAGAACCAGCCATGACCAAATTGTTTCACCTGGTGTGTAAGGTGTATGAGACACGTGAAGTACCCTCAGATTTAAAGAAAAATGTTATAATTCCCATTCCAAAGAAAGCAGGTGTGAAAACTACAGAACAATCAGTTTAATAAGTCATGGTTGCAAAATATTAACCGAATTATTTACAGAAGGATTGAAAAGTTGGTAGAAGCCGACCTCGGGGAAGATCAGTTTGGGTTCAGGAGAAATGTAGGAACACGGGAGGCAATACTCACTTTACGGCTTATCCTAGTAGACAGATTAAGAAAAGGCATACCTACATTTCTAGCTTTTGTAAATTTGGAGAAGGCTTTATACAATGTTGATTCTGAAGCAAACAGGAGTAAAATATATGGAGCGTAAGGTTATTACAACGTGTACATAAACCAGACAGCGGTTTGTCAGAATTGAAGGGCATGAAAAGGATGGAGTGGTTGGAAAGGGAGTAAGACAGGGTTGTAGCCTTTCTCCAATATTATTCAATTTGTACATTGAGCAAGCTATAAGGAAAATCAAGGAGAAATTTGGAGAGGAATTAATAACATTGCGTTTTGCCGACGACATAGTAATTCATTCAGAGACAACAAAGGACCTGGAAGAGCAATTGAACGGAATGGACAGTGTGCTGAAAGGTGCATATAAGATGGACATTAACAAGAGCAAAACAAGGGTAATGGAGTGCAGTATAAGAAAATCAGGTGATACTGACGGAATTAGATTAGGTAACGAAACAATAAAGAAGGTAGATGACTTTTGTTACTTGGGCAGTAAAATAACAAGTGATGGTCGCAGTACAGAGGATATAAAATGCAGAATGGCAATGGGTAGAAAAGCGTTCTTGAAAAACTAAAACTTGCTAACATCGAATATTGATTTAAGCCTAAGGAAGTCCTTTCTGAAGGCATTTGTATGGAGTGTTGCCTAGTATAGGAGTGAAACATGGACGATAAACAGTGCGGACAGGAAGAGGATTGGGGCTTTTGAAATGTGGTGCTACAGAAGAATGCTGAAGATTAGGTGGATGGATCGCGTCAGTAATGAGAAGATACTGAACAGAATTGGGAAGAAAAGAAATTTCTGGCATACCTTGACTAAAAGAAGGGATAGATTGGTAGGACACATTCTTAGACATTAAGGAATTGTGAATTTCGCGTTGGAAGCTGAAGGCCCTACCAAAAGAGTTCAGATAAGTGATGCAAGGCAGAAGGCCAAGTTGAGAGAAGCAAATTTTTGATTAGTTAATAAGGCTCCCAATTTAGTATAAGCAACCCTTTAAAATAAAATAAAAGACTCAATGAGCCCAGCAATTTAAGCGAAAGTGAACAATTTGAAATGAAAAGCCTCTTGTAAATACAATAGAATTTACAAATGACCCCTGCAATGTAACTGAAAACAGCTCAGCTTAATCACCAAAATCACACTAAAGTGGGAGCTCCCAGTCCTATAAAAATGCAATTACCAAAACACACTAAAGAAGACCTCAAAATTTAAGTAAAGTCTGAATATTACTTTAACTAATAGAGGCTGGTTGCAATATACTGCGCTCAATGATATCAGTACGCAGAAGGCAAATTAAGCAACACTCAATAAATGTCGCGCGGCCGCTAGGAAGGCGACCACATAGCCGGGGACGAAGTAAACAGTCGGCACCGAGGTGCCGTTATAACTTGACAGGAGGCCTCTGCAGACCAACCTCTTCAGCTCACAGCGTGCGTGGCTCCTCACAGACAGAGTGCAGCCCAGAACAAGCCGGGCCCGGCCACAAACGGCCCTTTAATCACAGTGACTCGACCCTGGCGATGCCAAGCATCGCGTCAAACTCCCTGCCTGATGCCCTGGTCGCTCTCCAAGCGCCACACGCGGCAAGCCAACAGACGCGCGATACGTCGAACAGCGCCACGAGCGGCGCACGCAGAGAGAGATCGACGAAATCAAAGACAGGGTCAATCAAAGAAGCAGGAGCCGGGCTCAGTGATCTCCAGCTGTAACTTTCGTCAGGACACTTCGGCATGGGGATGTAGAAATCAATAAAAAAATCGCACTGTCGTGTTTTACGGCCCACTTCAGATTTGTGGTTTTATAAGTTTTTGCAAACATTTTGGACCAAAATAATAATCTAAATAATAAAACTTTAATTAATAAGAGTGTCTAAAACCCTTGTAGGAAAAAAAAATATTAGGAACTGGCGGGTTCCGAACCACTGACCTTCAGCGTCAAGGAGGTTAGAATAAAGTGAGATGGCATTATCTATGCTGAGTACATACGTCAGGGGGGGTTCGAATCCCCCCCTCGGGCATGGATATTTCTGTCGTCCTAGTTCGTAAGTAGTTCATAAGTAGTTTATAAGTTTAGGGACTGATGACCCCGTAGTTAAGTCCCATAAGCTTAACAAACATTTGAACATTTTTTACATACGTCAGTTGAAGCCTGTCCGCCATCTTGGTCAGTTTTGGAATGCTATTTATTTGTTAAAACTATGCGTTAAGTCGGCCCTCTTACTGTTAATGCATTGTACTGACAGTCACTGGGAAGTATGTACTTTCAAACAATATACTTTCTTGAAAAATAGTAATAAATACACAACATAATATATTTGAAAACTTACTTTTACGACTATTTTCACTCTTCTAACACGTTGTACATCACTGCAAATCCGTCGGACGTGTTATCCCTGTTTCAAGTGACATAAAACGTTAGCTCTACAATACGAACACTTCTCCAAAACTTAGCAATATGGCGAAGGCAGGCTTCACTATTTCAGCGTAAGGGTGTCTCCCTGTATTCTAACCTCCTTGTTCAGCGTCATAGTCCAACACATTCCCCACTACGCTACAGCTAACAGTTAGGAATTGCGTTCTTTAATTTCATACAATTGACGGCCGTTGTTAACTGATGCTAATATGCCATTTGTAGACACTAGATTATCATTTATCGAACGAAGAACGACGTCTTTTTGTCAATTCTTCAGTGTGCCATTGCTTTGAAATGACAACGTGTAAGTTACAATAAGAAAATCGTCAAATACGCAACGCAAGATGGCGTATGCCAGAGACAGTTCTGGGCGAGGAATGTCACGTGACATCTGCGAACGGCTGGTTTTCGTTAATTTAATGGAGGTTTTCAAAACTCCGTTATTTTTGCAAATATCTCTCTAACGATACGAGATATGAAAAAAACATAAGGGAACAAAGTTTTAGAGAATTTTCTCCTCGACAAATTCGTTTATTCAATTTTCGCGTCAGATCAACGTTTTATTTGTAATTAAAATTACATTACAAACGGCTTTTTTAGTATTACTACCGTATTTTTTGTCCGAAAAATTTGAAAAAGAAAAGTTCTGGTCTCTGGTGGCCTACAATTATGTCTGCAAAATTTGTTGCTGATCGGTTGAACGGTTCGTCTTACAAACAGGGAACACGTTACGGACAGACAAGACAGACATCCCACAATCGCCGTTATTTTTGCAAATATCTCTGAAACGATACGAGATACGAGAAAAATATAACAGAACAAAGTTGTAGAGAATTTTCTCCTCTGCAAATTCGATGTATTTAATTTTCGTGTCAGATGCATGGTTAAGCCGTTATTTTCATTTAAATTTCGAGCTGTCAAAAAACGATCGCAAAGGCCCACTTTTAGTGTTACTTCCGTAACCTAAAGTGGACCAAAAATACTATTTAACACAATTAGATGTAACTTTTGTGGCAGAAATAATTCGTACACCATTTGCGGAAGATTTCACCTGTTTTAGCACGTACTTTTTCCCTTTTATAAGACTCCATGCAAGTGAGACTGTAGTCAACTGGCACTGATGGATTTATTCCCCTGTACCTGGAAGTGCCCGACTTCTCTCTCGTCACTCCACTGGGCCGACATCAAAAAAACAACCCTCGCATAATTTTCCAGCTGTCTTTTGTGTTCAGGGTTCTTTAAATGGAAACCACAATATACTACACAATATACAGATCTTCTTATTAACCTTTGCAGCGCAATCTGAACAAGTAAACTTAATTAGTAAGGCGAGATTTGTTTTACATTGAGAAAGGTACAATTTAGAGATCGTGAAGTATAACTGATACACTTTTGGGTGACAGAGCTGAATCTGTCAGTAATTTTTTTTTTTTTCAACTGTGAAAAACGTGTACGGGATTATTGCAATGCATATTTGTTACTGACTTTTGTTAAAATTACTTTTACGTTAACCAAATATTTATGGTCGACCTGTAAGTACTGGACTCTGCATTTGTGACACTGCTCTTCAAACTACCGCCAAAGTCGACTGATTTTTGATTTGTAGAAATTTTTTCAGCAATCAGTCGTAAATATTTAGTTTATTCAGATCTAGGTTTCGACCACTGTGTGGTCATTATCAATGCATAAAAAAAAAGTTGAAACATGTAAAACATTTCGAGCTCTATGTTGGAGGTTAACAAATTTGCATTTTATATTCATACATGTATTAATTTGAAATTGCGATCATTTTACGTTAGCTCCTCCATTATAAACCCTTTTTTTATCATATAGTGTTTGCACACTAAAGTAGTGGGTTTGTTCACAGATAATCCAAATAACTGCAATTGTGTCCTTCACGACAATGCGCAGAAGCCTACTACAGTGTGTTCTGGTAAGTGATTACGAAAAACATGTTGCAGTTGAATCTTAGTAATTTTTGTATTCTTCAAAAATGAAATGACAAGATCGCGAATTAATAGTTTATTGAATGACGACCGGTTTCGGAGGACTGTGCCACCTCATCTGGTCATATGCATTTTATAAGCTGGTTATCTTTTAAAAAATGGATATAAAATAATAAGTGCAACATAGCACTTAGTCATCATATAAAAATACAAGTGCTTTGTTGCACTTACTATTTTATATCCATTTTTTAAATAAGATGACTAGCTTATAAAATATATATGACCAGATGATGGTGGCACAGTCCCCCGAAACCAGTCGTTATTCAATACATTATTAATTCGCGATCTTGGCTTTTCATTTTTGAAGAATATAAAACTATCAGATCGCCTCCTTATCCGGAAATGTTAATTGTAAGAATCACTTAACAGCTAATAAATATATGAGATTCAATTTGTTTATACACTGAAGTAATGGCATTGTTTACAGTTCGCCCAGATTGCTGTCACTGTTGTTCGAGTCATGCAGACATGATGCCTCTAAAACCATTCTCAGTTCAGTCCTACAAACTGTACGAGTCACCCAGGACGTGGTCTGAGGCCAAGAGGACTTGCGAGCAGGAGGGGACCCACCTGGTGGTAATCAACGCGAAGGCGGAAGAGGAGCTCATAAAAAAGATGATGGGCCGCCATCGCCGCCTCTTCATTGGCCTCCGCTACCTGACGCACGGAGACTACTACGAAACAGTTCTCGGTAAGAGTGACAGCGCCTACAATATGGCGCTGTACGGCGTTGTCAAGAGAACGCCAATTCCAAGGAGTGCGATATTCGCCTGTGTGCTTGCTACAGACGAGCCGACAGATTTCATAACGCAACATACAATAAGCTGGGAAAGACGAATGCGGTTTCAGAAACTACAAACACTTGGGCGCTTGTTTCCGCATTCCTTTTTTACTCTCCCTATCAGTCAGGTAATAACGGTTGAGCTTTCCCTCGTGGCGACTTGTAATGCTCTCGCTAACTTCCAAAGAGAACTGTAAAGGGTATCATTGACTCTGAGGTTGCAGGTGAAAGTCCTTTGAGTAGAGAAGGTTGCGAAACGGTGAGAGCCTTTTTCTGCCGTAATTGAAAATGACGACGTAGCGCTAAAATCAGGAGAATCAGCGATTGGAAGGAGCAACGGTCAAAGACAGTCGTGTGTGGCCAGTAGCACAGTCGGTTCGCGGAGGTACACTTGGACAGTGGCGGCTCGAGACGAAAGTTTTACATTAAGATGAACAGGAAAATGTGAATTAATATCTGCTTTATAACTGTTGTGATCAGTGCTTTTTTTTTTTCTTAAGAAATTTTAGTGGTATATCTACATATACATGCATACTCCGCAAGCCACCCGACAGTGTGTGGTGGAGGGTACCTGAGTACCACTATCGGTTCTCTCTCCTGTTCCAGTCACGTATTGTTCGCGGAAAGAAAGATTTTATCCTCATGATCTCTTCGCGAGATATTCGTAGGAGGGAGCAATGTACTGCTAGACTTCTCGGTAAAGGTATGTTCTCAAACTTCGGCAAAAGCCCCTACCGAGCGACATAGCGTCTCTCCTGCAGAGTCTTCCGCTGGAGTTTATCGATCATCTCCGTAACGCATTCACGATTACCAAATGATCCTGTAACGAAACGTGCTGCTCTCCATTGGATCTTCTCTACTTCCTCTACTAACCCCAAACTAACCCCAAACCGGTGAGCAGTATTCAAGTAGTGGGCGAACATGTGTACTTTAACCTACTTAATTTGTTTTCGGGCTGCATTTCCTTATGATTCTTCTAATGAATCTCGCCCTGGCATCTGCTTTACTTACGATTAATTTTTTATGGTCGTTTCACTTTAAATCACCCTTAATGCCTACTCCCAGATAATTTATGGAATTAACTGCTTCCAGTTGCTGACCTGCTATAGTGTAGCTAAATGATAAAGGATCTTTATTGATATGTATTCGTAGCACATTACACTTGTCTACATTGAGATTCAATTGCCATTCCCTGCATCATGCGTCAATTCGATGCAGATCCTTCTGCATTTCAGTACAATTTTCCATTGTTACCTCTCTATATACTACAGCATCATCCGCAAAAATCCTCAGTGAACTCCCGATGATATCCACAAGGTCATTTATATATATTGTTAATATCAACAGTTCCACGACACTCCCCTGTGACACACTTGACATCACTCTTACTTCGGAAGACCTCTCCACTGAGAATGAGATGCTGCATTCTGTTATCTAGAGACTTCTCAATCCAGTCACACAATTGGTCTGATAGACCAGATGCTCTCACTTTGTTCATCAAACGACTGCGGGGAACTGTAAAGAACGCCTTGCGGAAGTCAAAAAACACAAGATCTACCTGAGAGCCCGTGTCTATGGCCCTCTGAGTCGCGTGGACGAATAGCGCGAGCTGGGTTTCACACGATCGCCTTTTTCGAATCTCATGCTGATTCCTGCAGAGCAGATTTCTAGTCTCCAGAAAAGTCATTATACTCGAACATAATACGTGTTCCAAAATTGTACAACTGACCGACGTTAGAGATATAGTTTAGCACATCTGTTCGACGTCCCTTCTTGAAAACGGGGATGACCTGCCCCATTTTCCAATCTTTCGGGACGCTACGCTCTTCTAGAGACCTACGATACACCACAGCAAGAAGAGGGACAAGTTCCTTCGAGTAAAAACGAACTGCTATCCCATCTGGTCCTGCAGCCTTTCCTCTTTTCAGAGATTTTAATTGTTCTATCTCTCTGTCATTTATTTCTATATATGCCATATTGTCATCTGTGCGACAATCTAAAGAAGGAACTACAGTGCGGTCTTCCTCTCTGAAACAGCTTTGGAAGAAGACAGTGTTCAGCCTTTAGAGTGTCATCCCCTGTTTCAGTGCCATTTTCGTCATAGAGTATCTAGACATTTTGTTTTGATCCACCTACCGCTTTGACACAGGATCAAAATTTCTTAGGATTATCATCCAAGTTAGTACGCAGAACTTTACTATCGAATTCGTTGAACGCATCTCGCATAGCCCTCCTCACGCTACATTTCGCTTCGTGTAATTTTTGTTTGTCTACAAGGCTTTGGCTATGTTTATGTTTGCAATGAAGTTCCCTTTGCTTCCGCAGCAGTTTCCTAACTCGGTCGTTGTACCACGGTGGCTTCTTTCCATATCTTACGATCTTGCTTGGCACATACTCCTGTAAAGCATATTGTACGATGGCTTTGAACTTTGTCCATTGTTTCTCAACACTATCTGTACTTGAGGTAAAACTTCTGTGTTGAGCCGTCAAGTACTCTAAAATCTCCTTTCTGTCACTTTTGCCAAAATCTGGTCTCTTGCAAGCAGTCGAAAAAATATCAAGATCCAAAATTTTTTGTTTATATGCAAATTACGGCTATTCTTTAGACGGAACATTAACAATTCTTTCACCTGTATTGAAATAATATGTCGTAATCAAAAGGTGTGAAAATCATTTTAATCATAGTTGAGCGACATAGATATTATCTGACTTTGATTGAGGGATGTGAAAATCTATACACTTGACATTTTACAAACGTAGGGAGCAGCTGTAGTTGCAGTTTAGAAATTCGGTTAAATGAAATAAATCATGCAGTCAGAATATCATTTTTTATCACTAACCATTCGTGCTAAAGCGAAATTCCTGCTTTTTCTCCCAAACAGCATTTGCGACTATCTTCCCCTTGTACACCCAGCAGAAAACTCTTTGTTGCAACCACCTATTGTGATGCTCGGGACAATGCTGGCGTTTCCCCGTCTCTGTTTATGTTCCAGTCATTAACTATCAGCTTTTGGTTGTCGGATGCCCGAGACGGTTGTAAGACTTTTCTTTATTTTCATAAAAAAAAAAAAAGAGAGAGAGAGAGATTACATCGTACCGGAGGTGTGCAGATTCACAAGACAGTGAGTGATACTTTCTTGGTCTTATTTAAGACTACATACACCGCTAAATTGTAAATCTAATAACAAATGACATACGCAAATAATACAATGAAGAACAATCGAAGTCACTTGTGTCACATCAGACACAAGCTGGCGACTGGCCGCACAGCCAACAAACGGCACTATTTATTTCTTCAAATAAGACAGAAATACCAACCTTTAGACGAGCGTGTGGACTTATAGTTGCTGCTTAGCGTCGTATAGCCCACCAGAAGAAAAGGCTTTGGCAGATGATTTAAATCAAACATGACTCACCGATATCTTCTCCAGTCTTTGTGAACAGCGCGTTGCTGCTAGCTGATGAATGAACTTTGAAATCGAAGTTATATTCGTTGGACTAAACATAGATATACAATATTTTTTTCTAATTAGTATCTTAAATTTTTAAGGGATTTGCGTGTCCCCTAAAGAAAGAACCTGGTTATGAAAATCAACAAATTTATACAACTGTAGCCACTGCCAATAAGAATAGTAGTGTGCACAACTTGTTTGTCGAAAGAAACGATTTTTTGTGGACTTTTGTTGTTTGTACATAATTCATATAGTTCATGGCAAAAGCAAACAAAATGTTACCAATCCGTACACTTAGTTTCGTCAGCCATGTATTAATTGTTATCAAAATATATCGTTCACTAGGTCTCTTTTTTTCTGAAGCAAGAAAATAGTATAAATTCTTATGAAATGCCCTGTCTTTCCACATGACATAAGCAGATTTTAGTACATCTGTTAAAGTTTATTCATCGGTTTTCTTATTCATTCCTCTGTATCCAATTTGCGCTATTAGGGTGCCACGTAATCCCATTAATCGCATCGTCGGATCTCGCAGTACATTCGGAAGTAAACAGTAGATATTTGTAACATGTGAAGAATTATAAGCATTACATATCTTATTTAAGCTGCACTATAACCTTCCTGCTTAATCATACTCTCAGAAATAGCGCAATTTTAGAAAAAAATGGGAAAATGTTTGTTAAAAGTAAGAATACACAAGTAACTGGTGGCCCCAAAACATATTACAAACGGGAAGAGAGAGAGAGAGAGAGAGAGAGAGAGAGAGAGAGAGAGAGAGAGAGAGAGAAGAAAAATGTGTAGTACAGGTGGATACGAAGTACCTTTCGGCCCACAACGTAACACGTGTAACCACACGACCATATTTAACATCATTATTTTCAATATTAATTTAAATGTTAGGAAGTACTTTCTGAAAGTATTTGTCTGGAGTGTAGCATTGTATGGCAGTGACACATGGACGATAAGGAGTTCAGATAAAAAGATGGTAGAAGCTTTTGAAATGCGGTGCTACAGACGAATGATGAAAATTAGATGGTAAGATCACGTAACTAATGAGGAGGTACTTAACCGAATCGGGGAGAAAAGGAGTTTCTGGCATATCCTTACGAAGAGAAGGGATAGATTGGTGAGACACATTCTGAGGCATCAAGGAATTGTCAACTTAGCATTAGAAGGAAGCGTGTGGGGTAAAAATCGTAGAGGGAGACCGAGGGACGAATATAGTAAAAAGATTCAAAAGGATGTAGGTTGCCGAACGTATTCTCAGAGGAAGAGACTTTCACAGGACAGGATAGTATGGAGAGCTGCATCAAACCAGTCTGCGGACTGAAGACCATAACAACAACAATTTTTAATTCACTTTAAAATCTGTTGACACCTTTTACTGCCAATGCGCCATTGGTTGACGTTTAATGATAAGAAATCCTAATAAGGGTGAAGTGTTTTGATAAATCCTCTGTGAATAAAAAACAAGAAAAAAAAAAAGAAGAGAGAGAGAAAACAGCCTTAATGTCTTTGCGGTTGATGTAGTGCTGCGTCCCAGAGGCTACAAACATGACTGTGCTGCTATACCATCAATTGCGTATGTATTGGGCTTAAAGGCCGATGAGGCGCCTCTAGAACCAGTACTGTCAATTTTATGACTCAGTTGTTCAACGCGTGTTGATTCATAATTTGGTTTGGGACTACGTTCACCCATTATGAAGTGCTTAAAAGGGTGGCTTTTGAGCACTTGATAATGGGGAGCATAGTCCCAAAAAATTGCTATAAATCGCAACGTGTTGGACAAGTGGTGCGTAACATTCACAGCACCGGCTGTCTAAATGCCTCCACAAGAGTCCGAAATTTACTTATCTCAATTTACGACTGAAAAATGTGTTGTGTTGCTAGTGGGATGTGCATTTCCACTTGAATAATAAAATCTTACTTTAGCTTTTCACGTCTAAAACACACGTCGTTTTACTTTAGTAAATGTAGCATTTGTTGTTAACCGAATGTGTCTTTTCTCAATAAATATAATTTCATTGCATCTGTGTTTCTGATATACTGTGCCTCAAGTTCAAAGTATGGTACAGTCTTTTGTTTGCAGTAAATGCAATAAAACTCTTTATTTTTCAAGCCCCAAGAGAACTTTTTTTTCTTTCTGTGGTCTTCGGACGTTATCGACTCAGCCAGCCTCCAATGCATCATATGTTACAAATTAACAGGAATATCAAAGCAGATGCATCATACACACGCAGGCAACGTCATAAAGATACAGGGTGTATATAAAAGGATGGCGCACACTTATACGGTTGAAAGTGCACGATAATAGAAGCAAAAATGTCCCAATAAACAACGAGCCGTTTGCGAGCTAATTACGAATGTATGGTACCAAGTCGCCACTGACATCATTGTAAACATCGTCCGAGTTTGTACACATTAATATGAAATTTAGACTTTACTGTCTTCCAGGATTCCTTGAGGATGTTCCCCTTCAGCAACGTCAGAGCATGTGGTGCATGCACGATGGAGCTCCGGCACATTTTGCTGTCGCTGTGAGACGGCATCCAACGCGCATATACGGCCAAACGTGGATAGGTCGAGGCGGACCTGTATCTTGGCTTCCAAGAACACCTGATCTAAATCCTTTGGGTTTTTGTGTCTGGGGTCACCTCAAAAACGAAGTGTACAGCACACTCGTTAACGCGGTTGAAGAACTGGAGCGGAGAGTTGTACACGCTTGTCAAGAATTCCGAACTGATCCAGGGGTTTTCGAAAGAGTTGGGAATTCATTGAAGAGACGAGCACGGTATTGCATGTAGGTGCGAGGAAGACACTTCCAACAACGCCTTTAACAGGTGACCCATACGTGAAATGTGAACTAAATGCGAAGTAGCCGCGGCGGATTGGCCGAGCGCATTGAGGCGTTATGTTCCGATGCGCGACGCAGTTCGCCGACGAGTGTTCAACTCCTAATTCGAGCATGGATATTTGTGTTGTCTTTAGTATAAGTTCGTTGATAAGTGGTTTGTAAGTTTAGGCACTAATTTTCAAATGTTTAAATATTTGTAATTCTATGGGATCAAACTACTTTGGTCATAAGTCCCTAGACTTACAAACTACTTAAACTAAGTAAAACTAAACTAAGGACAACACATACATCCATGCCCGAGGGAGGATTCGAACCTTCGACGTGGGAGCCTTGCGGCTTGCAATGTGCCGCTCCAGACCGCTCGGCTATTCCCGCGCGGCTGGGGATTCATGAGCCCACAGTTAAGTCCCATAAGCTTAACAAACATTTGGACTTTTTTTGCAATGCGATGTAAAACCCAATAATAAAGTCTAAATTTAAAATTAATGTGTACTAACTAGGGGAATGTTTACAATGACGACAGTGGCAGCTTGAGACCACATATTCGTCATTATCTCGCAAAGGGCTCGTTTGCTGCGACATTTTCCTTATATTATCGTTTACTTTCAACCGTATTATTTTCCGCCATCCTCTTTGATACCACTTTATATACAGAGAGTAACTAAATAAGTGGGAAGCTCCATGGATTTGATAGACGATCTGACAATGAGCAGAACATATCCCGTACCCATTAGGTTTGTTTGCTTTCGTTACCGTGCTACAGGCATTTGTTGTGGTGTAAATGACACAGAGCACTTCACTATGTAGGTCTGTCATATTTGTTAAAACAGCATAATTTACTACGTATAGTTCTCCATTGAAGGTACTAAAATAGCTATCACAAGCTGTAATTCAGGTCTCAGTACTGTCTCTCTCTCGTTCCCATATTCCGGGCGTCTGTTGTCGAGTCCGCGCAGGATACGGTGGCCGATGCGCAGAGACGAGTTTTCGTCAGAAGCGCCGGGCGAGTTCATTCCTTCGCTCAGAAGGGGAGGCCGCGTCAGTCCATTTCACTTCCGCCTATCTCCCGCCTGCCTCCCATTAAAATGTCCTTGAAAGAGTGCAGGCTGCTGCCGGTGTTTCACTTCTGACAATGAAAATATAAATAAAAATAAAGAGAGAGAGAGAGAAATTGGTTGCTGGTAGTTCTGAAGGTTCCTCTACTCCAGGGAAAAGCGGAATAAATAGAAAAAGGTCTTAGATTTAGATGTTTTCATGAAAAAGTTGTGCGCAGATTGAGAAACAATTTCCATGTGAGAAAAAAACAACGCCCACCAACAAAGTAACTTTTCCCCGTAATAAGGGGAAATAAGTCTTTCAAGGGAACTATTTCATCATTGAGGTACCTACTTCAAAAGTTAGCATAAGTTAGGCTTCAGGTACATTAGTTTTTTGTATATACTACGACCAATGAGCGGACAGATGGATCAAATAATGGAGTAAAGGCGCCATTTTCAGGAGGACAACGTCTGATTACAAATGTTCAAATGTTTGTAAATCTATCGGACGAAACTGCGTGGTCATCAGTCTGTATCTTACAAACTACTTAAACCACAGTAAACTAACCTAAGGACAAACACACACACATGCCCCAGGGAGGACTCGAACCTCCGTAGCGAGGCGCCTTAGACCACTCGGCTACTCCACCGCGGCGATTATAGCACACGCTGATAACTGATAAGGACAAGCAGTTCTGCAGACTATAAGGTCTTAATGTGTCTAAAGAGTAAAGGAAACATTTACGTTTTCTGGTCTACAATACTTTAGAACAGGAGAAAGTGAACATTCGATTGAAATTTAAACACGTTCTATAATGCAGCCACAGAAATACCACCAGTTTTATTAACGCGTTTCGTATTGTAGGAGTTTGATTTAATATTGTTTCTGAATGATTGTTTAAGCTCTATCCAGATGAGTGCAGTAAATTGACGACTAATGAATAATTTTTCTATTTGTAACTTAAACAGAAACACCATACTTCCTGCATGCACACCAGTAATTCTAACAAATCAGTCCATATCCAGTATCGCAAATGTTACATAACTAACGCTTTAAGTAACATGTATTTCAAAGTAAGATAGGTAATGTAAATAAAATGCCTCAATGCGCTCGGCCACACCGCCGCGGCTAAACAGAGTAGCAGGGAGGAAATAAAAATGTTCAAATGTTTGTAAAGTCTATGGTACTTAACTACGGGGTCATCAGTCCCTAAACTTACAAACTACTTATGAACTAACTAAGACTAAGGACGGCACAAATATCCATGCCCGAGGGGGAATTCGAACCCCCGACCATAGCAGGGAGGAAATGTTGCTCCTGGCCACACATATATGGCAAAACAGTAACAAAATGTTGCTCTGCGTAGAAAGTCAGCTGCAGTCGGACGTCAGACTCTTTGAAGGAGGTGTGGACAAAGAAACTGGCGTCCTCCATATTGCCATATGACTGTCATATCTGAAATAAGTGATTTGTCAACACGAAAAGTAGTCTACTACGCTTACTTTCACTCACGAATGACGTACGGCAGTAGTGGGGTTGTGCCGGTATCACGCCACTGAGATTCGCCCGCCGACGATAGCGTCATCGACGCCAGATGCTCGGCCAATTGCCGGCCCGCAGATCAAAGGATACCGCCAAACTCGAACAATAGCGCACTTAAGGATGATTGATAGTTTACATTTATGTCCTTTTGATTCGCTACATGTCCGACCGCTAATCAAAGGACGTCGCCGACATGTTGGAACACCTCCCTCGGCCACACACGACGCTCCCCCCCCCCTCCACTCCTCGGCGCCGCCGCCAGACAGGCAGCACCTCCGACAGGTCCAGACCTGTAGACCCCTCGACATGTCTGTACTCGCACCCGCGACCCCTACTCGCTCGGCCGATTGCCGGACCGCCGCCTCCGCCGCCGCCGCCCCTCCTCCTCCACGCTCGCGACTGCTTCTCAAAGGACGCCGCCACCCGCCATACCCGCGAGGACAAACAATACCGCGACGATTGTCTTGACCGCATCGACACCGCCCCCGCCCGGCAATTTAAAAAAAAAAAAAAAAAAAAAAAAAAAAAAAAAAAAAAAAATGCCCGCGCGCCGCACCTCGCGCGTCAGTCGAAGATGAGTGGTGACGGGTAGAAGAAGGTTCGTTTTAATACAGATGCTAACGAGACGCACTTAATGATCAGTTGGAGATTTGCATACACAGCAGCTCGTAAAGGCGAGTGGCAGCAATATGCACTAGATCGGGAGTGCTTCCACCGACGAATACAGAAAATGGAACGTGTCTTAGCACCTGTGATTCAGAAACGCTGCATATAAGCAAAATTATATCACCAACTTTTTCTTCTTTGTCGGTCATACTGAAACTGAATGAATTTATATATAGCTAATTGTAGGCCTTTACTTGACTTAGTCGATAACATGTCGTGGTGGGAGAAACAACAAAATTTCGTAGTTGGTGACTGGTCTGGTGATGGGTAAGGGGAGGATTCCAAGAAGAAAGAGAACGGATCATTACTTCCTGATAATATACGTGCAATAATTGTAGGTCCGTCTAACTGCGGTAAAACAAATATTCTTATGACGTTGCTCACGCATATAGATGGAGTGTACTTTGAACATGTTTGTGTATTTTCTAAAACTCTCTCTCAACACAAATATCAGTTATTGCAGGAGATACTACGAGGCGTAAAAGGAGTCACCTATACAACGTACAGTGAAAGTGGTGATATCCCCCCTCCTGAGCAAGTAAAACCCAACACCGTATTCATATTTGACGATGTTGCAGTTGAAAACCAAGACCAGATTCGTAAATATTTATGTTTCGGGAGGCATGTGGGCGTTGATGTATTTTATGTAAGCCAAACGTATTCCAGAATCCCAAAACAGTTGCTGCGGGATAATGCAAACCTCATTATAGCATTCAAACAAGACAATTTGAATTTAAAACATATTTACAACGCCCATGTCGGAACTGATATGTCATATAGGTAAGAAAAGTGATTGCAGTGCCTTTCCGCTACCTACTTTCGGCTACTTTCAACATATACAACACATTACTTTCCGCCCCTAAATTCTTGCATGTAGAATAGTGCATTATTATCGTTATTTCTTTCTGTATTTTTTGGTTTTGTTTGGTGTATCTTTAACAACGTCCAGTTTAGTTTAACTTTTAGCAAAAATCTACTTCTCTGTCCTGCATTTCCACAACCAGCCATTAAATCGGTAAGTACATGTAAAGCAAGTTTTTTCGAAATCCAATACGTAGCTTACTGCTGTAATAGAAACTACGTGTAATTTTTCCATTGGATAGCATTCGTGGACTTTTACTTTTTATTTGCTACATAATACGATTATTAAAGCAAGTATAGACCACATTCTAAAGGAATTCCTGGACCTTCATGTCGACCCCTTTTCAGTAGTCTGGGAATATTCCCACGAGTTAGTAGCTTTCACTCTGTAAATACTAGACAGACGTTGAATCTACATTTGCATCACACCACCTTGACGCTTGTACAGAAAGGTGTGCAGTATTCTGCAGCATCCATTTTCAATAAGCTCCCACAAGAACTTCAGAATCTTAACACTAACCCACACGCTTTCAAATCTAAATTGAAGAGTTACCTCATGGCTCACTCCTTTTATTCTGTCGAGGAACTCCTAGAAAAATTAATCAATTAATCTAATTCATTTTTTTCCTTAATTGATTCTTTTCAGTTAGTCTTAAGAGTGTCGTGTGCATAGGACTACTTCAAAATTCTCTATTACCATTATTGTGTTAAACTTCATGTATTGACTTGTTCCATGACCATGGAGTCTTACTCCTCAATTAGGTCCTGTGGAACAGCCTTGCTGCTACTCCTGCTATTCTTCAAAATATGGTTGAAAACTCATTCCTCCCTCTCAGGTGTTCTTGTGCTCTTATGCCGTTATCAAATGTTCAAATGTTTGTATAGTCTATGGGACTTAACTACGGAGTCATCAGTCCCTAAACTTACAAACTACTTATGAACTACTTACGAACTAGGACGGCACAAATATCCATGCCCGAGGGGGAATCGAACCCCCGACCGTAGTGGCCGTGCAGACCGTGACTGGAGCGCTTCAGTCCCCTCGACCACCGCGTGCCGTCATCAGCAACACGTCTGCTAAAAGATCCTGTTTCGCACATATATTCACGAATTCTTTGGAACTTGTTGTTCGGTAAACGACCCACACACTAAGGGCGAGCGTTGTTAGTGTTACACTGACCTCGTCAATACAGAAGGTACAGTACATGTCTGCCATTTCCTAAACGAGTGCCCCATTGTAATTATACACGGCTTGTACAGTAAGTCCACTCAATAATAGCTGACAACAAGGTTTGGGCCCCTCCACGCCCACACCAACGTGATAACCATCACAAAAGTTCTACTGTCACCTTCGTAATTAAGTTAGTTTGCTAAGGTGGATCACGAGATGTGGGAACCGCGATGTTATCCGTACGTGTGGGCACGATCACCCATTAATACGGTGCATCTGGAGATAGAATTGGTCGAAAGGTATACGAAGGGTAAAGGCACGTAAGGGCACAGGAAAAAAAGTGCCAAGGCAAGAGTCAAGGGAAAAAGACCTCTGCGACAGTGGGGTAGGTTTTAAGGGCAGTAGCGGTATGCTATCTGCGACAGATAATGCAAGGTTTGGTAATGTTAGTAAAGGGGTATATCTCAGTACCATAATTTTTGCTAGGTTTGTCATAAGTAATCAGTCCGGTTGATGCGAGGTTCTGCTGCAGCTGAGCTCCTGTGAAGTCTCCCGAGTCGGCTGCGGCAGAATACCTGTGAACATAGCCAAGTTTGTCATTATAGTTAGACAGTTCGGTCATAGAACTGGCTAAATATGTGGGACTGTATAGGTTTGTTTGTGTTCAGTGCGCTGAATATGTTTTCCCTGCCTTGCCTGTTGGTCGGCCGTGAGCTCAGCTGGCATTGCCAGTCATTTTGCTGTTCTGCAGGGGTTCGCCATATTCATCGTGTTTGCGAATTGGGGGTCCCTATGACCGTAGGTGGTTAGTCTCTGAGGAGAAGTGTTTTGGGTCGTTTATGTTCCCACCTATGGTTGTGATCGTAGTTCCCCAAGCGTAGAATGAAGGGATTGTTCGAGTGTCTCGAGTTTTTGTACAGTCGTGTGGCGAGTTTCTTGAATACCACCGAGAGGCGCTCTAGGAGGGATTCATTGTGAAGATCCACGGTGCGTGTGTATCGTGGAGTGTTGCTGATGATGCGTAGTATCTTGTTCTGTATGAACTGCAGGCGGCGCAGCCGTGTTGGCGCCGCGTATGCCCAGCACGGAGCACCGTACGTCATCAGAAGTCTAATACGTGTCATGTAGAGGTTCCTAGACACCCGGCTGCTCACTTTGCTTTCCCTGTTCAGCATCGGGTAGAGTTGTTTGAGCCTCGCGTTTGCTCGGTTGGTCATGTGTTGTATGTGGTCCTCCCATGTGAGTTTCCGGTCCAGCCAGACACCGAGGTATTTCACTTTCTCACGGAAACGTATTCGGCGTGCATGTAGAGTAATTGGTCTACAGCATTGGTGTTTGCGCAGGTGTTTCGGTCTGCGTGTGAACAGAACTGCCTCGCACTTGTCGACGTTTACTTTAACGCGCCATTTCTCCAACCAAGGTTATGTGACAGCTGACAACACGTATCACTCTGTCTTATGAGTTATGGACGTGTTTACTTTGCTACGCAACGCGTATCGAGTGTCTTTAAAGCAAAATAAATGCACACAGACGTGAACAAGGGCGAAACGTACTAGTGGCCTATGCAACCTACACAAATAAGCAACCTGCATAGTGAAGTAGTTTGTGTTGCGTATTCCACAACAAATGCCTGCTACATGCTGACGAAGCAAATAAACCATATGTTTAGGGACATGTGCTGCTTTTTCACCGGTTCTTTATTGATGCGAGGAGCTTTCCCTCATATTTAGATGAACCATGTAGGTACACTGGTTTAAATGGTTTGAAGAGATTAAATCTCTATGTGTTCAGTTTCGAAAAAGTGATATATGTGTTTACACAGTGGCACACTATGGGCTGCGTGTACTGTCTTTACAGTGGTATGAAGCTGATATCTATTTTTCACGAAGGACTGCAGCAGTTGGACTGTGGTGTAAGTATTGCAGTTGGCAACGAAATATGACGTAGGCGACAGCCTCTTCCCTACCACAATAATAAAGGCGTGTGTCAGTCCGTTGTAACCAGCAGATGTGATATCCGAGCCGCCTATTACTAAAGTCAGAGGAGGCGAAACGTGGTGATCAGAAATTTCCTGTACTATATTCTGAAGGAGTACCACAAGCGTGCATTTAGTCGCTTAGCGGCATAATGCCTTCGTCTTTGTCGGCACAATAGGCACTACTTATTTTGGCCCGCTTCAGGTTACGGTAGTAACATTAAAAAAACAGCTCGAAATTTAAACGAAAATAACGTCTTAACCATTCATCTGACACGAAAATTGAATAACCGAATTTGTAGAGGGGAAAATTCTCTACAACTTCGCTCTCTTATGCTTTTTTATATCTTTTATCGTTGCAGAGGTATTTGCAAAAATAACGGCGATTTGACTATGTCTGTCTCTCTGTAACGTGTTCCTACTTTTTAGGTCGAACCTTTCAACCTATCGGCACCAAATTTTACAGACATAATTGTTGGTCACCAGAGATCAGAACCTCGCTTTTTCAAATATTTCGGACAAAAAATACCTTAGTAACATAAAAAATCCGTTTGGAATGTAACTTTAATTGCAAATAAACCGTTCATCTGACTCGAATATTGAATATTCGAATTTGTAGAGGAGAAAATTCTCTACAAATTTGCTCTCTTGTGTTCTTTTTTTCATATCTCGTATCGTTTGAGAGATATTTGCAAAAATAACGGAGATTTGACACCCTCCCTTGAATTAACTAAAACCAGCCGTTCGGAGATGTCATGTGACATTCCTCGCCCAGAACTCTCTCTGGCATACGCCATCTTGCGTTGCGTATTTGATGATTTTCTTATTGTAACTTGTACGTTGTCATTTCTAAAAATTGGCGCACTGAAGAATTAACAAAAACACGTCGTTCATCGTACGATAAATGATAATCTATTGTCTAAAAATGCCATATTAGTATCAGGTAACATCTGCCATTAATAGTATGACAATGAAGGTCGCATACCCTAGTTGTTACCCGTGGTGCAGTGGACAGCGCGTTGGACAGTAATACTCACCAGTGGTTCGGAACCCCCCACTACCCATAATTTTTTCACCTTTTTTCCTAAAAGGTTTTCGGACATACTTATTAATTAAATAGAGCTATGTTCCTCAATGTTTAGAGTTGTTCACGTGTATTTCACGGCAAGTTCACGAAATACGTAACAACGAATTGAACAATGGTCTTCTGAAGCATATGCACGTAAACTGTGAGGATACTGTTATAATGAAAATTCTGAACAACATGATGATACAGGTAGTTTCGTATACATAAAGGAAGTTCCAGATTTCTGCGGCAAGTGTAGTTCCTTAATGAAACGAAAGGAAAGTGTATACTTTGCAACGAATTATCTTCTTTTTTGTCCAAGCGTTTATTCACTGATTATGAAATATATTGAAAGTCATTAATTAGAATCAATGCATCTACTAAAATGTTTGTCTTTGACATGGTTGCTATGGACGGTTTGAACGTAGATGGTATTACCGTTCCTGTAGTTCAGATATGACTTCGTTCATGTTACTCTGTAAAATAAAGAGCAAATATTCTATTTCAAACCGTGATTACGTTTTATTTTACAGCTAAAATCACAAACGGAATAAATGTGTTAATACTGAATTCCACATAACTCTAGTTATATTTATATTTACAACAGTCATTTTAACAGTATCTCTCCAGTTTATGTACATCTGATAAAGAAGTCTATGTTTACAATTCATTGCTACGTATTTCATGGCGTGTTCTCGAAGCAGAACAACCAGAGAAACCGCTGTTACCTTTAACTCTGAATCTTGCAGAATATAGTTATGTTCAGTTAACAAGAGTGTGCGAAAACCTTTTAGGAAGCAAAAGGAAATATATTCGGTCGTTTGTTCACTTTTTTCCGTTAAAGAGTTTCTTCTTGCAATCAGCAGCGTATAAAGTAAAATAAAACGAAGTAAAATGAAATTCCATCCCCAAACGCACATTCTCCGGCCAGGATTAGAACTGCTTTTTTTATTTTTTTATTTTATTTTTTTTATTTTATTTATTTATTTATTTATTTATTTATTTTTTTTTTTTTTGACGAAAGGAAAAAAAGGTTTGGAATAGGATTTTTTATATATGTATATTTTTAATTGTTTTTATTTTTTATTTACTTTTATTTCTTTATTTTTCTTCTTCACCGGTCGCTTCGACTCTTTTTTCAAATTTATCTTTATTTAAACAAATTAGGGACAGAAGGAAAAAGGAGGAGAAAAATACAATATAATTAAAACTAAGGAGCCCTTCAAGCATAAACAAAAGAATATGTCTGACATCTTTGTAATAAAATTAATGATTCCGTCGGACCAGCACATCCTCACAAGACTGGCGATCGCTTTGATTAGCAGCACGAGAATAAAAACCGCGCGGTGGCGATACATCAGTTGATCATCCACACACGTCTTGTCGAAATTATTTGTGGGTTACCGTTGTAAATGATCAATCATAATCTGGTAATAAGGAACGTAAGTCAGCTTCTCCCTGCATGGATGATCCAGCTGCGAGGGGGGTCGCGGAATGCACTCTGAAGAAAGTTCGAAAAGTATTGCTGATACTCCGGGTTCTTGATAACTGCGCAGTGCCGTTCATTGATGTATTGCCAGAAATCGAGAACGGATTTATCACCATTTCCAAACAGGTAGTGGACAGCGAGACCGCTAATCCATGTACTGTGTGGGTCTTCGCTTGTGGGAAATAGTCCTTATCGGGGAAGAGGAGCATTTCTGCAGTGATATTGGCAGGGGTTGTGCGTGTAAAGAAGGCCAACATCTGGCGGACCAAAAGCCAAACATTGCCTGCCTCTCCGCAGACAAATCGATGGCCGTCGTAGTCTTGCACGCCACACGTGGCACATAATGGTGATGTTGCTAGGTGGATCCTGTGGAGGCGCGTCTGGCAGATCTGCTTCCCACTGACCGTGATATACCAGCTGGATTGGACATCTGATGAAAGCGTAGGATCATGCACAGCTCGCCATACTGCTGTACAGCGAACATGCGGATGTTTGTGTTCAATGGCATTCGGCGGAAGTCTCGATTGCATCGCTGAATACACCAGCCGAGTCTTCGACATACGTGGACGGGTGAGTGTGGTTCGAAGATAACTGTATTCGAGGAAGAGGTGTCTCAAGTAAAAGAAGGGCGCTGGGACGGCGGTCACCTGCACTGGTGCGATTAGCGAGCTTGGGGCACTGGCCCTCATTAGTAGACTGGAAAGGCAAGTTGAAGTACGTCGCCACATCTTGATATGCGTGCTTACAAAGAGGGCCGTTGCTCGGTGCAGTACGTGACAGAGATTAAGGCCTCCTTTGCACTTTGGGAGGGTAAGGGATTCATAGCTGAATAACATACCTTGACTCACAAACGAGCCCAATGCCGCCAACATGCGCTTGGCCATCGTCGAAGGTATGGGGAACGTCTGTGCCACGTGTGGGATACGGGATGCTACATAAACATTAGCGTACTGGGTGCGTTGCACAATGTTCAAGGCTCGAAGGCGGTGATCTAGAAGTTCCACCCGAATCCGTCGTAAATGTCGCCTACTGTTTAGAGCCGCTGATCGTCGCAAGTCGGCTGTGAAATCAATGCCCAAACATCTTATTGTGTCGTGGACCGGCAGGGGAGCGACGTCAGGCTGTCCGCGTCCTATGTGCAGTGCGCGTGATTTGCGAATATTAAGGACGCTGCCTGACGCAGCGCCGTAGGACTCCACCCACGCCAGCGCGTCTTGGACGTCGTTGTGGTTGCTCAAGAAGAGGACCAGGTCGTCCGCATAGGCCGTGCAACAGAAGGCGTGGCCGTCAAAGGTCATCCCCGTGAGGCGTCGGCGGAGGCCACATAGAAGCGGTTCCATGGCGATAGCGTAGACGATTGTTGACAGAGGGCATCCTTGCCGCACTGACCGCTGTACCGTGATTGGAGGTGTTAGTCTGCCGTTGTACAGAATCCTCGATGTCGCACCTCGAAGCAGGCGCATTGTTATCTCCACGATGTTGTCTGGGAGTCTCATATTCCGCATCACCGCAGCCAGATAAGTGTGATCGACCCTGTCGAAGGCCTGTCTGAAATCAAGGGAGGCTAAGACCCCTTCCATGCGCCGTGTCCGCGCGAGTGCGGTCATGTCTCGGTATCGATTTAACGCAGTCCGTATGTTGTGATCGCCTCCTAAGGACACTTGATCGTGGGATATCACGTAGCAGGTGGCCTTATGGAGACGTGTTGCCAAAAGCCGGGTAAAAATCTTCATGTCACAATTCAGGAGTGATAGTGGACGGTAGTCTGTGAGGCGTGTCCCACCGTTTGGTTTGTGGACGGGAACAAGCAGTCCTTCAAGGAATTCACCAGGAATATGTACTGTCGGCGTCATTAATTCGCGACATATGTCTACCCAGACCGGTGTTAGCAGCTGGCGATAGGTCTTGTAAAACTCTAACGGGAGGCCGTCAGGTCCTGGTGACTTGTGTGGCGCGTCGGCCAATATTGCTGCAGTGACCTCTTCCTCAGTTATCTCCTCAAGGAGACCCATTTGCGCGTCCTGGGGTAGTACTACATATGTTAGGCGAGAGATTTCCTGTAACACTTCTGGTGTATGATACTGAGCAGCGTATAGTTGACGATAGTGAGTGTGGAGAGCAAGACCTATCTCACTTTGCGTTTCGATACAGCGTCCATCATCTAATGTTATACTCTGAATCAAGGCCCGCCTCCGTCGTCGGCGTTCAGCGAGGATATGGTACATTGACGGCCCTTCGTGGTCCATTCTGTCCATGGTGCGTGCACGAATAATTGTTCCTTCAAGATGACGCTTCGTAAGTAAAGTGATCCGCGCTTTCGCGTGATTCATGGCTTGCTGGCGGGCAGGCGAGTGCATCATTGTTGAACAATCACGTAGGATGCGGTAAGAAAAGTCCATTGTGTGTCGTCGCCATGCGGCTGCCTCTCTGGCGTATCCAATCAACGCTTTCCTCAATGCAGGCTTGGCACATTTTATCCACCAAGAGATTGCTGTTGGGTAAGCTCTTCTCCGGCGTGTACATTGTGCCATCATGGTCTCCACGATCTCTCGGCATTCTGGCGAATGTAAGTGTGCAATGTTCAGCTTCCAGGGGCCCTACTGTCGGCGCATGGAGAGAGTGCATATATGTGCTGCATGATTGGAAAAACTTAGAGGCCATATTTCGGCGGCCTGCGTGCCCTGAACGAAGGGTCGCGTGAGATAGATGCGATCTATACGGCTGGATGAGTGGCTGGTGTAGTGTGTAAAACCCGTCCGATCGCCATGTACATACTCCCATGTGTCCACAAGACGTAGGTTGGTGATGATGGCGGCGAGTGCCGCACATGGAGCGTGGTGCGGTAGTTGATCCTTGGGCGCCTGGGTGGAATTGAAGTCTCCACCGACGAATAAGGCATCCTGACGACCCATAAAGAGGGGTGTGATGGCTTCAGCGAAGAAAGCAGTCCATTCACGTCGATGACCAGATCCGCATGGTGCGTAGATGTTAATGATTCTGACGTCATGGAGGGAGAGTGCCATGCCTCTCGCATCAGGTATGAATGTGATATCTTCTGCAATTAAGCCATCACGGAGAAGGATTGCCACGCCGCTGCAGTGTCAGATGCGTGAGAGACGTGGGCGGTATATCCATAAGCTCCTACGAACTCTGCAACATAGACCTCCTGAAGAAGGGCAATGTCTATATCCGCCGCATTCAGCATATCTTGCAACATCCTTAGTTTATGGTGCGTGCGAATAGTATTGATAATGATAGTGGCCAGTCTGTATTGTTGGGTCTCCTGGAAGAAGTCTGCTGCTCTTGCGGTGTCTGTTCGGGATGGAACAGACGCAGCAGCCATCAAATTGTCAGTCACTGTGTCGTAACTATGTCCGACTATACCATGGGGACACCCCTTTCATTGTCACCTTCGTCTAGTGTCTCATATGCCCAGGATCGCGGCAATTCAGATGTAGTGTCCATCAAAGTATCGTCCGCTGTGCCCGCAGGTGGAGGTGGCACGGCAGGTGGGACGCCTTCTGGGACGCTTCTGGGAGTGGGCATCGTCGTCGCATCACGATCGTTGGAAGCGGTCGGCGAATGAGATGTCGGTGCAGTGGCGTCTGACATCTGCGTGTCAGAAGACCTGCCGTCATCGGACAGGGAATCGTCTTCTTGTGGCCCCATTCGTTGTAAGCAATCATCAGAGGGCATACGATGCTTCTTTCGGCGCTTTCGAGGGTTCTTTTGTTTGCGATTATGGTGTTCAGAGTCGAAAAGAGCGTGGGTGTCTGCCGCTTTCTTGTCTGTTGGAATGAAGGCAGAAGTTGGCACAACGTCAAGTGTCGGTTCCTTCGCATCGTCTTGCTCAGCGGAAAGGGGTTGCTGCATTTCTTCTTGCACTGCGTCTGCTTGTAGTGGCGCCGACGATGTGAGATTGGTGTCGGTGTTTTCGGTCGTTGTCGGTGAATGGTTAGGTTGACCTTGGAGATGATCGGCCAGTGGTGCGGCGGCTGCAGCGTAAGTGACAGGGAGAACTATGGACGGCGCAGAGGGGGCGTCGTCGTTGATAGGTGTTTGTACAGGCCGCCGTAAGGGACATTGTTGACGGACGTGTCGTTCTTGACCGCAAAAGGTACAGGTACGGGGCTGACCGTCGTACATGATGATGGCCCTGCATCCTTCTATGTTAAGGTACGACGGTACATGCTTCTTCAGTTCTATTTGTATTTGTCGTACACCGTTGAGGACCGGGTAAGTTTCAAACGTTTTCCATTTTTCGCCCATGTGACTGATGACGTTTCCGTACGGGCTGAAGGCTGTCTTGACGATATCTTCTGGGACCTCGAACGGGAGTTCGAAAACCCTAATTGTACGCAGGCCGTAACCCACATGCTCGATCACGACGGCACCGATGTGGCCGTCAGGGTGTTTGAACTTGTGTCGTTCCGCGTGGCGGTTCACAATGTCGGTACACAGTTCTTCAGTGTGCATCTTGACATAGACAACATTCCTAGTAATGGAAAAGTGTATGCCGTTACTTCTCGTGGATCGAGGTGCAGATCGTCTCTTATAAAGTTCTCAATTTCAAAAGGTCGTGGTCGTGCGTATTCTGCTTGGAAAAGAGATCTTGATTGTCGTTCGGCGGTATGAGTGCGCCATGGCTCGCTAGTACAGGGGACTCAATACACAATAACGCGCTCTGCCTCGGAATGCTAGCCCACTCCACCGCGGCTTGAGCGCGAGCACAGAGTAACATATACAGCAGTGGCGTAACTAGGACTTGGCTTTGGGGGGGGGGATAGATCTGCATGACGAGCAAACTTTTAGTTAGTTTCCAGACTGACTACCATCTACCACTTCCGTTGAAGAAACTAATTCACTCCCATCCAATGAAAGCTTATGATAAAACACCCCAAGTTTCCATTCTTTACCTTTACCATATTGCTGTTATACGATTTCTTCTTTCTTTCTCTCTCTCTCTCGCTCTTTTGTCGGGTTCTGGGGGGGGGGGTTCTATCCCCCTCATCCCCCCCTGTAGTTACGCCACTGATATACAGAGAAGAAGCACCCCTAAACCACTGTCCTACGCTCTCCTCGTAGTTCCGTAAGATGCCACCAGATGTCAGGCGGTTTCCCAGCTCAGTACTGGTAGGCCACACTAGAGGCACTTCTGAGGGTGCCTCTCGCACGTCAGAGGGTAGCGTGGAGGGGAGGCTGAGGGGATAGCTGATGCCGCCTGCCATGAGGCCACGGCTGTGTCCAGCTTGCTGGCGTTTGAGGGGAGGTGGTGGTGGGGACGGCCGCTACCTGCCCCCTGCTCTAGCCAGTTTAAAGGGCTGTTTCTGACCTCAGGGCCATCGTGGGACATCTTACGGAACTGCTTAGGCATCCCCCGCCCCGCACCCCTGAGCGTGTGACCGGGCCCTTTCGGAGGTTTCCCGTCTGTATATATTTGTCTGTGGCGCGAGGCACTTCAACAATACCTGATACTTTTATAGTGGCATCCATGAAGCGTTTATGAGACAGACTCAGTAACCGTGCCCTAGCAAAGACATCTGTAGTTCATATATGACCAGATTAACACTGAACAGCCCGCCTCCGAGGCCCAATGGACAGCGTGATGGCTTTCCATGCAGGGGACCCGGGATCGGTTACCGGTGGGGTTGGAGATTTTCTCTAGTTGGGGACTGGGTGTCGTGTTGTGTTCATAAACAATTCATCGCCCACGTGGCGTCATGCAAAGACTCGCCACCAGCGGCGGCCGGTACTCCACATGACTGGGTCCACTTCTTTCAGTGCCGGATCTTGATACTGGCGCTCGTTCTTCCCCCCCCCCCTTTTTTCCATGCTCGGCGTCCAAAGACACATTTGGCGCGGGGGAAAGCACCCCGATTTACCCCCCCTCCCCCTCTTTAAATATATTTTCGTTGAAAGATCTGTGTTGAATGTCTTACCTCGGCTTGTTTACGCTTGCTTCAACTCGAGCGGAGGCGTCGGCCTACCAAGCTTCTTTATTTCACACTTATGTTGCAAGTCTAAAGCTGAGTAATTTCTTTTTAAAAGATACTGAACGTTGTTCACTTTTCTTTGATAATAAACACCAAGAATATATGAATATGCATATGAATACTAAAACACAGTAAGTAACTGATTATACTGTTAAGTGACTGTAACAAACTGAGTCTTTTACGATGAAGAGACAACCTACCTTTGAAGTATTTTATCCATTCAGCAACAGTTCAGATTATAAATTAATGAAATGCAGCAACCAGTTGCTTGTGGTTATTTATTTATTTTAACTTTAACGACCGGTTTCGAGCGCTTGAGTGCCCTTCTTCTAGTCTATTTTTGTACTGTTGCTTAATAAATATACATGCTAGTGGTGGAATCAACGCTAAGTGCAAAGATTATTCATTCCATAATCTTTGCACTTAGCGTTGATTCCGCCACTAGCATGTATATTTATTAAGCAACAGTACAAAAATAGACCAGAAGAAGGGCACTCAAGCGCCCGAAACCGGTCGTTAAAGTTGAAATAAATAAATAACCACAAGCAACTGGTTGCTGCATTTCATTAATTTATAACCTACCTTTGGGTCATGTGACCCTGTAAGCAGCACCCCCTCCTAACCGTACGCATGCGCAAAGCCTACTATCCCCCACATATTTTCAAATAATTAAAAATTTGTTACAACGAAGAGTATAAATGTCATTTACCATCAAAATCGCGACACATTTACTACAATGTCCAAACATATGTGAAAAGTAACAATACAAAAGTCATAGATGTTCCATCTGCTAAAGATCTGATAAAAAGAAGATACTAAAAAAATGCTTGCTGTCAGTCTCGAACCCACTACCTTTGAGAGCGCAACACTGTGCCGCTAACCACACGGCTGTTCTTGCTAGGTTGAGAGTAGTGACTTCATTATTATTCATGATCGGATCTTCTTAAGGCTTTTATAGTTGATGTGTCTTTTCTTTATAGTTATATTTTACCAAGTACGACGTGTTTTTGACCAATCTTCAATTTTAGGGCGGATATTGCCTCAACGAAGGATTTATCGATGCGCAAGGCGGGGAGCGTACTAGTCCCATTGTATTTGTTTCGGAACATTTCGTGCGTAACCAAATGTTCAAATGTTTGTAGAGCTTATGGGACTTAACTACGGGGTCATCAGTATCTAGACTTACAAACTACTTGTGAACTACCTAATACTAAGGACGGCACAAATATTCATGCCCGAGGGAGATTCGAACCCCCGACCGTAGTGGCCGTGCAGAACGTGACTGGCGCGCTGCAGACCGCTCGGCCACTGCGGCCGGCTCGTGCCTAACCGCCAGACCTCGAGTAGACAGGCGCTGGCGTCTCTACCAGCTTCAACGCCAAAGTTTAATGCGACGTTTCCCCTCGCCCCTCCCTGCCGCGGGAGCGTCCGTATACTCTATCCATGGGGTTCAGAAGAGAATTTGAACGTCAGCCGCGCATGCGAATTGCAACGCTGCGGCCACTGCTGCCTATATAAGCGGCCGCGCTACTAATCGTAAATGGGCTGTCTTCGCGACGTAAGAAATACTTCGAATCTCTATATAAAGTGATGTGATAGAAGAATGAAACTAAGTATCATAGTTTTAAAACACTTTTTATTTAATTTAATTAATTACTTTATTTTCAGTCTTTTTTCCGGAGAGGGGGGATTTACTGAACCAGTGAAAACATTGAACGCGCCGCCACTGCCGAATATGGTCCCAGCTTGGGTCTAACGGCCAAAAATGCCACTCGAAATCATCACCGTCAACTTTAAATAAGGAATTATGCATATTCCTAGCTCGGAATTCCACCGTGTTGTTGTTGTGGTCTTCAGTCCGGAGACTGGTTTGATGCAGCTCTCCACAATACCGTATCCTGAGCAAGCCTCTTCATCTCCACATAAGAACGGCAACCTACATCTGTCTGAATCTGCTTACTGTATCCATCTCTTGGTCTTCCTCTGCGATTTTCCCCACACACTTCCCTCCAACGCTAAATTCACAATTCCTTGATATCTAAGAATGTGTCCTACCAATCTAACCCTTCTTTTAGTCAAGGTATGCCAGAAATTTCTTTTCTCCCAAATTCTAGTCAGTACCTCCACATTAGTTACGCGATCCATCCACCTAATCTTCAGCATTCTTCTGTAACACCATATTTCAAAAGCCTCAATCCTCTTCCTGTCCGCACTGTTTATCGTCCATGTCTCACTCCCATACAAGGAAACACTCCATCCAACTGCCTTCAGAAAGGACTTCCTTAGGCTTAAATCAATATTCGATGTTAACAAATTTCTCTTTTTCAAGAACGCTTTTCTACCCATTGCCATTCTGTATTTTATATCTTCTGTAATGCGACAATCATTTGTTATTTTACTGCCCAAGTAACAAAACTCATCTACCTCCTTTATTGCTTCGTTTCCCAATCTAATTCCTTCAGCATCATCTGATTTTCTTACACTGCACTCCATTACCCTAGTTTTGCTCTTGTTAATGTTCATCTTATATGCACCTTTCAGCACACTGTCCATTCTGTTCAATTGCTCTTCCAGGTCCTTTGCTGTATCTGACAGAATTACTATTATAGCTTGCTCAATGTACAAATTGAATAACAATGGAGAAAGGCTACAACCCTGTCTTACTCCCTTTCCAACCACTGCACCTCTTTCATGCCCTTCAACTCTGATAACAGCTGTCTGGTTTTTGTACAAGTTGTAAATAACCTTACGCTCCCTATATTTTACTCCTGCTTGCTTCAGAACTTGAAAGAGTTTATTTCAATCAACATTGTCAAAAGCCTTCTCCAAACCTACAAAAGCTAGAAATGTAAGTTTGCCTTTTCTTAATCTATCTTCTAGGATAAGCCGTAAAGTGAGTATTGCCTCCCGTGTTCCTACATTTCTCCTGAACCCAAACTGATCTTCCCCGAGGTCAGCTTCTACCAGCTTTTCCATCCTTCTGTATATAATTCGTGTTAATATTTTGCAACCATGACTTATTAAACTGATTGTTCTGTAGTTTTCACACCTGTCTGCACCTGCTTTCTTTGGAATGGGGATTACAACATTTTTCTTAAAGTCTGAGAGTACTTCTCCTGTCTCATACATCTTACGCACCAGGTGAAACAGGTTTGTCATGGCTGGTTCTCCCAGAGACTTCAGTAGCTCTGAGGGAATATCATGTACTCCAGGGGCCTTGTTTCGACTTAGGTCTTTCAAGGCTCTGTCAAATTCACCTCTCAGTACAGTATCTCCTATTTCATCTTCATCTACATCCTCTTCCCTTCCTACAATATTGTCTGGAAGTTCATTTCCTTTGTAGAGCCCCTCTATATACTCTTTCCACCTTTCAGCTTTCCCTTCTTTGCTGAGAACTGGTTTTCCATCAGTGTCCTTGATGTTCATAGAGCTGTTTTTCTTATCTCCAAATGTTTCTTTTATTTTCCTGTAGGCTGTATCTATTTTTCCCCTATTTATACATTCTTCTACATCCTTGCATTTGCTTTCTAGCCACTCCTGCTTAGCCATTTTGCACTTCCTGTCAATCTCATTTCTTAGTCGTCTGTACTCAATTTTGCCTGTTTCATTTACTGCATTTACCAACCTCCCGTAATTTAATGTAGAACTACCTCCTCACTTTTTTCTGGGATGTACTTCACGTGTTTGAGCCAAGTGAACTTTCAATAGAGTCAAAAGCCTAGTATTTGACAATTGGTTCCATCGGTGATGATTTTGTCATTAGGGGTGAACACAAGATTTTTTCAGAGGGGGTGGGGGGGTTGAGGGATTAGTGCAATAATCAGAACTAAGGGGGCATCCACGTGGCCAACGGGAAATACAGGCCCAAGCGCAGACGTCATGCCACGTAAGCAAGATAGTTCCGAGCCGGCGCGATCGCTAGCTCAGTGGCTGCCCGCTATGAGGCAGTGGGCTGTGCCCCAGCGGCCGGCCAATCGGCTAGCGATCGCGCCGGCTCGGAACTACCTTGCTTACGTGGCATGGCGTCTGCGCTGGGGACTGTCTTTCTCGCCGGCCACGGGCATCCATGAATTACGTCACACGTTGGTAAAAGTCTGAGTGCTGTAAATTTTTCGAATTTCTAGAATCTCGAGGTCGGGGATATATCACTCTTATGCCGCCCTTGCATCCGCCTCTGCTTTGTGTGTACTAGAAAGATGTTTACCCTGTAAATATAGAGTACTCGTACGTTAACAACAATCAATTGGTATTTGTAACTCATAATCTGGGGCACGGCAGTACCCCCGTCAAGTCGAGCACACGGCCGTACTAGCCTTTTCTCGAAGCAATAGACGGCACTTTCGACTCCCCTATATCACAGTTGTGGATAAAGGTTACCAAGAATATCTACTATAACCAGCTAAATTTACAAATTATACTATTCTACACCTTATAGTTCACGAAATATTAGCAGTTGAAAATAGCTAACTGTCACTCAATGACTCAACGATCATCGAAATTCTAAGGTACTGCTAGCAGAAACACAAACTTGAAATTTTGTATTTAGATGGTGTTTAGCCTGTAATGGAAGGAAAAATTCAAACATCTGTAAATATTAATTCCGTTCGAAAACCCATATTCGCTTGACGGAAGAGTATCTGCTATCTTGGGGTTTTGAGAATTGAATTGGTAATGGTCTTGTGTTAAAGCGTTGGGTTCACGTCGCGGGTTCGATTCCTAGTGGCGTATTTCCTTCTTTTTTTCTCTCCTTTTATATAATCGCCACCGATCTACTAACTGTAAGTGAAGAGTCGTCAGAAATGACATATGCCACCTTATTAGAGAATGAAGAATAACTGGTACGATATAGCTAAAATTCCTGCATATGGAAACAGTACCAATGACACCTACATTCTAGTTTAATTTCAGCTATAAATAAGAAAACTGTTGTTCGTAATGTCGAAAATTCCGCCACATGACGCGGGCCAAAGACGTTAGACCAGGAGCAAACACGTTACACGCTGGTTTCAAACCACAACACGGCAGAGATGTGGGGATGCCATCGTACGCGAACTTGAAATTTGAAGTACCGATTTTCCACGATAACCAGGAGGCCAATGAAACTCATATAATTCGAATTTGTTGTGGATCTGCACAATACAATAATCGTGAATGTACATAGCCAATAAAAGTGGTAAAAAGAAATAGATGTTTTGACGATTTAAATTCTCCATCTCTAATAAAAAGTGAACGTCAAAACTCAAGTGTTGCCAACTACTGCCCTAGGGATGATCAAAATTAGAAAAAATCGATGGTAACATCAATGTTAACATAAATTGAAAGATATCGATGTCCGGTGAACATCGAAAGGAAAACATCGACGTCCGAAAATATTATTGTTTTGGATGGCAATCCTCGGCAGAACCAATGACACCCATTACTAAACTGATACTAGTGAATACAGTATTATTGGTCTTCATGTCAGCCGGCCGCGGTGGCCGAGGAGATTGAGGCGCTTCAGTCATGGTCTGCACGGCCACTACGGTCGGGGGTTCGAATCCCCCCCTCGGGCATGGATGTTTGTGCCGTCCTTGGTCTTAGCTAGTTCATAAGTAGTTTGTAAGCTTAGGGACTGATGACCCCGTAGTTGTCCCATAAGTTCTACAAACATTTGAACATTTTCTTCCTGTCACTTTAAACAAGGTATCAACAATTATTCGTGTACGGACGTAACGGTCATAAGAAACAGGGATAAACTGATATAGTTAGGCCACGTTTAGAATTTTGACGTAAAGGCTAATTTCACTTACGGCATTGGCGTAGTGTGCAAATGTTGGCAACGAAATGTTCGTGTGATGAGGGGTATGTAGAAGAACCTGTCAAATGCAGATCAGGAACAAAATTAATTATTTCCTTATGGTCAACACGAAAGACCATGCATCTTATTCTACATGACTGGTTTTCCGAAATGTCTCAAATGTTCAAATGTTTGTAAATCTATCGGACCAAACCGCGTGGTCATCAGTCCGTAACTTACAAACTACTTAAACTAAGGTAAACTAACCTAAGGACAACACGCACACTCACTCACACACACACACACACACACACACACACACACACACACACACGCCCCAGGGAGGACTCGAACCTCCGACGGCGAGCAAGCGCGCGCTCCACAGAGAGACGCCTTAAGACCGTTTTAAACGATGAACGAACTTGTAATAGATTGATAACAAGTTGCGTCAATGCCGGCCGTCTGTCGTTTGAACGGGTGCACTAGTATGATCGTGCTAGTATCGAAGTGCGATAATCATAGCGATAAAGAAATAGGGCCAGTTCTAAATTCAGTACTAGTGGGATCACTGCGCATACGCGAGCTAATAGCTGTCTGCTGCAGTCACTGCTCCAGTTAATCCGCCATTTTCCTTCATGTTTACGTATATTTTGCGTTTTGTTGAAGATTATGAGCAGAGTGCATTCCAAAATGTGTTTCTAATGGGGGAATTCACACTGTTCAAATGTTTATAGATCTATCGTACCAAACTGCGTGGTGATCAGTCCGGGGACCAAACTGCGTGGTCATCAGTTCGTAGCTTAGAAACTACTTAAACCTAGGTAAACTAACCTAAGGACAACACACACACCCATGCCCCAGGGAGGACTCGAAGCTCCACGGCGAGCAACCGCGCGCTCCGCAGCGAAACGCTTTAGACCACTCGACTACTCCACCGCGGCGAATTTACATAGAGCTGGGCAAAACGGTTATTCTCCCATATCGGTTATAACGGTTATCGTTATTTTTTTCTATCAGTTAATTTTAACTGTTATAAATAACTGCCCGTTATTTTCTGAATTAACTCCCAGATGGCGATGCTGCAACATACTAGCTTCATTCGAGTTGCGGTTGCAACCACGCTTAAGCAATGTTTAAATGTTTGTAAATCTATTGGACTCAACTGTTTGGTCATCAGTCCGTAGCTTACTAACTACTGAAACTGAGGTAAACTAAGCTAAGGACAACACAAACACCCATGCCCGAAGCGGTCAACACGAACACCCATGCCCGAAGCGGGACTCAACTCCCGACAGCGAACGGCCAGGCGCAACGCACCACGGCACTTTTAAAAGCGTTCAAGTTGCGGACGCCACCGTTTCAAACTAAATATCACTGCCGGTAAGGCGTTCGAGTTGCGGTGCGAAAAGATTTGCAATCGTTTGGCTGGCCGCGGTGGCCGAGGTGACTGAGGCGCTCCAGTCACGGTCAGCACGGCCACTACGGTCGGGGGTTCGAATCCCCCCTCGGGCATGGATATTTGTGCCGTCCTAGTTCGTAAGTAATTCATAAGTAGTTTGTAAGTTTAGGGAATGATGACCACGTAGTAAAGTCCCATAAGCTTAACAAACATTTGATTTTTGCAATCGTTTGTGACTGTAAGAGGAAATTCATTTCGCCGACTCTAAAGCGTTTAATAACCATGCACCAAATAGATAAACCAGCACATGTATAAAGTGTTTTGTAATGCTGCTCGTTCCGTTTCCTTGAAGAAAGTGCGAAATTCCGGTTATTCTTTTAAATGGGGGGTACATAGCAGCATCGTGAAAATTTATTACATTATAATATTATTTTATTCCATTTAGGGATTTTTCAGCAGATATCTGACATTTACGTACAAGTAATGATATCAAAAGTAGTAGCTCACTTTATAAATGAAATTTTCCTTCTTCCGTACAAGGATCGTATTACAAAATCCAACAACTGTGGGTCACTATTAGTGATTGGCCTAATATAAAAAGTTTGCCCTGTGCAATTTTCAAATAAACAACTGACCGCTGTTTCTTTTTAAATACATACAAATAGTTTTCATATTCATTTCTCCTAACGTGTAAGCAACTTCGTTCATATACGAAACACCTCTAGCAGCAGCCGTATGTTTGCACAGTGGACTCATTGCAGGCTCTTCCAATGAAATTAATGAGTTAAAATTCTTAATCTTTCTTGGAATTAGACAATTTATAGCATTGTTTACGTTTGGTCATGAACATTTTAGTTTATCAACACTGACATTAAATAGCAGATAATTAACACCAATCAATGGCGAAATGTATGACGAAAATATCTGCCACAATTTAATTAAATTTGTCCATTTCCTTTAATCTAAAAATGTAAAGTAAAACAGGATATCATGGGAAACTGTTGTCGTTAGTTATTAATTGCTTTGTTTAACAATTTGACATAATTTCATTCAATATGATTGATGTTTTTAGATATCCATTACTTGATTAATGAAACACTGAAAGATATCTGTGTGTTGTAATGCTTTACATGACGCTTATTGAGTAGGCTATTTCTCGAGATGATCGTACATTTACGTACCGTACGTAATGCAGGCGATTTCTGTGGTTTAACTGCCTCTCTCGCACTGTAATCAGCTTGAAATTATAAAGTAGTGCCTCCTCTTACACACACACACACACACACACAAATAACACCATTGTTTTACTTTTTCCATATGGCATTTTCAGTGATGTGGTACCGTATAACCTACAAAACACGACACAGTACGGATCAAAATCAGCAGAACAGTCAAAAAAGGGGTAATTTGGTAGAATCCGTGTACATCGGAGGAAACGGCATTGCCATCGATATATATCGAATATTCGATATAGTGTTTCTGAACCGGAGATTCGGGCGCTACGCGCCCTCACGTACTAAAAAAAAAAAAAATCTTGTTTAACCTATACCTAACCTAACTTTGACTTAAAAAAATTGATCTGTAGCGTAGCCTTAAGAAGGTTAGGTATAGGTTAAACAAGAAATTTTTTTTTAGTACGTGAGGGCGCGTAGCGCCCGAATCTCCGGTTCAGAAACACTATATCGAATATTCGATATATATCGATGGCTATGCCGTTTCCTTCGATGTACACGGATTCTACCAAATTACCAAAAAAGGCATAGTGCTAAGCATAAAAAACTGTTGCTGTTGTTGTGTTTCATTATTTAAATCATAAACGTTTCATCCACGCAGCCGAGAGAACAATTGAGTCAACTAGCGCTACAGGTGGCCAAACCACGAAACGCGAGACATAGGCGTTCGAGCTAGAGTTTGTAGTTGCAACAGGCGGAGGCCGCGCATGCGCAGTAGCGATACTCTGCAGTTATCGTTATGAGTATTCCGTTATTTTTGCTAGGTAGCCAGACTGTGCAGTAGTGATGGGCAGTTCGGATCATTTCACTGTTTCGAAACATACGGATCATCTGAGTCTAGAGAGTCGACTCACTGTTTCGGCACACGAAACATCTGGCGTGCTGCAGAGTCGTGTGCCGCGTTACCTTCCCTGATTCACGTGAGCCGAGAAAGCTGCAGTAGGGCGATACAGCAAATACATCTATGGAATATCAATATGGTTTTAATACGTTATTCACTAGACTTAATTGAACGGCATGGGATTTGTTTGCTACTACGATTTTACGATCGTGTTAAAGCGTAAACATTTCCTAAGTTACTCATAGTTTCATACAAATAAATATTGTAACAAAGGAAGCACAAAATAATAATGTTTAAATTCCAAAGTGATGAAACTTTCCCAACCTTCAAAATTCCATAATTAAGTCTAAATAAAACAAGAAAGATTATGGTTAAAATGTCTACATGCATCCAGAAATGAATAACTTTTCTATCCAATCAATATAAGCAAAATATTAAGATTTGTTCCTAAGACATATTTAATGCAATAAACAGATATTACTACAAGTGTTAACATAAGGAAATTTACGTGACGAAACCACAAAACTGAACAAATCTTTCAATGTCCACATACATATTCTAATAATCAGATTCATCTTCAGTCAGTCAAATAAAAGAGAATCAGTTATAGTTTCCGTAAAAAAGTTATTTTTGACGTCTTACTGAGAATGACGTTTCGTCTCACTGAAATTATTTGCCCTTGCTTCGAAAAGACGTTCACCTGGCACAGATGTAGCAACAATGCATAACAACGCTTAGTTCACGCGAAACTACATAAAAACACCGAAGGACTTCACAATTTTTCTCGGTGGTATAACTGTTTTAAAGCCTCAGTTGAAGGGTACCGGTAGCATAATTCAAAATATCGCGTAGTGCGTTAGGGGAACAACTTCAAACCCGTCGCACGCCTGGGCGCTGTGTCGAACCCACCCAGACAGACGGACAGCAAAGCGCATGTTAACGGTATCTAGCGTCCGATACATGAATCACAAGATTCGTTGTTTCGAAACAGTGCCGATTCAAGTTTCGACTCAGTCGAACAGTTCGCTGACTCGATTCACTGTGTCGAAACATCAACTCAGTAGCCAAGTGAGCCAACTCTACTGTGCAGAACTGCAGTTCATACTTAATAGAAATACTGTGTAGTACGAGTAACGGGCCTTTATCGTTATTTCTACTCAGTACTAATAACCAATTATCAAGTATATTTCAGCTTATATACGAACGGTTATTTGTGTCTAATAAAATATTGCGTATACTGTATACAGGTTATTCGTTGCTTCCGCAAATGTAGGCCTAATTCTCGAAGCCTCAATAAAAAGTGTATGTAAATAAATGTAGATTATTAAAGACGCACTTAAATAACGTGTGTAAACTGAATATTCTAGTTAAGATTGTTAACGGTGCTTTGATAAATGTAGGATCATGATATTCAACAGAAAAGTCGACGTAATGCTATGCTTATAGTTTCGTTTATACTGGTATAAGATATTCTTTTTAAGGAAACTGAAAGTTCCTTTTTCAAAACGTTTTGATTTCTACAAAATTTTCTTCAATTGACGACAGCGTCATTTTTAAGTGTGAGAGTAACTAACTATGTTTATCCAAGCCCCCAGTGTTGTTACCTTCAGCATTTCGCTATGCACAACGCTAGTGAATGAATTGTTTATGTGTAAGCTTCACATGAGTGGTTGTTTTAAGAGTACCAAATGCAACTACATTTTTAGAGTCCACTGAAGCTCGGGATACCCCCTGTCGCTTTGATCCCTAACGTCAGTGTGTTGTTGTTTGACTTGATCAATTTCATTGTGGTGAATGTGAAATTACTTTTTACAATAAAAACTGATCAATTTACGTTTGCCCATCCTCCTACCCGAACCCCAGACACAAAACACTTGAAACATTATTTATAATGGCAACTGTAGGTCAGAATTTTTTTTGTGCGTACTATTAAGTTTTCTTTTATGAGTATTGTTTTGTGTTTTAGAATGTTGCTTCCCATATTTCTTCCATTGGTATGTCAGCGTAATTGACATCATAGGTTAAAGCAGACAGTTGGTATCAGGCCCTTCAGTATTGCCCATTTTATGCACTGATCTTGTTGATAGTGCATAGTGGCGCATCTATTATTATGGTAGTCAAATGGTACCGGAAAATACGAAATTTTAAAAACTTAGTTATGTCAAGAGTTTGCTTGTGAGCTTATGAAGCCAAGTAATGAGAGTCTATAGAAACTAGTTGTGGTTAAGCACATTGTCAAAGTCCTGTACTTAGGTATTAGTAACACAAATCAGCTGTTCCACCTTACATCCACATCACTACTCTTTCTCTCCGTTCATATTCTCTTCAAACTCAGCTTGTGAGATTCTCAACATACAAGTATAACTCATACAGGGAACACAAATTCTATTGATAGTTTTTTTATCTGATACACTTCTCAAGACTAATAACAATAACATACTGTCATGAGATACTCACCTAACTTACTTTGACCTCTTTTATTGCAGAATCATGCATTAAATATATGTAAATACATAAAGGCCTAAAGCTCAACCTGGTAAATGTGCACATGGCAGGAAGTGAGCTCTTTAAAAAGAACAGTCTATAAAAACTTGCCTTGTAGTATGTATGTGTGCTACCCACAATGACAACTGTCTTGCTACTAATAAAGTATGTGATTTAACTGTTGTAAACATAGAACTTGTCATTCACAATATGGCTCCATGACATGCTAAATTTGCCATACACAGCCTGTGTCCCAAGTGTGAATATGTCATTGTACAGTTTTTGTGTGTAACAGTGATGTGCTCAAACACCAGACATATAGTATGTTTTGAGATTTTTGAAGACTGCTTACAATTTTAGGTCACCTTCACATACATTTTGGTATGCGTTATGTCGCTAAAATAAATTTAACACAATGCATGCTAGTATTTTTTACAGTACCTCATAGATGTGTAGGCCTACTACATAGAAGTCATATCAAGATATAAAGCACTTATTGTTTAAATTGAGATGTACCATGTTATCTCTTTTTCCCTACCATCCCAAAGTGATTAACACATTATATTCTGACATAAATATTGCAGAGCTGTACAATATCTCTTGGTTTAATCTAACAAAAAATGTCACTCTTCCTCCTATGATTATTAACTGCTCTCATTAAGACCATTCAGAATAAGGGGGAGTTGCAATGCATGACAATAATCTGCAACATGGTGACTTCAAAAAATTGCTTAATGGAGTGAATGCTCACTTAAACGAGGTACACAATTTGAAAAAGTATATGTTCGTTTTTGTAGCTTGACTGTAATGCACAGTAGGCTAATACTGAGAATTTCTTAACACATCACAGTATTGTATGAGGAAGGACAAAGTGGGGTAACATGTCAATACAGTCTGAATACAAATTCTTATTGGACAAGAATGGAGAAACATGTATCTATTAAAGGGATTTTGGCTATCATTAAATAATAATAGCATAAGGTATTTGCTTCAATCATCACTAATACAATCATAACCACCAACTGGTGACATCTGTAGAACTGTAAATTGCCGAAACTGTTTAGAAAACGGATTGTGTAATGCTGAGATTGGTAACACACTGTGATACTTCATTGGTTAGGTAGGTAAACTACAGTGAAAGTCTGAAACGGATGCACTGACAATCTAATAAGATAAGAATTCTATTCTTCAAGGGTGTTCTTTTTCTTTTTAAACGGTAAAATTTTACTTATGGCAGGAGGATATGTATAATGTGTTGATGTTGGCAACGACCTTTGAAAGCTCAAACACACAGATTGGGAGTGAATAATAATTAGTGCTGTACCTGCTCCATCAATAATGACAGGTTCTTGCATGTACTCTTATCCAGTTAGTAAACTAATTATCCTTGTAAAGTGAACACTTTGTTGCCATCATTGGCATACTATCCCTCTGAAGCCGCAAGTAAAATTTAGCCCTTCTGATAGGTGAACATTTTTCTTGTTGACATCTACAGTACCACGCCAAACGGTAACATGTCCCCACATTCAGGGGTTAATAAACAGAATGTAGGTACGTACCGCTATGTATTTACGTGTTTTTATGAGTGTGAACATTAAATATGTTGAGCAAACGAGATGAACATGTGTGATAACACTCACAAACAACCTATAGAATTTTTTGATGTCGCCACAAATATTGTACAAGAGATTTTAAATTGCTTACGAAAGCATATTTCTCACGTCATATACTCGTTTTGTGGGGTATTGCACTCGTACGTTCAAAATGAATTTCTGTAACGAAGCCAAATGTGTCACATTACTGGATGAAACACACATTCGAGGCCACAAAAACGTATTAAACTGCTATGTTTACACTATTTTATTAACATGAAAAATGTAATTTCTAGTATAAATAATAATTTCATGTGGCTCATTAAAACTAGCTGTTGCACGAACACGACAATTTAAGAACAAGGATCATTAGTAAACGGTAGTCTTATTAAACGTTTTGACATTTTACTCCAGTAGGTTATAATCGTCTGTTTGAGCAAATTTCCAACTCCTAATAATGATAGCGGAAATTAATTGCAACTGTTAATTCTCTTCAATACTCAGTACTGAGTAAAGAGTATGGCCGTTATCGTCGTCGTTATACTGGCATTCCGATAACTGCCACTGATGTTTCTACTGGTTTCCAATACTCAATACTACCTACGGTTATCATAGTGTCGGTATCAGCGTAATTTGAGGTGATCGACTATATAAAATAAATAAATTCGACGCGAGAGGTTTACTGGTAACACAGCTCTTTATTAGACAACAGAAGGTACTGACTACTGACTGAAAAACAAAAGTTGTCAGAGATGAGAGAGTAAACTGCAGAGAGAGTAACATAAAAAATCATAGAGTATACGAGGGAGACCAAGAGACGCGTATAGTAAGCAGATTCAAGTGGATGTGGGTTGTCGTTCTTATGAGGAGATGAAAAGGCTTGCTCAGGATAGAGTAGGGTAGAGAGCTGCATCAAACCAGTCTCCGGACTGAAGACCATAACAACAAACACATCGCGTATGGAATATACTAGAACACGTAAAAATATACAGCGCTCCTGGCGGCTGGACGCTGAACTATGATTAACAGCCGCGATTCATTTATTACACCCGCGATGGTAGCGTGCCTCTGGTGGTCGGTACGGAACTAATTATAAACGCGGTTCACTTTAGGCCGGTATTACACTATCAAATTATTGGACAAAGAATTGGATGAAATATTGGTCATATTTTTTGACAAAGAAATTGGATGAAACGCAAAACGGGGTATTACACTATCATCCAATATTTTGTCAAATTTGCTTCAAAATGTCGATGTAATGCTCAGCTATTGTTTATACTACAGTGGCGTTGTGTCTGCATTTAGAAGAGAAGGAGGGAAAAAAGAAAAGGAAACGCACTTGGATGAAACCGTGGGTGTCAGAGCGGGATAAATAAAATTTGTTACGGGACCGGGAGGATTTTCCTTTTTTATGCCGTCGGCAGAACAGCCAGGCTGTTCACTGCTAATTATTTTGTCGCTCTTCATCCTTCACAGTTTGCAATAGAGTAACAAAAAGGCTGACTCAAACAGTGTATACGAATATGATTGTTAAGTTGATAAAGCAAGTTTCATTCAATAACGTTTTAAATGTGAGCACTGACAAAGAGGATAATCTAAATTGTTTATGACGTTATTAACAATGTAAGGGGGGAAACATTGCTGATAAAGTAAATAGGCTCTACTTATTTCGTTACAAAAATTGGCTGACGTATTTATATGTACATAGATTCGCTTGCAAACAGATGTCGATGTTTTGAAAGTTGTTACATTCCCCAGAACTTAGCACACCATGTTACCAAAATCATACATTCTAAAATCTGCTTCGGCCGTATTAAGATTTATGGTTATTACTTCTTCAACTCCGATAGTATATAATGACTTTTTTTACAACACGGATTGTAACTCAACCTCACATTTGCCACAGGGTATTGGGCTACCCGCTACGCGAATTGACTTGACGTACAGTGTGAATTGGCCTTGTCACCAGTTATACAACGCCCCATCTGATTTTTTTTTTTTTTTTTTTAATTTTGTTGTTGTTAGAAAACACTACACAAACATTCCGCTACTAGCCATGTTTACGAATACGAACGTTATGTCCAAGTAATGTCAATTATTTAACCTCCAAATAAAACAGCTGTAGTCAGTGTAGTGGCAAGGAAGCTGTATACTACTAGTGCTCCAAGCGGTCACATTTCTCACTGCAGGAAACAGAAGACGAGCGATTTCTTTGATCAAATCTAGGCCGAGGCCTAGATTGGATGAAATATTGGATGATGTTCCCATTACACTACGTCCAATTTTTCTTTGTCCAATTCTTTGACAAAGAAAATACCTCAGATTTTAACTTTTCGATTTTTCTCTGCAGCTCTCCGCGTAGGTCTTATGATGTCTCCATTGTGAGCGTCCGCGTTTTCCCTTTACCCGACGACATAACGTCTCTATGCTTGACTGTAGGTGTATTTATTTCTAGAGTATTTGCAATTTGCTGCAATAACTTGCCAGTGAAAACTCAGCTTATAATGGTCTATGTCTGTGGATCGGCCTCGGCACCACGTTAAAAATTCTGTATCAAAGAATATTGGACGAATGTTTGGAGGAGATTAGTACAATATTGGTGTTTGTGCGAGCCCCAGCGTACTGAAAACTGTTTATCAAAGAAGCAAATTAGTGCAATATCGGTGTTAGCACGAGCGCTAACGTGCTGTCAATATGTATGCTGAAAACCGTTGCATCAAAGTCTCTGAGAACAATTTTTAAAAAGGGTAGGAAGTACCCTTTCAGAAAATCCGTTGCTGATGTACAGCAAATGATACCAGAGAAGAAAAAGAGAGGATTATCTCCGAAAATAAATAGACCCTCGTGAAATAAAGGATACTGTATCTCGGAAAAATGTGGAGAATGAAATACGGAACTAATTCAGCGTGCATTATACTGAAAGTTCACTAAATAATCATGCCAAATCGCGCTTGTTTTCCAAAAGCGTCCGTCTACGTTTTCCAAAAGCGTCCGTCTACGCCGTCCAGGGGACAGCGTAGACGGACGCTTTTGGAAAACAAGCGCGATTGCCATGTAGGTTGCTTAGGTTCGATTCCCGGTCTGGTCGCAGATTTTCTCCACTCGGGACTGGCTGTTGTGTCGCCCTCATCATCATTTCATCATCATCGTCGCGTAAGTCGCCTAAGTGGCGTCAACAAAAGACTTCCACCAGGCAGGCCGGACACAATCCGAGATGGGGTCTAACGTCCAAAATGTCCCACGAAATTCTCATCATCATGTCCAAAAGCACTTCTAGCTGGAGCCCACAATCATGAAAATTATATAAATTCCTTTTTTATTTCATAGTTATTATTAACGTTCTCCGGCTTGATTTTTTCTCAAGAAAGAAATTACTTTTATTCTGTAACTCTCATAAGTTTTAATTGTACTGATTTTAGGAGGAAGATTTATACAATTATATGTAGTAATTTTCATACCGTACAATCGTGTGCATTATAAAGCAAGGCTTCTTTTTATGCACTAAAATAACTAATTTTGAATTACTGTTGTATGTAATAAACTGGTCATTCCATAAATACTAGGCAAAATAGTGACTACTACTTTAACTTATACAGAAAAATGTACCTGATCGGCAACTTTCGTATATCATGAAACTCACAAATTGATGCGAAATACGACATTAACTTGTTGATATTTCTATAGCTGGCGACCACAGGTTGCAGTACTTGTACATGATGGAAGGATTGAACAATAACAATGTAATCAACTTTCCAGACTTCCCAAATACTGTTACATCAAACCAAACGAAACCACACCAAACCAAAGAGACAGGGAATTGGCTTTAAGAAAATCCGTAACTGAGGTACAAAACTTTTATTGAAAAGGACTACATACAAAAACAAGTTATATTCCACCATAAACATAAAATGTACAAAAATGCAAGTCTTGCGACGAATTTCTTCCACCATAAAAAGTCGTGAGATTGAGAAACGCCGGCCGCGGTGGCCGAGGAGACTAAGGCGCTCCAGTCACGGTCTGCACGGCCACTACGGTCGGGGGTTCGAATCCCCCCTCGGGCATGGATATTTGTGCCGTCCTAGTTCGTAAGTAGTTCATAAGTAGTTTTTAAGTTTAGGGACTGATGATCCCGAAGTTAAGTCCCATACGCTTAACAAACATTTGAACATTTTGATTGAGAAACCAACTCGGTTATTTTAGTTAGTGTTCATGGAACCAACTATTCAGCACCTCCTCATATTTTTTTATCTTATTGGTTACCTACCAACATGTCGGGCCCAGTGGTCTTGGGGTAAAGCGCTTAATTGGAAACCGAAGGGTCGCGAGTTCGAAACCCGGTCGGCCCTAAGATTTTTTCAGTCCACGCTTTAACCCATCCTTTACTTCTCAACGATGTGAGGAGTGCCGGATACTTGCCACGCCGGACATTTGCCACACCTGACCCTTCGCCAGGTAATCGGATTAGCGAGCCCTCATGCAAGAGACGCCTTCCCCTGTACTCCTGCTGTTTGCTGCCAAACCTCCGTCTCCGTATCTTACTCGATACAGCCAATACGAAAGAAATGTTTCTTCGACATCTCGCCGAAATGTAAAGCTTCTTTGCATTATCCCGAAATCGAAATATTTATAACTTTTGGGAAAAGAAAGCAATACCGTCGTCTATGTCAGTGTGTAATTAGTTGTTCCAACCACAAATATGGGTCCATTCTCCCTCTGTCTGTACGGTAGCTTTCTTCCACACTTCCTGATTACGATAGGAACAGTCCATCGCCATGGAAGGAACGCGAAAGGAACGATATAAAGATAATACTAATGTTCTTTGATCATTCAAGTGTCATCACTGCATTTGTACATATATTTATTGCTAAGATTGCATGACATAAAAAGAAGGAAAAAAAAGAGAGGATAGAAGAACGATACACTTCTTAACTTCACTCTCGTGCGGCGAAAAGTTAGCTAATAAAGTGTATTGAGACAATGTTGAAATCAGTGACAGAAAATATGTTTACAAAATGGAGATAAGAGCGTCTATGTTTGACGGGTCACCTAAAGTCGACATACAGTTTTAAAATAATTGAAATTAGGAAATAAAGGAATATAGAATGCTATGCTTGTAATGTACGCTGTTGTTCTACGTTGTGTAGCTTTGTTATCTACTGAGTCGCACAGGAAGCACCCTAATTTTTTTAAAGGCAAAATCCATAATTCCTATGATCTGCAGTACAAAATACACAAACAGCACTTAAGGAAATCGTAATGTAATATGTGTACTAGCTCACGAGCGAAACTGAACTCGAAAGTTGCTGTGAATTGGTATGACAGATGTTATACTCGGCAACCGAAATAAATTAATAACTTACTCCGTTTACTGACCCTCACACTCACTTGATACAGGCGCTGAACAGTTCATAGAAAACTTGAGTGTTATCAAAAATAGGTACACTACTCATACAATTATAGTTGGCAGTGACTTAAATCTACCATCCGTATGTTGACCAAAATACACCCTCAGACAGGGTGGCAGATACATCTTCCGAAATTGTTCTAAATGCTTTTTTTTTTTAATTATTTTGAACAATTATTTCACGAGCCCATTCAAATTGTAAATGGTTTCGAAAACACACTTGAGCTCTTAGTCTAAGTGAACACAAAGTTGTAGCGAGCTCAAACAAGCTCAAAAATGTATTTACCAGATCATCTAAAAAAAAAAAAAAAAAAAAAAAAAAAAAAAAAAAAAAAAAAAAAAAAAAAGTGGCGACCAAATGTGGTTTACATTCAAAGAAATAGTATCAACAGCACTCGAGGGATTCCTATCAAATAAATTAATAAGGACTCAACTGATCCCCCATGGTACACAAAACAGAACAGAAAGCTTTAGCAGAAAATTTTGACGAATGCAAAATCCCTAAGATGTCGTAATTTTACTGAAGCTCGAAATTTAGCACGGCCTTCAATGCGACAGTCATTTAATAGTTTTCACAAAGAAACTTTTTGTAGAAATATGGGGGAAAATCCAAAGGGATTCTGATCCTACGTTATGTACACCAGCGGAAAGACTAAATGAATGCCTTTACTGCGTGATAGCGACGATAATGTTAGTGATGACAATGCCACTAAAGCGGAGTTATTAAACGCAGTTTTCCGAAATTATTTCACCAAAGGAGACGAGTAAATAGTCCACAATTAGAAATTAGAACTGCAGCAAACATAACATAGAAGTAGATATCCTTGATGATGCAAGTCAAATCACCTTATCAAATAAGTGATGTTGCAGACTAAATGATCAAATAGGTTTTCAAATAGTTTCTAATGCATAAAAAATATGTCTAATACATTTATGATATTATTTTGTAACAATTATTTTTGAATAGTAAGTTCCTTGGCTTGTTTCAATAGCTTTTACTGGCCTGATTAAAGTTGATTTTAATTTTAAGGACTACAGCTAAATGTACTTCTTGACATCTGCATCTACTGTAAAGTTATTTCTATCCTTGTCTAATTTTGGACATATTGGAATTATTTCAACACTATAGCTTCCAAACTTGTCAACCTTAGGAGAAGATGTTTTAGGGTGTCTATTTTAGGTGCAATTCAAAAATTCAGATTCTTTTTTAAACCTAAAGTGTACCTTATCAGTTTAACAAAAATGAGATTTTTAGGAGCTAGTTGCGGCTCTGAAGTTGCAGGAAATAATTTTAGAACTCACGATCTTTGACAGTAGCCCTAATATTAGAAGGTAGAAAAAAATTCTCTTAATGTGTCAACTATAGGAGGTTTTACCTCAATAGCAAATTGCAAATTAAAAAGCAGTAGATGGAACCATACATTCTGGTTGCAGGAGGATCATTTGAGTGATATTTAATGTATTTGCTTCGTTGAGTCAAATTTCACTGCGTATTGATTAAACGCTAGTGAACCGAACTGGGACCAGCTAGTTTCATCATTATTTGTACATCTACATCTACATGGAATACAGCTTTATACTATTTATCTCCCATTCCATTCTCGAATAGGGCGCGGGAAGAAAGAACACTTTAATCTCTTCGTTGGAGCACTGATTTCTCGTATTTTATTCTGATGATCTTTTCTACCTCTGAAAGTGGGAGTCGACAATTTATTTTCGCATTCGGAGGAGAATGTTGGCGCTATCATCGGCAGGATCGCCATTATTATCACGTAGTGAGGGCATTGTTTATATTTTCCCCCTAGTATATTTAACTTTTGGCCACAATGTCTCTCGGTTTACAGTCAAATTTCGAAAAAACGTTTCGTGGTGAAAAATATTATAGGAATCTCGCATTGAAGTCCACGCTAAATTCCGAGCATCTGTATTGGATCGCCAATCCTGGGGAATTTGCGTTCGTTAAAATTTAGTATGTCTTTTTCGTTGCTTTTGCAGTAGTGTCCTGACCTATTTTGTGTACTAAGGAGGATCAGCTCCTCCTTTTATTAATTTATTTGGTATAAAACTGTCAGGTGCTATTGATACTACTACTTTGAATTGGAGCCACAGCTTGTCTACACTTGATTTGATTTGATTCTTTCAGGGAAGCCAAAACAGTCTTGGTCTAACCCGCCACTGCCCGCACCGAAACTATGTTTATTGTGCGGTATCGCTCCCTGTATGTCTAGTAAAGCCAACCAATGCCCTTGAACAGTGCAAGGAGTCCCTTTACCAGTTCTTTATTAGACACAATTTCTTCGGGTCTGGTTGTCCCAAATGTTCTGTGCCTTTTAATCTCCAATGCAATGCATTCGAAGATCAGATGTGATGCAGTTTCATCACCGTCATCACAGAGCTTACATTTAGGGTCCTCTTCTGTTATTCCCATTGTATGTAGGTGTTTTTTGAAATTCCCATGGCCTGTCAGCAATCCAACCATGAGTCTAATCTCTCTCCTGTTCATACCCAGGATTGCAGAGCTTCTTTTAAAACAAGGCTTTGGCATCATTACCTTGCCATGTTTTTGTTGATGGACTTTGGTCCAATATTCTACGTGTTGTCTTCTGAGCCAGTTACGTAGCTCCAATTTAATCATTGCCTTGGTGATTGTCAGGACAGGTTCCGGTCCATTAAATGGAGCCTCTGCCCCCATCCTGGCTAATCTGTCGGCATGTTCGTTGCCACTGATCCCCGAGTGGCCAGGGACCCACAATAGGTTTACTCTATTGCTTTCCCCTAGCTCCACCAGAACCCTGTGACATTCTGCAACAATTTTAGACCTTGTTGTAGGAGCTGCCAGTGATCTCAGGGCGCCTGGCTGTCTGAATAGATATAGATGCTACGATCTTTGTAGCACCTACGCAAATTCTCCTCCACACATGCCCTGATAGCAGTGATTTCGGCCTGGAATACTGAGGCCAGTTTCCCTAGAGAGATCACGCCCTCCAGTCTTGGCTGCACCCCATATACCCCGGCCCCAACGCCTTGGTCTAATTTCGACCCGTCAGTGAACCAGACAATATCCCCCGTACGGTGTCGAACTATTTTCTCCCACTGCTCCCTACTTCCAATTGTTATACTGAAAGGCTTGTTGAAGCAGTATGGGGTTGTAATATAGTCGGTTGGCATTTCCCCAACCTTTCCTATATTTACCTCACTCACTATTTTAGTGTGTGATTCTGGATATCCCAAAGAGTTCCAGTTGTTGACAGATTTGAGTCTATAGGCACCAGCTGCCGCCTCCATCTTGACCCAAAGGTGTAATGGGGACATATCCAGCATGGTTTCCATCCCAGCAGTTGGTGTGCTGCTAATTCCGCCTGTTATGGCTAAGCAGACTAGTCTCTGCACCTTACCAAGCTCCTTAGCAACAACCTGCTGTTCTACCTTCTTCCACCACACGACTGCCCCATAGGTAATCCTGGGTCTAATCACTGTGGTGTATATCCAGTGCATACCCTTGGGGCTCAGGTCCCAATTTTTGCCACAAGCTCTCCTGGTACTTACTAAAGTACCTTTTGCCTTGGAGCAAATATTCCTAATGTGAGGGGTCCATGTAGGTTTCTCATCTAGGGTAACCCCTAGATATTTCACTGTCCCCTTCACAGGTAGTGCTTCATTGAAAAGTTTTAGATTCCAACTTGAGTGTTGGATATGTTTCCTTGTGAATGGCACAACAACAGTCTTCTTAGGACTAACCCCCAGATCCTGTTTTCTGCACCAGTCTTGCACAACACAGTCTTTGCCAAGTATTACTATGACAAGATCGTCTGCGTATCCTTGGCAAAAGTACTGCCTAGAGTTTAATTCTTCAATGAGATCATTCACCACTAGATTCCACAATAAAGGGAAAAGAACTCCTCCTTGCGGGCAACCCCTAGTGGTGTTGATTACCACTTTTTCATTCATCATGGCAGCCTCTACCTTTCTTCCACTGAGCATGGCCGTAGTCCACCTACATATAGTGGTCCCTAGGTCATGCACCTCTGCTGCCCTAACCATGGAATCGAAGGTCGTGTTGCTAAAAGCCCCGTCAATGTCCAGGAAGATACAGAGGACTATCTCCTGAAAGTGTAGTGCTTTCTCCACCTTCCCAACTAGTTGGTGGAGAGCTGTTTCACATGATTTACCTGGTTGATATGCATGTTGGTTTGATGTAGAGGAGCCCTACTTAACCTCCTTTCTCCAACATGCACATTAACCAGCTTTTCCAATGTCTTAAGAATGAAGGAGGACAGGCTGATTGGTCTCTTATCCTTGGCCTTGGTATGATTAATTCTCGCTGGCTTTGGAATGAAGACAACCTTCACTGCCCTCCAGGCATTGGGAATGATTCCTGCTGCTAGGCTAACCCTGAATAAAATTTTCTCCCGCTTGTTGCGGGAGAGCTGGATAGATTCCATCGAGGCCAGGTGACTTGAACGGTTGAAATGTTCCCACCGCCCATCGGACCTTACTGAAATCGACACACTCCTTGGCCAGATCCCAGTCCTCTTTGCGAATACCTGAGAACCGTTGTCTCTCAGGAATCACATTCTGGTCTGAGTTATCCCTCAGAGTATATTGAGGAAAGTGAGTCTCGAGGAGCAGTTCCAGCGTTTCATGTGCTGTCTTTGTATACTCCCCATCCTCATTCCTCAATGTTCCTCCTGGATTAGTTGGTACCCTAGTGAGGATTTTATGAAGTCTCGCTTGAGCAGCCGTGCCCTCCACTTCCTCACAGAATACCTTCCAGGATGCCTCCTTTGCCCGTCTGGTGGCAAGGTTGTAATTGACAAGGGCCTCACGATATTTTGTCCATTGTCCTTTGCACCTCGCAAGGTTAAACAGTCTTCTTACCTGTTTCATTTGCATTTCCAGGTTATTATTCCACCAAGGCACACTCCTATTTGTGCACTTCTTGGTGATTGAGCAGTTGTCCTGGTATGAGGTCACTATATCAGAGGTTACGGCCTCTGCTACTTCCTCAAACTCTGCTGGATTCCTTATCGAAGTTTTAATTTCTGATAGGCTGAAGTCAAGGTCTCTCCTACATGTCTCCCAGTCCGTTTTCCTGGGATTCCTATAGGTCATGGTCTGCCTGGTTCCCATTTCAACCTTGAATTTAATATACATGTGATCTGACGAGGTTGGCTCCAGGACCACATGCCACTGTTTGACATAACTTCCCATCATCATGGAACCAAAAGTTATGTCAATTACTTCTTCCCTTCTACTATTCCTATTCTACTATTCATCACCCCTATTCAGGATCTCCAAGTTGTTAGATAGGATAAATTCAAGAAGGTGCTCACCTCTACTGTTGGTGTCCTTGCTGCCCCACGATAGATTGTGGGCATTGGCATCACATCCCACCAACAGTTCGTCACCTTGCCGATGGCAGGCTTCCGTCAGTCTCCTCACTTCCAAAGGAGGAGGAGAGCTGTCTTCGTAAGGAAGGTATGCTGAGGCCAAAACAATTTCCCTCTTGATACCTTCCTTACATTGCTGCATCCTGATGGTCACCAGATCCCTGGAACAAAAATCCATCATTGTTATGAAAGGTATTCCATTTCTAACATAAATGCATGTTCTGGAGTTTTTTAGATTTCTGGCATAAATCAGCTTACCTCCAGTACCACCAAGGCCCGATACACCCCCTTTGTATAAATAGGGTTCTTGTATCAGGGCCACGTCCACCTCCTGTCTCCCCAGGCGACGGCTCAGGGCAGCAGTGGCCCCTTTACTGTGCTGCAGGTTTATCTGCAGCACTTCCAGTCCCCATCTTGCTGCCATTATTGCCTTTAAGATCTTTGATTACCCTGACGGCGACCTGCGAGAACCCTAAAAACAGTTTCAGGCCTTGCTCTCGCATTGCCTTCAGGGACTTCTCTCTGACCTACACCACCAGGGTTCGTCCTTCCGGAACGACCTTTTGGTTAATTACCCTCCAATCCTCTGTCGAGACTTTTGGGTTCTGGACCCTTTTGGGGGTCTTGGGCTCAAGCCCTTTTGATTCCCTCCACTCATGTTTAGGAAGCCATTCTTTTCCTTCCTTTTGCTTCTGTTCCTTGAGAAGTTTCCTCCTCTGAGCCCCAGACAAGGCCTTAGTCCTCATCGGGTCCAACTTCTCTGTTACAGTTCCCACTTCTTGCTCACGTCTAGACTCTGACTGAGAAGTAGGAGTGCACTCCATCGGTCCTGATCCCGATGTTTGAGTATCTGAGGTCTCAGGTTGCCCCTCGGATTCTTTTAAAATAATTTTTTTCTCCGTGTTCATCTTAGTCCCACGAGATTTGGGGATTTATATGGTCCACACCACGATAACCCCGCGCGGTGCAAGGCAACTTACTCAGGGAGGTCGCCCGGTATCCCTGAGGCTCCCTTCGCGACACATCCACCCATGTGCCACGCACCCCTCAGAACGGGTCGCACCACACCTTGGGTTGGGAGGCAGTTCAACGTCGTGCCCGGGACGACTTGTCTGCACTTACGTTTAGTGTTTGGAATGAGTGGAAACTGCCTTTCAAGAAGTACTGTATTGTATTTCTATACGTTTCGTCTTTTTTTATTTTTATTTATTTATTTATTTTGGTAACGTTGGGACTTTCGATATTCAATCTTGCTACCACAGCTCTGTGTTCACTAATACCTGTATCCGTTTTGATGCTCGTTATGAGCTCAGGATTATTTGTTGCTAAGAAATCACTTGTGTTTTGACATCCATTTACTATTCTAATTGGCTCATGAACTAATTGTTTGAAGTAACTCTCAGATAATGTGTAGAGTACAATTTCGCGCGATGTTTTATGCGTACCTCCTGATCTGAAAATATAATTTCGCCAACAGATTGAGGGTAAATTAAAATCACCGCCTAGTATTATTGTGTGAGTCAGGTACGTGTTTGCGATATTAGACACAGTTTTTTTTAACCTTTCTGCTATTGTATTGTCAGAGTAAGGGCGCCGGTGAAAGGAACCAATTATTAACTTTTTACGATTTTTTATGCATAATAACTCACAAGAACTATCAACTTCAAATTCACTACACAATAGACTACTTTTGACGGCGACAAACACGCCTCAACCTACTTTGTTTAACATATCTTTTCTGAACACAGTTATATCTTTTGCGAATACTTCTGCTGAACTTATTTCCGGCTTAAACCAACTTTCGCTACCTAAAAGATGTGTGTTTCTGTGCTTTCCATTAACGCTTCGAGTTCTGGTACTTTCCCGACACAGCTACGACGGCGGCCGCGGTGGCCGAGGTGACTGAGGCGCTCCAGTCATGGTCAGCACGGCCACTACGGTCGGGGGTTCGAATCCCCCCTCGGGCATGGATATTTGTGCCGTCCTTAGTGTCAGCTAGTTCATAAGTAGTTTGTAACTTTAGGGACTGATGACCCCTTAGTTAAGTCCATAAGCTTAACAAACATTTGAACAGCTACGACAAGTTACAACTATTATACCGATAGCTTCTAGATCGATATTTCTCCTGTGTCCTCACAGATGTTCTGTACGTTCAATACGTCTCCGTTTTTCGAAAGCAGCTTTCCCTTGCAATGATCCTGTTTTCGGCGTAAGCACATCCACACCTATTATCGCGTAACCTGCCCGGCCGTTGTAATAACTTCCATACTGACGGTCACACCACGAAATGCGGAAGCGACCAGTGTAGGGTGGTGAAGGAGGTGACAGGGGCACCGGACCCTTCGAAGGAGGTAAAACTGTGGCAAATGTCAGCCAGAAACAACACGTGGTTCGTATTCCACTTTAAGCTGTAGGTCCCCTTTCCTCAGTTAAATAACTGGGGTAGGGTAGGGACACGCAAGTCGGTGAAGTGGCGTCCAATTGACACTTGCACCAGGCCAATGAGGCACCTACCAACATCTGTAGTGATTATATCAAAACTACACATCTTTATTTCTATAATAATTATAATGACTTTGCAATCGCATGGCGAAGTAAACTAATATTTAAAATACTTTATGCAGATTTAAGGTATTTCATTCCTACGTGATTACGTTTGGTTACATAGTGGAATATAAATTATATGTAGATATGTAACTGGCCGATCATTATACGTAGTCTAATGTCATTCTATTATGATGTGATTGCGTCTAGCATTCCAGGGCCGGTGGTGAGGGGTGGGGATATGGAAGTTGTAGATGTTATCGCATAGGTTAATAGAGTTGTTTTTTGTTTTGTATTAGGCGCGATATTTTGGGTTTAGACCTGTGATCGATTCTGTTATGATAATCTTTAATTCACGAGGATAACCACAGATTATGTATTATCTACAATACATAAGTATTAATATATTATCCCAAAGGCACTGTGATAATTTTGTTTACTGTAAACAATTTAAGCTGTACTTTTAGGTCTCTCCCTAACCACATCCTTTAATATTATTCGTAAAAATCTACACATTCGCTTGTTCACTACAAATCATGTAGATCTGAACGGCTTCGATATATATCTGTTGGACGCAGCCGCCGTCCTATGTCTCACATCTTCAAAATTACCAAGACATCATTGGCTACAGCGGAATTTTCCCAGAAGAGTACACTATAACGAAGGTGTGCATGGAAGAAGGCATGGTAAGCCATAAGCATTAGGTATTTACTGACACAGTCCTTAATTATTTTTTAGCGAGATATGAGTGTAGCTAACTACTGAATAGGCTATCTTTTCTGTGTGCACACTTCAACTTAATTTTCTATCTAGGTGGATACCTAACAATTCCACACAGTTCTTAAAATTGTTATTGTTGCAACCTCCAAACTTTATCACGTAAAGACTTACATAAATGGCCCGCGTCGGCCGTTAAGTACAGAACTGAGTATAACAACATAACTGTTTGGCATGCACTTCACAACTGCCTGCGCGACTCCGCGCTACCTCCGCCTTCGTTCATATAGAGTGTGCTGCTTGTCTCTTTCTTGCGCGCCTCTGGTGGCGGGCACTGTAAGTACATAGTCGGCGCGCTCGATTCGACTTACGTGGCGCGCACTACGCTACAGCACATCTCTCTCTTCTGCGGGGAAAAACTAAAGTGTTACACTTGACACATCCATTTCATCCTCACGACTAAAACGCCGAGCTGGTACCACGGTGTACAGGCGTGCAGACTGAGAGCGCCGTGCAACACCGTGAGCCCTGCCCGTTGGCGGCCAGTGAGATATGACCGTAGAGGGCGGGTCGTAATCCATGACGCTGTCGTCACTCTCACCCGGTGCCATAGGCTGCGTAACTGTGAGCAGCGATGGCGGCAGAGGCAGTGCCGGCGGCGATTGATGTGTCGCCGGTACCACGGGAGGGCCAGACGCTGAGCAAGTCGTAGGTGTTGCTGGACTCCAATCCTCAGATGCCATGAAGTGTCTGCTGGGAGGAGGCTGGGTTTGGTGCTCGGTCTCATCAGGTGACAGACGAACTCGAGGGTGTGTTGGGACGTCCTGCTCCCAATCTGCCACCTTAGGACGCAGTTGATCCACATGTCGAGATGTGAGGCCGTCCTCTGTGCGGACCTCACAGAGACTGCGACCAGAACAGCGCATCACAATCGCTGGGTTCCATGTGGGGCAGTGGGCCGCAGGCCCACACTGCAGTGCCTGGCCGGAAAGGGGCCGGCACTGCCGCGAGGAGATGGCCCAGTAAGGGCGGCAACAGGTGAAGTGGCGTCCGAGGCTGTTGGCCGTGTAAGAGTTCTGCTGGGCTCGTATCACTGATTGGAGTAAAACGGTAGGAAGCCAGGAATCTCTTTAATGCCATGTCGGGTGAAGATTGAACTATGTACTTCTTCATTTTGGTCTTAAACGTTCTAACCAGACGTTCGATCTCCCTGTTAGATTGAGGGTGAAAAGGGGTGCCAACACGTGACGGATACCTCGCCAGAAACAGAATTTGGCGAATTCCTGAGAAGAAAACTGTGGGCCGTTATCTGTAACTGTAGTGAAAAGCAAGCCTTCGAGAGAAAAGATTTTAGATAACGCTGAGACCGTTACTGCTGTTGACATAGCAGTGCAACGTATCACGTATGGAAACTTTGAAAATGTGTCGACACCAATAGCCACAAGGAATTCAAGAAAGGACCCGCAAAGACTACTTGAACTCATTCCCAAGCCTGTTCCGGATCTGGCCACGGTGAAGGATTACGCGTGTGGAGCAGCCTGGTGAGTCGCACATTTCGAGCAGGCAGACACGAGTCTGACAATATCCCCGTCCATGCCTGGCCAGAACACATGGCGGCGGGCTAACGCTTTTGAACGGGACGTACCCCAGTGGTCAGCGTGAGAAGACAGAGAACTTCACAACGTAGAGAGGAGGGAATGACCACCCGAGATGGTGTACCTGCCGTGAACACTAAGAAAAGAGGGAAACCATCCACTACCGCATGCAGATGAAAACAGAGCAATTTGTCGCTGTCAAAACAGGGTCGGACCCACTGAAAGATAAGACAACGCGTCGGCATTAGCATGTTAATCCGTAGGGCGAAAGTGGATTTCATAGTTGAACCGCGACAAAAACATGGGCCCATCACTGAAGGCGGTGTGCTGCTTTATCCGGCAGGGACATAGAAAGGTTGAAAATGGAAATCAAGGGTTTATGATTTGTGACCAAATGGAATTTTGAGCCATACAGAAAAACGTAGAATTTGTGCTATGCATAGATGATGGCCAGGGCTTCTTTTTCTGTCTGCGAATATTTGAGTTGTGCCGAGTTCAATGTTTTGGACCACCTTCATACCTATGGGCCAAGACTGCTCCCACCCCATGTTGGGAAGCATCTGTGGCCAAAACTAATTGTTGCCCCGGTTGGGACCAAACAGTGGGCAGACTGTAACTTGTGTTTCAAAAGAGAAAACGCATTTTCACACGCCTACGACCGCTGGAAACGCTCGACTTTATGCAAAAGGGCATGCACTGGTTGCGCTATGGATGTCGCATTGGGAAGAAATTTGTGGTAATATGCAATCTTGCCTAGGAAAACCTGTAACTCCTGCACTGACGTAGATCGAGGTAAGGCCGAAACGGCAGCGACATGCTGGCGTAAAGGTGTGACACCCTCGCGTGAAACTTCAAAAACTAGACAGACAATAGCGGGTTGGAAGAAGCTGCACTTGTCTAGATTGCATTTGAGCTCAGTGGCCTGGAACGTCGAAAATAGGGACCGTTGGTTCCGCAAGTGGTATTCAGGAGAAGTGCCTGACATCACAATGTCTTCTAGATAATATATACAGACCAGAATCAGCGCTGTGAGCTGTTACAGGAACCGTTGAAATATTACTGGGGCGCTGGCAACCTCAAACGGAAGGAAGGAAGGAAGCTTGGAGTTTAATTTCCCGTCGACAGCGTGGTCATCCAGGTGACCGATCATGAGGCCTGCCCAGTTCGTCTTGCGAACAGGTTTGAGGCGCTATGTGTTCAGGACAACGTTCCTGAGTCGGAGGTGTCTCTCATCCTGATGTTATCACCCAGCCTGCAAGATCGGGCTTTAACAGAGGGTGAGTTTGCTCGTAGTTGGGAGCTCCAAAGTTAGGCGGGTGATGGAGCCCCTTAGAGAGATGGCTGCCAAGGAGGGGAAGAAGGCCAACGTTCACTACGTGTGCATACCAGGTGGAGTCATTCAAGACATGGAACGAGTCCTTCTGGATACCATGAAGGGTACGGGGTGCAGCCAACTGCATTTGGTGGCTCACGTCTGTAGCAATGATGAGTGTCACTTTGGATCTAAAGAGATTCTCTCTGGTTTTGAGCGGCTATCTGAAGTGGTAAAGACTGCCACTCTTGCTTGCAAGATGAAAGCAGACTCATCATCTGCAGCATAGTTGACAGGACCGACTGTGGCCCTCTGGTACAGAGCCGAGTGGACGGTCTGAATCAAAAGCTCAGACGGTTCTGCGACCATGTGGACTGCAGATTCCTTGACTTGCACCATCGGGTGGTGGGTTTTTGGGTTCCGCTGAATAGGTCAGGAGTCCACTATACGCAGGAAGTGGCTACACGGGTAGCAGGGGCTGTGTGGAGTGGACTGGAAGATTTTTTAGGATGAAGGGCTTTGGGGAAAAGCAAAATGGGCAATCTCAAAGGGTGCAGGTGGATCACAGGAGAAATGTAGATCTGGGAACTATCGGTATAACAGTTGTAAATTGTCGTAGCTGTGTCGGGAAAGTACCAGAACTCCAAGCGTTAATAAACAGCACCGAAAAACATATCATTGTAGGAAGTGAAAGTTGGCACAAGCCGGAAATAAGTTCAGCAGAAGTATTTGCAAAAGATTTAACTGTGTTCAGAAAGGATAGATTAAACAGAATAGGGGGAGTCGTGTTTGTCGCCGTCAAAAGTAGTATTTCGTGTAGCGAAGTTGAAGTTGTAGTTCCTGTGAGCTATTATGGGTAGAGGTTATACCTGAAAATCATAAGAAGTTAATAATTGGTTCCTTCATTCGGCCTCCCGACTCGGACTGTACAATAGCAGAAAAGTCCAAAGAAAACCTGACTCACACGACAATAGTAGGCGGTGATTTTAATTTACCCTCAATTTCCAGAATGAAACTTCACTCTGCAGCGGAGTGTGCGCTAATATGAAACTTCCTGGCAGATTAAAATTGTGTGCCGGAACCGGGACTCGAACCTGGGACCTTTGCCTTTCGCGGGCAAGCGCACTACCGACTGTGCTATCCCGACATGACTCACGATGCCGCCTCGCCTTTACTTCTGCCAGTATTGTGAGGCGGCATCGTGAGTCGTGTCGGGATAGCACAGTCGGTAGTGCGCTTGCCCGCGAAAGGCAAAGGTCCCAGGTTCGAGTCCCGGTTCCGGCACACAATTTTAATCTGCCAGGAAGTTTCATATCAGCGCACACTCCGCTGCAGAGTGAAGTTTCATTCTGGAAACATCCCTTAGGCTGTGGCTAAGCCATGTCTCCACCATATCCTTTCTTCCAGGAGTGCTAGTCTTGCGTGTTTGCAGGAGAGCTTCTGTGAAGTTTGGAAAGTAGGAGGCGAGGTACTGGCAGAAGTAAAGTTGTGAGGCAGCATCGTGAGTCGTGTCGGGATAGCTCAGTCGGTAGTGCGCTTGCTCGCGAAAGGCAAAGGTCCCATGTTCGAGTCCCAGGTTCGAGTCCCGGTTCCGGCACACAATTTTAATCTGCCAGGAAGTTACCCTCAATTTGTTGGCGAATCATGAGATACGCATAAAACATCAGCAAAAGCCAAGTCCTCACGGGACGTGAGAATTTCTATTTCGTTCTCTGAGGCTGACGTTTGTTGTGGTGGCTTTGAATCCGCCTGGTGTTCTGTCTTTTCGGACCTCTGTTTCTTCCTTTCCCGCTTGTATTTCGGTCTCTCCTGCTGGAAGGGATTTTCTGCCACAGGGACGGAGGATGCCCTCGAGGCCCTGCGACCAGCGGGTAGTGACTTTTTCAGCTACTCACTGGTATCTACTGTACCAGCGTGAGAGACCTTAGGAGAAAGGGCATCGAGCGAGCCCTTCCTTGCAGGAGGAGCCAGAGATGGTTGTTGGTTCTCTGTCTCAGGGATGGGGACCATTGTTCCCTGTGGTTTTGTACTTGTTGCTCCCAAAGTAGGGACCTAGGGGGTAACAGAAGAGGAGGCGCCCCCTGACATTAAGGGGGGCAACTGGTAACTGTTGGGCTGGAGGGCCCAGCATGGTAAATGGAACCGGAGGTGACTTTACCATAGGAGGAGACGGTAATGTTACTGTAGCATAGGTAGACTTCATGCTGACAGGGTGAATCTTTTCATATTTTCACTTGGCCTCGGAATATGAAAGCATCTCCAGAGTCTTGTACTCCATTATTTTTCTCTCTTTGTGGAGAACAGTGCAGTGTGGCGAGTAGGGAGAGTGGTGCTGGCCACAGTTAACACAAACTGGAGACGGGTTACATGGGACGTCTGGATGAGACGCACGACCACACTCCTGACAGGTGGGGGAGCGGCAGTTGTAGATAAGTGCACGGTCAGTGAGGAGGTGGTAGATGGAGGAGAGTGATTTGGAGAACACCCTCATCAGGTAGGTGGGTCCAGTGGCATTGTGGATGCGCTTGGCGGATCGGATTTCCAAATCAGGAATGGAGTTGAGCAGCTCCAAAACCTCGGCCTCCATCATCACCGGGCTGAGTTTGAAGATCACGGTGGCAAGGGTGGGAGGCCAGTGGCGAGGAGCTGCCCACCAGGGCACAGCGACGGCGACAGCGGCGGCAGTCCGCCTGGGCGACCACAAGGGTGGCAGCCAGAGGCGGCAGGCGGCAGCAACAGTGACAGCGTACTTTGACGTAACGGGAGGAAGTAACTAGGAGCAGGTAGCCAACTGAAGTAACTGAGATCAGCCCAGCAATATCACTCTGAGTGAAAGTTTCATTCTGGAAACATCCCTTAGGCTGTGGCTAAGCCATGTCTCCACCATATCCTTTCTTCCAGGAGTGCTAGTCTTGCAAGTTTCGCAGGAGAACTTCTGAGAAGTTTGGAAAGTAGGAGGCGAGGTACTGGCGGAAGTAAAGTTGTGAGGCGGTGTCGTGAGTCGTGTCGGGGTAGCTCAGTGGTAGAGCGCTTGCCCGCGAAAGGCAAAGGTCCCAGGTTCGAGTCCCGGTTCCGGCACGCAATTTTAATCTGCCAGGAAGTTTCATTGGATGATTTCCTCGTCAAATGTAGCTTCCGTTATTACACAGGCCTCTCTAGAAACTAGGTGAAAACATAATGCGTGAAATTGAACACACTCTTTGCCAGTGAGTGGTGTAACCTCCAAACTTTATCACGTTAAGACTAACATAAATGGCCCACGTCAACCGTTAAGTACAGAACTGAACAACATAACTGTTTGGCATGCACTGCACAACTGCCTTGCATGACTCCGCACTACACTGCTTGTCTCCATTCTTGTGTGCCTCTGGTGGCGGGCAGTGTAAGTACATAGACGGCGCATTCTAATCGACATGGCGCGCACTACGCTACAGCAGTTATCTTCATCATTAATGTTTCTTTAGGTGAAAAGGATATGTTAAGTTTTGTTTTCATTTAAAGTGAGAGCCTACGGTTTTTTAAATAAAGTGCTGCCATATTCATAATAGAATTATTCATTTGTTCAGCCTCATTTAGGCTATATCATTGTGTGTAGTGATAAAGCTGGTATCATCAGCACACATTATAGTTTTATAGGGTTATAAAGCCCGTACCCTGACTGTTAGAAAGATTTGAAAAGCAAAGCACCAACTTTAAATAAACTCTGAAAACAAATTGCCAAATAAAATCTAACAAGGTGTGGGTGAAGCCCGTACATTAATTGTTAATTAAACTTACAAAGGGCAAAGTACCAAGTTGGCCTGAGTTCTTAAGTAACAATTACCACAAGAGAAGATGCCATTCCTGAACTAAAATTTATAACCAGTGGCGAACTGCAGCTCCCCTCCCCCCAGACCCCCCTGAAGCCCCCCCTCCAGATCTTCCCGCAGCCTTTTTTAAGAAATCATGTCAACCTGGTGATTGACCCCCCCCCCCCTCTCCAGGGAGACCACGATCCTGGATATGCCACTGTTTCAAACTACAGTACATACGAGACACCATAACAGGGTAAACTAACATACAAGTCTGACAATGTCCCGGATACACCCGGCTAACAACAATTATAAGTTAAAACATGCCAGTAACTCCAACTGTTACACCCCACAGTGAATCAAATGCACAAAGTATTAGCCAGCAGTTGGAGACAAGGGCATATAACAAGGATAAAGAATGATACAGTGAACTTGGAATTGCAAATGCCATGGGTATATGTCGAAGACTGTTTGATTGGGCTGTACATTCTCCTGGGGCAATTTGATGCTCACATACATATGTGAGGTTTTTCCAGATTTGTTGAATGATGTTCTCATGCAATTAGTTGCTACACTCTATTTTAACATGATGGAGCCCCTGCATGTTTTAGCAGACAATTGAGGGTCTAACAACATCATCTCTTCTGGAATGTGGATTTAACTGTTGAAATTGAAGTTTCCTAAATACCGGATACATATTTCATTTCAACAGTCAGATTTATAGCAATCCACTTCACTTAAGGTGTGGAAGATCAAACATAAATATTTTACTTATCTTGGTTCTTGAAGACAGACATCTGCATTGTTGTTGCTCAGCATTCAGCAAAATAGTAGAATATGTTTCAGGAGATTCAATTAAATAATCACAGACATTCTTGCTGATAAGTTCATTGTGACAGAAACAAATTTATTTAGTTGTGCAACATTATAATGTTAGAAACATTTAGTCTCAGATAACAGAGATGTTAACATGTTTGTAGCTATGAACTGAGTGACAAAACATGGCTTTTCTCAAACCTCTTCCTACGTAACCACATAATAAGATTGATGACAAAGTTCTTTGGTTACCAAATAAATAATATAACAATACTTTAAATATGCCAAAATACACAAATTAAAATAATACATTTAGGCTTTAACTATTTATCTCAATGTATGTAGTTACGTGTTTCATGAAATTTGTATTTAATGTGGTCCCATAAAATAAGAGTCGTGTTTTTGACTAGTGTTTACATTACTCAAATTATTTACATTATCTGTGAACACTTATCTGTTTTGGCAATATTATGAAGGTGTACTATTATTGAGGAACGTAATTTTAATGTATTTCAGTTTGCAGTCTAATTTTTTATAAATATGGATATATATATATATACAGTAGTTGTAGTTTTATCTATTTCAAAGCTAGTTTCTTAGTACCAAACAGATTATTAATTTTAGTGCATGAAAAATAATTAGTATTTAATTTAGGATCCAGTGATATATAAAACATGGTCTGCCCTAATTTATTTAAACAAAAGGTACATATGTAATCATGTTGTGCAATAGTTATAACATTCAACATTGTTGTTTTTATACAAATTAGTAGTTTTACAGGTTCAGCAATTTCCGAAACTAAGTGTAATGCATATTTTGTGTCTGCAGCTATTATTTACGAAAGTATAAATATTGAAAATTACGTAAAAAGGATAGCCAAAGCTATGCTTAAATCAACGTACTATTTCTTAAAGATGTTCTACTAAGATAGTGTTAATCATATTTCAAACTGAATGCGAAAATCTGATATTTTACATGTCGGTAGCGAAGTTTTATTTAGGTGTCCGATATTTCGTGTTTGTAATGTTGGAAACTGATTTTTTGTAAGGAGAGTGCAACACAGCAGAAACGTTACAAGGGCACATATGACTCAACATTTCCTGGCTGCTGTCTTTGTGTCAGTGAACCAGTCTCATAGCTATCACAATCAACCGATCTGTCCCCAACCAATTTTTTTCCAGTGAAGGTATCTGAGGGGCCTTATGTATGAAGCACCTGTTATGTCACCAGAGAACTGAGTGGGGAGGATTGTTGCAGAAGCAAGTTTTCTTTGAGGTACACCAGTATCTTTGAGAAGGTGCACCATTCAATGCCAAGTTGATGTCAAGCGTGTCTTGATGCATCTGAAGAAAACATTGAGAATAACTTTCAGTGGGTGTCCATTCGTAGCATTTGAGTAAATAAATGCAACACCATTTAGTAGCTTGGACAGCCATTGTGCACCCTCCTTGTGCCTATGTGATTACTGATGCACCATACCATTTGGTACATAATGAACTAGTGTGTGTGTGTGTGTGTGTGTGTGTGTGTGTGTGTTTAGAAAAGTATTGAAATATTAAAAATAATACAAAAATAGGTAGCATGCAGTTGGAAGAGAGATGTGAGTTGGAAGGAAATAGTAAAGAGGTGGGAGGGGTGGAATGCTGTCGTGAGGTGTAAGGATGATAAGTTCTTATGTTGAGACCAGGATGCTTACAATACTGTAGAATGTGTTTTAGAAACAATCTATTTGATCAGTTCAGAAGGGCAGGTGGTGGAGGGGAGGGTACAGGTGGCCCAGGTTGTAAAGCAACCATTGAACTCGAGCATCTTCTGCTCAGCCGCATGCTACACCACAGGGTGGTCCATCTTGCTTTTGTAATAAGTTTGATGGCCATTTATATTGATGGACAGTTGGCTGGTAGTCATACCAATGTAAAAGGCTGTGTAATGATTGCAGCAGAGTACCTTTCACAGTTAGCAGAGCCTCTAATGGTGTAGGGTTAAGCTTCTGACAGGACTTGGCTGGGTGGATTTGGGAGATATTGCATCAGGGTCTTCCACAGGGATGTGATACATGAATAATGATTTGGGAGTGACATAGGAATGGGAGTAGGATGTACTGACAGTTGCATGGGTGACAGAACACTACTTTATGAGGGGATAGAAGGATCTTGTTAGGATGACTCTCATTTCAGGAAATAATGACAGATAATCAAAGTTCTGACAAAGGATGTGATTTAAACATTCCAGTGTGGGGTGGCATTAGGTGACAACTCACCTTGGGATGTATGTTACGCTACAGGGGCTTCTGCATTTTCACATTGTGGACTCCTATCCCAATACTTTTGTCATAAAGTGTTTCATCACAGCACCACCCTGTGTTCACTGAAACACACCCGGCAATCATGTTAAGTTTCTTCCAACATTGCACCTTGCTAAAATGAATAACACTTCACTAGGCCCATCACTGTACTAATATACTTCGTATTCTGGAGGAAAATGTTACACTGTCCTCATTTAGCATTAAGTGTGATGCTAACAGTAAAAAGAGTAGTTTCTGCTTTCATCTAATCTGAAGGCATGTGGGTGTTGTGGTCATCAGTCCAGAGACTGGTTTGATGCAGCTCTTCACTCTACCCTGAACAAGCCTCTTTATCTCCTCATAAGAAATGCAACCCACATCCATTTGAATCTGCTTACTGTATTTATCCCTTGATCTCCATCTGCAATTTCTACCCCACACACCCTCCAATGCAAAATTCATGATTCCTTGAAGTCTAAGAATGTGTCCTACCCCCCAAAAAAAATTCTATGGAAAACACAGCTTCACACTTTCAGAAGGATTGCAATTCATGTTCACTGTTCTGTTTCAACAGGTGAACGTCTCAATACAACTCTATATGTGAACTGGGACAAGGAACCAGGCACATGCGATACCAGTGAATTGTGTGGAAGTATGTGGTTCACAGGAGAGATTGTACTTGGCAATTGTAATGACAGGTACATATTTATCTGTGAACTACCAGCATAGAGCACACATCTATGCAGTATTTTCATGTCTGCTGTTGACAGGTTCTTACATTAACAATCTGTGTACACTATTTGTGAAATAAATTGACTATAATGCCTGAAAAATATTATTACTAACTTCTGTGTAAAAGTGTAACATAGAACATCTTCTTGCAGGTTTCATTGTGCCTTTTTTTAATCTGCAGGATCCAAGAAGGTCTCATGAATGGTCAGTATTTTAGATAATTTTCCTAGCAGAAACCAAGAAGAACTAGATGCTGTTCACATAATAGAGGGAGTATCTGAAATGAGTGTAGAAAATAAAAGGACTGGTAGAGTAGGTCATAACAAGCATATTTCTCATAGTAACTTATGTCCGCATCCCTCAGTGTATGGTGCTAGGTGTCGTTGAATAGCGTTACATGACACCACAAGGCTAGTCTCACAACATGCCATCTGGGTTTTCACAGTATTGGGACTCCAGGGAAGTGTTTTCAATATATTTGCAGCACCAAGGTAAAAGAAACATTTTGGCTGAATGTTTGTGACCTTTATTTAAAAATGCTGTAGTCGGCATAGTTGCAGACGTTTACAGCCTGGACAACACAACAGTTTTCTACCATTTACTGGGAGGTAAAAGTGTTGATTTTGGCCATTCACATGCCTCTTTCATAGGTGTTGTAGAGATGGCAACACCTGTGCACACTGCAGAATCTAATTCACCATTTGTCAGTTTGTCAACAAACGTGAACACTGTTGTGTTTGTTACTGTATGGAGGGGACAGGAAATGGAGTGCTATTTTCAGATGGAAAGGTGGCAGATGAAAATGCTCACACTGTTCAACATTTGTAACTTTAGTGGTTTCCCATTTGTTGAGTGCCAGATCCATGCCTATATAGTGACATCTATAGGTATCTAAGAGAGATAGCCTATGTTCACATTGTTATAATGGCACATGTGACTTTAAGGCCTATTTTGAAACCTGATATCTTGATTTTGTGTTAAAAGTCCAAAGGCCTGCCAGAAATGGATGTAAGCCATTCCACAATTTGGCATGTGACATGAAGATGATTTGCACCCTACTGCCTTCAGAAGGTTCACACCCTTAAGCCAGATAATGTTCTATGTCAAATTGAATTCTGCCAATGGTTTTTTTAAAAGCATACCATTTGACTGTAATTTTTGGACTGTTTACATTTTATGGATTAAGTATCCTTTACATGAGAGGGTACATTCAACAGCTACGATCTACACATGTGAGCAAGGTAAAATCCACATGCCACCTTTGTTCATGATCAACAAGATTGCTTTGCTGCCAACATTTGGTCTGGATCAGTAGGCAGTAATGTGGATTTGATTTGATTTGATTTATGTCGTATTCCATAAATCCATATTGTGATAGATCACATGGATGTGGAATGAGTCATGTTACAAATGGTTACAAAATACAGAGATGCAATAAATAATTACACAATAACAGGCAGGTCTCATCAAGTGGTGAATAATGTTACAGGTAGAACTAGACATAAAATTAGAAACATATAGGTCGAATAACATAAAACAATGATTGTAGAAAAAAAAGATGCATAGTACATAAATCATATCAGTATAAATGGGTAAGATGTATAATATATTAATTATATTAAAACAGAGAGCCTTGACAACATAAATAAATGTGACAATACAAAAAAAAATTACAGAAAAAATTATTATTTTGTCTGCATATACTCATCAAGAGAGTAAAATGACTTTTCCACAAAATAATTTTTCTTTTTGTGCTTAAATGTAGGCAGGATCTTAATATGTACTTTGATTTCAGCTGGGAGAGCATTGAAAATCTTTGTGGCAGAATAATGGACACCTTTTGGCACAAGACTTAAGCGTTTTAGATCCCTATGTAGGTCATTTTTAGATCTAGTATTATGATCATGATAGTCACTATTTGGTTGAAGAAGAAAAAGTTTATTTGAAACAAAAATCATTATAGAGAATATGTATTGAGAGGTGGTGGCTAGTATTTTTAAATTGCAGAACAGGTTTCTACAAGAAGCTCTAGGGTTAACACCAGTCATTATTCTGATTGCTCTCTTTTGTGCGGTAAATATTTTTTTGGCTAATGGTTGATTACCCCAAAACATTATGCCATAGGACATAATGGAATGAAAATATCCAAAATACGCAGCTTTGGTAGTATTTATGTCACTAATAGGGGTGATTACACGGAGAGCGTAAGTTGCTGCACTGAGTCTTTTATGGAGATCTAATATATGCTCAAACCAGTTCAATGTATCATCTATTAGTATGCCCAAGAACTTAGTAAAATCACGTTGTGATAGGGGCCTATTTTGGTTACCGCAACTTAAGTGGAATACCTTATTCTCTTGCTGAGCTCTATGAAATTGGATATATTGCGTTTTTTCAACATTAAGGGTAAGTCCATTGGACTTAAACCAGTGTAGAACATCAACAAGTACAGATTTACATTTGTTTTCTTTTCGCTGGTTGTATGTCCTTCAAGCAGAATAGTTGTGTCATCTGCAAAAAGAGTAAATTTGCTGTCAGTGTTTGTGCACAGTGGGAGATCATTGACGTAGATAAGGAACAACAGAGGTCCCAAAATGGACCCCTGTGGCACTCCACACTTTAATAAGCCCCAGTCAGATGAAATAGGACAGCCATTAGCATCGTTAAGCAACAACTTCTGTTTCCTATTTTGTAAATAAGATTCAATCCACTTTCCAACCCTACCTCTCAAGCCATAAAAATGGGCCTTCTGTACGAGAATGTTGTGGTCTACGCAATCGAAGGCCTTTGACAAGTCACAAAATATTCCAATAGGTGATATTTTGTTATTTATTAACTTGATAATTTCATTAGTAAGAGAAAAAATAGCTTGCTCAGTTGATCTACCTTTCTGAAATCCAAACTGGTTTCTATTGAGGATGTTGTGGATGTTGAGATGGTCTATAATTCTTTTATACATTAGTTTCTCTAATACTTTTGAGAAGATATTGAGCAGAGATATTGGGCAATAGCTAGAAACATTGGTTTTGTCACCCTTCTTAAAGAGTGGTTTCACAATGGCCAGTTTTAATCTTTCAGGGACAACACCTTGTTGCATAGATTCATTAAAAATGTGACACAGGATTTGAGATATATTGTCACTACAGTGCTTGAGAACTTTAGTTGAGATGTTGTCAGTACTTGTGGAATTTTTATTTTTCAGGGACTTATTACTGACGTGACGGATATATTTACTAAAATTATGAATATCCACAGGAGAATATTTATTACAATTTTTATTTGGCTTTCTTACGAACACACACTTTTTGTTATTTACAAAACAACTGAACACACAGAAATCAAAGATATGATGTTGATATTTGCAATGAAGTTATTTACACAGTTATGTCACTGTCCTGTACACTACTCCCCTACCAGTAACAAAGCTATGAAGTAATACAGGGTGGTGAAGTCTGATATTACATTAATTCAAAACAAACAATATCATATTAAAATAACAAAAGATATGTTACAAAAACACAAGTGCAAATGGTATAAAAGTGATAAAGATACAACAAAATTAATAATCTCTATTTACAATGGCTAATGTGACTTCATTTATTGTTCACAGAAATATCTCAGTCTAAGAATCGTGCTGGAACTCTTATAGGTCTTCCTGACTTCGATACTCTGTCAGCTGGACATGGTTCCTCTGTGGACTTCTGTAGTTGAGTATTCTTTCCAAAATTTGGAAGAACCTTTTCTAATTCCCTTTCTTCCTGCAAGAGATAGGCTGGTTTAAGTCTGTCCACTGACACTTTATGTTTTTGCACTTCTTCAAAATTGTGAAATATTTTTCATGCCTTGTTATGACAGGAAAAGGACCATCATATGTAGGTTCTAATGGTTTTTTAATCCTGTCACATCTTAAGAACACATGTGAACAAGTTTTCAGGTCTTTTGGTACAAAAACTGATTGTGCTGTATCATATGTAAGTTTGTTAGGTTTCAGTTGCAACATTTGCTTTTGCAAATCAGAAGTAAATGAATCAGGGTCAATCTTTGTAGTTGGCTCTTCAAAAAATTCACCAGGAAGTTTGATAGCTTTCCCATATACCATCTGTGCAATAGAATAGTTTGATGTCTCACGTACTGCAGTTCGCAATCCTAGTAGAATAGTAGGTAGAGTATTTGTCCAGTCGGAAGTGTTGTGAGCCTTGATTGCAGATTTCAGAGTTCTGTGTAACCTTTCAACTTTGCCATTGCATTGAGGGTGATACGGTGTTGTGTGTTGAATTTTCATTCCACAAATGATACCCAAATTATTAAACAGTTGTGATCTGAACTGTGTTCCTTGGTCTGTGATTACTTGTGATGGAACACCAAATCTAGCAATCCAGTGTTGGTAGAAAGCTTTTGCTACTTTTTCAGCGGTGATATCCTCAAGTGGTATGACTTCCATCCAGGACGTAAAACGATCAATACAAGTCAAGCAATATGTCATGCCATTAGATGGAGGCAGAGGTCCTATGATATCGATGTGTAAAACACTGAAACGTTCATCTGGTTCTTCAAATTTTTGTAGTGGTGATTTTGTGTGGCGAGTAATTTTGGTTTTCTGGCAGTTAACACAGGATTTAGTCCATTGTTGCACATCTCTTTTTATGTCAGACCAGATAACTTTACTGGTTAACAGTTTCACTGTAGTCTTTATACCAGGATGAGCTAATCCATGAAAATGGAGAAATATTTGATGACGAAAAGCTTGAGGAATGTATGGTCTGATATTTGCAGTTGAAGTGTCACACCACAATGTTTTTCCTGATGGAAGTTCATATGACTTGAAGTTTAAGGAGTTGTTCCCAGTTTGGAGTTGTTGTAATTCTTGATCTTGCAGTTGGCTCTTGGCGATTTCATCATAGTCTATTATTGCTATTTCATTAATTCTGGACAGAGTATCCACAACAATATTGTCATGGCCACTGATGTGACGAATATCAGTTGAAAATTGTGAGACATATTGCAGCTGTCTCATTTGTCGAAGGGATGCTTTTTCATTGTTTTGCTTAAAAGCAAATGTGAGTGGCTTATGATCAGTGAATATAACAAAATTTCTTTCTTCTAGTAAATGTTTGAACTTTTTCACAGAAAGGTAAATTCCCTACAATTCTCGATCATAGGTACTATAAACCTTCTGTGACTGACTCAGTTTCTGTGACAAGAATGCAACCGGTCTCCAAGTTCCATTTTCTAATTGTTGCAGTACAGAACCAACAGCAACATCTGATGCATCAGTGCATAATGCTAAAGGTAGCTCTGAGTTAGGAAAAGCCAATAATGCAGAATTTGCAATATCTTGTTTGCATTGCTCAAACATTTTCTTCGCTTCCTGAATTTGTGTATTATCCCTCTTTTTAGCTCCCTTGAGATAGTCATGCAAAACAGCCTGAGTCTGTGCTGCATCCTTAAGGTAGCGACGATATTGGTTAACAATGCCAAGAAATGTACGGAGTTCGTGCAGTTTTTCAGGTAACTTGTATTCCAAGATAGCTTGAACTCTTGCAGGTAGTGGACGGGAACCCTCAGGTGTTATCCAGTAGCCCAGAAATTCTATTTCATTTACTCCCAAAACTGATTTGGAGATATTTATTCGTAGTCCATATTTAGACAAAATCTCTAGGACTAATTTGAGGTGTGAGTGATGTTCTTCAATACTAGATGAGGCGATCAAAATGTCATCAAGGTAAGGGAACACAAAATCTAGTCCAAACAAAACTTCATTAATAAATCTCTGGAATGTTGAAGGTGCATTCCGCAGGCCAAAACTCATAACATTAAATTCATAAAGAGCAAATGGTGTTATTACGGCTGTCTTGTGCTTATCTTCTTCAGCAATGGGTATCTGATAATAAGCCTTGAACAGATCAATTTTAGAAAAGATGTTCTTCCCTTGCAGAATATATTGGAAATCGTCTATTCTTGGTACTGGATAACGGTCAGGAACTGTTATGTCATTTAACCGTCTGTAATCTCCACATGAACGTATTGAACCATCTTTCTTGGTTACTAGATGAAGGGGAATAGCCCATGCAGATTTTGATGGTCTAATGATGCCATTTTCTAACATGAATTTAAATTCTTGTTTCGCCACTCTCATACGGTTTGGGTCTGTCTTGCCCTTGAAAACACAGGTGGACCTTCAGTGGTAATGTACTGTTTGACATCATGCTTAATTTCACCTGGTACCAAATTAGGCTATGTCGGGATACTGCAGCAATAAATCGGTAAATTTTGTGTTTTGACTCATAGTACTTATGACATTTTCATCTGAGATTGATACAATTTTGCCCTGAGAACTGAGCTTGGTTACATCACCTATTAATCTCTTATTATGCACATCTACTAATAATTTGAATTTGTTCAAAAAATCGGCTCCCAATATAGCTTTATCGATCTTTGCTACGATAAACGGCCATTGAAATTACAAGACGTTAAACCTCCTTGCCAGAGTGGACGCTAAAAACCGAAAAGTGCCGCCGGAAGTTGACTACCGGAAGTCACCTACACTTCCTACCATATCTATGGTCATGTAAAACCGCGAACTTCATTCGAAAATGGAAAGTGGAAAGTTGGAAACTATGCGGTGTGCAGCTAAAGAATGTCGGAAATTGTGGATTATATTGTGTAATGAGCATAACGAGTATAAAACATAGTGTTTTTTCAAGAGTAACTCCGAATTGTGCTGGAAATCTTGAACCAACGAGTTCGTGATTTTGCCTGCATGTTGTTTCAAAATCAGTTCTGTAATTGAGGTTTGCATCTCCCAGAGAAGAAAACATCAGTTGAATCGAATAACATCGCCTGTACATAGCACAAAATGTATCAAGTTTGTTGAAATTTTAGAAATTTCACGCCCATGTTTATGAACAAAACATTACACCTTTTCTTGAAACTTGCTATTTAGGAAAATGATACAGGTTTCATTGTAAACAAGTGGGAGCAATGCTTGTGGTAGTGCTTCAGTGCTTTCTTGGACACTTAATACTACAAATATTTAGATAGAGTAAAACGTCAAACGAAATAGAAGTAATAGGTGTATCTTGTATGATAAATAAATTAGTCTGTGCTATATAGAAGTGACACCACAAAGTTCGTTGTGTATGTCTATTTTCAGTGTGCAGTGCTTGCAGAGCTTGAGATATTGCTTTTACCCCATTCATGTGCATTACAAAAAAAAATAATAAAATAAAATAAATTCCCATTATTTGCTACATGTACTGTACTTTACTGTGCAAAATGAGATAAATATATTGAAAAGCAAGACGGCTGGTAATTATTTCTGAAAGGTGACATATTTCACATTTCATGATTGTGATCTCAGAAAAATACAATTTCAAACAAACATGTTACCTCGTAAGTAAGAAGCATCATGTGAAAAAATTATGGAACAATTAGCCTATAAATTTTACAGCAGTTCAGATACATTTGATTTTAATAACGAAAAAGTGCTCCATGTTAAGTGTTCCATCTTCAGATTTCTTCATTTCTGTGTGACAGCAATTGTTTAACAAATATATTTTTGAGTTCCAAGAGAATGTAGGCCTACCGTCACTAATTTTTTGTGTTAGTTCATATTACACTGTCTGTAGCCCACATGATATAGTATAATATGATTTATAAGTGAATGGTTTTTAAGCAACTGAATAAATATGGCACGGTTTTCATATTGAGCTAAATTTTTGTCTGTCACCTCCAAAATGTAAAAACACCTAGAGTAATGATGCCAAATCACCATAAAATTTAGGGGATAACTCTCTGTAAAGAAGAACTATGAGCCGCCGACAGACACCAATGAAAGACACATACACACACAATTCTAAATTTTTGGCTGCGGCCTTCCTCTGAAAGAGAACACTCATCCCCTCACATCATCAGCCTGTGAGACTGTATTGGGCGGCCAGAGACGACTGGTGTGTGTGGGTCAGCATGCCTGAGTGATTGTGTGGATGAGTGTTCTCTTTCTGAGGAAGGCCGCAGCCGGAAATTTAGAATTGTATTTGTGTGTCTTTTATTTGTGTCTGTCAGTGGCTCAATGTTCGTCGTTAGGGTGAGTTGTTCCCTATCTACATTATTATTAACAGTCCTTACTGGACCTTCCATTGTCGTTAATATTTAGGGAATCTATACAATTGCTATTAAGAGAATAACTTAGGCAAAGTAACCTGCTATGATACATGAAACAGCACATAGTTGCTGACAACTGTATGCTGTTAAAGTTATTTTTCTCAAATAGCTCATGCATCATTCCACGTAAAACAACCCTTTATACCAAAATAGTTCAAGCGTATCACAAAAATAACATTTCTGAAGCAGAAGGCACCTTCTCATCATTTAACAGCTTACAGTGTTTATAAAAAAAAATAGTGAAGTAGCCTATTTTTTAACGTATTTGAATTTAACCATTGTGGGACAGCTCCATAAAGAGTGATTACAGCTGGTAGGATGACTGTCTTGTTTTCTTATCGCAACCATTTCCCTCACTGGTTGATCAATTATTCAGATATTTGAGGGAAATTTTGAAGCAAATTAGGGGAGTTTTTCCATGTGTTCTGTATCAAATGAAAACAATGAACTTTCATCACACATGCAACACACATGATTTTCTTTCTGTTCCACTAAATTAATTGAATTATCAATTTGAAAACTTCTATAAGTAAGGTAATGCAAATGGTTTACATTTTTGTATAACAACTTTTCTTTATAACAACACTTTTTTTTGCCAAAAATTGCATTGTGTGTATGACACTACTTTTTGACACTATAGACTCCTATTACTGTTTCTGCAACAATGTTATACACTATGTAAACTAGGGTTTTTTTATTTGCTTTTAGGGTTTAAATTATTTCGTAGTTTTAAGAATGTCCCTACTGAGGATTATCATGTGTGTTTAGAGAGCAACTTAAAGAAGATCAGTTCAGTATGTAGATTACTGTTCAGTGGAGTGTAAAATGTTAAAATTATGAAGGATGAAACAAAGACATAGCCAAAATCATCAGTCAGGGCAAAGTACCTCCAGGCAAGTTGCCTCATAACTTGAAAAGGGGGATAAATTATGAATAAAGAAATGCAGTCTTATCTTTGTGATATTAGCAGAACTGAACTAGGTGAAGAGGGGGGCAGTTACCATAAAAGGTCACACTGAGGGGAAAGAAGTGGTGCCGAAATGTATGATGATGATAACACCTTCAAGCCTATGAAGAGATTGTGAAGTTATATACTGATTGTGTGATTCCAAAATCACAAGCCTGGAACACAATTTGTATTTCCTGTTTTCCATCTGGTCCATTACATAACAATTATATCTGTAGGTACTGTGCTGGAATACAGATTTTGGTGGAAATGGTAGGGAAAAAAAGTGTTTGCATATAGAATACAAAACTTTATAGCCCTCCTTGTATGTGACCCTGAAAACTTGGAATATGTTGCAAGTTTGGAAGTCTTGTTGCAGTTATGCAGGTGGATTTGGCCAGTAAATGAAGAAAAGTCTTATTAAGACATATTGTTACAATAGCGACAAATGTAATAGTGTTCATGTGGGGCTGTTTCAGCATTTTCGACACATGTCTATTAGCCAAGGCAGTATAAGTGTTGCAATTATCATCTGTTATGGAAGTCATTTTAATATTAGTATGGAGTCTTTTGTTGTTGCACTATTAATTAGGTTGAGATCTAAAACCAATTTCCAATATCTTATTTTGGTATGAAATATAGTTGTTTCTTAACAGTGTCCCATGAGGGAACTTACACATGAGAAACTAAGCTTTGTTTATTTTGTTATGTACTAGTACTTATTTAAAAAAAATTCATAATCTTTTAAATTTAGTCCTTTGACAAGCCGACATGTATTTATAGTGGTACAAAATGAGAAGAAAGAATTAAGATTGTGATATCCACCAAACCCCTATATGAAGAGTTCTAAGGGTGTGGAATGGCCCCCATATATATAGAGGAAAAATTCCTAGCAGGAAAAATATATAAATAAAAAATAGATGAAGTTTACTTACCAGGCGAAGGAGCACAGGTAGTGATAGTGACATAAATAAAAACACACAAAAAAACGCAAGCTTTCGCAACCCAGTTGCTTCTTCAGGCAGAAGGGAAGGAGAGGGAAAAGGAAATGATGAGGGTTTTAAGGTAGTCGGTAAGGAGCCATTCCAGTCCCGGGAGAGGAAAGACTTAACTTGGGGAAAAAAAAGGAAGGCAAACAAATACACACACACCTACACATATACACAAACGCAGACACACCTAGGCAGACATACTGTAGAAAACTGGGTTGCGAAAGCTTGTGTTTGTGTGCGTGTGTTTTATTTATGTTACCATCACTACCTGTGCTCCTTCGCCTGATAAGTAAACTTCATCTACTTTATATATATGATTGCTTCAGAATAAGAAGAAACTTTACCAGAACTGTGAACAGCTCTTATGGGAAAGAAGCTCTCTCTTATAATAAATTGCCAACTTACTTGCCTGAAAGAACTGTCTTATATCTCAAATGATCTTACAGCCTAGGGTATAACTGAAGACTGGAATACCACTCGTCAGCTTTGACCCACGATGTCAACTTGTCAGAAAACCCGTATAAGGGATAATATTTTATGTATTGTAGATAATAAATAATGTGTGATTATCCTCACAAACTACAGATCGTACCATCAATCACAGGTCTCAGCCCAAAACTTCGTACCTTCCCATACACTTCCAAAAGAAAAAAAAAAAAAAAACTGTTAACCTATACCCCACTATCAGAGTGAAGCTACAGGTCACTTTTTAAACTCAAGAACTTAATATATAATCTACTTATAAACAAACTGTTGTCTTTAACTCAGCTATCAAATAATTACTTAAACCCTCTTTTTAGAGACACAAGAAGGGTCAAAGCTGACAGGCAGTACCCCTATCTTCACATGAATCCAGCCTAGATGACAAGTAACCTCTAGTACTTTCAATACTGAGAGCTTGCATATATTGATTTATAAGAACAAAGCATGAATTTATTCATCCTACACTATATTTAGACACAGTCTCCTTTTGCTTTCATATGTGATACCAAGCTTGTGATGTAAAGCAAGCTGGTAAATTTGACATTGTGTAAGGTCTACTCTTGGCAAAAAGTATGTTGTCTAAATTTAATTAGGGATTTTTAATTCAGTGTATTTTTATCTGCAATTGTAATTCTTTGACACTTGTTAAAAAAGATTTTTTATCTGAAATTTGATAGTTTACTTGCAGTCACAAAAAAAAAAAATGTGATTTTCATTTTTTTTTTTTTTTAATATCAACAATTGATACCTTGAATTTACAGCATTGTTTGATGTCAAAATTACACCTCACTCTTCTCTTATTATGGCTCATTGTCTTTTTGTTCTAAAATTGGTAACCCATGTTCTGAAAGACAATGCTGAAATTTTAGTTTGCACTTTATTCTTCCACTCTTAAATTATGTTTTAAATCATGACAAATTGTAATGCATGGGATTCATGTTCACTAAAATAAAGTTAATAAATAAGCTGAGGCTTCATTGATTGTCACTGCATAAATGGAGGTGGCATGACAGGCAGTCTTAAAACAGGCAGAGAAAGAAAAAAGTTGTTTGACATCTTATGCAAATGTGTTTTATTGGTAGGATGTTACACAAAATTAACCAACTCTAAAAGCAAAGCAAAAAGAAAATCACTGAAAAACCTTTTCCATTCCTGAACTAGACAGCTTTGTGCAGTAATATTTACATTGAAACTAGGTTTGCTTTTGAATTCACTGACATAATTCATTTTTGGAAAGTATAGGAACTGGAAGGAATGAAATAAAGCATATACACTGTATACTGTATTCAGAATTTTATTTCATAAAAAGAAACTGTTCTTGATTTGTTATTCAATTCATGTACATTTGCTTTTTATCATCATACATCAAAATTATTACAATGTTACTCTTTTCAATTTTTCACAAGGTAGCACAGTTCAATGTGAAAAAATATCAGTGTTATATGAAATAGCAGCAGAAAGGTCCATATTAAAACGAATTTACTGAATAATGTGTGTCCACTATCAAATGCGCTCCACAAAACAATATAACAAACCATTCTGGATGCAACTATGCGAGAAAAAACATTTTTCAGCACGAACCTCAGGGTTTTCTATAGTAAATGGAAACAGTGAAAACAAGAAGCGTGAGCATTTTTACACAAGCCGTATTCATATAATGGTAATTAGACTTTGATGACCTGTGTTATAAGTATGACCTCAGCAAAATAGGGTCACAAATGCAACATTCTGCAAACTACCTTCAGAGAGATAGTGATACATCTTCATATGATTAAAAGAAAATGGGTCATCTGAAGATGGGGATACCACCCGCTGTGATGTCATTGTTTGTAGTAATCTTGAGGTGCATGCATGTTTGCAGATTGCTTGATTAATTGTGTGGTGTTAAAGGCAGTAGTTTACAAGGAAATAGAGTAATATTTTGTGAGTTAAAGTGTGATATTGAACCCAAGCAGAAATTTTGGTTGTGGCGACACACTGATCTGTAGCACAGCCCGAGGTTTAGGTTAGAAGGTAACATTTTACTTGTGAGCTGGCGAAGCCAGCAAATGTGAAAGCCAAAGAATGATTGTGCTAACAAAATTAACTGGTTTCAAAGTCTAATGTTTACGTTGCTGCCACATTGAGAAATGACATGGGTTAAAGCCGACGGGTGGTATCCCGATCTTCATTTATGGTAACAAAATTCTGACAAATAGCCATGATTGCATCCAGCATTCCCTCAAATGAAAAACCTACTGTGAATGCATATGATTTGTCAGACCAGAAGTGTTATTCACCATAGTTTGTGATCCGACAAAGTTATCCCAAATCAGTAAACTACCATAACTTCTGGGGATTGTATAGTTTTAGGATTCTATTTCTCATTAATATGTTATCACAAAAGGGGGGGGGCTTCATTCATCACAATACTGGCTAGAACAAATTAAATATAACATACTGTTGAATAATGGGTAAATATTTCCAGAATTGTGTGTCCCAGTTGGATGCAAACGGATTACAAGTTACTGCAGATCAAGTACTGCATACTGGTATGGTCGAGTATTAATCTGTTAAAAACGATATCTAAGGCAGTTATTAATATTTACAATTGTGTGTGGAAGGTATATCCGAATGGTTTAAACACACAGATAAAATCATAATTCCCTTTAGTGTGTAACATTTATTAAATAGAAATTTCACAACCTCAGTTTGCCTCCAAAAACAACTTGCAGAAGTCAATTAAGATAACTAATTAAATTGAGAGCGTGGCATTAGACACCTCATTTACCACACTTCAGAGTATAAATATCAGTTAAGCCTACTGTCCTTTAAATGCAGACTGTTGCCATGTTATTCGCATGGTGCGTACATTGGCAACTTTTCCGCAAGCGACTACGGGAAATCAATAATTGCCCTCATAAGATGAAGATTTAAAATCACTTGATCATTTCGTACAGATCATACAATAAACAAAACATGCTATACCTGCTCTATGGTTGACAGGTTCTTGCATGTACCCGTACGGTCAGTAAAAGTAATTGGTCACCTAAAATGAAGATTTAGAATCACTTCATTACACTTTCATACATGCCATTTGATACTCGAAATGTACTACATTGCCAACCTAATGCTGCTTCGGATGCACTACAACGCTCCCCATGCCGCTGATCTAGACTAGCTGACAGCACTCAAAGAAGCCACTTTCTTCTTAAGTCATCGTTTAGACTGCTGTAGAGTTTTAATGTGCCTCCTATATTGTTCATATTTTTTTTATCAAAGCTGATCGGAGTTTCTGTTCAGTTCAGTAGTTTGCCTGAGACAGGTTTAATAGCCCTGCAGTGTTCTCAGAAGAAGAGGTGAAACTTTTATTTTATCTTCGTTGTAGACAGTAACCAAATCTGAAGATGTACAGGTAGACCTCTGCTTCTGCACTGGTGGTTCTCTCTTCTTTTCCTACAGAAAATAAACAGAAAAAAATTAAACACTGTTTCTTTTTTGTTTTGTTTTAACAGATAGCTCAAGGTGTTTACATTCTTTGTCATGTACTGCATGTTACAGCCTACTAAATGCTTATTAGGCCTCATCCTTCCCATAAATATAAATTCTATTTTTTGGCAACTATTTAATCTTGTCCATTGCTCTAACAAAAATGTGTTCAGCAGCCAAATTGAGATTCCTCACATGTGAGAAATAGCAATTAATACACAACCCATGCGAAAAAAAAGTGAACACTTATGCTATGAACATGTAAGATATTTATGCTGTGTTTTTTGTTTAACTAGTACAATGTAGGCTATTTGGTAAAAATAAATAAATAAATAAATTTTGTAGAGATTATGGGACTTAACTACAGGGTCATCAGTCCCTAAACTTTCAAACTACTTATGAACTAGCTAATACTAAGGACGGCACAAATATTCATGCTCGAGGGGGGATTCGAACCCCCGACCATAGAGGCTGTGCAGACCATGACTGACGCGTCGCAGACGGCTCAGCCACCGCGACCAGTGCTATTTGGTCCAACAGTTAATGTAACAAAATTGTGTTCCATATCTAACTTGGTGGATAATCAATAAGTAGTGGATGATGTTAACAAGAAGGTTGTGTCAAAGCTTTTAAAATCAATAATTTTATATTTGTAAATGGGGAATGTCAATTCATAGTACATCAAATAGAAGAAATGTTACTTTGCTGTATTTACCTCACATGCAAAGTTGTATTTCAAACATAACAAGTGGTTTCAATTGTATGAAGTTTCTCACCTAGCTCCATTAGTTATGTTGGCTACAATGGTTAATGATGGCAACTCAGATGACCAATAAATGTTTTGTCTTGACAACTTCAATTAAAATGACATTTTTACTGAATGGAAAAAGGTACATACTAGAACCTGTCAACCATAGATCAGGTATAGTATTAATTTTGCCGCGAGTGAAACAAGCTGCATTAACTGTAGCTTGTGAAAAATATTAACGCATTCCACACTTCATTGTTCATCTGTTGCCAACATAATCACTGGAGCCCAGCGAGAAGCATCATAAAGTTTTACCGTACGAAAGTTAATTTCTGTGACTTTAGCAAATAATTATACGAGAAAAACTGTTGTTCAGCAATGTATTTCAACATGACAATGTGGAGAGCTAAATAAACTCCTTATAATGTAATGTGTATAAGTAGAAACACCTTAGTGTTCCAGTATATCCCCTCTTAAAAGCCTGTATACAGCATGAAATACCCAGCTAAAAGTTGTATGTAAGAAGCTAATGAGGTGAAAAATGAAATTAATTTATTTGAATGAACTGAATGAATACTTTCAAAATCAACACAGATAAAAAAATTCAATTACTTGTAGGTCATTACAACCATTAAAAACAGTGCAATGAAAATGTATGCCCTTCTACAATTAAAATGACATGTTCAACCATTGGCTTAAATATTCGTGTAAATAAGAACATTTAATTTATTTCATATCTGTATTCACTTTCGGAATTATGACTGAATAATAAATGAAAAGTTGGCTATACCCACCTTCCAAGGCCCCATACATAATGTACAGCAAAGGAACAGTTAAGTTACATGATGATACTGTGAAACAGTTATGTAATGCGAATATTAAAGAATTAACAAGAATTGCAAATAGGCTAGTGCAGCCTTCTTTAGACAGTTTTGCCACAAGACCTGAAGACAGCACTCCTGTAAGTATGATTGTAATTTTGGCTCCATGTTTAAAGAAGCTACAAGTGAGAACCCTTTTTTGGCCAATTGAGACATCTATGTGATGCACAGCAATCTATCCCTTTCAAAATATTGTTGCAGCCTTCCTGAATTTTCTACAAGTTCAGTGTCAACTAATTTGCAAAGAGGAAGAGCTTTAGAGGTCTTTCAGGTGTGGTGGGTTGTAGTTGCAAATCAGTGACTTATTGGTCACTTATATAATCATTTATATTCAATTACAATGCACCACATCAAAAAGGACCTTCTACTATTGGCAATGAAATTAGCATCAATTTCCATTACTTACAGAAAATATAAATCTGGCACACTAGTTATCTGTGTTTCAACACCCTAATGCTACACGTTTGGAAGCCATCACCGTAGATGTCAATGAAAATTCTATGGGAATACAAATTGCTACAAGACAATGCTTCGGGAAAGTACATCAAGGACCAGCCACTAAATGGAAGAAACAGTTCGTTTTATGTAATGTAAATGGACATTTATTTAATTACAAGTTTTATTTGTTGTTAGTTAAAGAGACTTTTCAGCCAAAGCTGTGTAATTTAAAATAAACTCTTACATCCATGTAGTAATGAGTCCTCAGTGTACTTTTCTTTGATTTATTCTGTGACAAAAGTGTAATGTGTAATTGTTCTTCGGTAATGTCATGAATTTTCAGTGTTACTCATAAAAACATGGACATTCACAATGTTGATTTGTGTTCAAAGCATAAAATGTAAAACCATTTCTCACTGTGGTTGCCTTCACCTATCATTCATTGTCACCACCTACAAACATCAATATGACAAGCAGCAGCTCAGTTCATGCAAACTACAATTTAACTAAAGTAGGCTATTTGTTTGAAAAATTGCAAACTTCTTAGGATTAACTAAAACATTTAATTTTTCCAGATTTTTGTGTTAAAGCTATTCTTAGTTTCTTTTTATGAGTACAGGAAAAATAGCTCCTAATGTACCAATTTCTTACACAAAAGGTAAAAGCTTCAAATTTTTCAATGTAAGTTTGTACTTTCTGAAATACAGATTTCTTTTGCTAATAATTTTTATTCCTTTAAAATCTATGGAGTTATTTAAGGTGGGAACGGATAAAAGGTAGTTCCACAATATAAGCTCAGGTTTTGCAAAAACTGTATGTAAATATTCACTGAAACATTATTTATTACAAATAAGGAAATAATTGGTTTCAATATAGGAAGTATACAAAGTGCAGCAACACCAAAATTATACTATAGGACACAGTACTGCAGCAAAATGCATACAAATACAACACAAGACATTAGGTAATGCCTACTAACAGCAGCAGAAAGAACACTAATTTTAATCGGGATACTGTTGCAATGCCACAAAAAATTTGGGAGCGTGAGTTAGCCTGTCCCAAGATAATGAGTTAAAGAATTAAAATAGTCCTGAACTAACTCACCACAAATGTAGTAAACAATCTGATGGGTATTGCTTCAGGCCCATGAACTTCATATCTGCCTCACTCATCTTGCATTGGAACCAGAACTACATTTAGGTAACTTAATGGCCCTTGATTTTCATTTGAAAGTAACATCTTAGGCCTATAACTGAGTTCAGTAGATCTGCTTTGCAATCTTCAATTTCAGTATCTCACTCGGCCATGAGTGTCTGGGTGATAACTTCAGTCCCACTAACAACAGCTACATATGATAAAGCTTCTTTATGTTTTGAGAGAGATCCTTACATAAATATTCTGCTATGGCAGTCACTGAAGGCTTCACCCACTATTCTCTGGACAGACAAGTACGTTTCATTTAGCATATCACCACCAGTAGCTGTACTGTCAGATTTTGTTTTACATCTGTTATGTAGTAGTATCTGCTTCCTCAGAAGTTTCATTACAGTGGCTGTACACAATGGAGGGTCCCTCACTCCATTAACTGTTCTTCTAGGAACACGCCCATCAGGCACATGGTCCAATATTTTTACAAACATGTGCCATAACACATCAATATGCTCTACTCTAATAAATTTATTAATGACACCACTTCCTCTTTATCTAATTTGCTGAAGATATAAATCAAACTACTTGCTCTAATTTCTCGTTGTACTTTTGTAGTCACTAAAGAGGTCTGGTCTAGTTGTTGATTTAGGAAGCCTTTTTCTTAGCAATTTATCAGGAGTGCAGTCTTGTATGTAAGTGAAACATGGATGATTAACATTTCAAACGTGAGTGTAGAAGCTTTAGAAATGTGTTACTTAAAAATACTGAAGAATGGATGGGTAGTTCACATAATTAATGAGCAGCTATTGAAATCACTTAGAGAAGAAATTTATCCTCACCTCTGTTAAAATGTATGTTAGAAGGGCACATACTGTGTCATCAAATATTTCCTAGTTCTGGATTTGAAGAGAAGTGTGGTGGCAGAGTAAAGAGAGGGGGTGGGGGGTGGGGCAGAGAGGAAGGAATACAGTAAATAGCTTACAGTGGAAGTGGGCTGCCAGAGTACTTTTGAAATGAAGATGTTTGCATAGAAGAAACTGATGTTGAGGAAAGCACCAAACGTCTTCCGACTTTTTATTATGACAGCAGCATATTTCCATCATAAGTGGGATTCCAATTAATATGTTTTGGGTACCGGAAGTTAATAGGCCTAATGTTTTGCAATAAGTCCCGTCACTCCAAACACTTGCAAATCTGTAGTTTACCCAACTTAAAGTTGTATATTGAAAATCACCTCCAATTGTGACAATACGGTGGGGAAACGTACGAACTTTAGAAAGTCTGAAGTTACCAGGTTAGTCGATAGTAAGATGCAATTATAACTTTGCGGCCACACATAGTATTATGTAGTGCTCAGCTAGCCTCACAAACAGTTAAAATTTCTATTACTGTGGATATGATTTTATTGTCGGCTGTGGCAAACACACCTCGTCAATGATTTCTGCACAAATTGCTGAACATATCAAGGAAGTCCACAATGTATTACAAACACATGCGTCAATATTGACATTGACGGCTAAACTGCAGTGTGTTGCCCAAGGTCTGCAAATGTTGGCAACACCACAGCAGTGAACCATAGAGCAGATATATGTTTTATTTATTTTGTGATCTGTACTAAACAGTGATCATTTTAAGAGAAAGTTAATTTAGGTATAGGTTAAACAAGAAGTTTTTTTCTAGTATGTGAGGGCGCGTAGCGCCCGAATCTCTGGTCCAGAAACGATTTATTTACTGTTGCCAACATACGCGCCATACTAAAAACACGAGCAACAGAAACTACAGTTAACGCCCAATTGTACACTCCAATGACTCCATCTCATAACACCACAACAAAGTCATAAACTAATACAAACATGGCGTTGAATGACATTAATCGACTGCGAGGTTCGATAGCAGCCGCTATCGACTTAAATTCACCCTCTGGTTACTTCCGGCGGCACTTTTCGGTTTTTAGGGCCGAGTGGCACAACTGCTCCAAACGGAAGTGACGTCAGAAGTACAGCTTCGTAGCAGATTGCATTCGGTTTAGCAAGAGCCAATAGGATTGCAGAGATTTGTTGATATTCTGTGTTGTCATCTCACGTCGAACGGTCGAAAGTTAGGGAGAAAAAAGTTCGAAAGAATGAATTTGCAGCTACTTTCAGAGGAACACAAATTCTTCTGGAATATTATTAATGATTAATCATAACGTTTACATGTCTGGTGACATGTCGTTTCTTCAAAACGGCCTCGGCCTACAGAGTTGGCCTGCTGTGCTTTCTTTCTAGTTGTGTTTGCAGCAAAAATAATTAATAAAATGGAAAAATACCGGTAATGGTTATTAAATAAAGTTATAATACGTAGAACAGTTGAAGCGCATTATTAAATTTTAACGTCAGTATCGGCAGTACACAATATAGGCCTACGTAGTAAGGAATAATGTTACGACTGACGAGAATCTCCAAAAAATACATATATTTCAGAGTATATGCCCACTGTGGCCGTGATTTTAAGTTGAAACCTAATTTTATAAGTTGTGCTCATAGGCGAATTATATATGACTTACCACCGTCTTTCCCGTCTTAAGCCGATTGAAATTAAGGGCAGTTTTTACATCATCCGCATTTTTTTTTTTTTTTTTTTTTTTTTTTTTTTCTTCATAAAGCATCACCTGTAGTTGGTGTAAAAAAATTGTTTTTATTTGCTGTAAGCTTAAAACATAAGAGCCGACTATTATCAATTTTAACGGCTGCTGCAGATGATGACAAACATAGAAAAAAATTCTTCTTAAAGTGAAAGCAACTTTATATACACATAAAGACTGCAGGGATGCCCTGTCCCATAACTATAGTGTATTTGTCGCAGTCTTTGCTATTTTTTAATCGTTCAGATGCATTTTGTTCTCACAGGGTTGCATTTAGTGCAAATATTGTGTACTTAACATAAACTGTAGATGTAACATAGACACCAGTCCACCCATCCAGGTCGTGGTTGTTAGGTTACACCAAACTAACTTACTTTTTTTAAAAGCTAGCATGATTATGAACATATGCCATGCCAAATTCCTGTTATTATTTTTGCAAAAATCAACTAGTGTTGCTTTTTCATAATTTTGTCTTGGTTTTTCACTCTATAGAAATCCTCTGTATTTCATATACTTGCTTTTGGTGTCGGTCAGAAATCTATTGGCTAGCATGTTGAACTGTTGCAAGTGCCGTAAGGCAGATTAGGCATAAAATGTCAAACTCTAGCTAGGTTTATTTGACCGTTTTCCAGTGTATTGTAGCAAATTATTTTCAAACATAGCACATGCAATACTAGCATGATACCGGTAGGCAAAAATTACCGGTATATATGTTACACTCAGAATATTAATTTTAATAATCTGTTAATGATGCACCAAAGCATATCAGTTGGAGAGGCTGTAATTCAAGAATTAAGGCATAACTGTAGACTGGGATACCACCCGTCTGCTTTGACCCATGACGTCATCAAGATGTCGGAAAACCAGTATACGGGATATCTTAATACTTCCGTATTGTAGATACAACTAATCTGTAGTTATTGTAGATAACAGAATGTACCAACGATCACAGGTCTTAGCACAAAAATTCGCACCTTCGACGCTCACATACGTAAAAAAAAAAATCTCTCAGTTAACCTACAACTAACCATCAGTGAAAGGCTACAGATAACTTTTTAAACAAAAAATATTAATCTGTTTTGTTTGTAAACAAACTATCGCCTTTAAGTGAACCACCACATAATCACTCACACCTTCTACAAACACGCACGCACCTCAAAACCGTACCGTGCTGCGATGACGTCATGGGTCAAAGCTGACGGACAGTATCCCTGTCTATGGGTGAGCCTGAATTACGATTCTGCCATTGTTTTTCTGTGTATCAAGATCATACAATACTTTATCCTTGTAAGCTCCGTCTCAGATATCAGGAAAATCGCGACTTCTCTTATTACACATCCAGACTGTTGGAAAGGTAATTTTCCCTTGCACTTTTTTCCTTTGGCTGTTAAAAACACTATCCTTCATTTGCCTTTCATCCACTATCCTGCAGTGGGTCTGTATTAATGGGACATCTTACCCACATGTACAAATAAACCAGACCTACATCTTGTGACCTACTTGACTGACAACTAACAAATGTACAAGTGACAGTAGAACCTATGTGTTGGTCCCCTGCTTGTGTACATGAAGGGCTCTTAAACAAATAAATCAATAGAAAATAAACGGAGAATTTCAATCTACTCCACCACTCTCCTTCCCTAAAAATATGTTTGTATGATTGAATCCAGAACCTAAATTAAGAAATGGTAGGATTAATGATTATTAATTTTCCTTACTAATGAAATCAAGAGGAGCATTTCAATGCATTTTCTCAACATTTAAAGGAAGTGAGCTGCAACACTTAGCAATTTCATAGGCCAAAAAAAAGCTGTACACTATTACTCATTTCTTGCCCTCCTCTCTCACATCATATAGGCTCCTTTCTTCACACTATTTATCACCTTCATTATTGTATTTGTAATCCAGTTCAATTCTGCATACAGGTTTAAATGCCAATCATTACAACATATTTTTGTTGATTCTTTAGTATCATCTGTATTGCTTATCCACTCGTAACAACTGCCAAATTACACCCACCCTCTTGACTGAACCAGCTCATTTCCCTTACAAACTGAAACTTTAACTGTCAGACCTTAAGCAGCCATGTGACCACAGTCTAGATCAATTGCATTAAGTTAAAACAGTAAAAGCAACTTTCATATATAAACCATATTTGGTTCTCAGAATGAAGGACATTGTATGAAATCCAAACTACATATTTGGGCATCTCTGTGTGCTGTTCTCTATAGAATTGGTGTTGAGGTGATTGGTGACTGTTACTTTCAAATTGTTATATTATATGCAGATGCTATATTATAAGCAGATGCATAATATATGCCACAGCTGTATCACTTGTACTTTGCAGGTTGTCTGTATCGATACTGCCCATGGTTCTTACTGTTTTCGGACACAGATAATGTACATATTTGTGGAAACTTCTGATGTAGTTGTATTTTTACCCATATTCCAAACAAAACGGCCACACAGGTAAACAACAGTTAACAGAAGATGAAAGCTCTATCACACAATTTAATGCTAATTAACAAAGGCCATAGTCATTAATAAAATTCTTATTGTCAAGCAGCCACTAGAAATGGAATCAAGAATCTATATTGGCCATTGATCACACAAGGTGAACTAGGCTTTGTCATTAGTACAGTACATGTCAGAATAAAAATTTCTCATATCATTTGCAATTAATAGTTCTTATGAATGCAAATTTTAACTATGATAAAATTATAATAGCTTATTTAGTGCAGAATGCACATTAAGTGTAGAATATAGTTTAGGGTGAACAGATTTCCAAACTCAAAATATGGGACACATATTAGAAGGTGAAATTAAGCTAAATTTTTGAAGCGTTTAGTAAATACTGTATCAGTAAAATAGATTTGAGTTCAAATATTTGGTCCATACTAAAAGCTACATAAATCACCGTACCTTCGGCCTATTCTCAAGACTAACACTAAAAAAAGGGGGGTAAAATATGTTGCATTATTAATGGTGAATATATTTTATTGTTGTCAACAAAACATTTTTCATATGGGCTGACAGCTATTATTATATAAATAGATTACTTATTTTTCACTCTTTCAACTACATTTTTCAAAAGAATGCACATCATTCAGGAGTGTGATGACTTGAAAATCAGTTTTGTTGAAATTAACACATGAAGAATCCTAAGCATTACTAAAACTCTTGCTTTCACCAGTGCCATCAGACACTGTGCGAAGATAAATTATAATCTGCAATTTTTTCCAGCAGATACCGCGATTTGAAATAAGTTGAAAGATATATTTTTTCACTAACATAATATTTCTAAATTGGTGCTTTACCGCTTGACATATAATTTCAACAATGTTCATTTAGTGCAATCCATTGACTTGAGCGAACAGTGTGTTCCATTGCAGCAAGACGATTACTTCATGATTTATGATGACGCCATTCTCATGTATTTCAACAAAGGACATACTTTATTATGAAGTTTTGCTCTAAAGAACTAGGCCGTATGTGTTGGTTACGATGAAGCAGCTGAGCACATTGAGGCACTATGCTATGATGCGCGAGGCTGTTCCCTGTCGAGGGGGCCTCGGACATGGATGTTTGTTCTGTCTTTAGTATAAGCTAGTTCATACATAGGTTGCAAGTTTAGGGACTGATGACCCCACACTTAAGTCCCATAAGCCTTACAAACATTTGAACATTTCGTGTGTGTTGAACAACTGTAAACTGACCTCGTCTAAAATAACACTTCTCTTTAATGTGGAAATAAATTCTCACTGCTGTTGTACTTTCAAAAATGTAAACTCGCTTTAGTTCTTTCATTAAAAATATATATTTCTTCTGGTACTTTGCTTTAATCAAAAAGTGTAGTTTTTTTTTTCTTTGGATAAGATCACATTCACAGTTCTCAGTTTTATTATGAAACATACTACTTAAAAATACAACGTTTCAAAATTAACGGACGGTTAATGAAAAAATGGGACAAAAAAGTCCCACACTTATTTTGTTGGGTCAATGGGACACAAGTTAAATGAGGGACGATCCAGTATAATATAGGATGTTTGGTCACCCTTAGTTAATTTTTCAATATATTACGTATCTACAAAGTATGCTGAAAAAGAACACATCTAGTAAATAGATTTAATAAATTTATGTGGGTTATGCATACGGACATTCATTAGCTAGAGGAGTAAAAGTTTACTTGTTGTGTAGTGTGACAATGGCCAGAGCCGACCAATTGTAGTGCAGATCCCATAATAGAGGTTCTTTCTTCACAATAAACATTATTATTTTCATACAGCTAAAAAAAGTCTCCTGAGGTACAGACAAGTTTATGATTTAATCGATTTTTACCATGAAGATGCATATAAACTTTTTTCACTGATCATGAAGTAAATAATTAATGTTGTTCCTGCTCTGTGGTTGACAGGTTCTTGTGCATTCCCTTGTTCACTCAATAAATGTCCTGTAATCATAACCATGTCATATAGTATCACCTGATTAGCTACATCACATGACAAGTAAACTTGAGTCATTAGTGGACAAAATTATACATTTATTAAATGGTAGATCTATGTAACTGCAAGAGAAGACAGCTAGTACAGTTGCTGAAAAATTGTTTCATTACTGAAGCAATAAAATCTTAACAGTAGAATGGACTGTCAGCTAGGCAGTTGTACTGTCTTTCCTTAAGAATTTTGAATGATATGGCCTCAGCTGTTGGTGATAATTTTTGAAATTTTTAGACCATTTACATTTTGTGAATTACCAGTTTTTGCTCATCTGTATTTTGGTATGTAAAAATCTGCCATTTTTCTGATGATTTAATTTTAATCTTTAATAAGTTCCCTGACAGCACCTTTAATGCCACTGGTTTTCACATATATTACACAAATATATAAGATCACAGCAGTCAATACCCTGAACCTAGAAAACAGTTGACAGCAGTTCTCCTTGTGGTTAATGTTCTGAATTTTCAGAATTCTCAAAATGTAAGGAGTTTGTCCCCAAATAGGAAGTCGTGTGCATCTGAAAAAGTCCAAAGTACATTACTCTAAGAAAGTTTCCAAAGGATACTTGCTATCTTTAAACATGCCTGGTCTATATGTTCTTCCTAGTTACATTGTGAATTAATGTAGAGTCCTAAAAGTTTCACTGATGTATTTTCGATGGCATTGGGCAATCCTAAGAGAAGCTGTTATTTTTTCGGCATTACTCAGTAACCTACTTGGTGAACCAGTGTAGGGTGAAATTGAATGATTCCTGTGTGCTATTACTTAAGGCTGTGACGTTCTGGTTTGAAGTGATGAAAATTGTGTCATCAGCATAGCATATTACTGTACTGTATGTCACTTACTGCGATGTTGGAGGAGGTCCCAAGAACCGAGCCTTGTGGTACCCCAGTATTAATTATTGTTACTGGGGAGTGTTTATTTTTAACTGTGACAAATTGCCGTATGTTGTGAAGATATGAAACTTTTACTGATAATCCTGGATTACACACTAGTTTTGCTGACAGGTCAACATAGGGAATGAAATTAAATGGCTTACTTATATCACTTACGACAAATGACATCCCATTCCACTTTTTAAAGGTGGTTAATGTCTGTTCAATAATTTTTAAACAGCTATAGTGGTGTTTCTACCCTGCCAGAATACACACTGACTGTTGCTCAGAAGGTACAATTGAAATTGGATTATAGCTGTTTGTCCTCCTTTCTAACTGGAAACACTCCAGATGGTAAACATTTGTTAAGTATGAATGTCAGTGGTTTGCAGGTAAAATCTTGTGTTTTTATACATGGCAGTTGGAGAGTCAGTGCACTCCATACTCTTTAGAATTTGATCATTTTGGGAATGATCTTTTAATTTCAGTGTGTATGATATACAAATTAAAGACATATTCTGTTAGTAGATAGGTATTAAGCAATTCCATTACAGATATGTCAGTTGCTTCTATTTTAGTTTGTTTCCTTAACTAGTAAAGAAGTTATTCAATTCACTGGGACAGAGCCATGTGTCATTTGTGCAGACTCTTGAGCTATAATTTGCCATGCTGCTTTGCATCTGTTGAATGCACCTCCTGTGTAACTCTGCATGGGTGGATGAAATTGAGAACAGTATACGTTAAGGGGCCTTAAGTTATTGAAAGTTCATTAACTGTGTTCAACATTTCTGTGTTAAAGTCCCCACATATGGGAATCTGTTTTATATTTCAGTATCTTCTAAACACTAATTTGGATTTTGCAAAACATTTATCAATGTCACCATCCAAAGACCTGCATAGGCATACAACTATTAGATTTTCATTGGTGGCTTTCATGTGACTGAATTCTGCATCTAACTCTTTATAGTATGTAGTTACATCAACTTTTGGTAATTTGACATCTCTGATAAAGATACCAGCCTCACCATTTCATCCTGGTAGCAGCAGATGTAATGCGTAGAAAGCGAATCTGTTAGAATCTGAAACATCTATCAGGTTTTCAATTAACCATTACACAACACACCAACATTTGTGTCATCACATAAAGAGTCTGAGATGGCCTACATTACTTCTAATACAACACATTTTAGTTTGTAATATTGTGAGGACCTTATCTTTCTTACTCTTTTTGTGGAAGTCATTTAGTTTTGGACCAATGTTTATACTCTATCATCTGGAGGTGGTGTTCTTGGCATATTCTTTATTTCTGTGGTTGTTAGGTTGTGCTGCTGCTATACTTGGCCCACCAGAAATTCTGATTTCTCCTCTGGTTGCTCCTCTAGTTGGTCGGCTGCTGTTGGGTTCAGTTATGTGAGTTATGGCTGCTATTTTTGTGTGTTGCTGGGGTTCTTTTTGTGAATCTGTTTCTTCTGATTTTGATGGTGTTAGTGTCCTTTCAGCGAAGGTTTATTTTTTATTTTTTTGGAAAATCTTCGTTTGCACTGAACTACTAGAGACAAACACTTCTTCACTTCCAAATAGCGATGTATTTGGTAAGTCTGCCTTTCCAGATTCACATGGTGTGGGCCTTACATATAGGTGTGATGTTTCAGTTTCACTGTCTTGAGTTTTCATTAGCTCTGTGCATTTTTTCAGAATTATTTTGGAGATCAGTTCTTTATCTTTCCTGTTAAAATAAAGCCTATGTGTTATAATTCTCTGACTTCAGGAACATCAGTGAAGTTCACATTATTATGCTCTTTCACCATTTTGCTTGTGTTCTGGTTCGCATGTCTTAATTCCTTGGTTTACACACCACCATTCCACCATATCATATCTATGTGGTATTCATGCCTCATAAATGTTCGTATTTTTTGTTGGAGAACAATTTTCGCTTAACATTTTGTAATGTCATTTGAACCAGCTGAAATAACAGCAAAATCTTTTGTTTGTTTATGTAAAAAGTTACAGTCGTGTCTTCTGGTAGTGTTAAATTTTACTCATGGCGTCAGTGGCGCAGTATTCTCATGTTGGCAACAAATTTTTTCCTTTTATGACGGCAAGGGTACAGACAAGAACCCGACAACAACACAGCAGCAACAGCATGTCTCCTGGTCGACACGCTGAATTACTCCCTCTAATTTCGTGTGATGGATTTTCAAAGAGCAATCAGAGTTCGCTGCCAACATGAGTACACAACGCTGCTGAGGCTGGAAGTAAAATTTTACTCTTAGTAGTACCTTTTCCTTGATTTCGTATTTGTTTGCGCTCAAGTGCTTTATGTTGGCAGCACAACTTTTGCCGTGACTGTCTGATTAAATACATAATTTTCATTTGAAATACAGGGGCTGTTTACATGCTTTTCTGGTTAATTGTGAGGCATAATTGTAGTTCTTAGTTCTTACTGAGTGTCTTTCGTTATCAGATTTATTGCATCTATATGTAATTGTCACAGTTTTCGGTTGGGTGGTGTTTATATTTTGTTGCCTGGCTTGATTTTTTTCTGTGCATTGCACAATTTTTCACGTCTTTGTCATTCATTAGTTAATGTACTTACTGTTGTTTTCATATTCTTATGTTAATTTCGTGTAGTTGTGCTTCCTTCCCGCAGATTTTCAGATGTAGCGCAACACAATTGCTTAATTATTTTGATAGTTGCAAACACAAATTAAAATTTGCTTTTGACTCGTGAAGCTCCCACACAAATAGTGAAATATTCTTCTACATTTTATTCATCTGACATCTTTCCCTGACATGTTGCAATAACATGACTAATTTCACTCGCTTTATGCACTACAAGCGAAATCTTATCTGAAATATTTTGTCGTTTTAAAACTCCCCCCCCCCCTTTTTTAGATTTGTACTGTTAAGCTGCGCAACTCAATGCTATTGTTTTTCAGAATTTAGAAAAGTAATTGAAGAACTGATATAGGCCTACTTAATTTCACATATCCATTATGCGCATGTGAGCAGTATTTATTAAATATTTCAGCTGTAGCATTTCGGTTTCCCGGACATTTCGTTTCACGCGCGCATAAGTGGGTGACAAAATCAGTTACCGATCAGTTACCATCAGTAATTGGTACTCCTGAACTCTCTAGACCCATTATCATTGGTGAGTACTTATCAGGGAGTCCTGCTAAAAGCAAGGTACCAATCCATTCTTCAGCAATATCAAAACCTATATTTCTTGGGCGATTCGAAGTGGAGATGATTTTGTTTACATACTCATCCACAGTTTTACATTCATTTAAACGTGTAGTGATGAGCTCTCTCAGCAAACCCACCTTCCTGGTCAGACCACCATCTTCAAATGCTCTTCTTAGATTTTCCCATACTTCTTTTGCTGTGCTAGTCTTTTCTATATGTGCATAATTTACAGGATCAACTAGAAGAATTAATTTGGACTTTGCTTTACGATCCTTCTTCTGGAAATCTGTATCTGTGGATTTTAATGTTCCATCAATAACACTCCAAAGCTCATCTAACTGCAGATAAGCTTCTACTGCAAATTTACAAGTAGCATAATTCTCTCGACCCATAAGCTTCTCAATCTGTGGTATCTGGGCAGTGAACATTTTGCACAGTTTCAATATAATTACTGCAAATTATTACTGGCATCAAACACTAATATTTTCTACCATTCACTGGTTAAACTTATTTTTAAGTAAACCACTCTGGGCCCATAACTTGTTGGTTTATATATCACAGCAAAATATTTTGAAATACTAATTTAGGAACATGTATTTTATTTAATTCATGTGTTCCCATCCATTCAACATACACATTTACAAAATACACACAGAACATATAACAGAGACCACAGAACATTTAATCAACCATGAAATATATATATACACATTAGTTCACTTCACTGTGCATAGAGCAAATATTTATTGATTTATTGATTCATATATTCGCCTGTGAACAACTGTTGTTGTTTGAGGCATCGTCAGTAAATACATATGAATTGTTATATACATTATTGACAAAAATACAATTATTATGGCATGTATGACAAGTATTTTACAAATATCATTATTTACAAATTTAATAACAAATTCAGATAAAACACAAATAAGAATTGAACAACAAAAAATTGACTTAATCACAGTGTGTTTGAGAAATCACCTTTTTCTTCATTATCTAAAAATTCATTAATGTCGTTGAAAGCTTTTGATTTCAGCCAAGACTCAACTACCCTTTTAAATTTATTTTGAGGCATCCCTCTTATATCAGAAGGTAGATAGTTGAGAAATACTTTTCCTGTGTGTAAAAAATTTTTTTGGGCTTTACTTAGACGAGTCCATGGAATGTCTAGTAAGTTCCTGTGTCTAGTGTGGTATGAGTGTATGTCTGACCTACATTCATGCAGGTGGATATTTTGTTTTGTATGAAGGAGAGCTTGTAATATATACAGACAGGGGAGAGTTAGTATTCTGTATTTAATGAAATACTGTCTGCATGAAGTTTCATTACTCAAGCCAAAAATACATCTAATGACTTTCTTCTGCCACAGAAAGACCTCTTTTGCACCAGCAGAGTTTCCCCACAGGAGTACTCCATAGTGAAGGTGAGAATGAAAGAAGGCATAGTATGCCATAAGTAAGATCTCAGTGCTCACACAGGCCTTTAATTTCCTAATTAGATATAGGATTTTTGCCAGCTTGCTGCAGAGCTTCTCCGTGTGGGTAATCCAAGATAATTTGCTATCTAGGTATATGCCTAATAGTTTTACAGAATGACTGTGTTCATTATGAATGTCTCTGAGGGAGAAGAGGATGTGTTCAGTTTTATTTGCATTTAATGTTAGCTTATTCTCATGGAACCACTTAGCGGCCGTTTCCATCATGGAATCGTTCATTAGTTTAACGACCTTCACATCTATATGTGTTGTGAGAAGAGTGGTGTCATCAGCGTACATCACTGTTTTGCACGATAGTGTTTTGGGGAGGTTATTCACATAAACAATGAAAAGGAAAGGGCCTAGCACGGACCCCTGAGGCACACCGTATTTTACCTTGAGAAGGTCAGATTTTTTGTTAGAGTTAACAATCACCATTTGATACCTGTTAGTCAAATATGAGTTCAGTAGAGCTAGTTCAGTGTCAACAATTCCATAGTTTTCAAGTTTCTTTATTAAGAGGCTGTGTGAGACGGTGTCGAATGCCTTTGATAGGTCAACTAAAGTGGCATAGGTGTGCTCCCTATTTTCAAAACCACATAATACTAATGTCACAACTTCTTCAACTGCATGAATGGTTGATCGCCCATTTCGAAAACCATACTGGGCCTTGTTAAGTAAGTTGTGATATTCAAAAAAATCATTTAGTTGGGTTTTCATTAAAGTTTCAATGATTTTTGAAACTACGGGTACAATTGCTATGGGTCTGTAGTTCTGGGGGGAATTTCTATCCCCTTTTTTGTGGATGGGCAAGATAATTGTCTGTTTTAAGCAATCCGGAAAGGTTCCCTCTCTAAACATCCTATTGATAAGATAGGATAGTGGAATACAGATAGAGTGTATTATTTTTTTCAGGATAAAGTTAGATAAACTGTGTATGTCTTCTGTTCTAGAGCTGCTCATTGACCTAACTACACAGAGTATATCCTTGGGAGAGATGGTTTCCCATTCGAATTTGGGCAAGTTATCTTTTAGCTCTGTTTCCTGTAAATGGTTAAGTTTATCTGCCCTGGCATCTAAGTTGTTTTCATCTGTAATATGAAATTTACCAGAGTTTATGAAACTATAGTTTAGCTCATCTGGACTTAGAGGAACAGGAGATTTATTAGCAATTAGCCCAGATTCTGATTTAACTACATCCCATGCTGCTTTGCATTTATTGTTGGATTGAGAAATATAATTATCATTTGCTGTTTGCTTTGCAGAAATGATTTCTTTTCTGTAAAGCTTTTTTAACTTGATGTACAGAAGTGTAATTTCATTATTACTCTGAGATTTATCATGGCAAATTTTTAACAGTATTCTAAAATTGTTCAAGTAAGGTGTGTACCAGTTAGTTAAATTTCTCTTCAGCTTTTTCTTTCCATTAGCCCTACTGTGTTTAGTGATGAGGGGACATTGTTCATTAACGGTACTTGTAATGGTGTGTAAGAAATAATCAAAAGCATCACCTAATGGATTATTCATCAGGACAGTAGAATTCCAATCTATTCTCACAAGTTTTTCATTGAGACTTGTAACATTTACTGGGTTTAACTGCCTCACTGCTCTAGGTTCTGTAGATTGTTTATATTCACTTTTGGGCCCCATTATTTTAAAAAAAATACCATCATGATCAGATAGCAAAGGTTTGACTACATTTAAAACTACTTCTTCTTTAGAAATATTAGAAATGACATTATCCAGGCAGGCATTCAGCCTGGTAGGTTTATTGTTAAGACAAGTAAAATTATGTGATTTAAGAGTATCAAGAAGTAGTCTACTTTTAGAGTCCTGTATGGTCACATCAGTATTAATATCACCAATTATTAAAATTTTGTGGTTTTTAAATTTAATTTTGTTCACCAAAATACCAACAGATATTGTTACTGGATTATGGATAACCTTGCCATTGTGATTAACTTCTATGGTATTGACAGTTTTATTGGTCTTGCCACACTCTCTCTTTATAACATTCCAAACAGTTTTTATTTTGTTGTTGGATTTTTCAATTTCAGATGTAATGTATAAGCTTTTGGATTTGTTTATCACTGTTTTTAAAATCTTACAGTAAAGTTTATAATGATATCTTGCAAGGGGATTATCTGATGCTCTGAGTGAGACATGTAACTCCCTCTTTGTCCTGCAAGAAGTTTTGATACCTTCTGTAATCCAAGGTTTACTGGATGAGACCCCAGTATTCCTCCTGACAAATTTTTTGGAAAAGTCATTTCAAATACAGAAATAAATTCATTTAAGAAAATGTTAAATTTATCATTGACATCTACTGCACTATACACTAAGTCCCAATCTACCTGTGATAAGTTGTGATTAAAAGTAGAAAGAGTTTTTGTATTAATACATCTAAAGGACTTAAAGGTGTGGGAGGTTTTGTTGAATAAATTTATGTCACTGACTTTAAGTAATTCCCATCATGGTCAGACACACCAAGCATGACTTCCCTTACACTCACACTGTTGACTATATTCTTACAAACAAGAATATTGTCTAAAAGGCTCTTAGAATTTTCCGTAACTCTAGTGGGCCAGTTAACTGTAGCAACCAAGTTGTATGAATTCATTAAATGTTCTAAGTCAGTCTTATAGTAATTATCAGTTAAGAAATTAACATTGAAGTCCCCTGCAACTATTAAATTTCTGGTTCTAGAGAACAGTTTGGCCGAAAGACACTCTAACTTATTCCGAAAGATACAAAACTTTCCTGCTGGTGCTCTGTAAATGGTAAGTACTGTAACTATCATGTCCTTAGTAGTAATTTCAACCCCACGGACTTCAAAATGTTGATCTACACAATATTTATTTAAGTCTAAAGGTTTACATATGATTTTACTGTCTATATAGATTACAGCACCACCTTTCTCTTTAACTGATCTACAATAATGACTAGCTAGATCATAGCCATCAAACTGAAGTCCATCTATTCCAAGTGTCATGTGGTGCTCAGTTAGGTGTAACACATGAGGACAATCAACAACATCCCCTAGATTTACAGCTAAAAAGTCTAATTTACTTTTGAGACTACTGACATTTTGATGAAGAATAATAAGGTTGTTAGAAACACCTTCAGTGTTCTGATGCAGATTTCTTTGACCATTCACATCATATTGCACTATTTTTCTTGAAACTGTACTGTCTACATTGTGTCCTATGTTATAGTTGGCCCAAACATGTTTCCTGCCAAATGAACGCCAATGTCTACCTAACCTTTTTACGAGAAAGTCTGCCAAGAGTTATTGGAACATTTTGCACTGAATGTGCAACAGCAAATGTGGTACAAACATGACGACACATCTGTGCACTTTGCACGTGCACTGCTAATGCATTTGGATGAAACCTTGGGTGAGGGATAGGGTGCAATGGTCTGGTGGTATGGCATCCACATTCCCCTGACTTGATGCCCATTGATTTCTTTTTCTGGGGCCACTTGAAAAATGCTGTCTACAAAACACCCATTAAGACTGATGAAGATCTGATAGCATGAATTATGGCAACCTCCGATGCAATATTCACATTGCCAGGAGCGTTTGAAAGAGTACAACAATCACTGCAGTTTTGTTGCATGGCATGCATTCAAACAGGAGGGTGTATTTTCCAGCACTTTTTGAATGTTGTCAAAGACTGCAACACTTCACCTGAACTTCTCACTTATAGTGCAGCTAGAAATACATTGAAGATGTTGCCCTGCAAACCCGCTACTGTGATAAATCAGGTGGTATGTTGTGTGTCTATCCTCTTGGTGGCATGCAGCACTCTTCAATGATGCCTAGCACCATACGCTAAGCACTGCAGACATCGATTGCTGTCTGAAGTATGCTTGTTATAACCCACTCTACCAGCCTTCTCATTTTCTACATTCATTTCAGATTTACCCTGTATATATGAAACAGAAGCTATTTATTGAAATGCTTCAAGAATTACATATATCAAAGCTACTATAGCTACAATTCCTAGATAATGACATGTAGAAATTTTAGAAAGACTTGATAACAACTGGCCTTTCACTTGAGGTAAATAATTATATAGAAATTCTCAAAAAGTGTAAGAAAATTTAAAGACACTCAGAGATTACTGTAGTAGTGGTAGTATTTAAAGTCATCTGTAGATCACTTTTATGAAGATACTAGACAGGCATGGTATCAAAATTTAAGAAAAACACAACTAATATTATTTATGCACAGAATGGTCCAAAAACAAAATGAACACTCAATGTAGACAAATTGTATCATGTTATATAACAATTTCAGATTTGAGGGTTTTTACTACAAACTCTTATTCTGTGTGGTGTTTATATGCAAACATATAGTTTAGAAATTTTCACTTATATACAGATTTTCACTTATCTAGTTTCAAAGATCTTGTTGGCTGCCCATGAAGTTCTAATAGTAGAAGATCCATTGTGCTGTTTCCAGTAGCATTCTCTAAACTTTCCAGAGTTGCAATCTAATTTAAATAACTTTTGAAAACACTTATTTCTTTAGCATTTAGCTCTATTTATTCCAACTTCCCAGTTAGATACATTCAATACACAGAAATATGACATACTGCTTACATAGTCAAATATGGAATGAGATTTAATGGCACTTACAGCATGTCTTGCTGGATTACCACTTTGATAATAAATTTTTTTATCAATATTTATTTGCAGTTGTGAATTTCTTACAGCTTCACTGTATACGGTATAGATGTCCTACCAAATGGTAACATACCAAAAATCTGTGGCGGTATGGGACTCGAACCCGGTTTTCCCACTTTTCAGGAGTGATCACCTTACAATTAAGCAACCAAAACATGACTCCAACACCAAACCAAAATGTGAGAAATTCTCAACTATGAATAAATATTGATAAATCATCAGCATACAGTAATTTAATAAATGTCTAAGCAAGGCAATAACAATAACAGCGTAGAGTGATGCCTCGTTGTTTTCATTCTCCCTGCTACGGGAACATGGTACAAGCTGTGAGTGCCAAGGGATGAATGTAGTTGACACATATGTGCAGTCAGTGTGGCATATGGAAGTTTGGATTGATCCTGGAGTCGTGTCCCAGTAGGCTAATGTTAAGGTGACCGCTTGTGAAAAGTGGGAAACAGGGCTTCAAGTCCCGGCCCGGCACAAAATTTCGTATTTCACCATTTAGTAGGACATCTATACCTTATACAGTGAAGCTGTGAGGAATTCATAATTGCTGATAAATATTGATAAAATAATTCATCATTGTAAATCATCACCAAACAGTAATTTAATAATAGGAATCATGAATATTTTATTTTCAAACTAGACAGTTGGAAATAATAGAAATATAAGTTTTGCATTCAGAGATGGAAACAGAATTGTATGAAACATCTCTTCCTCATATAAAATTCAGTTGGTGATATATTTCTAACTTTTAACAAAATGAGAATTCAGGTATATTGTATTTACTTTGGCATTCTGTAATGCTGAGTTGATTCGAATTTATGTTATTGGGTTTCTAATCTAAAGTCTGCAAAATAGCTTCTTTAACATATACCAAAAATTATTATTTAAACAAAGCAAAATTTCTACAACAGTATTTGTTTAAAAGTTATGAGTTGACACACCAGTGGCTTTGAGAATAGCTGAAATTTTTTGAGGGACATATTCATAAAGTGTCATTATATTTTCCAGCAGAATGTTATCTATTATTATACCAAAACATCCACAAATTACCCAATTACTTCAATATTGTTGGAACAATAAATTTGGTTCTCATTCTCTGCTCTAAAAATCCTTGAAACAAATTATATTGAAGCACTTTGATTTTTGTGTCCAGCAGAGATGGTTGATAATTTTCTCATATTGTACAAAGCAATAGAATCTTTTATCTCTATGTGTGGGCACATTATCTTTGTGGCATATGACAGTGTTTGTTAAAAAATTGTTAATTATAGTAAGCAGTTTGTTTTTGTGAATGGTGAGAATTTATTCATAGTGTAGGTAATGTCAGTGCAGCAGGTGAGTGGCTGCTGCTTACAAGTTACTGTTCATGGAGTAGGCGATGGTGATGGAAAATTCAACCAAAAGTGTTTTACCATGATACATTTATTTTCCTAGTAAATACAGTGATTGTTGATCAATAGAAGTGTATTCACACATGCTCATGTGACTGCTGGACGACTATAGGAATATTGTTTCACCTGTGAAACACTTAGCACCAAATACTTCTCAGATAAGATGAACTTCAAGGAGGTGTCAAATTTATTTCGCATTCTTGGTGGGGGACTCATGTTAAGCTCAACCCACATGAAACATGTCTTGCAAAAATTGGAATTGGGATGAGATATCCTTATAGCACTGGTGTACAGCTCACCTACTAGCCTTTGCTGCATGCCATGCCGTTACGAGGATTTTTGCCAATCGCAGAAACCGTGCATGTAAGCAGGTATCTGATGCCACTGCCTTGTGCTAGCTGTATGCCACTCATTGTTCAAATGTTTCTGTGATAAGGCAGCAATGCTGCTACACAGATACACCCCTTGGAGAGCGGAGGTAGGAAGTTGCAAGAAGAACGTGGCCAATCAACTCACAGGCAATATCTGTTTGGAGTTCACTCATTAGAGGTGACATCAGTGTATGTGCGATGGGATGCAGGAGGAAGGGGGCAGGGGAGGGGTGGCCACAGGTGTCCAGATAGTGTCAGGGGTGACAGGCTGGGATGTCTGTGATTTGTCAATAGCACAATGTGGTGGTTGGTATGGAAGAGAAGTACATCTCTGCGTGCACTACACACCCAATGATAGTTTATGTAAAACAAACACTTTCACAGGCTTCACTGTTCAACACACTGAGTCACACACACACACACACACAGTTCATGTCACACAGTTCCTAGCAAATCAACATGGAAGCACGACAAACTGGTTAATCTCACCTCAACGCTTGCATCTGCAGAGGTGTGGAAACAATGCGTAATCTCATGAATGTGAAATTCTTCTTAACAATTTGAGATGCGGGTCCCAGAATTGAGACAGACAGTGGTGCGGTAGATAATGTCCTGAGTTCAACAGGGCTGTGCACATGGAAGCTGGCATGCTAGGTGCTCCAGCGTCAACACCCAATGTGGCAAACGCACAGAGATGCAAACATTGAAGTGTAGGAGCTGCTGAAGACAAGCTGCTGGTAATGAGGGTGGATGTCTTGAGTTTGACTGGTCAGCTCAGTATCCAGGCCGCCGGAGGCTCGCCTGTGGCGAGCATGGTGCAGTCAATTGTGCAGGTGCAGTCAGCAGCTGCAGGAGTGTGGAGAGGGAAGGCTGCAGCGTGCTGACAGCCAGCATCATGTGTGTGTCCTAGTATCTGGTGCGGCATAGTCTGAGGTGGTGTTTCTACCCTGCAGGAATCCAAACTGACTGTTGCTCAGAAGGTTGTATGACTCAAAATAGTTGCTTAGTTTGTATACATAAGTGATTCAAATATCTTTGAAAATATTGGTACTATTGATATTGGACGGTAACTTTGAGGCAGTTGTTTGTCCCCTTTTTTATACACAGGAATAACTTTGGAAATCTTGAGGCAATCTGCAAATACTCCAGATTGTAAACATTTGTTGAGAATGAATGCCAGGGGACTGGAGATAAGATCTATAGTATTTTTCAGAATGTAATTGGAGAGCCAATAACAGTCCATAGTCTTAGAGTTTGATAATTTTCTGACTGTTCTTTTAATTTTGATGGGTGTGATTGTATGCCAATTAAAGACATCTTCTGTTGATGGGTGGGCCTCAAGAAATTCCCTTGCAGAAGTGTCAGTTGCTTCTATTTTATTTTCAATTTCTTTAACTGAGCTAATGAAGTAGTCATTCACTTCAGTGGGGCACAGCTGTACCTCATTTGGACAATTACTGACAGTTTCTTGAGCTATGATTTGCCATGCTGCCTTGCATCTGTTGGGTGCACCTTGTATGTACTTCTCATAAGCATTCTTTTTTGCCTGTACAAGGTTTAATTTGTAATTTTTTTTTTTTTTTTTTTTTTTTTTTTTTTTTTTTTTTTTTTTACATTTTTCATATATTTCATAGAGAGTATTGCTCTGCTCTGACTTTTGCTTACAGGTATTTTTATATGTTGAGTATAGCAGTAGCATTCTTTGTCCTATCTGGCTAAGTTCCTCGATGTACCAGTTAAACTTACTCTTTTTGTGTGTACTGGAGGAGTTAGTTTTTATTAAAGGTGAGCAGGAATACCATAATTCTAAATATTTTTTAAAAAAAGTTTTCAAACACAGATTCAACATCAGACTTTTTTAATGTACATTTATAGACGAAGTCCCAGTTTGTATCTTTTAAATTATTAATAAAGCACAAAATATGTTCATCTTTTTGTTTTCTCACCCACATCAAATTGTGCTTATTAGAATTGCTAGGTTGCTTAACCCGAAGTTTGAGCAGCAATGGGTCATGCTCTGTAAGGCATCCATCCACAACACTTACTGTATAGAGGTCTTTAGAAAAATTAACTATTATATTATCTATACAAGAATTATTCCCTGTTGGGTGCTAATTGGTATAGTATAAGTTAAGGGACCTCAATAAATCAAGAAAAGTTCTTGATGGTTCTTTATCAGTGTTCAGCATTTCTATATTATAATCTCCACATATGGCAATCCTAGTTTTATAATTTAGTATTTTCCTAACCACTAATTCAAATTTCTCAAAAAATGTATCAATGTCACCATCAGGAGACCTGTATAGTCTTACAATTATGAGGTTTTCATCTGGCATGTTTATACAGCTAAATTATGCATCTAACTCAGAACAGTATGTAGTTACATCAATTTTAGTAAATTTTAAATTATTTCTGATAAAAATCCCAGCCCCGCCATTCTGTTTCTGTTTTCTACACATTACATCAGCTGCTATAAAACCATTAGGGACAAAGACATCTATCTGACTTTCCTTTACCCAGTGCTCACACACACATATGGCATCAACATTCTCTTCAGCACAGAAGTGTTCTAATTGTAATGTATTATTTCTAATAGAACAAATATTAATTTGTAATATTGTGAGCACCTTGTCTTTGTTTATGTTTATGTGGAAATCACTTGATTTTGAAGCACTATATATATTCCCTGAGTTAACTATAGCTGGTGTACTTGCCCGATTGCTGATTCCCATGGTGGTTAGGTTATGCTGCTGCCACACTTGCCCCACCAAAAATCCTGGTTTCTCACTGGTGGTTGCCTTCTTCTACTTGGTCGGCTGCTACTGGATACAGTGGTGTGTGATATTGTGGCTGCTTCTGTTTGCAGCAGGGATTCCTTTCTCCCTGGTGCAGCTGTCTGCATTCATTTCTTGTTGGAGGTTGTCTTGATGTTCATACTTCATTTTTATATTACATACTAAAGAGTTACATCAGATATATCTGGTTATAATAATTTAAAAATAACCGAATTAAATAAAAAAAATATTAAAATGGTTCAGATTTAGTTTTTCATAATTAAGTTTACAACTCGCTGCAAAGATATACAGTGAGCTGTGACAAGCACATAAAAAGACAAGTACATACAACATTTAACACATTGAGGATGGTGCCTGAGGCTTGTTCAGTGGTAATCAGTCAAGCAGATGGCACCTGAGTCTGATTCAAGCAATGCTAAAAAATTAGTTGCTGTCATTGCACAACCTGCCTTCTGTTGGTAAACACGTAAAATTAACAAGTAAGGTTCTCTGCATTGCGCTGCCACATAGTGAGTGGAGATTTAACTATTTGTACGCTACAAAAGAGGTTTGTATTTCCTGCTCTCTGTTGAGTCCTACACTGTTTTCGTGTGCTATCTGCATTGCTTGCACTCTCCTTATTCCTGATATGGTGAATTTACATGAGAGCAATGCTTTCAATCTCCTGTAAGAGGAAATAGGTGATTCTGATTCAGAAAGAGAAGGTGATTATCTGTAATAACCCTATGAACAAATTTCTGTTTTTTGGGAATAAAAACAAGATTTACTAAAATTTTTTGTGCGTCTGCTAATTTTAATATTTAATTATTTTTTATTTTACTTATTTATTTTGAATAGATAAATGAGGTTTCTATGTTACAAATGAGACAGCCAACTCAATTATTGCATTTGTAGTTAGAAAGCTGTAATTTTTGAAAAACTTGTTAAAAATGCAGTCCAGCTACACCATCCAGTGTCACTTATGTCAGTCATGAATGTGTTAAGCTATCAGCCATTAGCCACTCCATAGTGCAGCAGCTGGGAATGACAGTCTGTGAATGTGAAGTGTGCCTTTGTTAATGCTTTCTATTCTGAAGAAGACTAATGGCTCATAGCTTAAGTGTTGTATGTCTATGTTTTTTTTTTGTGTGTATGTCACAACATGTCATACATCTTTATGGTAAGCTGCAAACTGCTCATTTTAGACTGTTGAAATTCCAACTTGGACTTTCCATTATTAGATAGTTAATAATTATCAATAATGAAAGATAGATAACGGCTCACCATAAAGAGGCTTGCTGAGCTGCTGAAACACAAAAAATAGACAATCACATTCATCCAACTTAAATTTTTGGCCATGGCCTTCTTCAGAAAGAGAAACACATACATTTGCACAATCAGTCAGACAACTATACATACACAATCACCATTTCCAGCCACTCCAGCACTACAAGCATCTTGACTGTGAGTGTGGAGAGGAGAGGAGTGGAGGGGGAAGAATGATGGGTGAGGATGGTAATATATCAAGTCTGCTGCAAACATTGCACACCGTTTTATATTGGTATGATGACAAACCAGCTGTCCATAAGGATGAATGGCCACTGTCAAACTTCAGCAAAAAGCAGGATGGACTTTCCTGTGCCACAACATGCAGCTAAACACAACATGCTTGAATTAAGTGACTGCTTTACTACCCCAGCCATCTGGATCCTCCCTTCCACCATCAATTCTTTTGAACTGCAGAAATGAGAGTTGTCCCTTCCACACATTCTAAAGTCCCACAACCATCCTGGTCTCAACCTAAGATAACTTGCCATCCCTACACCCTGTGTCTATCATTACTCACCCCCCCCCCTTTCTCCCCACTCATTACCCTGTATCCCTCCAGTTCATGTCTTTCTTGCAACTGTTTGTCACCCCTCATAATATTCCATAAATTAATTTAATTTTTTTGTAATATTTTTATTTCTACTGTTTCAAATCCACACACTCCTCTATACCTCCCTTTTATCCTGTCCTGCCCTCCCCTTTACTGTATTAAATGCAGCATCTCACATTCTCACTTATTAAAGGCTTTAGAATATAGCATGCAACATGAAACTTTGCATCCCGAACCTTACCTGGCATCCTTCACCCACCATACCACTCCTCACTCAGTCAAGGTGCTTGTGGTGTTGGAGTGGTCCGACATGGTGGTTATGTGTGTATAGTTGTTTGAGTGATTGTGTGAATATATATGTTTCTTTTTCTGGTGAAGGCTAAGGCCAAAAATTTAAATTGTCCTGTCTATTTTTTGTGCATGTCCGTAGCTCAGCAAGCCTCTTTATTTTTGATATTCCAATCACATTTTCCGTTGTTAAATAGTCAATAAAACGTTGTTCATAAATGTGGCCGTTAAACATCACATAATTTACAACTGAGATCTTCACACACCACAGTGCAGATCAGGCATGGGTAACCTTTTGTCACCCACAGGTGAGATTCACATACATACTGAATGTCATGGGCCACCTAGTCATATGAAAAATGTACCAATATGAATCACACCCTTTCCTCAACATGCCACATCATCAAATCATGCCTTGCAATGTGCTCTTTGGAGGCTACATTCAGATTATGTACATTGCATTACATATGTTAACATTTACTTACATATTTTGAACATTGCTTACTTTCAACGTTTTACAACGGCTCATCCACTCTCATAAGAATTTCTTTGCAGCCAGGCTTGAAAACAATGGTGGGCAGGTGTGGCTCATGGGCCTTTGGTTGCCCACCTGTGGTGCAGTTGATATATGTGGTATTAATAAATTCTGTACCTAAATGCTGTAAGGTAAAGCAGTCAACAACCCGAAGATTGGTTTGAACACCACAGTGCTTTACTAGGCATGGTCCTGTTTGGAGGTGGTATGCCGTTGCCTTCCTCTGACCTTCGAACTGACTTACCCAGCCAGTTATAGGGGGACCTACAGCTTAACGTGGGTTCCAAACCACGGTGCAACTCGGTATTTATCACATGTGCAATACTGCCAGAGGTGAAAGAAGTGGAAAGTGACAGATAAAAATCCTAGGACCTGGCGGGGATCGAACCCGCGACCTTTGGATTTGTAGCCTGGCACTCTACCACTGTGCAACCGATGTGCACCTAAATGCTGTATCAGATAGAAAAAACTTGTCAATCCCCATACTATAATTACTACATAACTACCACATGCATTTAAATAAACACAGTTTAATAAATTTTATCTCCAAAAAATTTGGTAAAAGCATGTTTTGTTAATGTTTTTCACTTTTGTTTTTTCCTAATACAGGACTGAATTTTGATGGAACATCAATGTTTAAAATGTAAGATTAATCATTTATCAATATAGTCATTTTTTAAATTATTTATTTATTTGCGTATTGTAAATATAGATATTTCATTCTTTATCTTTTTGTGTAATTCTAGCTTTTTTATTTTATTGTGTATTTTATCATTATTATTACTATCAGTGCCAGCTATAGGGTGGGGCGATCCGGGCAGTCGCCCAGTGTCCCAAAATCAGGAGTGTCGCGTACACCAAAGCATGGCTAAATAAATAAATAAAAATAAAATAAACACCAGTACTATAAAATTTGTATCACAGTATACAATCACAAACTTTTCGAAACTAAAATATTGATCAGTCTCATTCAACGCTCATCGTTTCACTGTTTGTATGACACTGACAGAAAAGGCGCGCATTGCGTTATTAAGAGGGAGATGCGGCACCCATTCGAAAGGCTTGTTCTGCTCCGGTGACAGAAACACAACTTGCGCATGTAGCCATAACATAAATGGAACACTCAGTATGATTAAGTGCTGCATCACTAATGTAAATATTAAAACTGAAATCCTACATGAAATTTGCACCTTTATCATATACATTACAGAAAGTGTTTAGATACAAATCGTTGGCATGTTGTACCAAGAACATCTGTTTTGCAAATGTAAACATCAGCTCATTAATCTGTAAATAACAAATGTTTCCGGTTGCAGTGCATGATTATTAACAGTGAACTAAAACAACATCAAATTACCTGCACAGAAATAAACGCACAAAGTGATCGAAACTTTCACAAATTGCTAAATTTTCCAATTTCTGTTGCTCTTCTAGAGATGGGCAGTTAATCTGTACCGGACTGGGAATAGAACCCGGGTCAATTCCATACATTAGTTTATTTGATAAAATCCTCAAATTCATGATGAAAACTCATGTTATAAGATGATATAAATAACCCTTTAAGATGATTTCTGGAAAACATTCAGTTGCAAAGCACTGCCAGGTTTGGTGATTATATAATAAAGGATGCCAAGTGGGCAACTCACCCGGGGCCCCTGAATTGTTAGAGCCAGTCCTGATTACTATTTTTATTATTATTGTTTTTAACTACTTTGGATTCAAGCCTTCCTGGAAACCCAAGCCTGTCAACCCAAAGTTTGGTACAGATTCATTGATGACATCTTCATGATCTGGAGCAACTGTGAAGAAGAACTCCAGAATTTCCTCTCCAACCTCAACTCCTTTGGTCCCATCAAATTCACCTGGTCCTATTCAAATCCCATGCCACTTTCCTTGATGTCGACCTCCATCTGTCCAACGGACAACTTCACACATCCGTCCACATCAAACCAACCAACAAACAACAATACCTCCGTTATGACAGCTGCCATCCATTCCACATCAAACGTTCCCTTCCCTACACCCTAGGTCTTCGTGGCAGAACAGTCTGCTCCAGTCCCGAATCACTGAAGCAGTACACCAATAACCTAATAACAGCTTTTACATCCCGCAGCTATCCTCCTGATCTGGTTCAGAAGCAAATTACCAGAGCCATCTCCTCATCCCCCCAAATCCAGAACCTTCCACCGAAGAACTCCAGAAGTGCCCCTTTTGTCACCAGATACTTTCCAGGACTGGAGTGGACTCTGAATGTGGCTCTCCAGCAAGGATACGACTTCCTTAAACTCTGCCCCGAAATGAGATCCATCCTTAATGACATCTTTCCCACTCCACCAAGTGTGTCTTTCCGCTGCCCACCTAACCTTCGTAACCTCCTAGTCCATCCCTATGAAATCCCTAAACCACCTTCCCTACCCTCTGGCTCCTAACCATGTAACCGCCCCTGTTGTAAAAGCCTGCCCTATGCACCCTTCCACCACCACTTACTTTAGTCCAGTAACCCGGAAGGTGTACACGATCAAGGGCAGAGCCACTTGTGATAGCACCCACATGATTTACCAACTGACATGCCTGCACTGTGAAGCGTTCTATGTGGGAATGACCAGCAACAAACTGTCCATTCGCATGAACAGTCACAGGCAGACAGTGTTTGTTGGTAATGATGATCACCCTGTGGCTAAACATGCCTTGGTGCACGGCCAGCACATCTTGGCACAGTGCTACACCGTCCGGGTTATCTGGATACTTCCCACTGACACCAACCTTTCAGAACTCCGGAGATGGGAACTTGCCCTTCAGCTTATTCTCTCCTCTCGTTGCCCACCTGGTCTCAATCTCCGCTAATTCAAATTCCCGCCCACCATCTTTAGCATCTTTGCCTCGGTTCTGTGGACAGAGCCTCTGCCTCAAGTGGTATCTCTGTCCAACTTCTTTGCTTTTTACAAATGTCTGTCTAGGTGTGTGTGCGTTTTGATATGTGTGAGGGTGTGTGTATTTGTTTACCTTCCTTTTTTTCCCTTAAGGTAAGTCCTTCCACTCCTGAGATTGGAATGACTCCTTTTCCACTTCCTTAAAACCCACATCCTTCAGTTTCTCCTCCCCTTTTTCCTCTTTTTCCTAAAGAAGCTGCCCGTGGTGGTGAAAGCTTGTATGTGTGTTTGAGTGTGATTTTTATTTTTATTTGTGTCTATAGACGAGCCGGTCCTTTTGGGTAAGTCATCCGTTTTCTAAAGATTACTCACCAGGCGAAGGAGCACAGGTGTAACAGCATCACAAATAAATAAATGAATACACACACAGTGTCTGTGTCTGTGTGTGTATTCATTTATTTATTTGTGATGCTGTTACACCTGTGCTCCTTCGCCTGGTGAGTAATCTTCGTCTATTTTTTATATTTAATTTTTCCTGCTAGGAATTTTTCGTCTTTATATATATTCCTAGCAGGAAAGAATATTTACAAAGACGCAAGTACACCTCTTTCTATAGAGTGAAAAACCAAGACAAAATTATGAAAAGGAAGGATGGGAAAAGGAAAGGATGCAGTTTTTAGAGTGTGGAAGAGGAGTGACTCCAATCCCGGGAATGGGAGGACTTACCTTATGGGTGAAAAAGGAAAGGTAAACAAGCGCACACACACCCACACACATACACACGCAAACACACCAAGGTAGACATTTGTAGAAAGCAAATAAGTTGCACAGAGATAACAGTTGAGGCAGAGGCTCTGTCCAGAGTACTGAGGAATTTGAATTTAGTGGAGGCGGAGGTTGAGACCAGGTATGCAACGGGAAGAGAGCATATGCTCTCTGGAGTTATGAAAGATTGGTGTTGGTGAGAAGTATCCAGATAACCCGGACAGTGTAACACTGTGCCAAGATGTGTTGGCCATACTCCAAGGCATGTTTAGCCACAGTGTGATCCTCATTACCAATAAACACTGTCTGCCTGTGACCATTCATGCAAATAGACAGTTTGTTGCTGGTCATTCCCACATAGAACATTTCACAGTGTAGGCATGTCAGCTGGTAAATCATGTGGGCGCTATCGCAAGTGGCTCTGCCCTTGATCGTGTACATCATCCAGGTTACGGGACTGGAGTAAGTGGTGGTGGAATGGTGCATAGGGCAGATTATACAATGGGGGTGGTTACATGGGTAGGAGTCAGAGGGTAGGAAAGGTGGTTTGGGAATTTCATAGGGATGGACTAGGAGGTTTTGAAGGTTAGGTGGGCAGTGGAAAGACTGAATGTGGCTCTCCAGCAAGGATACGACTTCCTTAAATCCTTTCCCGAAATGAGATCCATCCTGCATGACATCCTTCCCTCTCCACAGTAGAGCAAGTTTATATGCCAACTAGAACAGCCGATGATGAGGATATCAAAAAAATGTATGAGGAGATAAAAGAAATCATTGAGAAAGTTAAGGGAGGCGAAAACTTGATTGTGATGGGGGACTGGAACTCGGTAGTAGGAAAGGGAAGATAAGGCAATGTAGTAAGTGAGTATGGACTGGGAAAAAGGAATGAAAGAGGAGATTGCTTGGCAGAAGTTTGCACAGAGCACAATTTAATGATCACCAACACTTGGTTTAAGCATCATGAGAGAAGGCTATATATGTGGAAGAGACCAGGAGACACTGGAAGGTACCAGATTGACTTTATAATGGTAAGGAATAGATTTAGAAACCAGGTTCTAAACTGCAAGACATATCCAGGGGCAGAAATAAACTCTGACCATAACTTATTGGTTATGAACTGCAGATTAAAACTTAAGAGATTGCAGAAAGGTAGAAAAGTTAGGAGATGAACCTGGACAAATTAAATGAACCAGAGGTGGTTGAGAGTTTCAGAGGGAGCATTAGGCAAGGATTGGCTGAAACGGGAGAAAGTAATACAGTAGAAGAAGAATGGGTTGCTGTGAGAGATAGGGTAGTGAAGGCTGCAGAGGACCATATAGGCAGAAGGACAAGGCCTAATAGAAATCCCTGGATAACACAGGATATACTGAACTTAATTGATGAGAAGAGAAAAAATAAAAATTCAGCAAGTGAAACAGGAAAAAAGGAGTACAAAGATCTGGAAAATGAGATTGACAAGAAGTGCAGACTGGCTAAGCAGGAGTGGCTAGAGGACAAATGCAGAACCATAGAAGAGTGCAAAACTGGGGGGCAGATAGATACTGCCTACAGGAAAATAAAAGAGATATTTGGATACAAGAAAATCAGCTGTATATCAAGAACTCAGACGGAAAACCAGTACTAAGCAAAGAGGGAAAATGAAGATGGAAGATGAAGTGGAGAAAGATAAGATAGGAGATATAATACTGCGAGAAGAATTTGACAGAGCGCTGAAGGACTTGAGTCGAAACAAGGCCCCTGGAGTAGATGATATTCCGCCTGAACTGCTGATGCCATTACGAGAGCCAGTCATGAAAAAATTGTATCACCTGGTATGCAAGATGTATGAGACAGGGCAAATACCTTCCAACTTCAACAAGAATATTGTAATTCCAATTCCAAAGAAAGCAAGTGCAGACAAATGTGAAAATTACAGAACTATCAGTTTAATAAGTCATGGGTGCAAAATACTAACACAAATTATTTACAGATGAATGGAAAAACTTGTGGAATCCAAACTCAGAGAAGATCAGTTTGGATTTAGGAGAAATGTAGGAACACGAGAGGCAATACTCACATTACGACTTATCTTAGAAGATAGGCTAAGGAAAGGGAAACCGTGTTTTTAGCGTTTGTCGATTTGGAGAAAGCTTTTGACAATGTCAACTGGTATACATTCTTTCAAATTCTGAAGTTATCAGGGAGAAAATATAGGGAGCGAAGAGTTTTATTCAACCTATACAAAACCAGACAGTGGTTATTAGAGTTGAAGGGCAAGAAATGCAGAGGTTGGGAAGGGAGTAAAACAGGGTTGTAGCCTTTCCCCAATGTTGCTCAACCTTTACACTGAACAGGCAGTGAAGGAATGAAAGGAGAAATTTGGAGAGGTCATTAAAGTGCAGGGAGAAGAAATAAAAACATTGTGGTTTGCTGATGACATAGTAATTCTGTCAGAGACTGCAAAAGATCTGGAATAGCAATTGAATGGGATGGACAGTGTCTTGAAAGGAAGATATAAGATGAACATTAACAAGAGTAAAATGAAGGTAATGGAACGCAATGTCAGAAAATCAGGCGATGCTGAAGGAATTAGATTAGATAATGTGACAATAAAAGTAGTAGATGAATTTTGTTATTTGGGTAGCAAGATAACTTCGGAGCCGAAGTAAAGAAGATATAAAATACAGAATGGCTATGGGAAGAAAAGTGTTTCTAAAGAAGCGAAACTTGTTAACATCCAATTTAATTTAAATGTTAGGAAGTCCATTCTGAAAGCATTTGTCTGGGAGTGAAACATGGATGATTAGGAATTCAGATAAAAAGATGATAGAAGCTTTTGAAATGTTGTGCTACAGATGAATGATGAAAATTAAATGGATAGATCATGTAACTAATGAGGAGGTGCTTAACCGAATCGGGGAGAAGAGGATTTTCTGCCATATACTGGCTAAGAGAAGGGATAGATAGGTTGGACACATTCTGAGACATCAAGGAATTGTCAACTTAATATTAGAAGGAAGCATGTGGGGTAAAAATCATAGAGGGAGACCAAGGGATGAATATAGTAAGCAGATTCAAAAGGATGTAGGTTGCCGAACGTTTTCTCAGATGAAGAGACTTGCACAGGACAGGGTAGCATGGAGAGCTGCATCAAACCCAGTCTGCAAACTGAAGACCACAACAACAACAACAACAGAAAAAAAAAAAAAAAAAAAAATTCAAAAAATGTCCGACAGATGGCACTTCGTCTGATCAGAAGAGCAATAATTAGCATAACAAATTAAGACAAAGCAAGGATGATGTTCTTTACAGGAAATGCTCAATATCTTCACCATCATTCCTTAACAATAGCTGTAGTTGAGAAATAATGTTGTGAACAGCACTGTAAAGCATGTCTGGAGTCATTGATGCCTGGAGGCATTGTCGTCTTTCAGCATCCCTACAGATGTTGGTCAATCATGATACACTTGCAACTTCAGGTAACCCCAAAGCCAATAATCGCATGGACTGAGGTATGGGGACTTGGGAGGCCAAGCATGACGAAAGTGGCGGCTGAGCACACGATCATCACCAAACGTTGCGCGCAATAAATATTTCACATATCTGGCAATACTTTGTTACTTTTTTTTTGTTCTAATAAAACCCCTTGTCATTCAAAGATTGTGTGTCAATTTTTACCACTCTATCTACATTATTCTGTGATTTATTAAGTTTTCAAATTTATATTGATTTATTATCACCCGGTATGTGGTTTACGTACCAGGTGAAAGAGCACAGGTACACAGACAGAAACACAAATAAACACACACACGCACACACACAAATGCTGAGCTTTCACAACCCTGGTTTGCTTCTTTAGAAAAAGAAGAGGGAAGGAGAGGGAAAAGGAAAGGACGCGGGTTTAAAGGAGTGGGTGACAAGTCATTCCAATCCTGGGAGAGGAAAGACTCACCTGGGGGGGGAAAAAGGATAGGTAAACAAACAAACAATTGCACTCACTCACTCACTCACTCACACACACACACACACACACACACACACACACACACACACACACACACCAAGGCAGACAAATGTAAAAAGCTAGGAATTTTTTCCTCTATAATATATATAACTTTTTAATATACTTCCATCTCACTATCAATACTATTAATGCACTATTAGTTTCTGTGATTTATGGCAACATTTTCAAGTGCTGGTGATTACAGAAATATCACAGTGATTAAACTACATTAAATAGTGAGAAGTTTCAAAATTTATTACAAAAGAGAGAGAGAGAAAGAAAGAGAATTTAGTCTGAATGCTCTGTTTCCCGCTATAGGCACATTAGTTTGATTCTCCACAGCTGAACACTGGGCATTCAGGCTCTGAATTTAACTCAATTTGTAACTTTTTTTCAGCTTGGACAGATGAGTGTGTGTGAATCCCTATACAGAGAAAGCCCTGCAAAAATTGCATTGATTTCTCCACATATTTATAACTTTTGAATAATTGGACTATAAGACTGAATAAGACTGACCACTGATAAACTCAAACAATTGTACAATACGGTCAAAAAAAGTTTTGTACAATTATGCCCACAGCATTAAGATATTAAATGTGCCAAATGAATTAATGGTGACTGACAAAAACCTAGGACATAGAGTTCACAAATTAAAAAAAAGTCTTGGTCCCTAGATTTACAAAGTACTTAAACTAACTCATTCTAAGGGCAACATGCACACCCATTTTCAAGGGAGGACTAGAATCCCTAGCAGGAGCGACAGCGTTTTCCGCGACAATGCGCCTCCATCACACGACCATTCTCATGGGCACACACGGTTTGATTTTCATTTTGATAAATGTAGAGTCCCATACTCCCGATACTCTTCTTTTATTTTGTGGTACATTTGTAAACTTTTCACTGTTTATTGTGTATGAATCAGTGTAATATTTTTTTGTAGTCATAGGCTCTTGAGAATGGTGCCATAGTGCACCGAAACTAGTAGTGCATTGGTATTTAGATGGAAGTATATTAATTCGACAACTGAAGATGACTTTATTTGGTGGTGACAGGAGCAGAAAACATCTGCGCTAGTTGCAGGACATTGATTTATTTCAGAGCACTGTCAACATTACACTGCCCCTAGACATGAAATATTGCAGTACACATTGTTACGGGCAATGTTTCCAACACTGCGACACTGCCTTCCACTCACTATTCCTTGTCTCCTGACAGCCATGGTACAAACAATACTGTATCTGGTGTAGCTGTTTCATAATCAAACAATGCGCTTAACAGCAATCAAATAGCCAGTAAATATGCCGCGCGATGTTTGACATTCCTCAAAACCTAAAATTAGATTTCCTGTGTTGTGTTGTATTGAATCAATTTCTTCTTCGTGCTTTGTTAAGTTATTACACAAAACGTGATGAGTTTTCAAGAAAGGTTTTCCTATCAACAACATTACACTTGATTGTGTTTCTAAAAGAATTTGTACTAGCATGAAAATCTTTTGAATCTGATGTGCAGAAAAATGCCATTGAAATTTCTAATTTGCTCGAATAATGGGAAAATTGAAATGTGTAGCTTCAAATAAAACTGTTTATAATGCATGGCAGTACTATTTTTCAGTGTCTAGGAGAAGCATCCAGAGTGATAAACTGATTACCGAAAACACCTGAATGCCCCAGCCCAATCTCAGCCCTAAAAATTCACAATTTTTTTCACATAGTTAAATCATTTAATTTTATTTACATATGAATAAAATGTACACAATATCTCATTATCTCCCAAGCAAACACAAAACAATAAACAATCTTTATTTAGTTTTATCACAAATAATTTATTGACAAAAAAGGAGCACAAAGCAATTAAATGAAGCATAACACAAAAAGTCAATTTATGTTATGTTAATTACAGGGAATTTGCTCTTTTAATTTCACAGTTACATGATGTCTGTAAGTAAAAGTTAATTATTCTCATGCTGAGATTTCCTCCCTCCCTCCCTCCCTCCTTCTCTCACCTCATCCCTCTCTCTCACCCCCTCCCCCTTCTTTTTCTCTCTCTCTCTTTTATATATTTTTTTTTCCAGACTTTCAGGGGGGGGGGGGGGGGAGCATGGGACCCTGTGCCCCCCACCCTCCCCTGAATCTGCCTTTGGTGGTTGTTGACAACATTGCTATAGCTGACCATGCAGCACATGTTTCATATTCTGCAACCAATGCTCAATCTGTGCCACGGGAATTGTCTCTATCCTGCTCAACAGTTCAGAAGACTTTTTAGTCAATTTTACATTAGTATCTTTACAAGATTCACAATGTGCATCAAATGCAGCCTCAGGATAGGCTACAACAATGTGTCATTTCACTTTGTATTTTGAACACATGAAAATGGATGATGTGGCAAGGAAATATTCTTTGGATGGACAAGTCACATATTTATCTGTGTGGTGCCCTCTGAATGCACAGAACTGTCACATATGGGTGGCCTTCTTGCCGCCCCCCCCCCCCACTCCTTCCCCACCCATCCCACACTTTGGAGGAACACTCACTGTTCTCATCTTACATGATTGTACGATGTGGTTTCACAAGCTCCTTCATTCTGGGTCTGATTTCTTCAAGGAAATAACACATTATGGGTCAGTTAGGTGTTCTGTAACAGCTACATGTTATAAAGACCACCTCACGCAACATGTGATTCCAGCTGATTTCAATGATGATTGCATCATGTCTATGCTTTTTCAAGTGTATGTCCATCCAGATGCCCGCAATGCAAATCCTTGTCACTTCTGGCTGTGGGGATATTTAAAAAATAATGTCTATCAGTGATATATCTAGAGTCTTCCTGATTTGAGGATAGCATACAATGACATATTGCCCACATTACATGAAACATACTGTGGACAAGTGTTGATCCTGTCATGTCACAGAAGCACCATGTTGCTGAGTTGGTAGACCATATTGAACAAATTGTAGCTTGTGTCCATATCATAATAAATGGGCTATAACCATCATTATCATCTTTTTGATCCTTCCTCCCCTGTTCTTACACTCACACCACATTCTGTCCACTTACATCATACCATCTAAATTATGAATAGGCAAGTGATCTCTTGCTACTTATTTAACTTTGATAACAAAGTATTTTTCTTGACTTCATGAATACTGACAAATGAAACATGGAAATCTAAATATAAACAAGTTAAAAAATAACAATATAGTAATAACGACAGTTTACAACTTACTGGAAATACGTGGGGACAAACTGTGACAGGCACATAAAAAAGACACACACATACAACACTTTCAGCTATCGGCCTTCTGTGGTTTGTAAAAATGTCCATTTATGCCTGTAGTATTAATTGGCTATGGTCCCAGTTTACTATCTCTCAATATGGCATCAAGTGCAACACTTGGCTGCATCAGATACAGATCATTCTCTTCAACACTTTCATTTGTAATATCACTGGTAGCCATATATAACTTTCTACTAAGATATTAAGACGAAAAATTCCTAGCAGGAAAAATAAAATATAAAAAAAATAGAAAAAATAGAAAATAGACGAAGATTACTCACCAGGCGAAGGAGCACAGGTGTGACAGCATCACAAATTGCTGTCACACCTGTGCTCCTTCGCCTGGTGAGTAATCTTCGTCTATTTTTCTACTAAGATAACTTCATGTAATTTTTCTTTTATATCTTACCTACAGCTCTTTCCCACTCATTGTTATCATCCCTTGAAAGTTCTCCCCTCTCTTTAAACAAGCTTCCTAAATCAGTCATATTTTTCATGTAGTGTATGTCCACATTATTCCCTTATTCATTTTCAGCCTAGTTGTAAAGACCTGATTCAGCCTCATTACCAGATCTGTGTTCCCAGGATTCTTTTGTTTATGGTCATCTATTTTAATAACTGTTTCTGATTGATCTCGAAAATTGAGTCAAATTCTATCTTTCCTACTTGGTGTATTCAATTGTCTACTTCTCTGCCATTACTGTATGAACTTCTCCTATTTCATTCCTGTTACATTTAGTGGACTTATTGACATGTAGTTTACTTGATTCAAAACTGCAGGCACTCATTAAGAGGAACTGGAATTTTCCTGGAGATTCCCCTTATATCTTCAGTTTCTTGGCCTGTTATCATCTTGTTATGGCTGCGTTGCAGTTGAATCCACCGGTATGCCAAACAGCTGCACTGCTAAACCAAGAAGCGCTAACAGCGCCACCTGGGTGACCAGCGGACACAAGCAGGTTGAGATGTGGCAGCGAGCAGTGCATGTTTGGTTTCCAACCGGAAAGGTTTAGCTGACTTTCGTTCACATACCGCGTGTGTGATTTAATAGAGTGTTCCAAGTCACAAAACATTTAGTGACGACGAGTCAGGGATTTTCACAAAGTTCTGCCCATGCCCTTAATGACAACATGACGGTGTTAGAACAAATACTCACTAATTTGGTGGAGCAGCAGAAGCTACTCAATGAACAGCACAAGCAACTTGCAGAACCTCTGACAGTCATTGTCGCTGCCTTACAGTAACTTTTTGCTGCGGCCAACAACAACAACAAGAACAATAACAGCTGACTGCTGACCCTAAATATTCCGATGTTTGCACCCTACGAAGACAGACTACGAGAAGCATCTGCATCAGCACTTCTTGGCTTTCAGCGTTGACGATCATCAACTTTGTAAGTCTCTAATCCTATCTTGGATTTCTCCCAAATTGTGTGAAATTCTCACTCAATTAGTGTCGTTGAAAGATCCCTCATCCCTCAAATTTGACGAGATGTGTTTCTTGTTGACAGCTTATTGTAGCAAACAGACACATGTCATAGCCTCCTGTATGACATTCTACCAGAGTAAAAAGAAACCAGGAGAGACCTATAGGGCATGGGCCACAGAATTACAGGGGCTTAGTCACAAGGGCCAATTCATAACTGAGGTTCACCGGGAATCCTACGCCCACCACATGGTTTGAGATGCAATTTTCCACTCAGACCCCGACAAAGAAGTCAGACAACGAGCTCTCCAACTTGACAATCCTTCATTAGATGATGTTCTTAATATTGCTCAAACCTTTGAAGTCACAAGAACCGCAGGGGCACAGATAGATTTGTGGGGTGACATATGTGACATGCAGTCGGATAGGCCCTTTGTTGACAACTTACCGCAGGCTGTGGAAGAGGAAGTTGCTGCTATGCAATCGCAGCGTGCCCGTAAGAAGTTTGAGCAGAAAACTAGTCTCCAAAATAGACAGGCTCTACCCTCTTGTCCCCACTGCTTCAGGCAGTATTGGCCATGCAATAAGAAGGGTCATGTTGTGCAAGTATGTAGGTCCAGCACTGTCCAAGCCATACAAGATGATGAGGTAGCAGACGATTCAGTTTTCTGTGTTAACTCAACACTCTCTGCCTCAAACAAATTGTACATAGATGTAAAAATGCTAGGCACCGATGTTCAAACAGGATCCGCTGCTAGCATCATCACTTATCATACGTACATGTCTTTGGGTTCAACACCTCTGTCTCCAGTTACATGTTGTTTACGTACATATAACCAGCAACAGATCTCTCTTTTGGGACAGCTGGATGTCCATGTCTTCTACAAGTTGGTCGTTTATAAACATATAGTGTCTGACGAAATTCCCTACTCACAATTAGATGCCTTATCTGCTGAATTTTCAGGTCTCTTCTCGCCAGGGCTAGGAAGGGCAAAAAACTTCGAAGCTCACATTACTCTCAAACCTGCGGCATGACCAACATTTTTCTGTGCATGTCCCATTCCGGTTGCGCTCCGCAATTCTGTTAAACAGGAAATCAATAGACTCACCACCTCTGGCGCCCTTTTACCCATTGCTGCCAGTGAATGGGCCATGCCTCTTGTTGTCATGTGGAAACCTAATGGTTCTCTTCGCCTGTGTGGTGACTTCAAAGTTTCGGTAAACGTGCAAAGTCTCATTGACACATACCCCATGCCTCGACATGAAGAAATGTTTGCTAAGTTAGCAAGCGGACAATTCTTTTCCAAAATTGATCTGTCTGAAGCTTACCACCAGCTTCCCCTAGATGGAGCATCATGCACATTTCTTGTTCTGAACACCCCTTTCAGTTTGTACCAATACCAGTGTTTACCGTTCGGTGTGGCAAGTGCCCCTGCTATCTTCCAGCGCTTTTTTGAGCAGTTGCTCGCAATGGTACCTGGCTGTGCCACTACGGCCTGATGTGTAGTGACTTTTAGTGACTCCGGACTAGGGATAGCTCTGCCTTCTAACCATTAACACACTGTAAAACCTCCAGTCTGAAAGCTTGGGCCAGAGTTTAGACACTTCGCAAAATTTTAAAATGTTGATCACACTCACCTCATCATCACCTAAGGCAGAGGGTAGAGCATCACAAAGATTTGCAGCTGCCTTCTCAGCACATTGTAGAAGACACTCAGTTAAAATGTGGTGTACAGTAATTTGCACACCATAGGTATCACAAAATAAGAGATCCTTTCAACGGAGTAAAAAGTTATGTCAAAGGCCAGTGCCTGATTTGAAATTGTGTCAGAATCACTTCATGCTGCCTGGATGATTGGCAGGAGGTCATTCACAGTTGGATGATTGGTTTAATCAACTGCATCTCATTACTTGCCACTGAAAGCCATATCTCCTCCCACAATTGTAGGGACCTCTGTCACATCACAGATTGGACATCCTGTAAAGGAAAAGCACAATGTGTGATAGCACAACCTCTGCAAGCTTCCTAGATTAGATTAGATTAGTTATTTGTTCCGTAGATCCATGTTGAGGGGATTCTCGTGGATGTGGAACATGTCAAGAAACAAAATTTACAAGTTAAATAATAGATACTGATCTTTATTTGTAGCTAAATTTTTTATACTTGATGGTAAATTATTGAAAATGTGTGTTCCTGAGTAGTGGACCCCTTTTTGAACTAAAGTAAGTGCTTTTAAGTCCTTGTGTAGATCATTTTTATTTCTAGTATTTTATGTATGAACTGAGCTGTTTGTTGACAAAAGGGATATATTATTTATGACAAATTTCATTAAGGAATAAATATACTGAGAGGCAGTAGTTAATATACCCAGTTCTTTGAAGAGGCTTCTACAAGACGTCCGTGAATTTACTCCACAAATAATACGTATTACACGTTTTTGGACTCTGAAGACTTTTGACTGACTTGAAGAGTTACCCCAAAATATTACAGCATATGACATTAAGGAATGAAAGTAAGCAAAGTATGCAAGCTTTGTTATTTTTATGTCTCCTATATCTGATAACACTCGTATTGAAAATACAGATTTGTTGAGTCGTTTCTGCAGTTCTGTGGTGTGCTCCTCCCAACTAAATTTATTATCAAGCTGTAATCCCAGGAATTTAATACTGTCAATCTCTTATATCTGCTCTTCTTCATACTTAATGCATATGCTGTCAGGAAATCTCTTACATGTTCTGAACTGCATGTAGTGTGTCTTTTCAAAGTTTAATGACAATGAGTAGCCCAATCAGTCATTTTAATTACCCAAATTGCCCACACACCATAGTGCTCAGCAAAGTGACAGTAACCCCCTCCCCCTCTCACTGTGAAGGGATTATAGTCGGCCATGTATGAGCTGCATTATCTTCTCAGGTGGATACATGTTTTGGAAGGATTGCAGCACACTAACAGAATTGGAGCACAGAAGAAACCATGTGCCCCAAACACTTGGGCCAATGTATGAAGCTCTCCTGATGAAACACTGTTGGGAAACTCTGTGGAACAGTCCAGAAAGTCCTCCTGTTTTGAACCATCTTTGTAAACCTTGGTAAAATCATTATGCTCATATAAAATATTGAAAACCATAGACTGATTTTAAAAACAGAAGTACAGTCTTTCTTAAAATGTGTCAGGTCTAAATTAGTCTGGGCCTCTGGAAGAGTCAAGGTGGACATTGACTTAAAATATTAAAATCATAAACACCCATATCTAAAAAGACACTGCTGAGTGCAAATTCTGAAAGGTCTTATTACTTGTAGCTGAGTACAAAAAAGCCTTTCCATAGAAGGCTGAACACTAAATGATATTTTAGTATGTATGGCATCAAGAGGATGGTATATGCCTCACACATGATGAGGAGCTGTCGCCATATATGAAGAGGCAGTTTAATAGCCTTGACACAGAGACTTGGTTTGGTAATGCTTCAGAATGTTCCAGTGGCCAACTGAATCCCTTCATGATGCACCAAGTCCAACATATTTGAACAAGAAGGTCTTGCACACCCATACACAGTACACCTGAGATTGCACAAAGGCTCTATAAAACCACAGTAAACAAGTTCTGTTGTGTTGTTCCATGACAACCTGGGTGTAAGGAGCCCTAATGGTGCAGCTGCACCACATTTCCCTTGAATAGCAATTTTCCCAGTATTAAACATGGAAAATGCGCCTAAGATCTGTGCGTTCAGCTAGTAAAATCTTGTTGTAGCCACTCCTTTCTCTCTTGAGTAAAAATTAATAATAAAATGAGGTCCAGCTATGGAAGGTCCAGTAAGGAATGTCAATAATAATATGTAGATAGTGAATAACTCACGGTAAAGACCAACGTTGAGCCACTGACAGATACAAATAAAAGACACACAATTCTCAATTTTCAGCCACAGCCTTCGTCAGAAAGAGAACACTCATCCACACAATCATTCAGGCACATTCATCCACACATATAAGCCATCTCTGGCCACCCAACACAGTCTGACTCACAGAAAGCGGAAGGGATGGGAGGGGGGGGGGGGAAGGGGGGAAGGAGCGGAGGAGGGGGGGGGGGAGTGGACAGGGAAGATAAGGGTGGGGATACAAGCAGAGGAGATGTCAGGTGAAAAAATAGATGCAGTATGAAAAAGGGGAGATATATATATATATATATATATATATATATATATATATATATATATATATATATTTAAATATAAAAAATAGAAAACGGATGACTTACCCAAAGGGAAGGCTCGTCGACAGAAACAAATAAAATCACACATAAACGCACATACAAGCTTTTGCAACCGTTGGTCGCTTCTTCGGGAAAAGAGGAAGAAAGGAGAAGAGAAAGGGAAGGATATGGGTTTTAAGGAAGTGGAAAAGGAGTCATTCCAATCCCACGACTGGAAGGACTTACCTTAGGGGAAAAAAAGGAAGGTAAACAAATACACACACATTCACACGTATCTAAACGCAAACGGTGTGTTTGCATTTGTACATGTGTGACTCCCTTTCCACTTCCTTAAAACCCATATCTTTCCATTTCTCCTCTCTTTTCTTCCTCTTTTCCTGGAGAAGCGACCAACGGTTGCGAAAGCTTGTATGTGTGTTTGTGTGTGATTTTATTTGTTTCTGTCGACGAGCCTTCCCTTTGGGTAAGTCATCCGTTTTCTATTTTTTATATTTGTTTATCCCACCAGGAAAGTTTCCTTCTATAATTTTCGATATATATATATATATATATATATATATATATATATATATATATATATATATATATATAGAGAGAGAGAGAGAGAAAAGAAAACAGGAAGCATACAATAGGGAAGAGGGTCATGAATCAGAAGGAAATGTAGGATGTGAGGGGGCTTGGAAAGGTGCAAATTAGGTTATATGAGGTTGAGGCCAGGATGGTTTCAGGACTGTAGGATGTGCTGTAGGGATAACTCCTATTTCCACAGTTAAGAAGAGCTGGTGGAGGAGGGGAGGATCCGGATGGCTCTGGTGGTGAAGCAGCTGTTAAAGTTCAAGGTGGTGTGCTCCACTGCATGCTCCACCACAGGATAGTCCATATTGCTCTTGGGCACAATTTGACGGTGGCCATTCATCATGATGGAGCCAGTTTGTTGTCATTCCAATGTAGAATGCAGAACAGTGATTGCAGCAGAGTTGGTATATTACACGACTGCTTTCACAGGTGGCCTGACCTCTGATGGGGTAGGACAAGCCTGTGATCCTCCCAACTCTGCTGCAATCAGTACTCTGCGTTCTACATTGGCATGACAACTAACCGGTTCTCCATGATGATGAATGGCCACCATCAAACTGTGGCCAAGAGCAATATGGACTATCCTGTGGTGCAGCATGCAGTGGAGCACAACACCTTGAACTTTAACGGCTGTTTCACCACTCGAGCCATCTGGATCCTCCCCTCCTCCACCAGCTTTTCTGAACTGTGGAGATGGGAGTTATTCCTACAGCACGTACTACAGTCCTGCAACCATCATGGCCTCAACCTCAGATAACCTAACATCCTACATTCCATGCCCCACAGCCCCCTCCCTCCCCATCACATCCTACATTTCCTTCCAATTCATGGCCGTTTCCCTAATGTGTGCTTCCTGTTTTCTCTCTCTCTCTCTCTCTCTCTCTCTCTCTCTCTCTCTCTCTCTCTCTCTCTCTCTCTCTCTCTCTCTCTATATATATATATATATATATATATATAGGCACACTGCATCTCTTTTTTTGCTTGACATCACCTCAGCTTGTTGTATCCCCACCTTTATCTTCCCTCTCCACTCCCTCCCCCTTCCTCTGCTCCTTTCCCCCCTCCCCCCACCCATCCCGTCCACTTGCCGTGAGTCAGACTGTGTTGGGTGGCCAGAGATGGCTGACATGTGTGGATGAATGTGCCTGAATGATTGTGTGGATGAGAGTTCTCTTTATGACAAAGGCTGTGTCCAAAAATTTATAATTGTGTGTGTGTATGTGTCTCTTTTATTCATGTCTGTTGGTGGCTCAGTGTTCATCTTTATGGTGAGTTGTTCCCTATATACATATTTTTATTAACATTCCTTACTGGACCTTCCATTGTTGTTAATATAAAGGATTTTGTATATGAAATAACAGTTGAAAGTGTAGTATATATATATATATATATATATATATATATATATATATATATATATAGTATAAAATTTTTGACTTACCTAAAGTACAGGCTGGTCGATAGGAACACTAAACACACACAAAAACACACAACCATTCGAGCTTTCGCCACCAGTGGTGGCTTCTTCGGGAAAAAGAGGGAGGAAGGAGAGGAGAAAGGGAAGGATACGGGTTTTAAGGAATAGGAAAAGGAGCCATTCCAATCCCAGGAGTGGAAGGACTTACCTTAGGGGACAAAAAGGAAGGTAAACAAATACACACACACTCACACATATCCACATCCAAACACACTTAGGCAGACATTTTATACCATTTTCCTACCTGGAAGGTCTCCTTCTATAATATTATATATATATATATATATATCACTTTACCAATAACCATGAGTTGGCTTGATTTGTTGATGCTAGATCTTGCTGGCAACTGGACGATGTTGAAGGAGTGGAGCTGAAAGAGAAAAAATTCTTCCATCCAAGAATCTCACTACGATCTGTGAAACAGTATCGACATTCAACTATAACAGCCTCACTATCATGGCAGATAGCAGTTGTCAGTTAAATGCTTCCATTGTCAACTAGGACATACACTCAAAAACTCAAGCACAAAACACGAGCATTGAGGAATGGCGTAAATGACTAGCATGTTGGTACAGGCAGTATGACAGTGGCTGCCTAATCTCAAGTCTTGACCGAATAAGAATATAAAACACAGCTGTTTCACAGAGCAAACAACTGCAACTGAGTTCCTGTCTGGATCGACACATGAAATTGTCTAACAAGGATATTACTTGGGCTTGAAAAACACATATACACCAAAATCGTGTGAGAGATAATGTAAAGATCCCTTATTGCACTAGTGATACTCCCGCATCTGCAAAACTCTGCAGTCATCCGTTAGAGGCCTCTGCGTGTGCCATGCTGCATTGCACTTTGACCTGTCGGTTCGCCAGTAGGGACGGTGCAGTGTGCCTCCGAAGTTGCGTTTTGTGATGTTATTTGTGTGGTGAAGTGTCAGATGGGGCGGCGATTGCTAATCAATCCTGCTAATGTATTGCGATTAGTTGAGATGAAGTTATGAAGAACCCTTCTTTGTGAAGATGGTATTAGTGTAGAAGATGAATCATTTGCGTGCTTTCTCGTATCTGTTATGGTACAGAAATATGAGCATACGTTAGATACTGTTGTTACAAACTCATAATAATGATAATAGGGATGATAATGACGAACAACTCATTGCAAGTGGTAGTGCTATGGTAAGTGCGGGAAGAGGCAATGGAAGCAGTGGTAATGAATACCAACAGTCTTTCGGGAAGAAGGTTAAAGTTGCAACTATCGTCATGGCTTTTGATGACAATTCGCTAGAGAACATGTACGATGATTATTACATAAGTTATAGTTAAGATATCTGCATTGTGTATCGCATCTACAATTACATCTATAGTGCTATCAAGAGCATGACAGCAGAGTTTTGCATAAAAAAGACACCCACCAGCACATTGAGGTGTACCTAGAGATCCTGTAACCAAACGTTCATACAGACATGTTTGTTCGAGCCCAAGTACTTTCCTTGTAAGTCTGTGATCCGCTGCAGGCAGAAAGCTCAGAAACCTAAAGTCCAACAAACACTCAGGACTCAGCTCAGAAGAGCGATTAAATCTCTTCAGGTCCTATCTGAAAGAAAACAACCAAACTAGCCGGAGCCTACACGAGAAGTTGCCACACCGACTCCTTGTCTACCCAAGGAAAAACTGGGCATCACTGTCCCCCTAAACTCGATATACCAATCACTGGAAAGCTCTAACCCTCCAGCAAATGAGATGGATTAGCAGCAATGACAGAAAGCTAGACCTGTCACATACACAGACAGAGCTAATCGGATCACCTCCAGAGGATGCCAGCCGAATCAACCATCTTTTCGAAAATTTCTTGTGCCCAACATTTCCCAGCCTTTTACCCTAAAAGGAATTAAAAATCCTATCTATTGAGCTCATAGCCCAAATAGCTACAGATAAAAGAGCAAAGTGGAAAGGGGACACAATACACCAGACAAGAGATGACTCCATTGTGCGCCAAAATTCCACAGAACGCCAGGCAGTATATCACACTGAAAAAACGTGGCCTGAGTCAGCCCCCAGCTGGAATTCTTCAGAAGGCCAACGAATACTTAGAAAATAACCTCCTCTGAGCCATACACTAAGAGGCTCCATGATGATAGGAGCCCCATGGAATGTGGCCCACACAGCCTGCTGTGTGAAAGGGAAGTGATACCTTATCGAATATTCTCCAGAGAGTGGAGCCACCTCAGGTACTGAGCCTACAGACAGATAGTGTCCCAGCTCACAAACTGCCCCCATAAATGTGTTGCCAGAGACCAGCCATCCTCGACAATGCCAGCCCAGCTCTGCCTTCCGCAGGCAGGGGCAGCGCTTAACAGCTAACAAATACAGTTCCCAAGTACAACGAGAAAATTGTCACCCAAGACACGTACTGCAGATTCACCAAACAATACATTCTGAGGCACACCTTATAACATGCAAGAATGGAAGTTGGAGAAAAAGGACCAGCAAATTACTCCCAATACACACAGTACACATAAATCATAAGAAAGAGAGAAAATAAATGAACTTATAATTGGTCACCCTATAATATTATATATGAGAGCAAAAATAATTAGTTGGTCTCTTCTATGTAGAGACAAATGCATTTTTTCTGCCTCTGTAACAGAAATCCACCAGAAGAAATAGAATAAATAGAATACAATTAAACACACAAACATTTAAGTAAACCTTGGTGGAGTAGCTGAGCGGTCTAAGTCGCCTCGCTGCAGAGCGTTCGGTTGCTTGTTGTTGGGGTTCGTGTCCTTCCTGAGGCATGGGTGTGTGTGTTGTGCTTAGGTTAGTTTACCTTAGTTTAAGTAGTTTGCAAGATGCGGACTGATGACCATGCAGATTTGTTTTTGAATATGCCCTCTTTAGTTTTTAGATAGTGAAATTTCCCAAAGACCATGCTTAATTTGGAGATTTCATTTCATACAAATTATGTTCCTCTCATTAAATGGTACATATCTGAGGTCCAGTCTCACTGTGCCCCAATCAATGTTCTCCTTCATGTAAATATTAGAATAAAATAAATTATTGCACAGGGGCATCACATACCCTAGATAAGGCCCTGCCTATAGGTTCTCTAAACCTACCCAAACCAACACTTGGTTATCTTGTCCCATTGGAGGAAACATCTAGTGTAGTTTTACACTACATAGAGACATTGCTCATATTTAAATTTGGCAGTATCCTGTAAGTAATTCTGATAGGCATTACTAAGAATCTATAGTTAAAGATACCTGTTTAAAGGACACAGAAAGAGTGAAAAATCTGTTCTTAAGAAAATGAAAGTGAAAAATCAGAACAGATGACTTGAGACCTGGCAGACATCACACCGCAAAATCAGTAAAGAGTGCTGATACCTCTGAGGATACATCGTCCATTATAAAGCCCCATAAAAGTTTCCACAGAACCCAAAACATTGACTATAACAACATAAATTAGGCATAATATATGATAAAAGCAACATATTACAAAACAAATTACTTAACTGCTAATTAACGACACTTATACAGTTCCCTGTGCCTATGTGGCCTTTATGTGGTATTTACAAAGACACTGGTTTCATACATCAAACCAAAGACATTTATCACTCCTTTGATATGCCCTAGGCTTCCTTGCTTTTATTTTAAATTTCTGAAACTTTCTTTTTTTATCAATTTAATATTTACAGCCTTCAGCTTGTTTGTGTATCTGCATTGGTAATGAAATTTAGTCGATCCATTACATACCTTGCTTGTGAGGTTTGTCTTTGGTTTTGCAATGTGCTGAACCCCATGTTTCAGAGTAAGGTCTATTTTTAATGAATCTGTCCAGAAACTAGGTAAATTCTGTGAAAAGGTGTGAATGAAATGGTTAGGATGAACTTTCCCTCATGGTTTGAACTTTGGAAGATGTTTATAAAGATTTACTCCAGATGGAAGGTTGAAGTTGTTCTTACTAGCACCTACAGGAGACATTGCATGATTTTTGCTAGGAACTACAACTCTATTTTCATTTAATGTTGTTTGGGTTTTATTTAACTCTTCCTATAACCTATTAACTTGATGACCAATGAAATCTTGTTCTGATTCCTGATTGTCTGCTATTTGTTCGCAGTTGCTGTCAAGCCCCAAGGTTAAGCCATCTTCATGTTCCAACCTTCCTCTCTCAATGTTATCAAGCTTATTATATGCCTTACATACTCTTTCATTCAATTTTAAAAATTCCATACTGGAAGTTTCTGCTGAAGCTTTTTCTCTTAAGTCACACTTTCTGTTCCTCTGCTATACAATGAACTTCTTCCTTAAGACTTCCTAAATTCTCTTCCTTTAGCCATTGCCTTTCCTTATCTAAGCAAGTTCCTACTACTCATGATGCGAAATTAACTACATTATTGGTTGATATCATTTTTGTTTCAAGGTATTTACCTATACACTTAAAGAGTTGTAATTTTGCTGACATTTATCTACATGAGACTCCATAACAACTTGAAAATTTGTAAGTCTACTCTCCTGTTTGTTCAATCTAGAATTCACATCATTAGTTGTAGTTTCTAATCTGAAATTGATATTTGATTTAATTTCATCAAGTTCCATCTTAAACTGTAAGTTTTGTTTGTCTAGTTTTACAATAAGTTCACTTATTTGATCATGAGCTCTTTAGTTTGGTTGCAAATTCGATCATTTAGTTCCTGAGATTGGTTATTAATGATACTAGACTGCTTTTTAATCTGATCACTTAAATCCTTTAACATTACAATTAGTTGCAATAAAATTCAGATATTTTTCTATATTGTGATCTTGTAAAGGGCATAAATTAAAACCACTTTCTTCACTCGCTAAACCACTCAGTCACTATGAAAGAAATATATATGCTCACTATGGAATTCGTCAAGAACCACAGCAGCAGTACTGGTCAGGCAGTAGTGAAGGCAGGCTGCAACTGCAACTGAAACTCTGCAAAACTGCATCACAATGTGTAGACATGATGTTGAACCCAGACGGCAACTGCTCATACTTTTTTCTTCTGTTCTTCTAGTGTTAGAGTTGCACAAATAGCACTTTGGTTGCGATGAAATAATGGTTCACAGCCTTTGATTTCTGTGAAGCGTCTTTGTTGTTCCCTTTTTTTTCCCTTTCTATTTTTGAAGTTAATGTTGTACATTGGTATCCAGATTATGTTCTTGCATGACGACCTGGCTGTAAAGAGCTCACTCAACTGCATCTCATTTCCCTTGAATACCAATTTGCTCAGTATTAAACAGGGAAAACGCAACTAAGATCTGTGCAGGCAGCTAGTAAAATCTTGTTGTAGCCACTCCTTTCTCTTTTGGGTAAAAATGAAGTACAGCTATTCTGTGCCTCCAAACTTTTTCGAACTCTTATGCCACCAAGGCAGTCAGACGTCTTCTACAGTTTCATATTAAACACAAGAGTGAAAATAGTAATTAAATAATTCCACACAACACATCAGTCTTGTAAATTCTTCACTTTGTTTTTTATTGGCTGTTATTACAAAGCCAAATTGAATACATGTGTCTGCTTCCACAGAACTTCCAATATTAACAGATCAACAGCAATAACTGAAACAAAAGTTAATACACATGGAGTTTATACACAAAACAGAGTTGATATATTGTCTATTCTATGAACTCTCTTCACTGTCTCATAGCATACACTGTGCATTGACCGACTGCTTGTCATATCTGCAACAAAGACAGATCCTCGGAGTAGCTACTGCATTGGTAGGCTGCTTGTATGCCTTGATAAACTCAAGTTGATCCAGAAGGAAAATGTAGTTTATTTTGTAACACTACACTGTCTTCTCCCCATGAAGTGTGGCTAAGACATTTAAAAATACTAATTGCTTTGAGGCACCATCATTTCAAATCTTTAAGGCATGGCAAGCAAAACTTTCATGTCAAATGTGTAGAGATTAACAATGTGATGTCACAATTAGCCTCCAGTGGTGTAATATTACTGGGTCACATTTTTTTATGTGAATGACACTTGCCCGACATCTGATCATGTCTCAACTGTTCAACATTTTCTACCTATCATGACCTCCATAAGCCTATTTGTATGGTAACTTTTTAATGGTGCCATTTACCTCAAACTGCCTGTATATAAGTTCTGTTTATGGATGCTTTAGCCAGCTTTGTGATTTTGTGTGTATTGGACTACCGCAAGGATTACCACCAAATTGACAATGACAATCATCACACCTTCTGCCCTGTATGAAATTTTCATTTTGCTATTTGGTATTAAAATGGAGCTTAGTGTTGATTTTTTACTGTCTCCATCTTCCTCACTCTACTACGATACAGGCCTTGCTTATGGGTGCTTTAGCCAGCCTCTTGATTGTGTGTTCAGTGAACCAGACTGCCACAAAGGTTAACACCAAAATGATATGTTCAATGTTTACATTCCAAAAAGGCAATTATTACATGTCCTTACCTGTATGAATTTTGCTTTGTGGTTGATGGAGCACCATAGTAGGCTATTTTGTTACACCTACTCAGATGACATCCTTATCTTTTTTACCTCAGTCGACAAACATGAAAGACTACACTTTCAATTACAGCCTGCTCCTCAAGAAAATTATGTACAGATTAGCCACAACAGGTTACTATTGGCCTGCAGGTGCATTACATTCCTCAGTCACATTGTTTCATTGGACGACATTCACCAGACATTGGACCCCATTGCAGCAGTTTGAAACCTTCTACCTATCATAATTTCTGTAAGTGTATGGGTGTGGTAATTTTTTACTGTCATCTTGTTTCTCACACTGCCCCTATACAGGCTCTGCTTATGGATGCTAGCTTCATGGTTTGTGTGAGTTGAGTGTACTGGCCTACCATAAAATGTACCACGAAATTCATATTTTCATTCAGGAGGACATTGTTGATGATCCAATTCGTTCACTAACATACCTTTCGCATGTATGACATTAGCATTTTGCTGAATAGTCTTTAACATTGTGCCCAGAATTGACAATTATTTATTGGCACCATTCTATTCAAATTTCTGTATTGTTATTACTATTTTGATTGGAGCCTTCTCATATCTGCAACACAAAGTGAAAAAACATACAACACACAAATGTTGCCTGTAGAAAATGAACGTTTGGGGGAAATAATAAGTGAGTCTACTATCAATTCATTGAGCCTCAGGGAAAGAATCCAATATAGAAGCAGTGAAAACATTGTGGAAAATGTAGAGACAGCTCCAGAAAATGAGCGGAAAAAAAAAACTCATGGCTGCTAATCAAATAAAGGTGCCTGCTAATTAAGTCTAAACCCCAGACTTCCAAACTGAATGAAAATATAGAAATATCTATTCCTCAACTATCTGTTACACCACCAACCAGAAGTTTCTATATTGAAAGCAGGATGACAAGGATAATAGCTACAGGCAAAAAACGAGAAGAGCTGTAAGAAGGGAAAGGGGGGCGGGGGAGGCTAGGATTCACTTAAGCAAAGTTTAAAAAAGTACAACTGAAAATGTAAGCAGTGTCCTAAAGATAACATTCTCCAGAATACAATAATTTCAAAGTAAAAAAATTAGCTATGAAAGGTATAATCAGAAGTTTCAGAATTCCTGTTGACTTTGAACTAAAGGAAAAAGTAATGAACAGTTCTATATGGCCTAAGAAAATGGTACTATGGTGTTTTTTATTCTGGAGGATATTCAGTGTAACAGTACAATAGACTCTACTACAGGGTCAGCCAAACACAACACACTTTGCAGAGGTGCAGAAGTGCTGCACAGGTGTGCAGATGAGAGGCAGCGAGCAACAGCGACATCTGTCGTTAGACACATGTACATCATTTACGGCAACAGTTCCATTTCCTTGCGGTAAAAGCAAGAGCACAACACACTCTGTCTTGTTTACTACTATGGGTAGAAACATGCATTGTATAATAGGAAACAACTGTGGAGTGCATGCCGTGACCTGGAAGTTGCACACATGCTGGCTCTGATTTACTATTTAAAGTACCGACCAACATAAGTTACATCAAAATAATAAAATACTGTAGTTTCAGCTTGTGTGCCTGTGAACAAAATATGATGTGTTATCTTCATTTACAGATGTACAGCCAGATGTGATGTGTTTAGGTGAGCACTTGCATCACAAGGAAGAGGGTGTACATTACAACCATAATGAATACCTGGAATTGGTGAGTTCAGGGTATCAAGAAACTACCACCAATGGAAGTGTGGCTTTGTATGCCAACAAAAATTTCAATATGAGGGAAGTGGGAGTGAGAAATTACTTCTCCAACCTTTATAGATAATGGCTGCTTTAGACCATAAAGATACAAATCACCAATCACCAAATGGAAATTTTGAAAATTTTATCACAAACTTTGAAAAATGTTTATGCCACTGAACACCCCTCAGATTGAAAATTGCAATCTGTGGTGAATTTAATACAAACATAGGTAAAAATGGTACAAAAGAGACCATTTTTGTTGAACTTTAGTAAACAGTTATGGTCTATTTGTAGCAAATAGTCTTCCAACAATAAGTGATGCCTGCCTCGACACCATTATTACAAACATATATGTTTGGAATTACAAAGAAAATGTCCACTCGCATGAACCACAGACACTGCCGAGGTGGGGTGGCTTGCATGCCTCAATGATACAGATAGCCTTACCGTAGGTGCAACCTCAGTGGAGGAGTATCTGTGGAGAGGCCAGACAAAGCTGTGGTTCCTGAAGAGGGGCAGCCACCTTTTCAGTAGTTACAGGGGCAACAGTCTGGATGATTGACTGAGCTGGCCTTGTAACATCAGCTAATGAGGCTTTGCCAAACAGTTACTGCAAATGGCTGAAAGCAAGGGGAAACTACAGCCATTACTTTTCCTGAGGACATGCAGCTCTACTGTATGAACATGATGATGGCATCCTCTCAGGTAAAATATCCCGGAGGTAAAATAGTCCCCCATTTGGATCTCCAGGTGGGGATTACTCAGGAGGATGTGATCATCAGGGAAGACAACACTGGCATTCTACAGACTGGAGTGTGGAATGTTAGACCCCTTAATCGGGTAGGGAAGCTAGAAAATTGAAAAAGAGAAATGGATAAGTTGAAGTCAGATATAATGGGGATTAGTGAAGTTTGGTGGAAAGAGGAACAGGATTTCTGGTCGGGTGACTACAGGATTATAAAAACAGAATCAGTTGGGGTATTACAGAAGTAGGTCTGATAATGAATAAGAAAATAGGAATATGGGTAAACTACTATGAGCAACACAGTGATCGCATTATCGTACTCAAGAAAGATACAAAGCCAACACCGAACACAGTGTTTATATGCCAACTAACTCTGCTGATGATGAGGAGATCAAAGAAATATATGAGGAAATAAAGGAAATTATTCAGACAATTAAGGGAGAGGAAAACTTAACTGTTATGGGAGACTAGAATTTGGTAGTTGAAGAAGGAAGGGAAGGGAAGATAGTTGATGAATATGGTCTGGGCAAAAGGAATAAAAGAAGTAGCCGCCTGGTAGAATTTTGCATGGAACATTATTTAGTTATAACAAACACCTGGTTTAAGAATCACGAAAGAAGGTTGTATACATAGAAGAGACCAGGAGACACCGGGATATACCAGATAGATTTTATAGTGGTAAGACATAGATTTTGGAACCAGGTTTTAAACAGTAAGTCATACTCAGGGGCAGATATAAACCCTGACCATAACTTATTTCTCATGAACTGTAGGCTGAAACTGGAAAAACTTGCAGAAAGGTGGGAAAATAAGGATATGGGACCTGGATAAACTGAAGGAACCTGAAGTTCTTGAGAATTTCAGAGGGAACGTTAGGCAACAATTGACAGAAACGGGGGAAAATAAAACAGTAGAGGGGAAATGGGTAGCATTGAGAGATGAAATAGTGAAGGCAGCAGAGGACAAAATAGGTAGGAATGGCAAGACCTACAAAAAATCCTTGGATATCACAGGACATAATAAATTTAATTGATGAAAACAGAAAGTATAAAAATGCAGTAAATGAAACAGACAAAATGGAGTACAGATGACTAAGAAATGAGATTAACAGGAAGTGCAAAATAGCTAAGCAGGAGTGGCTAGAAGGCAAATGCAAGGATGTAGAAGAATGTATAAACAGGGGAAAAATAAATACAGCCTACAGGGAAATAAAAGAGATACACGGAGATAAGAAAAACAGCTCTATGAATATCAAGAACACAGATGGAAACCAGTTCTCAACAAAGAAGGAAAAGCTGAAAGGTGGAAAGAGTATATAGAGAGGCTCTATGAAGTAAATGAACTTAGAGAAAATATTCTAGGAAGGGGAGAAGAAGTAGATGAGAATGAAATAGGAGATACTATACTGAGAATGAATTTGACAGAGCACTGAAAGATCTAAGTCAAAACAAGGCCCCTGGAGTAGATGACATTCCCTCAGAGCTACTGATGTCTCTGGGAGAACCATACATTACAAAACTGTTTCACCTGGTGTTTAAGATGTATGAGACAGGCGAAGTACCCTCAGACTTTAAGAAGAATGTAATAATCCCCATTCCAAAGCAAGCAGGTGCAGTCAGGTGTGAAAACTACAGAACCATCAGTTTAATATAAAAAATAGACGAAGATTACTCACCAGGTGAAGGAGCACAGGTGTAACAGCATCACAAATAAATAAATAAATACACACACACACACACACACACACACACACACACACACACACACACACACACACACAAACGCTAGCTTTCGCAGCCTAGCTGCTTCATCAGGCAGAAGGGAAGGAGAGGGAAAACGAAATGATGAGGGTTTTAAGGAAGGAGGTAAGGAGCCATTCCAATCCCGGGAGAGGAAAGACTTACCTTGGGGAAAAAATGGAGGGTAAACAAATGTACACACACCCACACATTCACATAGACACAAGTACACCTAGGCAGACATACTGTAGGAAGCTCCTTACCCGCTTCTTTAAAACCCTCATCATTTCCTTTTCCCTCTCCTTCCCTTCTGCCTGATGAAGCAGCTAGGCTGCGAAATCTAGCGTTTGTGTGTGTGTGTGTGTGTGTGTGTGTGTGTGTGTGTGTGTGTGTGTGTGTTTATTTATTTATTTGTGATGCTGTTACACCTGTGCTCCTTCGCCTGGTGAGTAATCTTCGTCTATTTTTTATATTTAATTTTTCCTGCTAGGAAGTTTTCGTCTTAATATCCGTATCAATATTTGAACCATCAGTTTAATATGACATGGTTGCAAAATATTAACACGAATTATTTATAGAATGATGGAAAAGCTGATAGAAGCCGACCTCAGGGAAGTTCAGTTTGGGTTCAGGAGAAATGTAGGAACATGGGAACATGGGAGGCAATACTCACTTTATGGCTTATCCTAGTAGACAGATTAAGAAAAGGCATACCTACATATCTAGCTTTTGTAGATTTGGATAAGGCTTTTGACAATGTTGATTGGAATAAACTCTCTCAAGTTATGAAGCAAGCAGGAATAAAATATAGGGAGTGCAAGGTTATTTACAACTTGTTCAAAAACCAGACAGTGGTTGTCAGAGATGAAGGGCATGAAAGAGATGTAGTGGATGGGAAGGGATTAAGACAGGGTTGTAACCTTTCTCCAATGTTATTCAGTTTGTACATTGAGCAAGCTATAAAGGAAAGCAAGGAGAAATTTGGAGAAGGGCACTATTGTTGTTGCTTGGTTACTGATCTTACTGTTTACTGTTTACAAGAAAGGAAGTCCAGATAATATGTCAAGCTTTAGGCCAATCTCAATAATTCTTGTACTAGCAAACGTGATTGAAACTATAATGAAAATCAGATCTTAACCTACTTTCAAGAAAATAATCTCTCCCATGATACACAACATGTTTTCTGGGAAAGAAAGTGCTGTACTACTGCTGCACTGGACCTATTAAGAAATGTAAAGCAGAGATTTGAGCAGAGAGAATCTGAGGCACAGGGCCGTGCCACCTGTGCGTGCAATGTGTATGTCGCTCACAGGCGCCCCACACTGTGGCTGGCGAAAACTGCCAGGACCCTTTAAGGAAATGGAATATTTGGAAAGAATAATTCACCTCAGCAGACAATCAAAAGTATGTGATATAAAGGTGAGAAAAATGCAATATTTCAATATACACATATGGGTGGTGCAAAAATAGCTGTTTAGTGGACCCTTAGTTTGGTTTTATCGCACATCCACTCCTTACAGAATACTTCACATTGACTTTGCTCTTTTATGCTGTTGCTGCCAAAGCCATGAAAGTACCAGTAGTTGTAGTGCCATACTTCTGTAGTGAAGCTGATTGTAATGTTTTTGATACTGTTATGTTCAATGCTACTAATGAGTACCACATCTGAATAGCAACATCTCTATAATACATGTTCACCATGTTATGTTACTTCGGTATTAAATCTGTGCCTCAGCTGTTGATTAGTGGAAGAAGCGCTTGGCATCAAGTAGTGCCGTAATATGGATTCACAGCGCTGAGCCTGGATGACGTCAGTGTCTCCTCATGCATGTCTTCAATTACAGATAGCAGGCACCCATCTATTATTCACACCAGCACTCCACAGTGTAATAGGACATCATCTCTTGTGCCACCAGTACTGACATATGAAGGAACCCAATACTTTGTAAACTGAAGTATATGTCACATTACGTATAGCCAAAAAATGGATCCCTGATAGTCGCTATGATTTAGTTAACTTAGGTGCAACAAACAGAAAATTTAAATGGCCAAGTGTTCAGGACTGAGTCAAGAATTATACTCCCTTTCTTTCAGTAGGCAAAAGAAAATGGCCATTGATTTGTTGGGAATGCTGTTCTGTTTGTCTCGTAGTGGTGTGTATGTGTATGTGGGTGTATGTGCCTGCACTGATCAGTTGCCGTGTAAACAGTTACGCACAGTAGCATAGGGATCACCAGCACTAAATTATTGGAGAGGGGGGGGGGGAACTCAATGGCTAGGATATATCTCATATGGAGGAATAAAAGGAAGGCCACAATATTGGTAGTGGGGGACATGTCTTCGCCTGAACACCCAGTGGTGATGCCGTTCACGATAGTAACAATGATCTGCCTCAGCACCCTTCACAGAACTGCCCCTCCCCCTCCACCCTCAAAAGTTGCAAATTATTCATGCATCAGGCTTTTGATACGATAGAAGAAACTAAAAATTATATTTTTAGCCACTAAAATTTTCTAGTTGTAATCATATTTAATTTTCTTAATAATCTCATTTAATGGCGGCACATCCTATGTGTTCACTGGTTCAGTGAACCCCTGGAGAATAGCTTGTGGTGACAAAAAGTCAATAAATGAATACATAAATTAAAAGTGTTTTTAAACTATCATTCTTCAATTTGTTCTTCTATCAGATCATTTTATATGCATGTTAGAAGTATTTTTATTGTGTGAGAAATGTTTTACATCAGGGAGACGGCACATATACGAATCATAACGTGGCCACTTAATATAGCTGGCAGTGGCTACAGCTTTGCAATGCACATGCATGGCTGAAGTTCAAATTCTCTTCTGTATCCCCTGGAGGCAGCATATAGGCACTCCTGCGGCAGGGAGGTGTGAGGGGGAAATGCCACTTTCAATAATGGCATTGGAGCTGGTACAGACACCAGCTCCTGGCTACTCAAGCTCTGGCGGTTAAGCATGAATGGTCCCAAAGCAAGACAATGGAGTTAGCACATATGCACAAATCCTCCATGAAGGCAACATGCGCCCTTCATATTTGTTTTTGGCACGTTCTAGATTCATCAAAAACACATCATATTTGGTAAAATATCTTGTAACTAAAAACTGAAGTTGCATAAACTGTAAAAGCTTTCACAATATCTGATCATGAATAATAATTAAGGTACTCCTCTCCATCTACCAAGAATAGCCGTGTGGTTAGTGACATCGCAGTGCTCCATTGAAGGTAGTAGGTTGAGTCTGACTGCAACCAATTTTTCTTAAACCCCATTTTCTTTTTAACAGATACAGGAACAACAATGACTTTTGTGTTGTTACTTGCCACATATGTTTAGATGTTTTAGCAAATGTTTCGTGACTTTGAGAGTAAGTGAGATTTATACTCTTCGTTGTAACAAATATTTAACTGTTTCAAAAGACATGAGAGGATGTCTTCAGTAAGTAAATAAATTGTTTGGTAGTTTCCACTATGTATACATGCATTCTTTTCATGTAACATTTCCAATGAAGAAAAGGAATATTAAGATAATATAAAATAAATGTTGGGTAACAAAAGGCATCATAACATGCAGTAAAAAGAAAAAATTCTTCACTGTCTCATCAAGCACAAAAATACCACTACAGAGTTCAGAAATTATGTGAAAAAATACAACCAGATATGCAAAAAAGTAATAAAAGAAGCCAAAAGATGTGAAACTGACACTGACATTTCATATGCAAAAAATAAAATTAAAGCTGTCTGGAAGGTTATTAGAGAAGAAACTGGAACAGAACAGTCACCATCACAGTATATGTCTCTGCAAATTGAAAATAAAAGACTCTCAGATCTTAGAGATATAGCTGATAAGTTTAACACATACTTTAGTAATATTGTAAATCAATTAATCAAAAATCAGTATGAAGATGAACTTATGTTGTTGCCAAATTATTAAAATGCCAGGGTTAAGGCTATGTTCATTCAAACAGTCACAGTGATGCAGCTGAAGATAATAAGGTTGCTCAAAAACAAATATTCATGTGGACTGGATGCTGTGCCAGACTATGTCTTTAAAAAGTCCTTTGATTATGTAATAAAGGCACTAATATATATTGTAAATACATCCTTACCAACTGGAATATTTCCCAAAAGATTGAAAACAGCCAAAGTAATTCCACTGTTAACGAAAAGAGAACAATGAAAATGTAAATAACTATCATCTAGTATCCTAACTCAGTGTTTTCTTCTAAATATTTGAGCTATCTACAATAGACTACTAAGATACATAACAAAAAATCATTACTCTCACTAAATCAGCATGGAGAAAGAAAATCCAAGTCTACAATAACAGAAATGTATTAGTATTTAGAAGCTGTTCTTAAAGCTCTGAACAATCCAACATCTTTATAGATCTGTCAAAAGCATTTGATATAATTGACCATGACTTCCTTATTCACAAATTACCCCAAGAAGGTGTCAGAGGGATCCCAAATCAGGAGATAAGATATTACTTAGAAGACAGGCAGCAAGTGGTAGTTTTCTTTCCTCCATTATTATCTGATGAAGCAACAAGGTTCTAAAAGCGTGTCCGTAATTTATTTTTATGTATCTGTTGGTGGTACAGAAATGAGGTGAGTACTGACCAGCCAATCTACCTGTTATATTATCAGTTTATCACTTCTGGATCTTTGAATATTTCATCTCTTTTTGAAATAAAATTTTTATTATATACTGTCAGGATATTATTTTAACAAATTCTTGTTATCTGAACTTCCAGTCACCTTTTAAGTTTTAAATTTTCTTCCTTTCCCTCTAAATAATTGTTAAGTTTGTATCCGTATAAAAAATTATTCAACATTTCCTCTTTTATATAAACATCAGAAGGAGATCAACTACGTTCAAACTTAGGAAACTCGGCACTGCTTTGTCTTGCCTTCGAATACTAATGTTAGGTCATGAAAGTAGCATTTAATTACCAGTACCTATGGGAAATAAGTGTTAGAACCCAGTTTGGCCTCATCCAAACACTTATAAAGGTGTGGCAGTTACTGGAGGCAGGGAAGCCAAATAACCACCTATTTTCCTGTTACACAACTTTATTCAATGTTGATCATACAACATTCAAACCATGACTGTTTAAACATGGCGGTGGCCGAGAAAAGCAAAAGCCGAAAGCAAAGATCGTCACCAAAACATGTCACACTTCACTCGAATTGGTGCCACCACACAGCCCACCCCCCCCCACCAGTACGGAGTACTCCTGAGAGCCTTTGGGAAGGGGGGGCAGGGGGGTCGGATTCAAAAGCACTGGGGGAAACACATGCTGAGAGCATTACACAAATAGTGAGTTCAAGTGTTCCCTCTGGTAAAGTTGGAAGGGGTAGTAGCCGACGAGCCATGGGGCCGTGAACAACGAAATTCTGTATACGAGGTGGTCGTGAGAGACACCGGCTCAAGCGGGATCCACAAGCTGTAATAATAATAAGCACACTGCTCGACAGGAGCAAGAAGGCCTGAGCCTCACGTGGGACAGAATCAGGGCCCAGCTGAAAGCATTTAATTAGCTCGCATTTGGTGGATGACGTACACCTAATGAAAAGGCTGTGTTCGTGCACCAAAATGCTCAACTCAGAAGTGAGAGGTGAGGTAACAGGGACCAAGAATTGATAGCAAGGATCAGAGGGAGGGAGGGGACAAAAGAATCCTCTGAAGGGAGAGGATGGTGAGGAGGGAGGGGAATAGAGGTCAACGGTTGAGGGTAATGCACGACTTGACGGTGAAGGGGACAGGGGAGATGATCAGAAGGGAGGGGCAGGATAGAGCTCGAATGAGGAGAAGCAAGAGGGGGTAGCCTTGACCTCGGGAGAGGAAGGTGGATCGAGGTGTGCAGGCTTAAGATGATTGATAGAGACCGCAGTGGGTTTGCCAATAAGGACTATGGTGTTTGCCACCCGAAGGAGGACACGATAAGGGCCAAAGTAAGGGGGCTGTAAGGGCGGAAGGACAGTGTCATCATACAAGAACACGAACTTGCACATCTACAGGTAAGAAGGTACCCTTACAGGGGGAGAAGAGAGGCCGGAAGGAGGGGGGGAAGGTGGGATTTCCACACCCCGCCATCTTGGATGACATCAGGGATTTCCCCAGCCACCATCTTTGATGTTGTCACAGAGTTCAAGGTCAAAAACTAGCGCTAGTACTCTCCTTGCCCTACTACTCAGGATGCAATAATTCCACTAAAGAAACTGCCTACACCACACTTGTTCGTCCTGTTTTGGAGTATTGCTGCACATTGTGGGATCCATACCAGGTGGTACTGACGGATATTTAGCGAATGTTCATAGAAGGGAAGTTTATTTTGTATTATAGCGATATGGGGATGAGAGTGTCACGGAAATGATGCACGAGTTACGATGGAAATCATTAAAAGAAAGACATTTATTGTTGCGACGAGATGTATTTGTGAAATTTCTTTCACAAACTTTCTCTGCCGTATCCAAGCATATCTTGTTAGAATCCACCTACACAGGGAGACACGATGAAAGATGTAAGTGTTTCTTTTCCTCGCTAGCTATTAGAGAATGTAACTGTAGAGAAATATCATAAAAGTGGTTCGATGAACCCTCTGTCGTGCACTTCGATGTTACTTGTGGAGTATTGATGTAGATGTAGATCCCACCTGCCAAGAATGTGCGGTTCAAGGTTGTCTTCTTATGCTCCGAGTTGCATTTTGCTGGTATGGAGTGACCCTCTGTTCTCGAATGCATGGTCTGCGGTGTGTTGAGCTGAGCTGCTCGGGGAAGATTTCCAGCAGTTTTTGGCCTTCAAAAGAGTTTAGAAGATAGACATGTCCACCCTGGGGGCCACATTTGAACCCCATCGAGCAGCTCTGTGGTGTTAAAAATGGAGACATCGTGCAGTCACGAATTGAACAGAATAGGCTGCTGCTCTGCAAACGATATTGTGTCGGCTGCTTTCGTTCAGAGCACTGCCAGAGACTTCTCGACTCACTGCTACACCATCCCACTGTAGGGAGAGTCCGAACATGAGATTAGGTGCATACCACATTACTTCAGTAGGTGTATAAGGTAATCTTGTCATCACGAAACAGCCTATGCAGCAAGACATCTAATCATAATTGAAGATATCCGACTTGTCTGGAATCCACAGCAAGCGCTCCAGACGATGAACAACTCGGGCGCGACCGATGGCCAGTCTGTAATCCAAGAGCGACAGTATGTGGTTTAGTGAGTTAGTGGTTATTAGTGGAAAAGAACTTCAAATGATCACAGTTTAAGACAATCGGCATGAAATGTTTATAACTTACTATCCAACCCCGGCGTTCTCTGTGTATTTATTTTTTCTAATGTTGCCGTCCACCTCCTGTTTCTATTTTCTCCTGTGCTTCCCTCGCTCTCATCGCCCCCTTGACAAATTACATATATATCTGCCAACTCTTATGGACATCGCATACGAAATATTATATAGACAGTGAACATCATTTAGTGAACTAAGTTTCAACGGAATAAAACTGTAAATAGAGTGGAATTTTCACCTTGCAGAGGAGTGTGCGCCGATATGAAACTTCTTGGCAGATTAAAATGGTGTGCCAGAATCGGGATTTGAACCTGAGACCGTAATCTTTCGCGGTCAAGCTATGTCGGCACGCTTCACGCTCCGTCCTCACAACCTTACTCCAGCCAGCACCTCTTTTTCTAATTTCTAAACTTCACAGAAGGACCAACATTTCTGAAAGAAAGGATATATGGAGACGTGGCTTAGCCACAGCCTAAGGGATGTTTCCAGAATGAAATTTGCACTCCGCAACGAAGTATGCACTGATATGAAACTGCATGGCAGATTAAAACTGTGTGACGGAACTGGGATTCGAACCTGGAATCTTTGACTTTCGCGTACAAGCGATCTACAGTAATTTTTAAAATTTTTTTTTTTTTTCCTTCAGGTAGATTGATGCCTTGTGGTCTTTTTATTCGCGTTCAGGTTGATTCCTGAGCATTTGGCTCAATTTTTTATGAGACAGTGCGTTGAGCCCTTTGACCAAGCGCGCTGAGCCACCGCGCCTAAATATCACGTGAGCTATCCCGGTAGACGGTAGAGGTCTTGCACGCGAAAGACAAAGGTCACAGGTTCGAATCCCGGTTGGGGCACATAATTTTAATCTGCCAGGAAGTTTGAAACAGTAAGTAGCGTCTCCGTTGTCAAGTAGCTTCCACCATGCACCATACTAATTCTTACATGGAAACAGGTCTTTTGTTTTGCAGGTTAACTTTGTAAAATTTTTATCAAGACAGGAATAAATCGTAGTTAAAGTACCCTCTCGCATGTATGAAACAAATGTTTACTTAGACTGTGACGTTGCTCTGGTTTTAAAGATACTGTGTGCAAAGTTTCAGATGAGAACGGTATGGCAATGTATAAAATACGAACATGATGCTGTGATATCTCAAGCGTCTGTGTTTATTGAGTCATCTCCTAAACCAAGTGTCTTGAAATAATTTTGTAGGTACATTCATTGGGATAAATGGATACTGTTTGCAAAATATGTTTCACATACATTTAGTAGCAAAGAAGTAATAAATTTAAATGTGTTTATGACATATCTCCGGAATTGTCTTGTACAGTTAATTATGCCTATAACCTTCACGAAAGTGCAACCTATTTGTTGGCAGAGGTTCATCGCAATCGGATGAACGGTACGGCAGAGCATAAAAAAACGAACAAACAAACATTCTCGTTATCTGGTAAGCTATGCCAACGGAGAGTGATCTGTTTCAATCTTAATAAGCCGGCCGCGGTGGCCGAGGGGACTCAGGCGCTTCAGTCACGGTCTGCACGGCCACTACGGTCGGGTGTTCGAATCCCCCCTCGGGCATGGATATTTGTGCTGTCCTAGTTCGTAAGTAGTTCATAAGTCGTTTGTAAGTTTAGGGACTGATGACCCCGTAGTTAAGTCCCATAAGCTTTACAAACATTTGAACATTTTGAATCTTAATAAAAATACAAATCCTTTAGGTTGTTACGCCAAAATAGCTGATAAAATATATTTATTTTCTTTGACCGGTTTCAATGATTTAAATCATCATCTTCAGAAAAGGTCTTCGCTTAGGAGCACAAGTCAAATAGAGAGTTTCTCGCCGAGATGTAAAATGAATAACAAAGCATGGAAGACATATTAAAAAAATATGTTGAAACTCGCCCGCTGTTCTTTTGACTGTTAGGTAGCCGCGTTTGTGAAGGGAACAATTGACTGCTTGCTCACAAAATCTCATTACGGCGATATTCACACAGCGGCGGAAGTATACAGTTCCCTTAAGCAAAACTCTGATTCTATAAGTTAAGCAAACAGTTTTACCTTTACTGTAATCTTTAGAGGAAACTGCACACAATTACATAATGATCCACAGTCATCTAAATCAGAAATCATAATTGTTGGCAACGGAAACGCAAATATTGTCTCCTCCAGAAGGGAGCAGCGACAGAAGATAAATGAACAAATTACCCCACATTAATCCAAAATAAATCATAAGGGGAGAATTTAAATTAGCACAAAAGGATTATAGTTTAACAAATTAATTTATTGTTCAAAACAAGAACAACAAGGAAGGAAGTCCATTTTTTTAAATACAATAAAAACACACCTTACAAAATATTCAAAATAGCCACAATTACATGTCCCTAAAATTGCCCACCTGCAAAGTTGAGTACAGGTTAATTACGATCACGTTTCATAGGGAAGAAACGAAGGAATTGCAGCACATTTACCCACATATTCATACACCAAGCCATGCAGGTACTTACCAAGCACATGACAACAATACACCAAGACGACAGTTAAGCGATGTGGAGAATGCAGGTTGAAGGTTCTCTCACGCAAATGAAATAGAACTTCGCTTCCCAAACGTGTCAAGCGAATGGCTTAGGCTCATGATCAACTATCATAAACAAACGCACTTGGTTTAAGACCATAAAGTGTGGTGTACAGATGGAAGTTAAAGTTTCCCTAGAACTTCTCACTATACATTAAATCAAGATTTCATTAAATAATATTTAAAAACGGACGCTCTGGTGTTCGTTTAGCACAGGGAGCAGATAACTACAGAAGGTTAAAGTTGTTACATCAATACAACACTCTACTAGGTCGGAACACAAAATATGCAAAAACTATTTCGAAGAGAATAAGATTGCGAAATATATCGTGTAACCATTCTTTCTGATCAGAGCAATGATATCTGTTAGATAAGCAAGGTTACAGATTGCTACAGCACAATACAGAGTTCGGTCACAAAAATTCAGATAAGTGAAATAATTCTATTTCATGAAAATTAAAAACACTATAGACGTCGTGCAATGGTTCTTTCTACACAGAGGAAAAAGATCTATTTAATGGTAATAACCACGACAGGGAACACGCTAATCGGGGCACACATGGACCGACAAGTACACAGATTACAAGTTCGAATGGACAATTTTCGGGGAAAATTATCACGCTACACTCACTAGGAAACACCTTAGCAAATTAGCTATACAATTATTAACCACTCATGTGCACTGAATGATGGAAAAGCTGAAGGCTTAGTCTGATATCGTCCACATATTCTGTCCACAAAGTACGAACAGTATAGGCACCGCGAATCCCCGAAAATATTAGAATTCAACTACGATAAGAACACAAAAGACATTGAACATATTTAAACAGGCAAAGAAGTGATTCAAAAGTTATAAAGTGCAAGAACTATGTTAACGAAACACCATCAGAGCCTCGGTATCAGATTCCAGCAAAAATCGACATAAAATTAGCAATCCTGTAGGAAATTAAGCAAAATCTCACTACTACACATAGTGTAGCTGCTACTCCCGGAATTAAACTCGCCACAAGGCCACAGCAAAACCAAACCCAGAGGTACTTACGTTACCAGGAACCAAGAAGCGAATCAATAGCTCTCCTCACCACTGCTTAGCCGTTACCGAGCAGGGGTAATGAGGGGAGCCCAGATAGCGTCACTGTGCTTCAGGCAGGTAACCTGACCAACCCCCAGACAAGGAGGTTAAGAGCAAGCTACATTAGGAATCTCTGCTAAGACTGGGTTCAGCTCAGCAGTTGGCAAATCTACCTCTCGCCCAGAGACATTCAACACCCAGAGTTTGAAAGAAACGATGACACAAAACAGACGAGGCGTGCCTAGCACTTCCTAAACTTTCTTACATACAAAGTTTCATTCATTCTGTGGAAGCGAGGGTCAGTGGGAGCACATCACACTAATACATATTTGGGGACTCATGTACAACAGACAGAATTTTACATACAGATAAAAATAAATCAGTATATAATGCCTGGTATCTCGGATATTACGAGTGGAGTGTCTTGCTACACTAAAAAAAAAAAAAAAAAAAAAAAAAAAAAGCTCATCAACATTTGTTCATGGGGAGTCAATTAAATGGAACACGTTATGTGGACGTGTTTCAACGTCACCAAAATGGATCGTCATCTATTACATTAAAAGAATTTATGAAAACTGAAGTCAGTCGGTCAGACCAAACTACCCAGACGATTTCCTTCATTTTTGTTTCAAACAAAAGGTACTCATCCACAGATTTGTCATCAAATATCATAATTAACATAAGTCTCTCAATCCTTTATTTTTATTGAAACACGGTATCCTTCTGTCCTTGCATTGAATATTTTAAGCCATGGTGGAGTAGCCGAGCGGTCTAAGGCACTTCGGTGTGGAGCGCGCGGTTGCTCGCCGTCGGAGGTTTGAAACATTTCTCCCTCTTTTTTTAATTTTATTTTAATTTAAATTTTTAAGTCAGTATAAATTTTTGCAAGTTAATGTGAGCACAAAATAGAATAACTGTAGAGTGGTTGGGAGAAATATTTCAATACTGGTTACGTAGCAAAGCTATCTATCTATTGAAATGAATCTACTATGCTGTACTTTTAGAGAAATTAATGAGCTACGCACCAAGAAAGTAGTTAAAATCCTTTTCTAACCTGGCTGATACTGATAAGCAACGTGAACCTAACTGTTGGAGACATTAGCACTATTGCAGATTTAGTGACTAAGTTTGCGGCTAGTTGATCTGTTACTAATCGAAAATGGTAAGTCGCTCGTAATCTCAGGGTCGTAGTTAGAATAATTATTTAATAAAAGAACGTGATAAAAATGAGTACTGTGGTACACATCTCCAACAATTAGATTCGTAAATCAGTGTAATTCATTATTCTTTTGTCCTGAAAAATAAGTTGCATCACAGTTAAATGAAAATGTGAAAGGAAAAAATAAGGTTCCAATCTCACTACAAATAAGTACTCGGACAAATTTCGGTAAACTCACGAAACAATTATTATTAAAATAAATGAAGCATGTCTACATATACATCACATTCAAAGTTCAGTTACCTTTGCGAAATCTGATTAAATTCATACAGTCAGGATCTGGTCATAAATTCAGTACATCATTGAGATATATCGTACGGACATTTTCACAATTCATCAGGTCATACAAGCGTAATATGGAAGAGAAGTTTACTAGACGAGAGTATAATGCAGAAGAGAGAAATGGCGTCACTACTCCTTTCTTTCTTTCTTTTTTTTTTTTTTTTAAATGATACGAAATTACAGGAAAAATATACATATATAAGCATAATTAATTTAAATATGGGCAAATAAATATTGTTTTGTATGCGGAGGCGCATGTAACACTACAGGTTCGAGTCTACCCTGGGGCATGGGTGTATGTGTTGTGCTTAGGTTAGTTTACCTTAGTTTAAGTAGTTTGTAAGCTACGGACTAATGGCCACGCAGTTTGTTCCAATAGATTTACAAACATTCATTCCAATATTTTAATCGGTTTGTTTTACGATATCATCGAAATCGGTGAAGGAAAATAAATAGATTTAATTAGCAATCTTGGCGTAACAACCTAAAGAATGTGTACTTTTGTAAACAAACATTCATTTTATACATATAATTACGAGTTCCCTGATTGTAGAATTTCGTTTAGAGGTGTATCACATCACCGAAAAAATAATACTGCGTCTATGAGAAAGAACAATTCTCACAAAATTGGAATTGATGAGTAGTGTCCGGCCACTGCGCAGGGCTGTTTCCCTGCTACCGACCTGGGTACTGTCTGACGTCACAAAGCATGGCCGAGGCAGCGTCCGCCCCCACAAAGGAAAATTATGATCGGGAAACGCTTTCATGCAGATGAGGCGATATGACAGTCGTTATTTCTCTCTCCCTTTCGTCAATAACCTAGTTGATAGCCGCTATAAAAGTGACGTCAGATCGCATTTTTACCCTTCGTCGAAGCTTTCGAATAAGTTATTACATGAGGATCACACTTTCAATGAAATAAGAGAGTCATAAAACGAAATTATTTTTAAATCTATTGTATATCTACGCATTTGCAGATAAAATAATCATTGGTATCTGTTGGACTGAATTCTCTAAATATTTTTACACGCCTTGATTCGCATATTTTCTAAAGGTTTTCTAAATCATTTGGAATGAATCAACAGACGTATGACTGGATGAAAATCTTTGACGAAAGAATGTAGAATTTGAGTTTAAACACATAGATAAGGCAGTAGGACATTAATTTGAGATTTTCGTCGTCTGCTGAATAATAGTGACGTACTCGAGGGATGTTGTAACTTATTCTACTATTTTTCCTGTAAGTCGATAACTTGTCAACTGTCGTATACTTTGGAGTATGAAATTGCGTATCAATCCTCTCAGTCAATGATCACGCAATGTCTCGGTAGCCTAAGAAACATGGCAGAATTTCTTGCAGGGGTTTCATAAACTAGTTCGTTTCTACCACGTTTACAAGAATTTACAGCAAGGCACTTCGGGTGTTTGCACAACATCGAGGACTGATGCCGGCGTCAGAGCACATCGCTTCATCGCTCACCAGTCGGCCAGTGCCGTAACCTATCGTGTAATCTTTACCTACTAGTGAACACTATACTACGCACGTGCCTGTTCTTTTCTATTATTGAAAATGAAGTGTACTTAAATTAGTTACAAGTGTGTTGAGAGACTAATATTGGGTGTTGAAGTGTTTTGTGAAAAATAACGATTTACTGTGCCGAAAGCAAGTGTCATTAACCACGTCATATAACGAAATATGCTACAAATAAGCTTCTATTCATTTTCCCCCGAGGGGTCCCACAGTTCTTTTGTGGGTATGTGTATGTGGCGCGCATGGGACCCCGGGCATTGCAGCCTTTCTTGCCATTATCACAGGGTGCTTTATCTCTCCCAGTTCCCCTCTTCCCTTTCGTAATTCCTCGCCCTTGGGGTTTGATCTCCATCACAAAACCATAGTTAACGCTCTGAGCAGTTATGTCCTCAGCATGTGTAGCCAGTCTGAGTGTAGGATGTCTGTTATGTACCCTTATGGTTGAGTCCCCAGGTACCAGAGCTGTAACCTGCCCATGCGGGCCAAGGAATCTATACCCATCCTCATGGGGTATCAGGACTCCCAGCAATGGCCATCATGCCAGGCGGCCTTTGCTAAGACTGGGTGGCGCCCATAGGGAGAGCCTCTCATTGGAGTGGGTGGTACCAGGGTGGAATTTCGCACCATTGCGAACTGGCCGTACAACGCCTGCTCTGGAGAAAGGAATGGGGCCCTTAATGCGGTTAGTTCAGATAAGAGGACCTTCTCATTCCTAGTTACCCTTTGGGAGGAAGGCCAGGCAGGTCGTTTTGATGTGAAATCCTTTCCGGACTACTTGGTCTGCACCAGGCACTTTCACCGCCGCGAAGACGCTGCTTTTTGTAGAACTGGTCGAGGACAAATTTGGTGAAGTTCACCCGTTGACTAAGATGCGCTCAGGCTCCCTGCTCATGAAGACTGTATCTGCTGCCCAATATGTTGCTCTGTGTGCCTGCGAACATTTTGGTGACATTCCAGTGTCTGTAATCCCTTACCATCTTTAAATTTGGTTCTGCGAGTTATTTTTCATCGGGACCTACTACTTCAAACTGATGAAGAACTTTGGACTATTTGGAAATGCGATGTGCCCAATTTGTCCTAAGCTTTCAGAAAGGCCCCAAGGATAATAGCATAGATACTGGCTCCTTTATCTTGGACTTTAAGGAGGACACACTCCTAGATGTGGACTCCCACTCCATGTTTCAAATGTTTGTATAGCTTATGGGACTTAACTACAGGGTCATCAGTCCCTAAACTTACAAACTACTTATGAACTAACTAACACTAAGGACGGCACAAATATCCATGCCTGATGGGGGATTCAAACTCCCAACCGTAGTGGCCGTGCAGACCGTGACTGGAGCGCCTCAGTCCCCTCGGCCACCGCGGCCGGCTCCACTCCATGAAGGGAAACCCTGTGTTCCACCTCTCGTCAACTGCCATCAACACTTCTCGCTCTGGTGTATAAAAAGAAGATACAAGAGTACAATTCCCTTGAATGCATAACATCTACATCTACATCTACATACATACTCCGCAATTCACCGTAAGGTGCGTGGCGGAGGGTACACTGTACCAGGAGGCCTGCCGAAAATTCAAGCGTCTGCATCCTGTGCAAAAGTTATGTACCTTTTCCTCTGATATCTACATCTACATCTACATACATACTCCGCAATTCACCGTAAGGTGATGCCTATATGCCTCCGTACGAGCCCTAATTTCTCTTATCTTGTCTTTGTGATCTTTACGCGAAATGTAAGTAGGCGGCAGCAAGATCGTACTACACTCAGCTTCAAATTCCGGTCCTCTAAATTTACTCAACAGAAATTCGCGAAAAGAACGTCGTCTTTCCTCCAGCGATCCCCAACTGAGTTGCCGGAGCATTTCCGCGACACTCGCGCATTGGTCGAACCTACCGGTAACAAATCTAGCTGCTCGCCTCTGAACTGCTTCTATGTCTTCCTTTAAACTGATCTGCTGCGGGTCCCAAACACTTGAGAAATACTCAAGACGTGGTCGTACAAGCGTTTTATACGCGGTCTCCTTTACAGGTGAAGTACATCTTCCCAAAATTCTCCCAATAAACCGAAGACGGCTGTCCGCCTTACTCACAACTGTCCTTACATGTTCGTTCCATTTCATATCGCTCTGCAATGTTATGCCTAGATATTTGAACGACGCGACAATATCAAGAAGCTCACTACTAATGCTGTATTCGAACATTATAGGATTGTTTTTCCTACTCATGCGCATCACCTTACATTTTTCTACATTGAGAGCTAGTTGCCAATCTTCGCACAAACTACAAATTTTGTCTAAGTCATCCTGTATGCTATTACAGTCAGTTACAGACCACACCCTCCCATACACCACAGCATCATCAGCAAACAGCCGCAAATTACAACTTACTCTGTCCATCAGATCATTTATATAGATATAAAATAATAGCGGTCCTATCACACTCCTCTGGGGCACGCCTGACGATACACTCGTCTCTGATGAACACTCGCCGTCGAGAACAACGTACTGCGTTCTATTACTTAGGAAGTCTTCCAGCCACTCATAAATCTCTGAACCTATTCCATAAGCTCCTATCTTCGTTAGCAGTCTGCAGTGTGGCACCGCGTCGAACGCCTTTTTGAAGTCGAGAAAACACAATCCGCCTGTTGCCCTTCATCCATGGGTCGCAAGATGTCATGTGAGAAAAGGGCAAGCTGAGTTTTACATGAACGAAGTTTCCTAAACCCGTGCTGATTCACAGAAAGAAGCTTTACCGTTTCAAGGAAATTTATTGTATTCGAACTGAGAATATGCTCTAAAAATCTACATGAAACTGATGTCAACGATATTGGCCTGTAATTGTGTGGGTCAGTTCTCTTTCCTTTCTTATAAACGGGAGTCACCTGCGCTTTTTTCTAATCACTAGGAACTTTGCGCTGAATTAAAGATTCGCGATAAATGCAAGCTAAGTAGGGGGCCAACGCCGCAGAATAGTCTTTTTAAAACCGAACTGGTATTCCATCCTGACCAGCAGTTTTTTCGTATTTAGCTCCCTCATCTGCTTCTCTACACCGGAAATACCTATTACTATGTCCCCCATTTCGGAATTAGTACGTTGATCCTCCTGCGTGAAAGATTTCTTAAAGGCTAAATTTAGAACTTCAGCTTTCCGTTTGCTTTCTTCTATTACTGCCCCGGAATGATCAACGAGTGACTGGACAGTGGGCTTTGATCCGCTTATCGATTTTACATAGGACCGGAATTTTTTCGGGTTCTCGGAAAGATCTTTTGGTAAGATATGGCTGTGATAATTATTGGATGCTTCGCGCATCGATCTTTGTATTGACGCACGAATCTCTACTAACTTTTGCCTGTCATCATTTGCGTGTTCTTTTTTGAATCGAGAGTGCAAGAGTCTTTGCTTTCTCAGCAGCTTTCTAACATTATTATTATACCACGGTGGCTCTTTTCCATCCTTGATCGTCTTTACTGGCACATATTTCTCTAACCCTTTATTTACAATGCACTTAAATTTAGTCCACAATTCCTCTACATCCATAGTCTCGGAATTAAACGATGTCCATTCGTTTTCTAAGTGCGATCGTAACATTTGCTTATCGGCTCTTCCCAACAAAAACACGCTCCTAGCCTTCTTGATTGGTTTATGAAATTTGGTCATCATTGACGCTATGACAATATCATGATCACTAATTCCTGTCTCTACACAGACATCGTTAAAAAGGTCAGGCCTGTTCTTGGCTGTAAGGTCTAAAATATTTCCATTGCGGGTGGGTTGCCGGTTTAACTGCTCAAGACAGTTTTCGGAGAATGTGTCCAAAAGTAGCTCGCAAGACTGCTTGTCTGTACCGCCTGAAATGTAACTAGCGAGGTCCCAATCTATACTCTTAAGGTTGAAGTCACCCCCGACTAATATTACATGGCCCGTATACCTATGCACTACCTGGTGTAGACATTCTTTGAATGAAATCAGTAGATTCCATGCCACGTCGTATTATGGCTGCTCTGTGCGTTTGTGTGGTCCCTACACGATATTAGGTAGGTGTACCGGTTTCTTTGGATCTTTGATTATGACATATACCATGTAAAGAAGAGAATCAGGCACTATGAACTCAGTTAGACCTTATGTCCTGCAATGTGTGTTTAACAAACTGGAATATGGTTTAGACGCGAGAACACACAAATGAGCGTCACATCGAAGTGCAGTAGACAGGCATTAAAACTTGGAATTTCTTTCATTTGGTGAAAGTTTCACTCATGAAAACTGCCGAGGTCTTAGAGTGATACTGTTTATGATTCAAAACCCTGCTGCACATAGACATCACTGATGCTGTTGCTGCTGCTGTTGTTGTTGTTACGGCGTCGTCGTCGTCTGCAGTTGAAAGACTGGTTTGATGCTGGTCCCAACGCTTCCCAGTCCTTTGCAGGCCTCAATGCCGATTGTGAACAGCAACTTACAGCCTTCTAAACCTGCTTTCTGTATTCGTCTCTAGGTCTCTCCATGTCATTTTTACTACATTTACTTCCCTCCATTGCGGAATTAACTGTTCCTTGATGTTTCAGAATGTCTCCGACCCATCGATTTCTTATTTTAGTCAAGTATGGCAGAAACGTTTCTCCCCAATTCTGTTCAGTTATGCCATCTACCCTTCTTATATTTAGTATTCGTCTGCAGCACTTTTCAAATGCGTTAATCATCCTTCTGTGTGAACTCCTTATCGTCCACGTTCCACTCTCATACAATGCTACATGTAATACAAATGCTTTGAGAAAGGGCTTTGTAACATTTCAATTTTTGATGTCAACAAATTTCGCTTCTTCAGAAATGGTTTTCTTCGCATGGCATTTTATACAAGGTATGTCCATATAGTAAGTTGAGTATATAAAGCAAACGTGTACAGATATAGGAAAATATTTATTGTACAAGAAACTAAAACTGTTAAACTACTTTTCTGCATAGCTTCTGAAATTTTGTAGGCAATTGTCATAGCGTGGCATAAGGTTTTGTATGCCTTCTTCATAGAAGGTTGATCTGTGTATTCAACCGTGTGGTGTCGTGTTCTTTCAGCTCATCATCGTTGAAGAGTTGACCACCAAGGTCAGATTTTAGGTTTAAGAGATGAAAGTCGCTAGGAGCGAGGTCCGGGCTGTAGGGAGGATGGTCAAACACGTCCCAGTGAAATACGCGTAAGAGTTATTTGGTCATTCGCCGTGTGAGGTCGGGCATTTTCGTGGAAAAAACACCACCTTTTGACAGTATTCATCGGCGCTGGTTTTGTATTGCGCGGCGCAATTTCGTAATGGTCCCGCCGAAGTAACTGTGTGCATTAATTGTTTGGCCTCGTGGTAAGAAAACAAATCAGGAAAATGCCTTTCCTGTCCTAAAAAACGGTACACATGTTTTCGAGGTGTCCAGATTTGCTATGGTTTAACCTTCGTTGAGGAGGAAGTGTGCCTGTATTCCATAGGTTGGTTTCTTTTTCTTTCTTTTTTCAGGGGTGTTCTACGATATCCAAGTATCGTTCATCGGTAGCCACAGGCGGGCGTTCGTCCTTCATCGATCACGTCCTTCATTGAACAGTATGACCCAACTTCTAACCATTGAATCGTATAGCATTTTGTCCGTAAGCCGCGCAGATTTGCCAATGAATTTTAGTTGTTTCACTTTCTTTGCATTTAGAAAACGAATCACAGATCTGATTTCGCAAGTGGCGGCATTTTCAATCACGGCCGACATTAAATGAAGCACTGCAAAGCACACGTCTGCAGCAGCGATCTGAAAATGGCGTACATGTCTTTCTTCCTGAGTCAGAGTAAATGCCGTGCCTGCTCGGAATTACGATGATAGTGCTGCCGTGGATAGAAATAGAAACGGCACTCATTTTGTGGACGACCTCTTATGTCGTTTACTTCGGCAATCGCCGGCCGCGGTGGCCGAGGGGACTGAGGCGCTCCAGTCACGGTCTGCACGGCCACTACGGTCGGAGGTTCGAATCCCCCCCCCCCCCCCCCCCCCCCCCCCCCGGGGCATGGATGTTTGTGCCGTCCTTAGTATAAGGTAGTTAATAAGTAGTTTGTAAGTTTAGTGACTGATGACCCCGTAGTTAAGTCCCATAAGCTATACAAACATTTGAACATTTTGAATTTACTTCGGCAATCAGAAGTTATTTCGTTAGCCCAGTAACAAAACGTTGCCGACTATGGCGCACAGTTTGGTGTAGGGATGGGCAAGAAATCACGCATTCATTAGAAATCACGGTGATTGGGAAGTAGCTGTTTTCACGGTCGCGGCGATCTGGTATCTGGCCGCGATTTCATTCACGGTTAAGTAGCGAAAAGCAGGTAGTTCAGCGAATATCAGCTAAAGAGCAGGTAATAGTAGCGAACAACAGCCAACGGCAGGAGCCATCCGTTGACTGAAATCTGTACTAATATCACAGTAGCAAGTAGCGGGTATACCAGCAAATCACCACTAAGTGAAGAACGGGTATAGCAGCGAATCGCCGATGAGCGAAGACTGGGTGTAGCAGTTAATAGCCGATTAGGTACAGTGACCATTGGGCATACACTTGTGGATTTCTCATATAAAATCGCCAGGAACCAGGGACAGATTCTAAACTGATAAACGTATCTCGTCCATATTTGAACTGAAAAGCAGTCTCTGTTCACAAGCACAACTTTCATAACAACGAAGAGACGATAAATTAGTTACTGGCAGATGAAACATTATAACAGTACTATCTAACTCAATTTTTGTCAGTTCCATGGTACATCAAACAAGTCGCGGGCATTACAGAAGTAGCAGGAAAGCCAGAAATCGCTGCGATTCAATCCCTGAATAGCGGGAGTAACAGAAATCGCAGAGGGATGCATTTCGTAAATTCCTCACACTGCTTATTCTTAACCGTGATTAATCACGGCGATTTAAAAGTAGCGATAACGGAAGTAACTGTTATCGGAAAACCGCTCTTAAGCCCATCTCTACACTTTGGTGGTCCCTGGTCTCTGCAGCCGCCCTTAGCCGCTGTCGCCGCTGCGGCCACTACATTGTAGAGCCTTGTATTGGGAGAGTAGCGTCAACCTTCTATGTGTGGCTTGCCGACAACCACCGGCTGCTATTGGTCAGTTGAGCGCGGGTGGGGCACGTCCGCCATTTTAGGCCTAAGCAGTCCATCAGCGTAAATGGCACATTTCACTTAACTCCCTGTTATTTTAGCATTTAGAGGTGTTAGAAATCTGTAGACTCATTGCGTATTAAGAGCTTTACGTAGCATATTCCACTTTTATATATGGTGAAGAATGCCGCAGTGTTGTGCAGTGAATTCTTATACTAAGACAGTCCAAGGTTTCCGCATTCCACAGGGCGAAAGGAATGCTAAAAGACGCGAATTGCGGGTACATCGCATTGGAAAAAAAGATGCATTTCCATACGAGAATGCAAAATTGTGTAAAGTAAACAAATTTGTATTGAAATATCGAGTAAACTTCTAGCTTCATCTGTTTCTTGCGAGTAATGTTGGCCGGACAATCATGTAAGAGAGATATTTTTAAAAGATACAAATACGTGAAAATCTAACAATCTGCCGTATTTGACGAATTTCGCATTTATACGGAATATGACGAAAGTCTGGACAGTAAATGAAACCGCACATTACATATATCTCCAAAACTTGAATTTTAAGATAAGGTTTTTACTAAAGTACCCAGCAGTGTGATAACAATGTATAAAAACTTAACCCTTCCCAAAATGTTAGCTCAATTAATGTTACGTGGTAGCACACAACACAACATTTGTAATTTTCCAATTTTATTCTTTTCCTTAGCAGCCTAAATAACTAAACGACATATTTGTATTTTAATAAGTACCAGTACTTTAAATGAAATATGTTAACTCTAACGACTTAAAGTCTCTTATCATTAGTACGTATGTTACTTTTGACAAAACTTTGCACGAAACAATTTTACTAGTTTGCTCAAAAATAAAAGGTCTTGATCTCAGATTACGATTTTTTCCTTAATATTCGCAGTACAGGTGACAAAACGATTAAAAACATTTGTTCGTTGTTTACTTAACGTACTTTCATACCACGTCGATGTTCAGACCGGTTGCCTTCATCATAACTGCTAGTTTAACAGTGCTGGCCATAGGCCTACAATGGCGGCGCCCGTCTGGTTGGCGGTACTCTCCCAACACAGGGCTCTACTACAGCGGCTGCAGTGTTGGCGGCTGTGGCAGCACACGCCCTCGCCACCTGCTCTGCCCTGCTGGCTGCCAGACTGCATCAGGCTGGCCGCTGGCCCGCCTGGGGTCGGGTCGCGGCCCTTTGTGCTGGCGGTGGCGGCCGCTTTGTGGCGCCAGCGGCGTGCTGGCGCCAGTAATCAGCGCGCCACAGTTTACAGCTGTTTACAGCCACTGCGCCGGAAACGCGATTTCGCGCCGGTCCCACGGGCGCGGTCGCGCGTCCACACGCGACCGGCGTGTTTTCGAACCGGCAGTTGTGCGACGCGCCTCGCGGGACGCCAGTCCTGCGGTGCCTCGTTCGACGACAATCCGGCGTTTAATCAGAGCGTCACCTGTCGCCGATGAACAGAGTCGCACCGGGTCGAGTAAAAGGAGGCTTCACTGACGACAGACGCGTTTCTGACGCAGGGTCTACGCCGTACATCAAAATTGACGAAACTCCGCAATCGTCTCACACTGGTGTCGGTGAATCTCAGAATTCGAGCCAAACGTGCCTGCAAACGTTAGTCTGTAACAGTGCAAAACCGCAGCGCCGTGTGACGCACCCATCAGCACAGCTAGGTGTCAACACTCGTGAAAAATAAATAAATAAATAAATAAATAAATAAAAATAAAAATAAAAGTAAAAAATAAATAAATAAATAAAAATTAAAAAAAAAAAATAAAACACGCTCTCGTGTTTTACATCTCTCTTTACGTTTTCCATGTTTTTGTGTCCCAGCCTCGTCGCCGCTTTTGTATCTCGTTTTCGTCGTAGGTGTCGGTGGCCGAGTAGAAAGAGACCGACACAGGAATAAAGGGTGCACGCTTGTGCAGGTAGGAGGTGACCAGCCAGTGCGACAGCAGAAACTAGAAACACTAGAGTAAATTAGAACGAGATATATATTTCTTAGAGACTTAGTAATACTTAACTTTTACATAGTTCAGTACTGCAGAATGCTGATACATAGTTGAACTAGAGGCCTGGCTAGTACCTATCCGATAGCCAAGTCTTCACTGGTGCCTATCTGATTCCGAAGTGTTGACTGGTTCCTATCTCAGTCCCAAGTGAACGATGTCGTTCAGTGGTGGCCACGAGCGGAGTTCTAACAGAGGGCTCTCGTGGCTGCGTCGTAAGAACGCCGCGCCGTGCGTGCATGGCGGCGCGCGGCGAAAGTAGGTGGCGCGCACTTTGGACTTGTGCGACACCACACATGTACTTATGTAATTTTTGAAAATATCAAAAAAAAATTTTTTAATTTTTTTTTTTTTTAATTTTCTTGTTCAAATGTTTGTATAGCTTAGGGGACTTAACTACGGGGTCATCAGCCCCTAAACATACAAACTACTTATGAACTAACTAATACTAAGGACGGTACAAATATCCATGCCCGAGAGGGGATTCGAACTCCCGACCGTAGTGGCCGTGCAGACCGTGACTGGAGCGCCTGGAGCGCTTGAAAATATCTATATAAAACAGTGTGTCCGTATGTTTGTGTGTGTGTTGCATACAATCAATAGCGTATCCAAGGGTGGGGGAGCGTCGGGTTGCAGCCCCCCACCCCAGACCGTCCTCAACCCCCCCCCCCCCCCCCGAGACCATGCTGCAGCCCCCCCCCCCCCCACACCGTCCTCGAAGACCCCCAGCCCATGCTTAGAGAAAGAGGGGAAAGAAAATAGAAAGGCGGAATACTGCATGGCGTCTATTTTTTTTACACTTATTGACTTCATAATCTTTATGACATTTTTTACAGGTAAGCTACAATCCATGAGGGCGGCCGCCTTAAGTATAAGAATCACGTACCATACATAGTACACGAGATATGACGTCATAAACAATGAGATGGACGAAAAACTCCTGCATTCAGTGACAATACTGCTCATTTTCTTCTAAACCACTGGACCGATTTCAACCAACTTGTGTACACACATTCCTTACCGTGAGGTAACAGTTGCTGCAGGGTTAAGAATAATGTACGACACATGGTTCAGAACATATGACGTCATAAACAATAGGAATCGCACAAAACTGCCACATAATGCGACGACACTTTATAAATACGCTATATGAGAATGAGAGTACTTAGCGACTTGCAACAAACTTTAAACATAATTTCAAACCTTAGGTAACTTTCACAACTATAGCAAAATGATGAAAGGAAAAAGTTTCTCGCTTAATACTTTTCCCCTGTTCATGGACTGAAACTACGGCTTTCGTAAGGCGTTATAATTTATACTTCCTACATTACAAATTGTAGCCGCAAGAAATTTTACAGACAGTATACACACATATAGCTGAATGTACCTGCTAAATTGTACCAAGTACGACACGTAGCTTATGAGATATGCGGGCATAAACAATAACGTTCGTGGAAAACTGACCCATCACGCTCCAAGTTTTAATCTATTACATTTTTACTACTAATTGCATTCCCGAGAGATTTTACAGACATATAGCCATTATACAAATGAGTATATACCTGAAAAATGGCAGGAATCAGTAAAAAAAATACCCAGGCAACGCCGGGATTTCAGCTAGTAATAATACAAAATAAATAAAATTGATATATAATAAAATAATAGAAAATCAAATTTATCATTTCATTATATTAACAAAACTCGGCCGAAAACGGTTAGTATGAGTTTTATTTTTACAATTTCTATTACTTTTCGGCCTTTGTGGAATATATTGTCGATGAATTTTAATTTCGTTAAATATTCATGCGTTTGGATGCCATGTGCAGAAATAAATGAACCATTCCGAATAATCATGAATCATGAATTCATGATCTTAATAAATATTTTATTTCTTCATAAAAATATATTTTCCTGCCTTATACTCATGCCTAGATTAAATATCAACGTCAAACCATTATTCGAACCTGTATTAAATCTCTTACAGAAAAATAATATGACGGTAGAGTTTTATTTAAAATTCTGTAATCTCTTTTGACGCCAACGTACAACCATTTGCGAAGCAATGAGACAAATCTCGCACTACATGTCACGTACAATTTCATGTAAGCACGACATGTTTCAGAACGACGTTATCCCATTCTCAACAACTATAAAATCTAGTTTCTTGTACTGGGGCTCGCAGCACATTTGATGTATCTGACACACACGTTATATTATAAATAAATCAAGGTACTGTTAATATCATAAATGGATTCTTCCGTCACTTCTTGGTAGAAAACTTGCATATTTTAGGTTGAAAACTTCAAACTGTTTGTGTTCTACTAATTTTTTGTTTATTTACAAACTAGTTTTCGGCTTATTAGGCCACCATAAGGAAAACTGTTGACAGGCGTCGACAAAGACGCTATTGCCTAGGTTATCAAAGATAGTAAACAAAGATGCAGCACACTGAATACCCGGTATTTGTATATGACATTTGTTGGAATCGCAAAAAATCATCTGTTGCCATGTAGGCTAATGTTTGCGTAATGAGTGGCCTTCTTAACATTTTTACAGTGTAATTTGCAAGTGGACAAGGTGAAACACAATACATACCAAATATTAGTGAATTAAAAACTATTTTAACATTATTGAGATTGTAGCATATGTTGGGATCATCACTTTAGGTGTACATTAAATACGTTTTCTACACTGCGTTTACAATTCACTTATTTGACAGCATCTGACAAGGTTCATACATTTAAATTACATTTCATGTTGCTGTACAATTATAGGTATTGTTTTGATCATAAAGTCTAAAAGTAAAAAAGGTAGGAATGGGGACTGTATGTGTGATATTAAGACGGTGTGTGGTAGGTAGCTGTTTTGATTACATTACGTGAACTGCAGCGAAGAAAGCGATTAAGGTAGCAGAAGCAACATGAATAAAGGAAGAATTCAATAAGTGGTACAGCATCAGGGATATTATGAGTACACATCTAAAAACTATACACATGAGAATCACACAGCTCCTAAGCCATCTGAGTTCGATGTTTTAAGACAGTGAAGTGCGTGAACAAGTAAGTAACATAAATGGAGGAAATGTTTTTACGCCAAAAACGTGATCGTAGTGTAGCCATAACCACAAAACCAAAACAAAACTTTTCAAATCGAGTGGTAAATCGTTCTAAACCAGCTCTTGCCACTAAAGAAATGGAAGTGCTAGGAAAAGGCTACAAATATACACCTCCTCATACTCCAACCAATAAACAACTGGATTTATTGAAAGTTCATATATAGTACAGCGCAAATAAACCAAACACAAGGTAAGTCACGAAATATAAACATATCTCTAATGTGACGTTCCTAAACCATAATCCATGGACCTAAACATAATAAAGAACTTAAAGAAAAAAAATAACACAGAACAATACCATTATTACCAAATAAGATAAATCCAATGCTATAGTCCTGATGGAAGAAAGTGATTATGTTGCGAAAGTGAAACAACTCCGCACACCCAATACTTTCCAAAAGATCCTACCAAAAACTTTAGTGATGAAATTAAAAACATAACCAAAAATGTAAAACCGGAATTTCTGAATATGAAGACAAGTATTTAGTAAAAATGATCCCAGTGGCTCCTGAATTGTGTGGATTTCCTGAATTACACAATGAAGGACATCCTTTAAGACTTTTGTACCAGCCTATACTGCACCAAACTACAAAATTACCAAGGAATTACGTTTATGCATCAAAATCAAAATAAAATTTAAATCTAAGTTTAGAATAATAAATTCTGTGGACATGGTTAACAAAATTAAAGATATGCCTATCCCACACAGCGTAAAATTAGTATCCCTTGATGTTAGCAACCTTTTCAGAAACATACCAATCAAAGACTGTCTTGATGTTATGACAGATTTACTTTACAGGCTAGGTGTCAACCCTGTATAAGTTGATGATATAAAACTGGCTACTCAAACATGCCTACAACAAAAATACTTTCAGTACCAAGGTACTATATATAGATTGATGGATTAGCAATGGGCTCCCCCCTCCCCTATCTCAGCCCCCTATTAGCTGAAATCTATATGAAAAACATTTTGTACATAATGAACACCTCAGTGATAAAGTTAAATATTGGTACAGATATGTGGATGACGTGCTGTGCTTGTGGACTGGCACTAAAAGACAACTCAACACCTTCCCAGAACATCTTAACTCTCATCACCAAAACATACATTTCACTATGGAGCTTGGTGAAAAATCCATCAATTTCTTGCACTTAAAACATATATATTACCACAAACAGACATATTTTCAAAATTTACAGAAAACCTACACCAACTGACACTGTAATACTATCATATTCACAACACACAAACATGCCGCCTTACACGATACATCGCCATACATCCATACCACTATCAAATCGAGATTTTCAAACAGAATTAAATACCATTAAATATACTGAAAGCAACAATGGCTATAGTCCTCAACTAAGAGATAACATTTTGCAAAGGAAACAAAGAAGGAAAGTCCTACCCTTCCTCTATCCCCCCACTTCAGAAACAGTCATCACTACGATCAACTGATGTACTATAGAATATTCAGGAAAATTATCTACCAAAATTACAAGAATTCTCAAATCCTGTAAATAAGGAACTTCATTTTATATAAAAGGTACTCCAACTCACATCCTATTCGACAGCAAAAGTACAAGGGATGCATTAAGTAATAAAGGGGTTTATAAAATCACATGCAATGACTGAAACAAACTGTATATAGGTCAAAATTGAAATTAGACTGACTGAACATGAATGTAGCTGGAGATTACAGAAGGCAGACTCCACCTTTGCTGAGCACGTTTTGAAAGAAGGACACAGCTACCAGGTCCTCACAGAAGTGCTTTACATAGCAAACAAAGGCAGGAAACTAAACCTGTCAGAAGCACTGGAAATAAACATTTAGCCAAAAATCTGCAGATAGTGCTAAATGACCAAGTACAGTTGAGCACATCTGCACTGTTAAGCTTCACATAATGTAATCAAAAGAGCTACCTACCACAGACCATTTTAATATCACGCATACCGTCCCGATTCCTACCTTGTTTACTTATAGACAAATGCTCAAATGATTGTTAAGCTTAAGGGACTTAACTGAGGGGTCGTCAGTCCCTAAACTTAGAAACTACTTATGAACTACCTTATACTAAAGACGACACAAACATCCATGCCCGAGGGGGGATTCGAACCCCCGTGCAGACTGTGACTGGCGCGCCTCAGACCGCTCGGCCACTGTGGCCGGCTACTTTTAGACTTTAAGATCATTCTACAATAATATGAAATGTAATTTAAATATGTGAACCCTGTCAGATGCTGTCAAATAAGTGAATTGTAAACGTAGTGTAGAAAACGTATTTAATGTACACCTTCGTGACGGTCTCAACATAAGCTACAGTCTCAATAATGTTAACATAGTTTTTAATTTACTAATATTTGGTATGTATTGTGTTTCACCTTGTTCACTTGCAAATTACACTGTAAAAATGTTAAGACGGCCTCTCATTACGCAGACATAAGTCTACATGGCAACAGATGATATTTGCGATTCCAACAAGTGTCATATGCAAAGACCGGGTATTCTGCGTGTTATATCATTGCTTACTATGTTTGAGAACATAAAAAATAGCGTCTTTGTCGACGCCTCTCAACAATTTATCTGATGATGGCTTAATAAGCCGAAAACTAGTTAGTAAATAAACAAAAAAGTTAGCAGAATAGAAACAGTTTGCTTGTTTTCAACCTTAAAACCAGGTAGCTGCTCAATAATGTTTATTATTTTATAAGTGCACGATAGATCTATTTTGGTATTGTATTGCTATTGTCAACCTCCTGCGAAATATAATGAAGAGCGTTGATATCGATCTAGTTACAATCAAATTATGATACGATGGTTTTATAATGTTCTCAGACATTAGGGTGTGATCTAATGTGCATAACGCATCTTGTGCTGACGCTGTCGTTAGATACAAACGTATCAAACTCTTCTATAGAACATATGTCATCTATAAACATATATCACCTTTGTTGCGCAGTCAAATTGTTGTCAAACTAAATAATATATAAACAATAACGTAACCTCAGTCCACAATGAAAACAGTGAACGGAATCTATACTAATAATAAATCTGTAAATGTAGGCCAGTCGCTGTTCGATTCAGTCTTCAAAACTACTGGACGAATCATCATGCGGTTTTCACAGGAAACATGAAAAAACTTTGGGTCAACATACAGGCAAAGTGTTATCAAAATCAGGTCCCAAAAAAAGAAGAAAAAAGATTTCGTAATTTTAAGTGTTTTGAGTAATTGCAAGGGATTTTCACAGGTAACTTGAGCGTAGATCTGGACAACATATAGACTTCGTTTCATAAAAATCGGATCACGGGAAAAAAGAATGTCGTAATTTGAAATTTTGTATCTACGACCATCATGTCTGTCTGTATCTTTAAACACGTTTATCTAGAAAACTACTTGACAAATTTTCATGGGGTTTTCGCACGTAACTAGAGCATATCGTACGATTACGTGAAGGCTTCAATAATTAAAATCGGATCAGAGAATATAAAGATATCAGACATTAATCATTTTCTTAAAAGCCATCGTGTATGTCTTTTTGTTGAATGTAATCTTCAAAAATACTACACGAACTTTCATGGGTTACCACAGGTAAATTGAAAATAGTTCGGAGAGTAACAAAGGCTTCATGTAATGAAAATCGGATCAGAGGAAGGAAAGATACCGTAATTTGAAGTTTTATGTGCATACTATGCTTATAAGTATGGTGTAGTGCAGCAAATCTCCAAGAGTACGAACTTTAATCGGGTCTCATAGGTCAACTGACAGTAGCGTGGGGCATCATATAAGCTTCATTTCATCAGAATTGGATCAGTGGAAGAAAAGATATCGTAATTTGTAGTTTCTGGTGGATACTACGCCTGAATTGCAGTGTACTATAGCAAAGATCCGATAGGGGCGCTGTTACTGACATAGGATTAAAGCACTGTATAGAGACCCAGTGCTTTACATTGTATACCAAATAACTAATAGATGGCGATGCTGCGTGTTTTATTCACATAACTAAGATGTAATCCACTGAGAAAAGGTCTACGATTTTCCTCGCGGCAGCGGTGTAGTGTATTGATAAATCCTTTATGAAAAATCAGTCACGTACAATGAGGGGAATAATTCTTTGTCTTTATAATGAAATAAATAATGTTGTTCCAATCAGAAATTGAATGATCCCCCTAAAGCTAATATTTCGTTGCCAGCGTTAACATACTAAACCGCCGCGACTGCAAGTACATTTCCACGAAGGTACGACACAAAAAATAATAGCCATATCCCGCATGCCTTGCAATACCATGAAAAGAAAAAAAGTGCTCCGCGGGTATCATTTGAATTTAATGCACAACGACGTTCCTTTGTGCCTATCGATGTTTCCATTTACTAAGAATTCTTCGCAAGGAAACACGAATTATGTAGTTTCCTTTCTGATTTCGCTGCGTACTTATTACATCTTGAGTCCATTCCATTTAGTAATGCCTAGAAAACGGAGTAGTACAGTACAGAACAAATGGAGGCCCTGTTAGTTACGTAGTGCACCAAAGAACTAATAGTTAGCGCTGCTGCATTTTTTAATTAATCTTTGATTTCTTTTCGATGGTTATGCCATAGAACAGCAACGAACCACTAAAGGTGGTGTTAGTTTTGTAGTGCTGCAAATAAACAATACATGATCGTGTTGTGCATATTCCCTCAGTAACAGACAAGGAGGTTAGAATCTCATTTTGAATTAAGAGCTGCAATCTTATCTCTGCAAAACAAAGTAACAGGGAACAGCGAGCATAGAGTAGAAATATCTCTGGAGTGAGCATTGCATTCTGCGCATGTTCTCAACATTAAGCCACAGTCTAACATATACAGTCGCGACACTCTCGCAGATTTTTGTTATACACTGCGACAGCAGCGCTCCAAGCGGAGGGCAAGCTACTTTTATGAATACGATAGTGGATGAGTGCGAATAGTATCGTTTATATTGATTTTAACACATTTTATACATTAGGAAACGTATGTAATATCATAAAAAAGGTAATAACTTAAAAATAGCTCCACCTATGTGTTTCTTAGGTTTTCTAAGATCCGTGACAAGGATGGAAACGGTACATTGCGGCACAGTTTATTTAATGTTATCTTGTAACCCACAGGGTTATACTGAATAATTTAATTTACTATTAAGATAGAAAAAAATGCTAGGAAACACCGAATACCCGCCCTTTGGCAGAAAGACGTGTTTTTTCTTCTCAAGAACGTTAACGTTTCTCCATTCCGATCCCAGTGAAATCGGTAAGGGTGGAACGTAGGAAACGAATGTAGAATGCAATAACTACAGTATTTAACGTACCAAATCAGCACCACAACTGTAGCTGAAGGAAAACATCAGAAACGTGACAAGAAAACTGAAAAAGCAATCAAACTGTGTTCAACAAGGAAGAACCCAATTCCACAATTGTTGCTACAGCTTAACCATAAACGGCAAGAATCTTCAAGACATTGTCTTCTTAAGCTAAAGTAATCACACTCAAAAGAATATGCGATTATAATAAAGACGAGTGAAGCCTAAAAATGTGCGAATCATTAGACCCCATACCACTATGATACGTGTAAAAAAAACTCTTTGTCATAGTAAGAACAGACGAAAATAGAAATTTATGTTTCTATTATGTTTATATTCTACTTACTTTCAGCGGAATAAGCTGCAAATATACACATATTCGTAATTATTGGTTCATGACGAAGTTCTTCGTTATACCATTGAATCAGTTGAGTTCGACTGTTTTTACATTGATTTCCGTATGAAGTATGTCTCTTGATATATTACTAATGCTTGTAACACAAAAATTATATTAACTATTTCGTTAATTACGTACACAAATAATTATAAACAAACATCACTCTTTCGGCGGCTTACCCACCGCTAGGAGCGCTAGTGTCGTTGAACTGTCAGTTGGTAACAACTCTCACAGCAGCGAGTGTCGCGACTGTATATGTTAGACTGTGATTAAGCTGGAATTATCACGTGATCTGGGGACGACGCTGTACGTTAATTCACACTAAGTATCTCGTCATGTCATGTTAGGGTTTCTCGGTAGCAAAGTTTTAACAACATCGTCTTCTGGTGACTTGGAAATTTATTTTCGCCGCGCTCTGTAGTTGATTTTGTGCTTTTGTTGTTTCTTAATTTCAGTTTATGACTGTGATTTGCAAATGTAACATTACGAATTGATTTTTTTTTTCATTGAGTGTTGTTCCAGAAGCAATGTCGGAATGTCAAGTATCTCAAAATGAAAACTCACTGAGGTGAACAAAGCTGAGTTTTGAGGTTTTGATTTATGTGTTTGAATATTGGTCAATGGTTTCGCTAGAAAATTCATGTCGATAATCTGAAATGATGTTTTCCTTGTCAGTACTTTCCCACATACAACTGATCAAGAACGCGACCTTTACTATGGCTATTAAATAATTTCATAGTTGTTATTTTCTCAGATTTGATACTATACTCAAAATATTTTATCATGGATAGTAGTTATATCTCCACTTCCATTGATCGGTACAGAGCTAAGCAAGTTGACGTGACATGACGTAACGTACAACTTGACATGAGTGCCATTGTGAACCAGCCTTTGCTTATGCTCAAAGGTTATGTTGCGTGTGATCCATTTGTTTACTCATAATAAGAGGTGAATTACATTTGTTATATGTGTTACAGAATTTTTTTTGTAACCCATTCTTCCAATTGTCTCATTTTCTCTTGCTTGAGATTTCATCTGTTAATTACTAAGGGACTGTACATAGAATGTGCAATGTATATACGTAGGAGTGCTACCAGCACGTAAATATGAATGCCAGCTTCAAAAATAAATAAATAAATTGATTAATTAAATAAAATAAAAAATAAAAATAAAATAAAAGAAAAAACCGAAAAAAATAATGGAGAATCAATTCCGTGTGTAATTTTTCCAGACCCATTGAAAGCCAAGGTTTACTATCATGTCATTTTGCAACACCCTGGAATTTTGGTTGTGGTCCATTATATGAGGTTGAAACGGGATAACTCATTTGAGAATTGCTGAAGACAGCAAATCTGAATGTCGAATCAAGTTTGCTGCAAGAGATTAATGTATAGCATAGCCTATGTTCACAACAGAGTCGGAAACACTTTACCAAATTAGCACTTCTTTCATTTGCATATTGCTGCTGTAAAGTAAATAATCAATGCCTATCAATAAAGATAGAAAACGGCAAAATATGGAATGGCTTTGACAAGAGACTGGACTTTTCAACCTTTTAAATTGCTTAATGACTTTAACAATATGCTGCTCAAATTTTCATTTTTCACACTTTACAGGCAATAACATATCACTGACACCTGAACAGAGATACTGTTAAATTTTACTTATGGCCTCGGCTACTTAGTGTGGTAATGTTGGGAACAAAATGTTAACAATACGAGGATAATAAATCTGCTGGCCACGGATGAGTACATACAAGAATCTGTTGATCATAGAGCAGGAACATCATTAATTATTTATTTCACAGTCAACACGAAAAATGATTCCCTCTTATTCTATGTGATTGAGTTTTCAAACACCGTTACATGGTTATTTTATTTTATTTTTTTTTTTTTTTTTAAATCAAACATGTAAGCTTTGTTATCATTTCTGAGGTTCCAGAGCACAATACTATAGCAGTATTTTTTACAATTACAATAACAATTTTGGTCTGTTACCTGGATAACTAAAACAGACCTTTACAATCAATTATTATACATCACAAATTACACCACTGCAACTCATATTAATTTATCAGATTGTTAAATTTACAAAACAAAATACAGTAAAGTAAAGTAAAGTAAAGTAACAAAGTAAATTACACTACTACTACTAGTGGTGCACTGATTTACACTATCCATCTCATTTACACCACTGGATTTCTAGTCTAGATTGGATTTGGAAGGTAGCGAGGCAGCCAACACCAGAGAACTTATTCCAGTGACTTCTCTCTTATACCTTGCTCACGCAAGGCGGGAAAGTCGTCCAGCTCTTCACTCCTTGCCTCAACTAACCTTCCGGTCATATTCAGTTCCATCCGTGGTGCCAAATCGATGTTAGCCGGCCAGACGCCAGGGATGGTGATGTCAATCCGGTTTTAGGTACGCAGTATATTGCTGCCAATGTATGCCTCATAGAGGCATGCACGGCTTTTCTCTCCTGTTGTTTCGCAGCAGACTATACTCGATAGATCTGCTGCGCGTGGGTTGATACTTTCTCAGTTAGTATAATTAGGATCTCTACTAACTCATCATTCCTTATTATTTCATAGATGTCCCTGGTGGGTATGGCTTGCCTCTCTACAGAGGCAACTCGTGCGTGTACTGGGCACTCGAAGATTACGTGTTCCGGGCTGCCTATCTCAGCACCACATTCACAAACTGCATCAGGCCGTTTCCCTATTCGGCGCAAGTGCACCGGGTAGGGTCCGTGACATGTCAAAAAGTGCACTAATCCTTTAGATGGAAGAAATTTTAACTTCATCCTTTCTCTCACTGATGGTAGGAAGGAGTGTACGCGCCTGGCTGTTTCAGATGAATCCCAGTCCCGTTGCCAAATATCTGTAATGGCTTCGTTAATTTCTCTTTTATTTTCACAGACCCTCCCAATTATCCTTTCTACTTGAATGAAGTCGTGTCTTTTCAACCAATAGACCGCCGCCCTTTTCCTGATTATTAAATCAATAGGGTAAAGCCCCATAATCACCGTGAGCCCATACGTAGGTGTGGTCCCAAAAGCCCCAACCGATCTAATTATGATATTCCTTTGCACTCTTTTGACAGCCAACGAGGGCCTGACCAGTCTGAGCCTATGAGGCCAGGAGCTCGCACCGTACCCCATAATCGAGGCGAGTAAACTGTTATGATAAAATTTGGTTACACTTGGAGGCAGATGGAACCTCCTCTGTCCTATTGAAATTATTTTGTTATATAATGCTAAGGTTTTATTTGCAACTCGCTCGATATGAGCATCAAAGTGGAGTCTCTGGTCGAGATAGACACCCAGGTATCTGGCAACTGTTTGCCGGCCAATTCTTTCGCCTGCAAATCTTATGATTGGGTCTCTTTGCAAATTTCCTTTGAAGAGCATGTAATTGGACTTTCCTGGTGCAACTGATAGTTTTACCTTGTTGCACCAGCTCTGAATTATTTCCGTGGCCACTGAGGCTCTGTCCTCCATCTGACGTCTTGAGTTCGATTGAACCAGAACGAGAAGATCGTCAGCATAGGCTACTGCCCCCAGTATCCCCGCCTCTTGCTGCAAGTTGTTCAGCAGCGGCTCCATATTTATATCCCAGAAAACTGGGCCAAGAACGGAGCCCTGAGGGCAACCCTTGGTTACCCTCTTTGAGACGGTTCCACCTGGGGACACCAGCTCTACAAGTCTCTCCTCGCAGTAGGCTCTCAGACAACCATATAGTGAGCCAGGACACTCCATTTCCCTTAAGCGGGAAAAGAGCGCCGGCCACCAAAGGTTGTCGAAAGCCCCCGCTATATCAATCATGATCCCGGTAACATATGTACATTCCGATGAGTGGACAAGCCTGGCCACCTGATTTATGGTGTCCTCCGTGGACTTGCCCCTCCGGAAGCCATACTGCCACTCATTCAGACCACATAGGACTCGATGACTCGCCAATCTGTCAGAGAGTAATTTCTCAAGGAGCTTCCCCAGTATATCGAGAAGGCAAATTGGTCTGTACGATTTGGGATTTAAAGGGTCTCTGTCCTCTCCTTTGCTCAAGATAACAACATGAGCTCGTTTCCAACACCTAGGATATTCCCTCTGTATTAAACATTGATTATACAGTTCAGTTAAAACTGGAACCAACTTTGGAGCTAAATGTTGTAGCACTTCTACAGGAATCTTATCCGGTCCTGGTGCTTTCCCCCTTTTTAGGGATTGAATTTTCTCATTGATTTCTCTATACGAAAATGGGTATACCTGAATCTCATTAATATACGGCTGTCGAAGTTCCTCTCTTAACTGGGTTTGTTCTTGCGAGTCTTCCTCTATGACATCATCTGCCAACAACACTTCTAGTAACCTTTCAGCTGTGGTTCGCCAATCTGTTGTGGCTTCTTGACCACAACGCAGAGATGACAACACATTGGGGGCTCTAACGTTCCCTCTTACTATCTTATAGGGTATTCCCCAGGGGTCCAAGCACATGTTTTCCCTTACAAATTTTTCCCAGCTTCTGTGCCTAACTTCCTGGATTTTGGCTTTGTACTCTATTTTCTTACGTCTGTAAATTTCTAATAGGTATCTTCTCTGATCTGGGAAAAGACTTCTTTGATAACGTTTCCGCGATCGTCTCACAGATCGACGAAGGTCATCGATCTCCGTGGACCATGATAAAGAACTCGGTGCTGTCGACCTTCTCGTGTCCGGGACAACTTCCTCAATCACCCTCTGAATTGAAAGATAAAGTTCTTGCGCGTACGCGTGAACATCCAGGGGCTCTCCCAACTCTGGAGGATCAAAACGTTGGAGAAGCAAGTCCCAATTCGTTTTCCCAAAGTTCTTGACTAACTGCCACTGAGCCGGTTCAGAACCAATTTCTCCAATACTGAACTCTATAACATTGTGGTCACTATTGACCACTTTATCTAAAACTTTCCAATCATGGATTTTTGTCATAATACCTCCTGTGGCTAGTGTAACATCGATGTTGGATTCAACACCCGCCCTGTTACAAAACGTGGAGGGGTTACCCCCCTCGTTAAGAACATGCAGGTCCAGCTCCATGATTAGATCTTCAAGTAAAGCTCCTTTCTCATCACGAGTATTGCTAAACCAGATCAGTGACTTTGCATTTGCATCCATCGTTATTATAAGTTGCTTACCCACTAGTGCTCGAAAAATAGTTCTAACTTGTATTAGATAAATATCTATATCATGTGCATACTGACAATAAACATTGATGATATACCAACTACTATTATGAAGCAAAACTTGAATTACAACAATATGTTCATTACAAAATTGTGTCAGTTTGACTACTCTTATGGCTTTATTAAGAATGACGATGGATGCCATAGGCTGATCACCGTGCATTATGACTTGCGATGTAACAGGCATACTTGGGATCTTGCCCCTACAAACGTATGCTTCCTGTAGACAAAGAATATCTACTTCCTTGTCCTCTGCAACTTTTCTAATTTCATGCGTAGCAAGTTTACTACGCTGCGCATTTAATTGAAATATTTTTAAGGGCATAGCTGTGGATGATGTGTATGCACGTAACAGTCAGGAAACGATCGACATTGGTCAGAGACCAAGCGAACATAACCAATCACCATTTGTTTATGAATATTTCCAAGATCAAAAACTTTATCCTCCAGAACTGAGAAGGTAACCCTGGCGCCGTCCGGGTGCCCATAACGCACGAGCTGCCTCAACGCAGCAGTTAGTACATTGGGTTCTTCGAGTCTACTCATTCTGACTGCATCATCATATAATTCATACAACTTGCCAGGTGAAATTTTTACATTATGAGTCCCTGGCTGATTTACATTACAAGACTGATCTAAATCTTGCTTGGTGTCTTCTTCCCCAACATCTAGGACGACGTTTTGACCCGATTCGCCGTCTTCCTTCGCCTTCTTCTTCAACGAAAGTACCTTCTTCTTGGTTTCTTCTTCTTCATCTTCTTCTTTCTTCCTGGTCTGGATACCTACATTTATCCTTACCCTAGGTTCTATATATACTTCATCTATCTCTGCAATTTCCAAGTCCTGCATCGCTTCACATCCTTCATGAAGTTATTACCAACATCGTCACACTACGCCGCTAAAGTTGTAAATAAAAATTTATCCTGAATTACCAGTTAGCATATATATTCGCCAGTGACTGCCATTTGCTACCTGTGAATGTGTCACCTTGAAGTAGCATATAAGGTGATTCATCGTAGATTCACAGAAATTGGAGAAGTCGTAATTGGTAAAGTTTTGAAAGGATAAACCGTGAATTCACAAACTTCTGATTTAAACAAATCACAAATAATGTCACAGCTACCGAAAAGTAGCATTCACATAAGTCACTGTTATCGGACCGTCACTGTTTAGGTCATTCCCATTAGAGACAAACATACGTCGTCCCGAGATCACGTGACCATAATGGCAATAGATGTTGACGACACAAAATCTCTTCTGCGCATCTGAATGCTCAATCCAGAGATATTTCTACTCTATGACAGCGAGTTGCTGATTACACTTTGTATATTCAAAGCTTAACAACATTTCTTTGCTTCTTTTGACAGGGAACATTTGAATTTAAATCATAATGGTATTCCTTCACGTCTATCGATGCTCTAATTCACATAAAAATTCTTTGCCAAGAATATCGAATTTATGTAGTTCCCTTTCTGATTTCGGTGTATACTGATTACATTTTGAGTGTGTTCTGTTTAGTAATGCCTCGAAAACGCCATGGTACAGGAAAGGAGAAAGTGAGGCGACGTTAGCTACAAATTACACCAAATAACTAATTACGGCATTGCTGCGTTTTTTTCATTCTCATAACTATGGTGTAATACACTAAAAGAATGGGTATAATTTTACTTACGGCGGCGGCATTGTATGCTGATGTTGGCAACGCCTGTTGAATGCTTATTCAAAAATGAGTCACTTGGAATAGGGTGAATAATGCTTCATGTTCACGATGAATAAATAATTTATGCTGTTCTGGTCAGTAAATTAATCATCCTCCTAAAGCGAATAGTTCGTTACAACGACAGGAAACTCAACCGCTGCCACTGCAAGTAAAAAATGAAACCCAGGAAGGACAAAAAAAAAAAAAAAAAAAAAAAAAATCTTCCTAACTATATCCCATATGCTTTGCAATGTCATGGAAAGAAACGAAGTTCATTTTTCGACGGGTATAACCACTAAATTGTGCATAGAGTAGAAACATCTATTGAGTGAGCATTGCATTCTGTGCATCTTCTCAATAATTAAGGTGAAATTACCAGATGATATTGAGACAAATCCACTTTATCCACACATTTATTTGCTCTTACGATTGGTTTGTACCGCATTGATTGCAAAGAAGCATCATATACTTTTCGCACAGCAGCCACATTACATGAAATAATATTTAAATAAGTGTGTCATAGAAGCAGCAAGAAAGTTGACGAAACTTCGCTAAAAGGACCATTTACACTTAGTTATCCTTCTCAACCAAACAAAAAAGGACCAAAATAAAGTCAAAGATTATTAGATTTTTCCCAATATTACGTGACATCTCCATCTTAATGTTGAGGACACAAAATCTGTTCTGCGCATCTGAATGCTCACACCAGAGATATTTATGCTCCATGCCTGCCTCTACAGATAATATACGCACAGTCTAAGGTATAGACACGCGAGTAACAAACTCATCAGAAACCTCTCTGCTTTGATAACTTCGCTACAATATTGTGATTAAAATTTGTAATTACTTACTTTTAGGGCGGACTACATTAACATAAAGAAAGACGTCTTCTTTGGCAGAGACATTTGTACTTACAGTTATAATCCTACTTCTGAATATATAGTTCTATTACACAAGGTCGATTTCAACTTCGTGCTTTATGAAGTAATCCCTGCAGGACGTGGGGACATGTTTTATCTGAAAGAGTGGCCGAGTTTGCTTATACAGTCAGGACAATTCACTGGAAATACTATATTTAATGTAAAGTTCTATACAGGCGATAAGCTGACGCCATTCCTTCAACGATTACCCAGACTTGCTTTATCGCACATTGACACCACCATGAAGTCTTATTTAAACAGACATGAACTACTCTGTTGATTGAATTACCAGACTTTCAGCATTCGTCGAGTTTTCGATAAAAGGGAGCACTGCATACAGAACAACTACATTGTCCCCAGTCCAATGTTGCAACAAACTAATACTTCAGTATACACTTACTGTGAGAGATAAACAGTTTAGTACTACACCATTGAGCGAATACATGGCGCTGTTATTATTATTACTATTTCTGATGTCAACGATAGAAGTGTTTTCAGAAGTTTACGCCAAACAGACAATTGCACAACGCAGTCTTAACTTTATGAACATAAACTAACATTGAATTTACATCGTTATGGAGTACGGAATTAAATTAATTTTACTTTTTGTATGAAAAAATGAAAAACTTTATGAACATTCATCATTTCCGGCAATGACTTGTATTTAAATTTAACATTTTGGCTATGAGTACTGAGTTTATTGACAGAGCGATCCAACAAGGTTTCTGCTTTTGCTGACCTAGATCCGCGTCCCTAAATAAACATGATATACACAGGTCCCTCTTTAACAACCGTTGCGTAGCACGGCCATATAAGCTAGTTATTATCTAAAACTGTTGACAATATTACAGTGCCCACAGGTGGTGGGTTTCCGGGTTCCGCTGAACAGGTCAGGAGTCCACTACACGCAGGAAGCGGCTACTCGGGTAGCGGCAGGGCCGGCGCAAGGCACGTGCGAAACGTGCGGCCGCACGGGGCGGCACTTTCCGAGGGGCGACAAATCTGCCGTCCCTCCTTTTTTTCTGTAGTACAAACTCAACAGTCATTCCCAAGAGGGGATTCGAAAACAAACCTCGGAGGGAGCGGCTTCGGAAACTGTGGCATGGCGTCTTGACTACCTGCCGGCCGCCCTGTTGAACAAGGGCAGGGAGCTGGACTAATTTCTTCCTTGGGGAAGCAGTCTGGCGCACACGGCAGTATTCTAATGAGTGGATTGCTGCCAGCCTGTTACGGCCGTGCGTTTACTCACAACTAATTTTGCAGGAGACGAAATCTAATTTGGAAATTCGAATGCAATGTTCGATACTGCGGTTAAATCTTAAGCCTGAAGCAATTTTGCTAAGCCCTTCAATGGCACTTGAGTGTTTCATTCTTCCCGCGCTATGGAAAAAAATTTGTTGAAGATTACTACAGTCAAACATGTTCAACACCTACAATGGCTAGAAGTATTCTGAATGGGTAAATACGCAGTGAGTAATTACAAGGGATAAAGACATTGATAGTAAGCCTGGCATAGGTTGAGTTTCGACGTATTTTTGAAAATGTTTGCTATCCGTCTCTGAGTGATAGTCGGACGTTTTGGTTTTTGAGCCCTGAAACACCTGTCTCCGCCTGCATGAACACAATTAAACTCTGACCAGGACTTTTGTGTGACAATACTACTCGCACACTAACACTTTGCCAACATTTATTTACTGTATAATGCGCGTGAATCCAAGTTTCGTTTAAGTCCAAGCGAAACAAAACGTTCATTTTGACACCTTGTAAAACGAAAATCCATAGACAGAACATTGCTTCTAAGGGTTTCATTGCTAGCTTTGAAGCTTATTTCTGTTTGACAGAAGTTGTGCAGTTTCCCCAAAGTTCGTATTTCTTTCTATTGTTCTTAATACTATAAAAATTACCGCCTGATAATACATTTATCCATTTTATCGGTCACATACTTATTGTGAGCTTCTTGCTTCATCTTCTTGGGTGCTAGTTTAACCGTAGCCTCGCTGTACCTCGTCACGTGACCTAGTTCCAGGCACTGCCGCGTCACCACTTCGCCTTTCCAGACAATAGGTATTGTTGCGTTCTCTACAACGAAAACTACAGAAATCATTTCGATAGTTGTCGAGATTGGTCAGACGCACTTTCATTGCGTTTCGTAAGAACAGAAGAATTGGTGCGTCCGGATTTCTTGCAACTTGGGATGTAATAGGTAAGTGCTTTTCATATAACGTATTGCGCATACACGTTACTCATAAGTTAGAATTTTTCTCCTTCTAGAATGCAGAATTGGAAAATTTATTTTTCTTATGATATGTATTTAAAAAATTGGCATACCGGCAAATAAGCACGCACCACCCCAATAGCTAGAATGAAAATAAAACGCAGAAAAGTGACGTGATAAGGCGATGACTAATTTGTTACCCCTTATTCCATAATCAGACGTGGCAGAACTGACACATACAAATTACGACAGATGGCGAGTGTCAGTTCTTTGAAATGAATAACCGCAGTGCAGTGAGTTAATATATTTCGACTAGCATCAGTACCCGTCGATTCCCGAGTGTGTATTTATTGCATTATTATGTTACTTCATCTCCTTATTCTTCCTCTCTCCTTTGTCTTCCGCCCCACTCTTTGGCCGTTTCAACTCTTTTTTAATTTCCCATATCTTCACAGATTTCTGGCACAGAGTGGCTATTCCCAATACTTTGAGTAATGTTTACATCTATACCGACGTGCTGAACGTACCTGTCAACATGGCGGTTTGGATGTAAGCACATATTGAAAGCTTTGAAACTGGCCACTTAGTGGACGAAACCTAGGTAGATTTGAAAAGTGAAAACAAAAATTGCGATTGATTGCTGATTTTTCCTACAGATTTGTAGATTTGTTTAAATAAAATTTCACAAAGTTTTTGTAGGAAAAAAAAAGCTTGGGGGAGGGGGGGCGGCAATTTAACAACTCGCACGGGGCGGCACTTGGGCTTGCGCCGGCCCTGGGTAGCGGGGGCTCTGTGGCGTGGACTGGGCGGATTTTTAGGATAGAGGGCCTCGGGGAAAAACAAAATGGGCAATCTCAAAGGGTGGAGGTGGATCACAGGAAAAGTGTAGATCTAGGAAATATCGGTATAACAGTTGTAGATTATCCTAGCTGTGTCGGGAAATTACCAGAACTCCAAGCGTTAATAGAAAGCACCGAAACACACAGGATCGTAGGCAGTGAAATTTGGCTGAGGCCGGAAATAAGTTCTGCAGAAGTTTTTGCAAAATATCTAACTGTCTTCAGAAAGGATAGATCTAACAAAATAGGTGGGGCGAGTTTGTCACCGTCAAAAGTAGTATTTCGTGTACCGAAGATGAAATTGATAGTTCCTGTGTGCTATTATGGGTAGAGGTTATACGTGAAAATCGTAAGAAGTTAATAATTGGTTCCTTTACCGGCCTCCCGAGTCTGACGATACAATAGCATAAAGGTTCAATGAAAACCTGAGTCTAATTACAAAGACGAACCCGACTCACACGATAATAATAGGCTGTGATTTTAATTTACAATGAATCTGTTGGCGTAATTATATTTTCAAATCAAGAGTTACGCTTAAAACATCGTGTGAAATTGTACTCAACGCATTCTCCTACAAACAGTTCATGAACCAACTAGAATTGTAAATGAATGTCAAAACACACTTGATCGCTTAGCAACAAATAATCCTGAGCTTATACCGAGTATCAGGTATTAGTGAACACAGCTTTGTCGTAGCGAGGTTGCATATTGAAAATCCCAGAGTTACAAAAAATAGACGAATTCAAAAGCAACGGAAAAGGCATGCTAAATTTAAACGAACATAAAATCCTCAGGATTGGCGGTCCTATACAGAAGCTCGAAATTTAGCGAGGACTTCAATGCGTGATGCCTACAATACTTATCACAACGAAACACTTTATAGAAATTTGACTGAAAACCGAAAGAGATTTTGGTATTGTGTTAAATATACTAGGGGCAAAACACAAACAATACCCTTACTATGTGATAGTAATGGCGATCCTGCTGATGATAGCGCTACTGAAGCAGAGTTACTAAACATAGTTTTCAGAAACTCATTCACCAAAGAAGCCGAAACCAATATTCCAGATTTCGAATTACAAACAGAGGCCAGAATGAGTAACGTAGAAGTAGATATCATCGGAATAGTGAAGCAACTAAAATCACTTAACAAGAACAAGTCTTCTGGTCCGGACTGTATACCCATTAGATTTCTATCTGATTATGCTGAAGCGATAGATCCTTTAGCTCCTTACTTAAAAGCCATATACAACCACTCTACCAAAGAAGGATCTGTAGCAAAAGATTGGAAAGTTGCACAGGTCACACCTATATTCAAGAAAGGCAGTAGGAGTAACCCACTAAACTACAGCCTATTTAATTGACGTCAATTTGCAGCAGGGTTTTGGAACATATCCTTTATTCAAATATTATGAATTATCTCGAACAGAATGATCTATTGACCCAAGGTCAACACGGTTTTAGAAAATATCGTTCATGCGAAACACAACTAGCTCTTTACTCATATGAAGTGATGGGTGCTTTCGACAAGGGTTCACAAATTGATTCCGTATTTCTTGATTTCCAGAAGGCTTTTGACACCTTACCTCACAAACGGCTTTTAATCAAATTGTATATCGCCCCAAATTTGCGACTGGATAGGGGATTTCCTGTCAGAGAGGACACGGTTCGTAGTAATTGATGGTAAGGCATCGACTAAAACAGAGGTGAGATCGGGCGTTCCATACGGTTGTGTTATTGGTCCTCTGCTGTTCCTTATTTACATAAACAATTTGGGAGAAAATCTAAGTAGCTCTCTTAGGTTGTTTGCAGATGACGCCGTCATTTACCGTCTAGTAAAATCATCTGAAGATGAAAACTAACTGCAGAACGATCTGAATAAGATATCACTATGGTATAAAAATTGGCAATTGACTCTAAATAATGAGAAGTGTGAAGTCGTCCACATGAGTACGTAAAGAAATCCGTTAAACTTTTTTTACAAGATAAGTTAATCAAAAGTGAAGGCCGTAAACTCCGCAAAATGCCTAGGAATTACAATTACTTCTGACTTAAATTGGAAAGAACTCATAGATAATATCGGGGGAAAGGCCAACCAGAGACTGCGTTTCATTGGTAGAACCCTTTAAAAATGCAACGGAACTACTAAAGAAACTGCATGCACTACGCTTGTTGCCCAGTGTGGGATCCTTATCAGGTGGGTATGACGGAGGACGTCGAAAGAGTCCAAAGAAGGGAGGCTCTTTTTTACTGTCCCGATACAGGGGAGACAGCTTTACGGAAATTATTCAGGCTCTGGGATGGGAATCATTACAACAACGGCGCTTATCGCTGCGGCGTGCGCTACTTACGAGACTCCAATCGCCAACATTCTCCTCCGAATGCGGAAATATATTGTTGACTCCAACTTACATAGGTAGAAATGATCATCAGAATAAAATACGAGAAATCAGAGCTAAAACGGAGAGATTCAGGTGTTCTTTATTCCTGCGCCCTATTCGAGAACGGAATTGGAGATAAATAGTATATGTAGATGTAGAAGGAAGTCAGATATTTCGTCGCCTTCTAACGACAGCGACCGGAGTCGATGCGTTATGTCCATTAGATCACAGCCAACTGTAAGTAAAATTCTTTTGAACATTATAAAACCATTACAGCATAACATGATTGTAACTACACTTCTGGCCATTAGAACAGCTGCACCACGAAGATGACGTGCTACAGACGCGAAATTTATCCGACAGGAAGAAATGCTGCGATATGCAAATGTTTAGCTTTTCAGAGCATTCACATAAGTTTGGCGCCGGTGGCGACACCTACAACGTTCTGACATGAGGAAAGTACCCAACCGACTTCTCATACACAAACAGTAGTTGACCGGCGTTGACTGGTGAAACGTTGTTGTGATGCCTCGTGTAAGGGAGAGAATGCGTACCATCACGTTTCCATCTTTGATAAAGGTCTGAATGTAGCCTATCGCGATTACGGTTTATCGTATTACGATACTGCTGCTCGCGTTGGTCGCAGTCCAATGACTGTTAGCTGAATATGGAATCGTTGGGTTCAGGAGGGCAATACGGAGACAGGCATCTTATCCGCATGGCTGTAACGGATCGTGCACCCACGTCTCGTTCCCTGAGGCAACAGATGGAGGCGTTTGCAAGACAACAACCATCTGCACGAACAGTTCGACGACGTTTGCAGCAGCGTGGACTATCAGCTCGGAAACGATGGCTGCGGTTACCCTTGACGCTGCCTCACAGGCAGGAGCGTCTGCGATGGTGTACACAACGACGAACCTGGGAGCACGAATGGCAAAACGTCATCTTTTCGGAAGAATTCTGGTTCTGTTTACAGCATCATGATGGTCGCATCCGTGTTTGGCGACATCGTGGTGACCGGACACTGGACGCGTGTATTCGTCATCGCCATACTGGCGTATCACCCGGCGTGATGGTATGGGTTACACTTCTCAGTCACCTCTTGTTCGCATCGACGGCACTTTGAACAGTGGCCGTTACATTTCAGATGTGTTACGACCCGTGGCTCTACCCTTCATTCGTTCCCTGCGAAATCCTACACTTTAACAGGATAATGCACGACCGAATTTTGCAGGTCCTGTACGGGCCTTTCTGGATACGGAAAATGTTCGACTGCTGCCCTGGCCAGCACATTATTCAGATCTCTCACCAGTTGAAAACGTCTGGTCAATGGTGGTAGAGCAACTGGCTAATCACAATACGCCAGTCACTACTCTTGATGAACTGTGGTATCGTGTTGAAGCTGCATGGGCATTTGTACCTGTACACGCCATCTAAGCTCTGTTTAACTCAATGCCCAGGCGTATCAGGGCCGTTATTACGGCCAGAGGTGGTTGTTCTGGGTACTAATTTCTCAGGATCTATTCACCCAAATTGCCTGAAAATGTAATCACATGTCAGTTCTAGTATAATATCTTTGTCCAATTTCTTCTTTGTGTAGCAATGTTAATGACCAGTAGTGTAGATCAATGTCAACTCTGTTCATTAGATTTCGCAGGAGCTTGACAATGGCAATGCGATACCAAAATAGACCTATCGTGCACTTATAAAGTAATAAGTATCATTATTGAGCAGCTACCTGGAATTATTTTTAACATATTAGTATGATTTGTGAAGATGAGGTCGTAATTTCGAATAAAGCATACTGATATGTCGATGCACAGTTGTGGATCGTCACATCTGTATGTTTTATTCCAAACGACGACCTTGACAAAGCCTATAGCTGACATGTGTTTTGATAATGATATTTCCTAAGGGCAGACTAATTTTGTAGTACTTGAGAATGGGACAACATAGCCGTGAAACCTGTCGTACTCACTTAAAATTTTATGTGACATTAGCTGCGACATTTATCTCAATACTTGAAGAAAGTTGTCTTTACACATGTATATCATCAGCTTCCACAGTCAAAATATCGGGAAAAAAAGTCAAATGAAAGTTATTCAAAATCAGATTCTGAACAATTTCCACTTGGAAATTTTTCAATGCGACGCATAATAGTCTATACAGGGCATCGTGGCGCACTACGGCGGCGTCCGGACATGCCGCCACAAGCAGGTTCTGGCCACTGGCTGTCAACAGACACGACTGTCCTGTTTGGTGCCGATCGGTGATTCCTAGAAAGTGACAACGCGTTACACAGAGTTATTTTTGCTAAAATCTTTGATATGGTCTGAGATATGTAAATAACACAAGAGCAAAGTTCTAGAGAATTACCTTCTCATTTTCCGTCTCATAATTATGGTCAAGGCGTTATTTACAATTAAATGCTGTCAAAAGGCCGTCGCAAAGAGTTTTAGTGTTATTGACCTAAAGTGGTTTAAAAATGACACTGCTTACAGTATTTCAACCGAAGTTTTGGGTGGATTCGTGATGTTAATTTGGCAACTTCTGGTAGCGTTATGTGTTTTTTTTAACAAACTGTGTCTTAGATGATAGCTTGTTACCTCAAGTTATGATCTTGGAAGCAGTACACTTGTATCTATTCGTTTAAACGATTTACTATAAAAACAGTCAGAGCATTGTGTCTTTCAGAAAACTCAGCAGTTGGAATAAGCAATACATGTCTATCTTTTCCTGAAGTTAACAGTAGACCACTGTACGTAATAACAGCTTAATTCTAGGAGGACTTTACTGTTATAAAAAAGCTTAATTTTAGCAGTAAAATTAGCAAAAGATCCGTGTGAGCTACCAGCTACTTCCTGCTGCAAAACCTTGTTCCCTGGCCCCAATTGAGAACTGACTTGGTTCAAATTACTCTAATAACAGGAAGTTAACGACACAGTGGCCAACATACGTAGCAGCTCACACGAAATTACACTCAGACATTAATAAACAAACCACCACAACTAACGTTATTTCATAAAGGCGACTAAGAAAACACTTATGGCGCAACGGAACTGAAACATAAAAAATTGCATCTGAGCTTGTTCTCAGCAGTGGTGAAAAACAATATTAAATGAAAAGGGGGAAGGTGCTCGAAAACTACAATTTATAGTCAAGTCAAAATTATACTGAACTTAACTTGTTTATTCAGGTCGAACGCAAGCATAATGGGGAACTAAATTTGTTAATACAATAAAAAGCATCCCATGTACATGTTCTAATACTGACAGTGCCCAGAATCGAATTTCATAAAATACACAGAACTTAACGCTACTGGGGGGGGGGGGGGGGGGAGGATTTACAAATAACACTCACTCACTCTCACACACGCAAGGCAACTCCGAAACTCGGCAAATTAGCGTGCTGAGGCGAGACAGTAGCAGGCGCCGCTATCATAGGTGGAAGTCAGCAAACCCGGAGGTACCACACAACACAATATACAATGAAACTGCGAAGATGGATTTGGTCTGTCGTGCCTGATTTTTTTTTTTTTTTTTTTATTTATCTATGGGACCTAACTACGGGGTCATCAGTCCCTAAACTTACAAACTACTTATGAACTACTTACGAATTAGGACGGCACAAATATCCATGCCCGAGGGGGGATTCGAACCCCCGACCATAGTGGCCGTGCAGACCGTGACTGGAGCGCCTCAGTCTCCTCGGCCACCGCGGCCGGCGTGCCTGATTTGAGATGGTGTGTGAGTATAGCAAAGTTAAGTCGCATTTAGATTAGACCGCGAGCAAACACGCTAACTGCGACACATGATCGCACTCCACTGAAGGTGAAGTGGTTAAAAATCGGATTCATTGCACAAAATCACGTCGGACTCTTAAGTCGGTCTCTGAGAGTAAACTACCTGGGCACTGGTTTTATGAGAAGTGGCGTGAATTCAGGTGACTAGTTGCAAACCCCTGAAGACGGTGTTCGGACCCACGAGGTTCCGAAAACCGATAAAAATGTATATATTCAATTTCCTAAAAATAATGAAAATTAACTATGGCATGCAATTCCTAGAACTGCGTAGAATTTCATGAGGCAGCTACTGCAATGCAACAACATGCGATTGGGAGCGTAAACAGAGACGGAAGAGGTCGTCTCAATACCCGGAAAAGTGAAATAATTACAAAGTCGGAAACATAAAAAGAAAAACTATGGCATGCAACATATAGAATTGTTTAGAATTTCATAAGCAAGCTATTAAAGGAGGTTGTACAAGGCTCAAATTATTGACAAAGACTGAGTGCAAACTACAAGTCCGGAGAAGAAACAGCAAAATGAAAAAAATAGGCGGGGAGAGAAGATCGCGAAATGTTAGTGGAAATCAGAAGGATAACACAGTTACTGGCCTGATCGGCATGGGACAATAGTGGAAGCTGAAGGCTTTGTTCTAAGAACCAACCACGTGGAACACACATATTACTCACGGAAGGAAACAATAGGAAAGATTTTTACATGCACTGTAGACAAATGAACATATCGTCTGTTAGAAATTGGGCCCCACAAAGCTAGAGAGAAATAACACTGCGTTTGTACACCGCCACATAATCACAAAAGGTTTTAATATACCAGTCCGTTATCTGTTGGAAATCAATGGCTTGAAAAACTAGAACACATTTCCGCACACAATCGGAAGGAATATTCCAAAAAATGAATCTAAGTTCACGAGTGTAAATTAAACATGGTAGTCAACGAATCGCTACCATCTCTGCAGGTGCAAGAGAAGAACCAACCTTACCTCACCACGATCACAGCACAAAGTGAAGACCTAGCGGTCAGGAGGCGCGGGAAAGCTACCGGAAACTGGGAAAGCCATGATAACAGCGGTGGTGGAGAGAGAAGGTCATGAAACGTGCCCTGGAGAAGGGTCGTCGACTAGCTTGTAACCTAAGAGTTTAGAAACCTCTTTGGTCGCATCAGCAGCAGGGGTTGATAACAACTAACTATCGACTCTGAACCATAGAGAACCGTGCAAAGCGAGGTATCACGACCCACATTCTGACAGCCATTAGATTCTCGCACATCCACTTAAAAGTAAAACAAGTACACATTCTCACAGGGACAGTGGTATAGTGGAGAAGCCACATTCATAAATAGAATAGTAAATTATTAAAATAACAAAATCCTAGTAGTATTAAACTAACTTTACAGAAACTAATATTTTAAAACATGAAATAAAAATGCTATTTCTCATGCCTTGAAAAGAGGGGGGTTCTAGTTTTAACAAAATGCTAATCTGGTGACATCAAATAAATTACAATTTTATAAAAAAATATATGGAAAACGACAGACGGTCGTCTTTCAAAGTTCATGTTACTATTTAATGAACATTTGTCTACATTACCAGTAACTTTACGAAAATGTTGTGTAGTATGAGCGGTGAAGTTCATCAAGGCAGGCTTCTTTATATATTTATTTCATACATTGTTTCTACTGCTGATAAATAGTCCCAAGGTAACTAAAGTTTCATAACTTATCTATTTAATACCGGTGTTGTTAAAATGTTAAGTGAGTGTGGAAGTGGTTAAAGTCAAAATAACTCTGCTACTTTAGAAGGAGACGGCGATCTGCCAGTGAGGCAGTGACTAGAGTGGAACACTGCTGTGGTCAAGTGAAATACTTGGATGGTTTGTGAGCAGAGCTCCTTGGAGCTGGAAAAATACTTTCTCTTGCAAGGAGAAGAACCTTCCAGGATAGCTGGAGTGCTTCGTTTGAAACAGTGCTAGAATCTGCGTGGCAGACGAATGATTTTTGGGACATTAATCTGTCTAGGGTTAATGATGACCAGTTTAATAACTTTAACATTTTCCGATTCGATTTCCGAATTATAACTGAACAGTGTGTGTGATTCTACACGAAAATTTACGAGTATTGATATGATATTCCTGGGAATAAGGTTTGAACTATTTTGATCTGTTTTGGGCCACTTTAAATTACGGTAGTAACACTAAAATTGGGCCTTTGCGATCGTCTTTTGACAGCTCGAAATTTAAATGAAAATAACGGCTTAACTATTCATCTGACACGAAAATTGGATAACATAATTTGTAGAGGAGAAAATTATCTACAACTTTGCTCTCTTATGTTTTTTTCATATCTCGTAGCGTTTCAAAGATATTCGGGATGTATGTCTGTCTGTCTGTCTGTCCGTAACGTGTTCCCTGTTTTTAAGACGAACCGTTCAACCGATCAACACCAAATTTTACAGACATGATTATAGGCCGCCAGAGACCAGAACCTTCGTTTTTCAAATTTTTCGGACAAAAAATACGGTAGTAAAAACAAAAAATAAGCCGTTTGTAATATAATTGTAATTGCAAACGAACCGTTCATCTGTCAGGAAAATTGAATATTCTAATTGGTAGAGGAGAAAATTCTCTACAACTTATCTCCCTTATGTATTTTCATATCTCGTATCGTTTGAGTTATATTTACAAAAATAACGGAGATTTGACAGCCTCCATTGAATTAACGAAAACGAGCCGTTCGGAGATGTCACGTGATATTCCACGCGTATTTGATGATTTTCTTATTGTAACTTACACGTCGTCATTTCAAAACAACGGCACACTGAGGAATTAACAAAACCACATCGTTCTTTGTACTATAAATGATAATCTAATGTCTACAAATGCCATATTAACATCAGTTAACAACGGTCATTAATAGTATAAGATTAAAGAACTCCTATTTTGATTTATAATGGTAGCGCAGTGGGCAAGGTGCTGGACTGTGATGCGAAAGGTCGGTGGTTCGAAACCCGCCACTACCTAATTTTTTCCCTAATAAGGTTTCAGACACTCTTATTAATTAATTTGTTAATATTAAGATTAGTATTTTGGTCCAAAATGTTTGCAAAAACTTATAAAACTACAAATCTAAAGTGGGCCGTAAAACACGTCAGTGCGATCTTTTTATTTCGTGTTGTGAGATCACGAAATGGCCTATTTCGGAGGTTTTGCTACCATTCTCACAACGCAGTTAACGAATCTGTTTTGATAATTATAGAAGGTTTATTTCTAATTTATTATTTTTGTTCATGTAGGACCACCTGCAACAATTCAATGCATATGGTTGAATAAACATACGTACATTATTTGCAAGCGTTAAGACAAAACCTCTTTATTAATTGATCATTTATCTTTCTTATATTTCATTGCCTCACAAATGATAGCCTATGTACAGTGTTTGACAGTAGGATCACACGTACAAAGTAGAATTAGCAGCTACTGTACAGAGCCGTACGTAGCCGAATACGTGTACGTAGTGTTCGGCAATACTGCATAGTTTTCTGAACATGTAGAGCACGCAAAGCCGCGGCGTTCATTATCTTGTTGTAATGCTGTCCCACAATGCTGGGCAGACACAGAATGTCGGCGACGCAGTGTTGTGTCCTCAGTGTCTGCTGAAGCAGGACGGGAGGTGACCAGAACACCACATCGTATCGCTCCCAACACCGTGATGGTGGAGTCTATCCCTGGTTGTCTTCACAATATTGCCAGACTGTGCTCTGTTGTAATTTTTGGTGCACCGTACAAAATGTTTGTAATTCTATGGGACCAAACTACGTTGGTCATCAGTCCCTGATCTTTCAAACTATTTAAACCAAGTGAGACTAACTTAAGGACAACACACACATCCATGCCCGAGGGAGGATTCGCCAGCCGCAGTGGCCAAGCGATCTGCGGCGTGCCAGTCACGGTCTGCACGGCCACTACGGTCGGAGGTTCGAATACCCCCTCGGGCATAAATATTTGTGTCGTCCTTAGTATTAGCTAGTTCATAAGTAGCTTGTAAGTTTAGAGACTGATGACCCCTTAGTTAAGTCCCATATGCTCTACAAACATTTAGGGAGGATTCGAACCTCCGATGTGCGAGGCCGCGCGATCCGTAACGTGGCGCTCCAGACCGCTTGGCTACTCCCGCGCTGCAGGTGCACCATACGATGGCCCTCCCTCAGGATGGGGTTACTTGGTCTTCCCGAGCCTGCATGACATCACTGGGTGTTCTCATGTACCCATCGGTTGCAAGATGGGGTCACTGTAACATATTAATGACCACTTACCTCGTCATTGCAGCGATGCTGCCTGCGTCAAAACAGTTGAATCGCTGTATCAGCTGTCTAACGCGTCTGAACTGCATTGCAGTGTTTCATGTACTACGTAAATCCCTTCCTTCACTTTCTGATGCAGGCCAGTTGACTCGTACTAACGTTGCAACAGGGCAGAGGCACCGCGAATGTGGTTTGGTAGGCGTTCTACAGATTACAGAGCCTTGTCAGTGCAATTATTTACTCAAATATCAATTGTATGTACGTAGAATAAATTGGGGCAATGTTCGACAATTCCTCCTGGCTGTTTGTATTTTCAATTGATTGAAATCCTGTAACCTCTGACAATAAAATTCGGTGCAAGAAGTCACAAGAGTGGATCGAGTAACAGGCGAATCCCAACGCCGCATCTGCGTAATGGCCGGTGTCGACAACCTTCCGCCTCCGTAGTTCAGTTGAGCATCGTTAGTGTTGCGTGTTAGACCGGTTGGAAGAAATGCTGGTTCAATGCGTTGGTTCTGAACTGCGAAAAGGACAATGAACGAGCAAAGGATCAATTTAAAGCTGTTTTCTTTAACTTGACATGATATTCAAAGAAACTGACGCAGTGCTGGTACGTGTTCAAGGGGCTCCAACATGTCCATGAAGTGTGTTTACGAGTGGTTCGCCCGTTTTCAAGGAGGCCGGGAGAGTGTTTCTGACAATCCCCATAGCGGACGACAGGTGACCGGCGTCAGGGCGGAAAATACTGAGAAAGAAATGACGCTGATCACGAACAATTTGTCAATTAACTGTGCGCATGATAGCGGAAGAGATGCAGATTAACCGTGGATCCGTACGACAATTCCTTACCTAAAAGTTAGGGAAAACATATTGTCTTGTACCACATCAGTTGACAGACGATTTTGTCGAAACGGCTGATGTGCACATGATTTCTTGAACCGTATTGCACGGAGAAATTTGGAAAGGGAATGGAAGTTCATGGAAAAGAAATCAAAACTTTGCAGTTTGCCGAAGACATACTGATTCACAGGGTGATTCTTATAATAAAGTAGACAGCAACCAACCACTTTTGATTATGCTGTTTATTAACTAAATAGCGCAGTTACCGGTTTCGAAACTTTCAGTTCATCATCAGACGGCTGTTCACGCCCACACAAATGTCACTTACATTTTTCTTTTATGCAGATAATTTTTTTTTTGTCGCGAAAAGTCTTTGGTTGTGTGGTGCCCTACAATACAAAACTTGATTATAATGACTTTCTCGAGCGTAAATGTGACACATGATACCGACAAACACTGTGAACTAACTTTTATGATATAATTTTTATTTTTATTTATTTACTTACGTCGAAAAGTCGGTTCCATTAGGTTGTGTCGCTGATTGCTGCAGCTGTTGCTGCAATAAGCACTTTTTGAAACACTTTGGTTGTGTGGTGCCCTACAATACAAAACTTGATTATAATGACTTTCTCGAGCGTAAATGTGACACATGATACCGACAAACACTGTGAACTAACTTTTATGATATAATTTTTATTTTTATTTATTTACTTACGTCGAAAAGTCGGTTCCATTAGGTTGTGTCGCTGATTGCTGCAGCTGTTGCTGCAATAAGCACTTTTTGAAACACTTATATAGGGGAACATAGCGCGATTAACCACACATAAGCACAGACACAAACAAAATGTTTTTGCTACATTGAATACACAGATGGTGATAATGCCAACATAACACTGTCAAATATGTTTTCTATCAAAGATATCTACATTGATTTGACATTGACGTATTTTACAAAGGAGATACGTAAATTATTTTACCCAGAATAAACGTTATACATGTGAATTGTAGATTCAGTGACATAGGCAATAATTACATAGAGCTGTATTTACAGTTTCTCTAAGTAATTTTACTTATATATAGAGTAGCGTGACGAGTGATAAATAAGTGTACATATTTGTGTGTTACCACAGTGTATATTAAGTTTTTAATTGAAAATCAGATATATTTAATAATTGTGTATCTGAGTAGGCTGTTGTCTTCCTTCATGTTTATATTACTTTACTGCATGTGGCAAAAGTAGCATTGTTTATTATGTTGTATATTCGAAAGGAGCAGAGTGACATTTTGTAGAAAGGCTCCATTGGCCCAATCTGTTTTTTCATTGAGGAGATGTAGTGGTGATGTATGTTTATGTATATAAACCTCTATTTCTTCATGTAAATTCATACGGATGCCTTTATCTGCATAATGCAGTATTTTGATGTGATCCTCAATGCTTTTTATTTTATGCCTGCTATGAGTTATGTGCGTGGCAAATGCAGATTTTGATGGGTTTCCTAGGCGCATAGCATCTAAATGTTCTACATAGTAGGATGGGCAATTTTGACAGCTGAGTTTATATGTGCCTGACCTTTGTAAGGAGGACTGTTGTTTGTTAAGTTATGAATGGCTAGTTGTTGTAATTTGTGGCTTGTGTGGAAGCTTATCTTTATGTTTGTGTTTTTTGAAGAGATTATTTTTTTTGTAGGAAATGTTGCCTAGAAACGGCAGTGCAACATTATTGTTTTTTTTTTTTTTTTTTTTTTTTTTTTTTTTTTTTGTTCTGCAATTTGTGATATTTGCATGGGTGTCTGATGTGCAGCTTTATTGTTTGAAGTATTTCTGATTTTGTGTGATAGATTTTCAATCCTGTGGGGGTTATATCCATTATCTGAAGCTATGGATTTTATGATATTGATTTCCTTCAGTTGTTGATTTGATTCCAGAGGAATTTTATGTAGGCGATTCAATGTGGATCTGAAATATGCTCTCTTATGCTGATTTGGATGGCAAGAGGAGCTGTTGATACATGCACCAGTGGCTGTTTTCTTCCTGTGGATTTCAAAATTATGTTTGTGATCTTTTCTGGATATTTTTAAGTCAAGGAAGTTGATGCTGTCATTGGTTTCATGCTCAACAGTGAAATGTATATTTTATGCATGCTACTTAATTTTGTTGCTGGGTTGTCAATTTCATCTTTGGTTCCATCAAGAAGAATAACTGTATCATCAACATATCTTTTATAGTAAATAATTTTGCTGTTAATATCACTATTGGAACTAAAGAATGTTTGTTCTAAATGAGTATTGTAAATATCTGTCAATTTCCCAGCTAAGTAGCTACCCATTGCTAACCTGCCATTCTGTTTGTATATTTTGTTGTTAAAACTGAAGTAATTGTATGACAGTAGCAATGTGAGCAATTCAATGAATTCACAGATCTCTGCCAAGCTCAGTTTCTTGTGTTTCAGTAGGTTATTCCTGATTATATTTCTGCTGTCCTCTATACGGATGTCAGGATAAAGGTTTACAATGTCAAGTGATGCAAATCTGGCAATAATTGGAATGTGCACATCTTTGATATTGTCAATGAGTTCATATGTGTTTTTGATTGAAAAGCTGCCTTTAAAGGTGTAATAGCTGTTTCATTGTCTGATTGTCAGAAACAGCAAAGGACCTGGAAGAGCAAATGAACGAAATGGACATTGTCTTGAAAGGAGGGTATAAGATGAATATTAACAAGAGCAAAACAAGAGTAACAGAATGCAGTGTCAGAAAATCAGGCAATGCTCAAGGAATTAGATTAGGTAATGAGACAGTAAAAGTAGTAGATCAGTTTTGTTACTTGTGTAGCAAAATGTCTTCTGCATTTTATGTCGTTCACTCCGGCCATCAGGTATGGGAAGAAAAGCGTTTCTGAAGAAGCGACATTTGTTGACATCCAATATTTATTTAAATGTTGGGGAGTCCTTTCTGTGTGGAGTGTAGCATCGTATGGGAGTCATATGTGGCTAATAAGGAGATCAGGCAAAAAGATTATAGAACTTTTGCAATGTGTGCTACAGACGAATAATGACTAGATGGATACATTACGTAACTAATGAGGTGCTCAACAGAATTGGGGACAAAAGCAGTTCCTGACTAAGAGAACGGATACGTTGGTGCGACACATTCTGAGACATCAAGGAATCGTCAGGTTAGCACTGGAAGGAAGTGTGTGGGGTTAAATTCGCAGAGGAAGACCGAGGGACGAATACAATAAGCATATCTGAAGGATATAGTTTACTATTGTTGTTCCCAGATAAAGAGGTTTGCATAGGACAAGGTAGAGTGGACAGCTGCATAAAATCAGTATGCGAACTGAAGACCATAAACGATTATTGTCACTGAGGATGAAACTTGTCGTCTCCGATACAACCTTGAAACGAACCGGCAATGCATGGAAAGGCGATATCATCGGAAAAGTTACGCATCACCTTTTTCGATAATCCAGACATAACAACAAGGAATTTCACACTCCGCACGGGAGTAACCGAGCGGTCTGGAGCGCCACGTTACGGATCGCGCAACATCCCACGTTGGAGGTTCGAATCCTCCCTCGGGTATGGACGTGTGTGTTCTCCTTAGGTTAGTTCACCGTAGTTTAAGTAGTTAGTAAGACTAGGGACTGGTGACCAACGTAGTTTGGTCCCATAGCATTACAAACATATGAACATTTGATTTGAATTTCTACATGAGAGAACGACGCTGAACGCTGCAAGGTACGTTGAAATTTGAACGCGTTTTATTTAACGTCTCTGCTGGCTACGAGCCCAGTGTGCCCAAAAGCTTGCTGTTAACGCAGCAGTAGTACACAGTTCTTCTATGCTAATGATACACGACTATTCCCCGAAATTTGTCAGAGGTTGTACGTTTACTCCTGCTTCTGTGTCTGCACCAACACATCGGCGGGGGAGGACGTTTGGTATGTTCAAAATCGTGCTATGGGGTTCCTGATGTACATTCAACATTCACTGAAAACCGCGGAGCATTAGTAATCGCCCTTGTTCTCTATCATTTGGAATCTCTTAATTATTTTTCTAAGGTTTGGCATTATTACGAAAACACCACACCTACATAATAATCTTCAAGTTACGTTGAGGTGCATGGTGGAGGGGTCATCGAATCGCTTTTGTGATACTTCTCTACAATTCCGTTCTCTGATAGCTCACGGGAAAGCTGAACACCTATATCTCTCTGTTTTCGAACTGATTTCTCTTATTTTATTATGATGGTCATGTCTTCCTGTGTAGGTGGGTGCTAACAATGTATGTTCGCATTCCGAAGAGAAAGATAGTGAAAGAAATTTGGCAAATAGATCACGCCGCGACAAATAAAGCCTTTTATTTCCACTCCAACTCATGCATCAATTCTGTGACCCTGTCTCCCATAGGTCGTGAGAATACAAAAAGAGCTGCCCCTCTCTGAACTTTGTATCATCCGACAGTCCCACTTGGTGAGGATCCCACATTGGGCAGCAGTACTCCAAAACAGGACGCACAAGTGTGGTGTAGGCAGAACTGTCGCGTAAGCGTAAATAATATTGGAGTGGCCTTGCCTTCAGATGCGGTCAGACGTGGTACGTTGTTGTTAGCGGCGTGAAGTAAGGGTTCAGTCGTCGAAATACGCAAACGAAGCTTTAGCTTTCGGCACCAGAATGCTATCACGTTTGAACACAGTGATTCCAACACAACACTAGTTCATTCCTTAGAGGTAATGTACATCATGGAATATACAAGTCGTGATAAACCAATATAACAGTGTTTATAATTACAAAAATCAACCCGCAACAGCATTAACTTGAGAGTCATTTGTGAAAAAGGGGCTGATAATATAATTTACTATGACATCAATAAGCGTTAATTACATAAAATCATGAAGTACTGAGTTCATAAAAAGTAGTGTAAAAACATCAATTAAAATGTTTTTAAGAGATTGAGCCTATGGTAACACCAATAATTAAAACCAAAAATCGTTTGTGAGAAATTTCAATGGTAGTTGTTCAAATTCGCCTCATTAGTTTACGCCTAAAAGCAGTTGAGCAACACATCAACATAGCATAGTCAAATGTCAATCAGTTTCTGCTGTAATTACAAATGTTGAAACTGTCCTATTTTAAAATAATTATTTGATTTTGGTTAGGGGCTAATTTTTTTACGTATTGTAAATCGTTGTAATTCAGTATATTTTAAAACACTAAAGTTTTAATCGCAAACGAAATAATAATGTAATATATTACCGGAAGGCTTTTACACTGTACGTCGCAAGCAGCTTCTCACCAAACTCCGTGCTACAGTTATGCAATTGGATCTGCGATTTCATGTCGGAAAGGATACGGTACGTACTAACTGATGGAACATCATCAGGTAAAACAGATCTGGCGTTCTCCAGTGACGTGTTGCAGATCCCCAACTGATCGTTATCTCTATAAACGATTTAACAGACAATGTGAACAACTGTCCAACAACGTTCGCGGTTATGGTGTCATTTTGCGGTTAGTAAAGTCACCAGAAGATCAAAATAAAATGCAAAATAATTTCGTTGTGCAAAAATTGGCAGTTGGCCCTAAATAATATGAAGAATGAAGTCATGCACATGTGCACTAAAAGAAAGCCGATAAAGTTCATTTACACAAATGAGTCAAATACAAATATCTGGTAAACACAATCACGGAAAGTTGTAATTCGAAATGTCAGATATAGAATACCGAAGGGAAAGCAAACCAATGGTTACGTTTCATTAGCAGAACACACAGACAACGCATTTATTTATTCTATTTTAAACACGAAGTGAAGCGCTGAGAATTTGAGAGCATATAAATCGTCATTTTGTATGTATCATTAAAGAATAACCACCGTCCTTAATTAGCATGTTCGGTATTGTACGTCCGCAGTAACGATAATAAGCAACGCTACGTAGAATTTCGTTAACCAAAGAGGAAAGTTTTTGCATCGCCTTCGTTTCAGGAGCAGGTGAAACTTTCTTCATATACGACCCTATGATGTAAACGGCTAAGCTGCATCATGATTATGCTGGAATTATGAGGGGCGTAAGACGGCGCCTGTTTTTTACGGAGTGCTCGCGCGGCACTTAGGAGAGAAGCTACTGGGAATTTACCTGCGCGCCGGCGATGAAGATTCATGGAGGCGTTCTGGAAAATTCCCCTGCCACGCCTCATGCTGTCTGCCAACTGTGTGGGTCCATGTTTCGCAGAAACACCGCCAGCATATCTGATATTTCGGGCAGCGTTATTTCGAATTATGTCGCAAAAAGTAACCTGTTTTATCAGTCGATATTTGTGCAGCCGAGATATCGTTAACAGCGATATGATAAAGGTATAGAAAACTCAGTTCAATTTTTTAAATAAAGGTTTGCCATGTTTGGGGGCGATCTTTTAATCAATTTATTGAAGACAAGAACCAATATCGCTTTTTATTAAGATTACCGGTTTCGGCAGTTTAACTTCCATCTTCGGATCTTAAATTTCGTACTTTAGAAAGTTATTGTTGAAAGCTTTTAAAAACACATTTAATCGCCAACTAAACTGTTGCCTTGTAAACAGAAAAAAAAACAAAACATAAACATCAACATCCTGTAATAAGGTGTGTTCACTAAGTTGATATTCATGTATTATTCATACGTTGACAAGCCAACAATTCACTTGACGATTAAATGTGTTTTTAAAAGGTTTTAACAATAACGTTCTAAAGAATGAAATCTAAGATCCGAAGATGGCAGTTAAACTGCCAAAACCGGTAATCTTAATAAAGAATAAAAACCGTTCTTGGTTCTTGTCTTCAGTGAATCAATTCTTTTCTAATGTTAAATATTTACAAAAAATGAAAGTTACCTACAATATTTTACCTCAAATCTGAGTTATTTAGGAAGCTGCCAACTATATATTTTATTAACTCATTTGAAATGAGGTACATTGATGTGTGATCGTTCTCACATTACTTCAATCGCAGTTAATGAAAAAAGAAACTGACACAAAGTGCCTCTCAAAAATCTTAGGAGAATAGAGAAAATGAGAGAGAGAGAGAGAGAGAGAGAGAGAGAGAGAGAGAGAGAGAGAGAGAGAGAGAGAAGCGCGTCCTGGACGGCTGGAAGCTGACAAGTCCAAACCTGTAAAAACTCAGATTTTAGGAAATTTACTGAAGTGTTTTCTGCTCAAACAAGTAGATTAAATCAGTTCTTAAAGTTAATCAGAAATTGGTTTGGAACTAATGATTTCTTCTATTTATACTGCTAAAAACAAAGGATCAGTTGATATGCCATTAATATACTTATGGTAACGTATTTTATTCAGATATTGGTTACAATTATAATTTGTGTGTGATACAGTACGATATTTTGCTATCTCAACTCTTTACTCGGCGTTTACTTAGAGCTAGGCCCCATGGGCTATCATAATAGTGAAAAAGCCATTCTCGTGGTCCTCGAATATAGCAACAGCGTAGGGCACAACGGAAGGTCGAAGTACGTCGTCTCTATACTTCTGAGAAGTCAAAGGGCCATTCCGGACGACATAGACGTCTGTACGTCCGCCAGTAATGATTCTGCCCACAACATTCGTCCACCACTATGATGTGGTGGTGTTTTTTGTAAATAAGCAGGATTGTTCAGAGTTCTCCAGGTGAGGGAACGACGATTGTCATGCTGAACACAAAATCTTGACTAATCTGTGAACAGAACCCGGCGCCATTCGTTAAGACTCCAGACCTGATGTTTCTCCGTTCAGTTTCTGAGCGCTGAACGGTGTCGTGGTTTTAGTGGGACACACGTCATTATAGTCACATAGAGGCCACATTTCTGATACCTTCTGTTGACATTGGGCGTCCTGTTGTGGCTTGAGGGTGCGTTGCAGCTGAGCTGAATTCAGCCACCTGTCCCGTCGCGCTGTTAACCGGAGAAAACGGTCGTCTGTTGCTGATGTTACTCGTGGACAACTCAGGCCTTCTTTTAACGGCTTCTGTTTGAAATCGCGTCCAGGCCGTGGAAGTTACACTTTTGGGGCAATGCAATAGGTCCGGCCACATTCCTCTCCGTCCCAATTCCAAACTTCCTGTGGCTCTTCGTGCCATTACTAATGACTCCTAATAACACTTAGCGCCATTTTTCTGGAGCTTAGCCTTATGGGTTTAATTATGGGCTAATCTATATTAGAACCAGTTTACATTTCTAAAGTATATATTTCCTATAATTTATATTTCTATAGCTTTAGTAGAAATCTACACAAGAATTTTTTCTGGATGCCACGTAACAAGCCTAGATACCAAGACCCTTTTAAGATGGCTGAAGCCATCACTGCTCTGAGGGAAAAAAAGTGCGAAAAGGAAGAGGCAGCTAATTTTTCCTTACCAAAAGTGAAGAAGATTTATATTTCAATTAAAGGCAAGCGAATATATGAGAAGAAGAAAGTAGGCAGATCTGGAGTTGAAGAATTATGTAATTAAGATGAGCCTGTCCGAGAAGACGAGGAAAGTGATTCCGAGAATTCTGAAGAGAGCACGCCTCCTGGAACAGATGTATCGTGCATATTCAGCGACATCGCATTTTTTAGCAGCCACGAACAAAGAAATTTGTATTCATTGTATTCAGCGTCGCAGGTGGGTGTATACTGAGTGTGCAGGAGTGGACAATGGACTACGTAATTGTGATTATTTTCAAATAAACTTCTATTTCAAACTTGTATTTAAATATTGTTTTCTTTACGTTATCGCTGTCGATACGTTGTAGTGCCCATTTCTTTACGTTGGGATCATCGCAGAGGCGCCTTCCACGCATCACTGCATCCTTCTGAAAGAGGTGTGAAGAATCTACTGTAATGATGTAACTCGTTTTTTTTTTCATCAATGCAGTTTATTAGAACCCAACAAATAAGTCGGCACTACTCTGACTGTATGAGAATGCTACACCAGAACAAAATATCCACAAAACTAAATGTCCACTGTTTGCAGTTGCAGTACTTATAACATTCAAGTCCACCAATCTCGGACGTCAGTGAGGAGGATCTGCAGCTCATCTGTTCTCAGAGTCGGCGGCGTTGCTGCGGACAGCCGATGGCGTCCTCGGCGGCGGAGGCGTCGCAGGCGCCTTGGCTGGTGTCCCACAGCCGCGGATAGACTGTGCACCGAAGGATATCGGCCTGCCGTACTTCCCGATCGCGTGCACGGCAGACGGGACTAGGTCCCTGCTTTCTGCGCCCTGTGGACTGCGGCTGGCGCAGCCTGGGAACTCGTATGGTTCCGCGGAGTGTTCGCCTAGCTGCCCGGCATCCCGCGACGCCTTCGTGTCGTGAGTGTTGCCGCTGTAGTAGGCGGACAGGACAAGGTGCTTTTATATACGATGCGCGTCCAGAAAGTAAGTTCCGTTTGGTTATATAAAACGAACGGGTACAGATACAGAAAAGATATTGATTGTACAAAAATCTACAACTGTTAAACTACTTTTCTACATAGCTTCCGAAATTTTGTAGGCAATTGTCATAGCATGGCACAAGGTTCTGTGTGCCTTTTTCATAGAATGTTGCCACATGTGTATTCAACCATGTGGCAACATGTTCTTTCAGCTCGTCATCGTTGAAGTGTTGTCCACCAAGGACAGATTTTAGGTGTAAGAAGAGGATTACTGTCAAAAGATGTTTTTTTTTTCACGATAATGCCTAACCTCACACACCGAATGTAACCAAACAATTCTTACGGAAATTTCAATGGGACCTGTTTATCATCCCTCATACAGCTCGGACCTCTCTGCTAGCGACTTCCATCTCTTCTTACACCTAAATCTGTCCTTGGTGGTCAACAATTCAACGGTGATAAACACCTGTTACTACATGGTTGAATACACAGGTGGCAACCTTCTGTGAAGGATGCATGCAAAAACTTGTGGCACGCTATGACAAGTGCCTATAAAATTTCGGCAGTTATGTGGAAAAGTAGTTTAAGAGTTGTAGAATTTTGTGCAATACAAATTTCTTTTGTATCTGTGTACAATTTCATTTTATTACCAAACGGAACTTACTTTCTGGACGTGCCTCGTATATTGACGGTTTATTTTCGTGAAAAGAATTGCAACCCGCTGCCTTTTTGGATGTTTTTTTATTTAATCCAGAACTAGGTTTCGAGCCACTGCAGGCTCATCTTCAGTGGATACTTTACAGGAACATTTATCTTTCACTAAGTGTAGATTATGCTGCCATGTTGAACTTTAGTAAGTGAGAACAGAATAAACAGGAATTAAAAGTATTGTAATTTTATGTAATTACTGTGTTCTTATTGTAGGTGTTTAGATTAGATTAGATTAGATTAATACTTGTTCCTTAGATCATGTATACGACATTTCGTAATGATGTGGAACGTGTCAGTTTAGTAAATTTTGTGTATACTTGACAATATATATTTTAAGAATTTTTTTGTTTGTTTTATATTTATTATTCTTTTTTTTATTTTTAAGTTTTATCTAAAAATTCATCTACATTCTAAAAGGAGTTGCCATTCAGAAATTCCTTTAATTTCTTTTTAAATACTAGTTGGCTATCTGTCAGACTTTTGATGCTACTTGGTAAGTGGCCAAAGACGTTTGTGGCAGCATAATTCACCCCTTTTTGAGCCAAAGTTAGATTTAACCTTGAATAGTGAATATCATCCTTTCTCCTAGTGTTGTAGCTATGCACACTGCTATTACTTTTGAATTGAGTCGGATTGTTAATAACAAAGTTCATGAGTGAATATATATATATATTGTGAAGCTACAGTAAGTATCTCTAGATCCCTAAATAAATGTCTGCAGGATGCTCTTGGGTGGGCTCCAGCAATTATTCTGATTACACGCTTTTGTGCAATGAATACTTTTTTACTCAATGTTGAATTGCCCCAGAATACATGTAACCAAGTTGTACATTGGGCACTGACGTATTTTAACACATGAGAGCATTTTTGTTACACTTAGCGTTACACATTACAAAATATAAACATGTAGTGCAAAGAGGATGGCTGTGGTAAATGTTGCACTTCAGTAATTAATGTTCTTTGCTCTGAGACATTGTGAATGTATAAAGAGTATGTAATGTATTAAAATTATATTTTACACATTATATTGAATTTTGATAGTAGCTAGTTACATTCATAATGAAACAAGTGAGATTCATTAATAAATATAAAATAGAAAGAGTGAAATATTTACAGTGTGGTGACAATAACTAATGTGGCAATGCTGATATAAACAGATTAAACAAAAACAGGACTTTTATTATTTTGCTGATTGACATTACTAAAATGGATATCTTGAAATTTTATATACATACTTTTCTGCATTATACTGGGCGATCAAAAAATCAGTATAAATTTTAAAACTTAATAAATCACCGAATAATGTAGATAGAGAGGTAAACAGTGACACACATGCTTGGAATGACATGGGGTTTTATTAGAATCACATCTACCATTACCGGGCCGTTTTTCTTAGAGGAACAGCGTGATTCTGGTTTTGTAACTGATAACGTGACGGCTGAGAGGTACGCCGATATGTTACAGAATCGCATCATCCCCAGCCTGGTTGATAAACACCTGCTGGAACGTTCGATTTTTACGCAGGATGGCGCTCCACCTCATATTGCTAGACGCGTGAAAGATCTCTTGCGCGCGTCGTTTGGTGATGATCGTGTGCTCAGCCACCACTTTCGTGGCCTCCCAGGTCCCCAGACTTCAGTCCGTGCGATTATTGGCTTTGAGGTTACCTGAAGTCACAAGTGTATCGTGATCGATCGACATCTCTAGGGATGCTGAAAGACAACATCCGACGCCAATGCCTCACCATAACTCCGGACATGCTTTACAGTGCTGTTCACGACATTATTCCACGACTACAGGTATTTTTGAGGAATTATGGTGAACATATTGAGCATTTCCTGTAAAGAACATCATCTTTGTTTCGTCTTAATTTGTTATGCTAATTTTTGCTTTTCTGATCAGATGAAGCGCCATCTGTCGGACATTTTTTGAACTTTTTTTTTCCTTTGCTTTAATAAAACCCCATGTCATTCCAAGCATGTGTGTTATTTTTTACCTATCTATCTACATTATTCCGTGATTTATTAATTTTTAAATTTACACTGACTTTTTAATCACCTGGTACATGACTTCAGTAAGTGTCCTAGTAAGCCAGCCAGTAATAATAGAGAATCGAAGTGCCCATTCTGCACTACTTGAAACCATCCCGGTGGGTGAAAGTGGGCCGGGGAGGGTGGGGGGGGGGGGGGAGGGTAGAGAGATGAAGAAATGAAACTCTGATGTAACCATTTTGTCGAAAATGTCAGTTTCGACTCAGTACACCATTTATGTGATTTTGTAGTTAGATAAAGTTCTGTATGTTTTATATCACATTTTTACAACGCTTGCAAGGAAAACGCTGTGAACTAATTATTTGATTTTTCTTTTCTTTTTTTATATTTATTTCAATGTGCCATATACCATCTACCGCCTTTCCTACACTTGGATAACTACTACTGCATCACGCACGTTGGTGAGTTCACGAGGACTTCCTTCAGCTATGAAGCAGGGCCGGGGAACGGCAGTGTAATTTCCGTCTACGTCGTGGGGAGCCAGTACTGTGGGCCCTATACCTGCCTGGTTCTTCGTAACGTACGGCTTAGAGGTAGCTCCACTCAGACCTAGGGCAAACGCCAGCAGGTACTCAAGTTGTAGATTCTGAAGCAGTGAAACTTTTTTTTACAAAGGAAGCAAATGTTGTTTCTCGTGCCACCTGACCGCGTGGGACGCGTGATGCCACTGAAAAACTCGCAGAGCCGATTCGTCAGTATGTTTTTTCCAATTCCTTTTTTCTCCGTGCACTGGAATCGGGCGGTTCCTGAACAGTCTGTCTGCTGGAGCCTGCTGAGTATGATGCGACCTTGGAAAGCGATTTTCTGTTGGAGGTCATAGAGATTTTTGTATAGAGAGTTACCTACAATTTAAATTTACTTATCAGAACCATTATAAAGCTGTCACAAGTGATAATTTCACTGTTATATACCTAGATTCAGTTTGGAACAACATGGTTGTTTATCCAGTAACTATTTACCTGAGACAACGTGAATACAATTTATTACTTCTTCTTGCCTGCGCGCCAAAAGCCAATTTTTACGATTCTATCATAATGCAACCTGATAAATTCCCCAGTCACTGTTTGAAGGTCTGTATCTTTGTATGAGCTCTTAAGCGTTTATTTTTGGTTTAATAGTCAACCCAATAATAATGAATAATATGACAAAAAGGTTCTCCTTACACAACTGGAGTGTTATGACTTTATAGGTATTAAAAGTTTTTTAATTTGTGGAGCACGACATATTTTTGCTAATAAAAGTCAACTGGTAATGTAGCTACTTCAGTGAAGTTTCCTCTATTCTACATAGCACCACACCGCGCCACTTTTTATGATAATAAACTTCATGCATCATCTCTAATAGGTCGGTCTGAAGTCGTGTAGCTAAAGTTCCGTTCCACCATTTGTTTTTCACAGAACATAGAACTAAATTCAACTGGCGTTTTTACACTCCATGTACTGGGAGAATAGCGAAAATCAAGATAAGATGTGAACTATTTTATTCAATAACCCGTTTGCAGCTACAGCAAAATATCCAGCTATCCGGCAGATTGGTTTGCACTCTTCTAATAGTTAATAAACGGTGTGCGCCGTTTAACATGTCCTAATGTAAGTTCTACATTTTGTAGGTGACAAAAGATCTACTATATGCCACAGAAACCAATAACTGTAAATATGTAGGAACCCTATCTGTGATAGCTTGGAATTGATATTTAATACTTCCCACAGTGCGACAGACAATATAAAAAAAAGAGAATTAATAGACGTATTATAAGACTGAAGAAGAAATTTAATTCAAGGGAGGTGTGAGAATTGAACAGATACATCGTAGCATTTCAACAGGAAATATATCACTTTCCTTTCCTTTTTCACTGCTGGTGGACAATACAAGTTATAAATATTTTTAACTTCTGCTACCTGATGATAAGCAGAACATGATCGAAACGCGTAGCTTTATGTTAAATTAAACGTAAAGAAAGGAAGTGACACTCTGTGACGTAAATGGCATTGGAACAGAGGATGACACTCTAAATGTATTTTTCCAAAGCTGTTTCACAGAGGAAGATTGCACTGTAGTTCCTTCCCTAGATTGCCGCACAGATTACAAAATGGCAGATATCGAAATAACTGACAGAGGGATAAAAAACAATTAAAATCGCTCAAAAGAGGAAAGGCCGCAGGGCCTGATGGGATACCAGTTCGTTTTTACACAGAGTACGCGAAGGAACTGGCCCCCCTTCTCGCAGTGGTGTATCGTAGATCTCTAGAACATCATATCGTTCCGAAAGATTGAAAGATGGCTCAGGTCATCCCCGTTTGCAAGAAGCGCCCTCGAACAGATGTGCAGAACTATAGGCCTATATCTCTAACGTCGGTCAGTTGTAGAATTTTGGAACATTTATTATGTTCGAATATAATGACATTTCTCGAGACTAGGAATCTGCTCTGTAGGAATCAGCATGGGTTTCGAAAAAGGCGTTCGTGTGAAACCCAGCTCGCGCTATTCGTCCACGAGACTCAGAGGGCCATAGACACGGGTTCTCAGGTAGATGCTGTGTTTCTCGACTTCCGAAAAGCGTTTGATACAGTTCCCCACAAACGTTTAATGAACAAAGTAAGAGCATATGGTCTATCAGACCAATTGTGTGATTGGATTGAGGAATTCCTAGATAACAGAAAGCAGCAGGTCATTCTGAATGGAAAGAAGTCTTCTGAAGTAGGAGTTATGTCAGGTGTGCCACAGGGGAGTGTCGTGGGTCCGTTGCTGTTCACAATATATATAAATGACCTTGCGGATAACGTCGGAAGCTCACTGAGGCTTTTTGATGCTGTAGTATATAGAGAGGTTGTAACAATGGAAAATTGTATTGAGATGCAGGAGGATCTGCATAGAATTGACGCATGGTGCAGGGAATGGTAATTAAATCTCAATGTAGACAAGTGTAATGTGCTGCGAATACACAGAAAGAAAGATCCTTTATCATTTAGCTACACTATAGCAGGGCAGCAACTGGAAGCAGTTAATTCCATAAAGTATCTGGGAGGGATTTAAAATGGAACGACCATATAAAATCAATCGCAGGTAAAGCAGATGCCAGACTTAGATTCATTGGAAGAATACTAAGGAAATGCAGTCCGAAAACAAATGAAGTAGGTTACAGTTCACTTGTTCGCCCACAGCTTGAATACTGCTCACCGGTGTCGGATCCGTACCAGGTGGGATTGATAGAGGAGGTAGAGAAGATCCAACGGAGAGCAGCGCGCTTCGTTACAGGATCATTTGGTAATCGTGAAAGCGTTACGGAGATGATCGCTAAACTCCAGTGGAAGACTCTGCAGGAGAGACGCTCTGTCGATCGGTACGGGCTTTTGTCGAAGTTTCGAGAACATACCTTTACCGAGGAGTCTAGCAGTATACTGCTCACTCCTACGTTTATCTCGCGAAGAGACCGTGAGGATAAAATCAGAGAGATTAGAGCCCGCACAGAGGCATACCGACAATCCTTCTTTCCGCGAACAATACGTGACTGGAATAGGAGGGAAAATCGATAGTGGTACTCAGGTACCCTCCGCCTCACACCGTCAGGTGGCTTGCGGAGTATGGTTGTAGATGTAGATGACTGGTAGCAAAAATTACAAATATTTATTATTTGATACAGTCACGATTACTAGTCCATTACGGCCACACTTAATGTACATGTAATGTTCTACAGACAACTTGCGAACTCTTTGCAAAGCTCGTGTCTTGCGGTCTAACCGTAAACGAACTTCTACATTTGCATTATTTCGACCCAAATGACGTATTTTTCCATGTGAAAACTGACGGATTTCATTTCAGTATTACACGACGTCATTAAACTTTGAATGACGAAATTACGCAAGCAATAAAATAATAAGCCATGTTAACGTGTACGCTAAGTTTCGTATGTCAGAGAGTATCTTTGAGTGTATACCAGCGATCTGTACTGCGTGTACCATTTGGAGGTTCAACATCAGCGGGAATAATGAAGCTGCGGATGCCATTCGTCGGATTTGAACAATGAAGTCATGTATTAGTCATGGAAGAAAATTTATTTGGTAGATCGTAGATTATAAGTTTAATGATACTAATAAGTATTTATCTACGCATCTCTGCGAGCGAATAAGATCATCTGAAGGCGGGTGACCATGATGCAGATTTCGACTTTTCCTGGAGAAAAACTACTTCCAAAGCCGACGGATAATATCAATTGCTTCAGTACCCAGCAAATTCAGTTAGTGATATGATGAGCTATTATATGTACAGTCTTGCTTGTCGAAAGTAGATTTATTTTACTTTCGTTTTTGTTACTAATACGATTACTTTTAAGGATGTTTTGTTGTATAATTCATTTACTTAGCGGACAAGGGTACATCAAAAACCTATCACCAAAGAGGAGGAACAAACACCTTTGTGTTTCCTGTTAATTTCATCTATTGATTTACTTAATATTTTTGTGACTGTTTCCTAACGTATTTTCAACATTATGTAATACATGTCCACGATAATTGTTCTGATATCTTCAGTATTTTCCTACAACTTTCAGATTACAAGTACACTTTTGTATGTGGTATGTGTATGATCTGTTCTCCATGGTACTTTGGTTTGTTTTGGAACATCTGTCAATGTTCACCATATCAAATCTATGACGTCGTTAGTGGTATCCTGATGTTTAGTAATCCCACTCCAGTGGTCTGGGCGTAGCAGACATAGATTGTCATAGTTCGTACCTTGCCAAATTACCTGAAATGTTACCACAACACGAAAAGAAAATACGTGTCTATTTCCCTTCCATAGCAGTCAGCAAGCGAACTAAGGAAGCAATTCATCATCATACACAAATAGATGTAAATGGGTCTGCCTAAATTCGAACAGGGCGGGCAATACGAAAGCATCAGTGGAAAGCGTATACTGAACAGAACATAGACTGCGCTTGTCTCTATTACTGCCGTGATGTGGTTTGAAAAAATGTTTCTGCCCCGAATCACGTGAAATCAAGCATTGATTTTAAGAACAAAAGGACATTTCGCGTTAGTATTGTACAAGTAGTAAAGAAGGTGCGGCGCAGATCTCCTTTAAATAACGTTAAAAGCAGATGAAGGTGAATATGGATGAGTCTTATTCGTTGTATCCGTAAAATCAAACTTGTCTAGAGTACAGTACCCGTTTTTCCCGCATCACAATATGTTAATATAAATAACCAAAACTGTACTTGTATTACGTATTAGCATCAACGTATGTTGCAAAAATCATAAAATATAAACGCTTTTATTATGTAAAAATCGATCATCATGGATACAAATAGTTTTTGGTTGTTAAAAAGTATAACAATTCACAATTCATAAATATTGTTGACGAATCGTACCGGTAAGGAAAATGATGCTGCTTTTCAAACTGATATTTCGTTTTCTACTGCTGCAAACAAAAAGATTCACGTGCAGCAAAAATATTCTTTAAGAACCGCTTTACTGCATCTTATAGATAGAACTGCAAATTCGTTTCACGTAGGACCATGTCGTAAACGTAACCTTCGCCAGCATATTAGATCCTTCGCATGCGTATTAGGAACTTCGGAGAAATAAGGTTTACTGTAATGAAACTTTGCAGCGGAGTGTACGCTATAATGTGAAGTTTGGGAAGTGGGAGGCGAGGTACTGGCAGAAGTAAGGTTGTGAGGACGGACCGCGAAGCTTGCCGGGATAGCTCAGTCGGTAGAGCCCTTGCCCATGAAAGGCAAACGCCAAAGATTCGAGTCCCGGTTCTGGCACAATTTTAATCTGCCAGGAAGTTCCAAGGCTTACGTTTTTCTAAAAGTGTAATTGGAATAGGACAGACAGACGCGGTAGGAGGACTTTGTTTTATAATATGTATCAATGATAGCTCTCACAGAATTTGGAACTTTCGGGGCCGGTTTCGTGGTGGTGGGTGTGTTTTTGAAGGCGCTAAACAGTATGGTCATGAGTGCCGCTGCTTTGACCGCATTTTTCGCGGAGGAAATTCATTTTTTGTAGCGGGGAACGTGGCATGAGAACCGGCTTGTATTTCCCATTGCAACTATATTTTTATGATTTAATGGCAATTATAAAAAGCTTGATCTCGGTGAAATTAAAAGAGCTTTAGCGCAAATGATACAAAATTAAAATTACTTATCTCTGCGTTAATCTTGCCAACCCCCTCCCTCCACGCTAAATACATGCTTTATTCGCTAATGGTTCCTATTTTTTCCGCATTACTTCGTGGCTGTGAAAGCAGTTCTCTTTGTGGTTCTCTCTTGTTGAGACCTGAAGAATCAGACGCGCGTGTTCCGCCTGCCCTGTGCGTCATTTCTTGGCTAACGTGCTGCTGTCCAGCCAACACTTTCCAGATGTAAATATGAACAAATAATACAATTTCTTGAGACAACATTGTCTCGTTATACCAAAGGTATTAAATATAAGTACGGGCATTGAATTAAAATTTATGCTGTGGCCAGGATTCCAACCCAGGACCTCCTATTTACTTGGTAGGTGCTTTAGACCACTTTTTTTTCTTCAGGTAGATCTATGATGTGCGGTCGTTTTTCATTGTTCGTTATTGGTTGTTCGTTGATCAGTTGGCTCAGCTTTTTTTATTACAGAGGACGTTCAGCCCTCTGACCGGGCGCGCTGAGCCACGGCGCCCGGTAAAACTGAGGTAAACTAACCTAAGGACAACACACACACACACACACACACACACACACATGCCCCAGGGATGACTCGAACCTCGGACGGCGAGCAACCGCGCGCTCCGCAGCGAGGCACTTTAGACCGGTCGACTACTCCACCGCGGCATTACTCAGCTAACACAGCGTTGCAGTCAAAGCGACTACACGTCCATCTCCGCAACACGGGGAACATTGAGGCAGAATTACAGTATGTGGTGTGGACAGGGACGTGCTTTAAGACAGTCCGTGTAGCCGCTTTGGCTGCAGCGCGTGTTATCTGAGCGGTCTATTCCCTCGGCGGCAGCCGTGCGGCTCGGACGTGCGGAGCGGCTGCGCCGTTGTTTACGTCGTCGCTGGCGGCCGTTGGCGGTGTTCACTGGTGAGTGCACGCTTTCGCGTTTGCTGTAGCGCTGAAAATGACAACATGTACGACTCGGCGGAGCGGCTTGAACGAAAAGATACTTTGAAGTCGACCTTTGATCCGATTTTACCACGACCTAAACCTTTCGAAGTTGAATTATTCATTAGAGATGTCATGAAGGTAACTTTAGATTACTTGATCGGTATTCATTTGTCGATCGTTAGTAGCACTGTCTACCTTAAATTGGTTAGCCCCGAAAAATGCGTGCAAATAGTCGAATCTCGTGGGGACTGTTAAACACTCAAATGGCTATGTCGGTGAAGTGAGAGTTACGCAAGCCGGTCTTGGACTGAGAACCGTCCGAATCTTCAATTACCTTTCGAGAATACCGCCGAGCAGATTAATGATAAACTGAAGGATTAGGGGACAGTGATCAGTAACGTAGCCGAAAAGTGATCTGAGCAACACATCTTCCCAGTCCTAAACGGCGTCAGGCAGGTAAATTCGAACTGGTAAAGCACATCGCGTCCTATATCGTTGTCTGTGGATTTAGAACCACAGTTACATACGATGGGCAACAGAGGACTTGTTCGGCGTGTGGCTCCACAGAACATGTACGTGCGCAGTGCATTCAACGGCGCGTCGCGCAGATACCGATAGGCGAGCGAGAGAGGAGGGCCCAACGTCTACGTTGCCACTGACTTACGTAGCCGCCGCCCCGGTGAACACCACCCCAGAGGCTAGTTTAGATGTTGCGCTGGCCGCTCTAAATGACCAGACGGAACATTCCGCACCGATGGAGACTGATACTGTACCAGAATATCCCACAAACACCTCCACGGAAGTAGGGGAGGGGACTACGAAGGCGCAAGACCAACAAGCGAATGATTATTTGGCCTCAGGGAACGTGCAAGCCGGCGATGGCGCTTGCAGAGAGAACCCATCCGGGACAAACGGGAATGAGGAACAGAAGGCCAAGAGCCCGTCACCGAAAAAACAAAATAACCGACGGAGAGCACACCAAGGGCCGGCAGAAAACGCGCAGGAAAATGACGGAGGAGACAGCCGGGACTTCTCCTGGCAATTCTCAAACTTCCAAAAAGCCTCAGACTGACGTATCCGAGTCTGGCCAAGGGAGGAACAACTTAGAGACGTCCACAATGGACCGGGATGTTGAAAGTGAGCAACACGAAACAACAGGAAAAGACAGAAGTGACAGTAGTCCTCCACTGAGCTGGCCAGATGACACCGACGAGTGCTCTCCTGATGAAGACACGTCCGACGTACAGAAAGGTACTGGAGGAACGTCTGCTGGAGTCCGGACAACAGACTCAAACCAGCTACAGAAGTCTGCTGCTGCTGCTGCTGTTGCCGAAGTTGAGGACGACCCTGACTTCTTCTAAATGGTGCTCGCTTATTAAAAAAGCAATGGTATAAAGCATACCTCTAGCAAATGACACCCTTGCAGGCCTATCGTATTGCGACAATAAACATCAACAATATAGCAGCACTTTCAACTTACGGAATCTTCAAGATTTCTTGTACGCCGCCGAAATCGACGTTGCTATATTGCAGGAAGTAGTAGCAGGAATTAGTCTCGACCACATAACGTGCTGTAATGCTTTGATTAATCCCGGACTTGGTAATAATCTCGGGACTGGCATAATGACGAGAAAAGGAATAGTCGTCACCAATGTGGAACGACTCACCAACAGCAAAGGCACTATTAATAACATACGATAGGGAAAAGGCAACAGAGAGCACAATCTTTTAAATAAGACATTGTGCCACTCTTCCCAACCGGTGCCGACAAAATCATCTTCGCAGGCGCCTTCAACTGTGTAATCAGCCTAAATGGTCATACTCCCAATTTCAACACTTCCACGGAGCTTCAAACCATAATTAAAGACTTAAAACTAGTAGATACGTGGGAGCTAAAACACGGCGATGCACCAGGGTTCACTAATGTAACAAATAATTCCGCCAGTCGCATCGACAGTATTTACACCACGTCGAGCCTGGAAACACACATCCTGCAAGCAGAGACATGGCCGACGGTGATTTCCGATCATGCGGCGTACATATCTACTGACAACCTTGACAAACAAAGTACCTTCAGAGCACGAGGGTCATGGAAATTGAACGCTTCACATCTTGCGGACCCAAGCTGCCACGCAGTTTTTCGAGATACATAGGCAGAATGCGAAAGGAAGTTTACAAAGTTCCATTCAGCCATTCAGTGGTGGCTCAGATGTGCCAAACCTGCACTAATAGCGGCTATGAAACAATATTCCCGCGAGAAACGCTCCTGGCAGAAAGACACAATGGAGTTCTCTTTTCACTGTATGCGAGATTTATATAACCAAGATACTAAGGTAATGGAAAATTGCGCCCAAATTAAAAGAATTAAGGCCAAAATACTATCACTGAAGCGGAAACAATTAGAAGGCTGCAAAGTTCGAACACGTCTTCATAATGCGGTACATGAGGAGACAACGTCAATGTACCATGTAATACACGAGCAGGAAAAGAGCAAACCGAAAATACTGACTGAATTAAAAACTAGGGACGGACGACTTCTAAAAACACAACCAGACATACGGGACGAAATTTATGAACATTTTACTGTCTTACTAGCTGATAAACCAGCGGATGAATCGACGCAACAAGCCATCTTGGAAAAGACGTCGAGGAGATTAACTCCAGAAGAAGTTGAAACCCTTGAGACAGAGATAACAGAAGACGAAGTAATTGACGCCAAACGACGCAGCCCGAAAAATAAATCGCCCGGCCCCGACGGATTGCCGGCAGAGTTCTACCAAACTTTTCAACAACAGCTAACCAGTAAGATGACTCTCATATGTAATGAAATCATCAATAACAGGACTGTCGACATGACAGAATTCTGTGAAGGAATCGTTGTATAAGACCCTAAAACCTCAGCAGGCAAGTCCGTCGGCAATCTTAGACCTATTACTATAAAGTTTTCGCACGCATCCTCATGCAGAGACCAAATTCGGTGATTAACACTGTTACAGGCACGTACCAAACGAGCATTGGTAAAGACAGAACAATCTTCCAAACATTAGCCGTATACAGGGGCATAATAGCGACAGCAGAAGCCTGCGGCATAAAAAGCGCCATAGTGTCGCTTGACTTGTAAAAAGCTTTCGACAGAGTTAACCACTCATATCTCTTCCGTACTATGGAAACGATGAACTTCCCACAAAAAGTCATCGACACAGTAAAACTCCTTTTGACAAACAGCGTATCAAGAATTTGTGTCAATGGGCAACTCAGCAACCAATCAAACTTATGCGCTCGGTTCGACAAGGCTGCCCCATGTCGATGTGTTTGTTCGCCATAGCTCTTGACCCGTTCCTGCTCTCCCTGACTCACGAGCTGCCAGGATTACGAATACTCGGTCAGAAGATCCTATTTCAAGCATATGCTGACGACGCTAGTTTCTTGGTAACAGCTGGTGAGCAAATTAAAATTGCGTTGCAGATTATTTCAATTTATGAGGCCGCTGAGGCCGCATCAGGGGCGAAACTGAACCGGCACAAATCAGGAATTATGAACATTGGCAGTGGAATAGAGCTTAGACCTGATACGCCGCTAACGAGCATGGCCACACTGAAGTGCCTCTGAATTGAATACACGCAAAACACCCGCCGCACGGCTTCCCTAAATTATAAAAAATTACTGACAAAAATACGGGCCGGGATCCAACAACACTATCTGAGGAACCTAAACGCCATACAAAAAGTGACGCTAGCCAACGTCTGTATTACAGATAAAGTACATTACGTCGCCCAGGTACTGCCATTACCGAAGATTATTGCCCAGAAAGTATTATCAGCGCTCGGCCACTTTGTGACTAGAGGTCAAATCTTCAAGGTCGAATACGAAACCTTAACACTGCCAACTGCGAGGGGAGGTGTTAACCTTACAGATGTTTACCTGAAAGCGAAAGCGCTGTTTATCACCAAGATATACAAACAGTGGCGACGCTCGCCCAACACTTTAACGGCCCACTTCTTAAGTGAAATAGCACCGGGCAATATGGAGCCGCCCATAGACGTCCACCACATTTCAAATGCGCTTTGTCACCTAAGATACTTCCTGATGAAGCTCAGCTATCTCCAGAGAAGTACTCCCGAGAAGAACCGCTACATGGTAAAGTTAGTATATAAACAGCCTGACGACAAACATCCGGGGAAACATAGCAGAACAGAAGTATTAAGGACATGACTGGCAAAAAATCTGGGAGAATATCCAGGACCTAGACTTACCATCTAATGTGAGGTATAATTGGTACATGGCAGTAAATAGGAAGATCTCGACAAACACAAAATTACATAACATTCACTTGTCTGACAACCCATACTGCAGTAGCTGTCATTTAGCCGACACGGAGGAACACAATTGCCGTGTATATCCGTTAAAGATATCTGGCAACTCTGTACTCATAAACTCGCAACCTTACTACGCACGATACCTAGGTCAATCACACCAAGTCGATTACTGAAGCCGGACGATGTCCCTTATCCCAATGCTAAGAGGAAAGCTATCAAATGGCTAAAGGGACAGACAGTCAAATATTTTCTATCACAAAAACAAAAAAGTAAAGAAGATTATTGGCTAACATTACTGACATAGCACCAAAAACTTCAACGAACAGAAAAGTATAGAGAAAAATATGAATTATGGTAATTCTTTCAGCAATCAGCCGTAAAAAATATATTTTTTTATTTGTTTGCAAATCTAGATTTCGACCACTGTGTGGTCATTATCAATGCTTAAAACCAATTAAAATACTTAAAACATCTCGACCTCGATGTTGGAGGTTGCGTTTGTACTAGAGATGTTTTAATTGGTTTTAAGCATTGATAAAGACCACACAGTGGTCGAAATCTAGATTTACAAACAAATAAAAAAATATTTTTTTACGACTGATTGCTGGAAGAATTACCACAAATGAAATACAGTCGTGGAGCACCAATTCCAACATGGAATCAATCCTCATAAAATATGACTTATTCTTAATTAGAATATTAATTTGAACAGAACAATTACCTTTGAGGAAAGTTTTATTTGCCTTTCCATTTTGTTTTTAACAGTTTAAAAACACACATTATTTATTATTTTTTTTATTTATCCTTCTACTTGGAGTGGAGTACTCCGCCTTTGGTTTTAGAGAAGAAATTCACAACTAGGGCAGCACGGCAGATTTTGGAGACCAGCGCTTCGAGGTTAATGAGAAGTCGAATTAGGAATTAAGTCTCAACACGATGACACAAGAACGAGAAAATCACGGCAACTTTGCGATGACAAACATTTTCTAGAAGACGAACTTCGAAGCTGCCAGTACGCCGCAATCGATTAAACGTGCACTTACAACTCCATGTAAAAAAAAAAAAAAAAAAAAAAAAAAAAAAAAAAAAAAAAAAAAAAAAAATGAAAATAATAAAAACACACACATGACGCAGCGCTGTTATTTTTACTTCTTATCGGAAAAGGAATTTTTTTTAATTGTTACTGTTATTTTTATTTCTCATTGAAGAAGGATATTTTGTTTATTATTCACCGCAAAGTACTGGAAACACATAGCAATAGAAGCTAGCCGAAGAAGGCTGAATTGGTGAGCGGAAGGACGGGTTGAAGGGGAGGAAAGAGGCCCGAAAGAAAAAAAAAGTGGTCTGAAACTCCTATCTAGTAAATAGGAGGTCCTGGGTTCAATCCCGCCGACAGCATAAATTTTAATTCAATGCCTCTCTTTATGTTTAATACTTTTCAGATGGATCTGCTTTGTCATGTCTGCAAGGTCCATACCTTCTTGTTGATTGCTTTGCTGTTTAGAAAGGATGCCTTGGATGCAAAAGAACGTTCTCTGAGTAAGTTCTCAATTTCGTATGAATAAACACATCGAATCATCTGCTCTGAGCAGGAAGTTCATTCTCGCTGCCTCCCCTTCTCCTTGAGTAAGTTCTCCGTGTGTAATATCCGGCAGAGAACAGCTGTTCAATCGTGTATTTCTTTAAACTAGTCCAGTCAGGCAAATTATTCAGTGTACAAATATGGAGTAGGCATCTACATGTTCAAGAAGAACTGTACCATGTTTAGATGTTATTTTGTTGTGCAGCAGCATATTAATAAGATTAAATAGGCCTAAGCACTTTTTACGAAAATGTATTCTTCTGACGATGATTCAGAATTTTTGTCACGTAAGACACGTTTTTGTTATAGAATTTGGGTTAGCACACCTTGCGAACGAAATTTCAACAATGCAATACATATTCATCTGTTTCGCCGTGGAAAGCTGTCGGAGCTCTATGACACGAGACACTTGTTGTTACATGTGACACCCAATGGTCTGCTCAAAGTGCTAGGCCATGCGATATTGTTACAAGAAACAGGCTGCTAGGTTTGTAATTAATCTGTTATTAATTTTCCTGCTGTGTGTACTTACTTCTAACATAAGTAATGATTACGAAGTCAGAAAACGAATCTTAAATCGGCCAGCCGGTTTGAATAGAAACAATACTTCAGCACCTGGTATTGCAGCAATATTTATTTTGTGATAGAATGTGAAGTCCTGGGATGCACTTCATTTAGAAGTAACGTCATAAGGCCTTATTTTGATATGTAGCTCTTTGCAACTGTCAATATGCACTCCAAACAAAGTGATAAACCATGCAGCTGAATCCACTTGTGTTTCATTTCTATGTCGGTAATGAAAATACTCCTCCGACATCAATCGCGTCACTATATAAAATGCTTGAAGTGTCACACTCACGATTTTTCTGAAGGAAGCTACTCGTCAACAAATGTTTTTATTTGCATTAACTTTACAGTTAACGTCGTATTTCTTCAGACTACGTCTAAAGGAACTTCTTTGCCTTCTAAGAAACACAAATTTTGTCATTTTAATTATAAACAACAGTAAAAATTAACCTTCATATAAGTTACTCAGCTCGAAGTATACTAGAGAACTCACTTCAGAAAATGAAGAATGTTCTCCGGTTGTGAGAAACTTCTCTCGTTTTATTCATACGAAACAGGAGAATGTTCTCTATTGTGAGCAACTTTCCCCACCCTTTTACTTACGCTGAGAACATACTCGGTTGAAGTATTTCTCCGACTCGCTTTATTAACGCGAACCTGAGCATGTCTCTGGAATCCAAAGCATAAAGTACATACTCTGTTTTATTCGTACGGTCTCGTGTCTTGCAGCCAGAGCGCTCTCTCTCTCTCTCTCTAGTAACCCCTAATTTGTATTTCAGTTAATATTTTTAATTATTTATGGACCAGTAGTCAACTTTCGTAATGGGAAAGTTAGAATTCAAATTATTGTGAATATTAATTTAACAGTAGGTCACAGTCTCATGTTTTAGCCGAATAAATCGATGAAATGTGTGTGATTCGCGTTACTATACTTTATTAATGGACTTTGTACGAAAGATTTAGTACCGCGTAATAGTTTTGTGATTGGTACTAACAGTATCGAAAGTCATTACGGTCGATACTTAACATCAGTCGAAGGATTGTGTGCTGGTTTTGGCGTGTATTTGACTTGATAATTATAGAAACTACATTTTGGGACTTGATCGAACTTATCTTGATATTAGGAACATTTCATCCATATCATTACGTTCAAAAGTGACTGTGAATATATTCGAAGAATCTGGAAAAAATTTGGTGTATGTACGTTAATTTATTTACATAATATTATCTTTGACTCAACGAACTGACGTGTTTAAACACTCGATAGGACTGTTTCCACAGGAATTTGACATGCAGTAATATTAAGCGCAGTACTTTCAAGTTTATGAACTACGTAATATTATTCCAGGGCGTGAACTTTAATTAGAAACTTTTAATTATGCAGATCTCGCGGTTTTATGCACTGTTTGATGGATGTCAGAGTTTTGCTAGGCAACGCGCCTGTTTTCTCTGGATAATTTACGGATATAAGTAACGGAATCTAATACTATTTAAATCCAAACCCGTTCACTAAAAGAGGAAACAGTTGGCTAATTTCGATCCCGAGAAAGCTCCTTTTGTGGTATTCCTGCCAATGGAAGTATTAATTTAAAGAAATGAACATTAACAGCCAGGCATATCACGCTTCGTACATTGGTTTATGTGTGGTTTAACAAGAGGAATGCCACTCTCTCTCTCTCTCTCTCACTCTCTCTCTCTCTCTCACACACACACACACACACAGTGTTCTTGTCAGTTTTGTTTGCATAGACGTGCCTTCCCCATCCCCGAATCGTCCGTCCGCCACAGCGAAGCGGCCGAGCGCCTTGAGGCGCTATGCTCCGATGCGCGAGGTCGTTCCCCGTTGGGGGCTCGAATCCCCCCTCGGGAATGGATGTTTGTTCTGTCATTAGTATAAGTTAGTTCATTCATAAGTAGTTTGTTATGTTTAGGGACTGATGACCCCGCAGTTAAGAATTGAGAATTTCTGTCCTCCGTGCACGTTTTTACCGTTACCTGCCCGCCCGTCCTTAAGTCTGTACTCTGGGCTGTGTATCACTGTGCCCATTCTCATCAAGCGAGCCCCCAGAATTCCCCAGGCTGCCCCCTGCTGACTCGTAGAATACGGCGGCCTGGCGGCGGCAGTGAAAGTTGGGCTTGGTTACTGGGTGACCTCCTCCCTCCCTCCGGGGGTGGCGGACGGTTGTGCCGGCACAGTCGTTAAAGGCAAGTTTCCCCTGCGGAAATGTTACACAGTGGAGCAATAACAGCTCCGTGCCTCAGAGTCCAGGGGAGAGCAGCAGGCTGCCGTTACGCCCACTTGCGAACTCCTTTAATTAAAACTACTGCATAAAGTCGCTCAGGCAATATTAAAGTCCGTCAGTATACACAACACTTACCAAAATAATAATATTAACAATGACTATTATTATTATACACACATTCCATTGTGAAAATCTGGATAAAAAAATACCTGAGCATTGGACAACAAATATATATAAAAGGGGGTGCTAAATCAAACCTGGAGAACTACTGGGATTGTGCATACTAATTATTGTTAAGATTTCTATACAATCGCTGTAGAGATCGACATTAAATATTATTAGGAGAGTAACAAGGATGACTTACACTGGTAAAGTGCTCAGACACACACTTTAAAGTTAATAATTTATGCCCACAAAAGAAGACAGCAACAAGAAACTTATGTTTGTATTAATAGATTATCAAGGTTGAGCATCATCCCAAATTAATAAAAATTATAAAATTAAACCTCTGAAAAAACCAAATTTAAAGGAAGATTCAGAGATCAATTGTATGAGTCATATATGAATGAATCGTAGTTAAGAAAGGGAGATGTTATAGCCACCGCGGAGCGGCCGAGTGCATTGCATGCTACGATGCGCGAGGTTGTTCCCCGTAGGGCGTTCCAATCCCCCCTCGGGCATGGATGATTGTGTTGTCTTTAGTATAAGTTAGTTCATGGACTGATGACCCTGCAGTGAAGTCCCTTAAGGTTAACAAACATTTGAACAATTCAATTGCGGCATTGAATATTTGATAGAATGGTACAAACATAATCCTAGAAACATAAAAATTGCAATCAAGAAAGATCAAGTTAAACTGCTTGGAATTCACAAACGACTCGCTAATAACATACAACAATCCGAGGATCAGATGGTGATATTACAGAATATAGCACAAGAAAGAGGACTCCAGATATCTTTCGAAAAGACTGTTTGATGGTAACAGACCCATTAGCAGGAACCATATGACAGTAAACAAATTGTGTAGCAATTTATACCTATGAGAAATTGAAACGTACTACCTGGATGAAATAGCTGCTTGGCAAGAAGTATTAAAAACAAACATAATCGTTTAGGAACCGGGTCTTTACTTAAAAAAAAAAAAAAAAAAAAAAAAAAACGAAAATCACATTTTGGCTTCTTGCCTGTAGCCTTCCCGTGTTTTCATTATTCATTTATTGAATAATAGAAACCCTTGCTAGAAGAGTGGAGGTCCGATGCTGGTAATGGTCACAGCAACAGAAGATTACCAGGTAAGTCACCTGCTTTTTGGGAAGAAGAACTTAGGCAGATGGATTTAATTCATAATTCGTTTCATTTGTTTCGTCCCACAACCAACCATTGGAAGAGGCAGGCGCTACAACGGTAACACGAGAAATAGAATACTTGAATTTTATGGGAACATTAAAAGAATGGCACCCACAACATTGACAAAATGGTTAGTAGAATTCTAGGAAAACAGAAATGAGATCAAAACTAAGCAATTAAGTGGATCATTGTGATGATGGAGTAGCCGGTACAACTCAAGCAGATGTCGCCGACTTGCCTATTCGAAGCTATTGTTTGCCCGAGAAAATTTGGCCGATTCAGAAACGGAACAATGACGTGCTTCGTAGGACGAGGCTGGTTTCACGGAAATAAATTTTCCCGGTGTTACGAGGCAGCGCGCCGTTATGAGTCGAGATTCAGCTGCTGCTTGCCTCCGCTGGGAAAGCTTTTGTCGGGTTCGTGGTAAACGTGGCTCGTGTTGGGAATTTGTGGGACTGCGGAGCGTTGCAGCAAAAACTGGGCTGTTGGGGAGAAGGTAGGGAGGCTAGGGAGAAGCCGCCGCCCACTTGCAATGCAGAGGGGATTTATTTACGACGCCGGGGCGCGGGCTCCTCGCATTCTGCACTGGGCTGGGAGCACCTGCTCAGGAGGCGAGCAGCGGCGGGAACGGCCCCTCTCTAAATCACAGGCGGAGGCTGCCGAGCCCCGCTCGTTAAAGCCGTTGTCTGGCCGAGTGGGGAGACTGCGCTCCCGGGATATCCGCTAATGGTCGCGATGCTGAAAAGCGCCAATTTAGACGGCGCGGCGGCGCTGTTGTTCGTCAAGTCTGCCGCGGCCTGGAGAGCAACGGGCCCGGAGAAAGGAGAACGGACGTCGAGGACCATCCAGTAACGACTTCGATTCCTACACAATACACAAGAGCCATCTTTTGTCGACGATTTTTATTTAAATTAGGGAATGTCGTTTCTATTGCGTTCTCCACTGCTAACGTAACGGTTCAATTATTTGCCTTTATTTCCCAATTATTTGCCGTACAGTGTGTACGTATTAGCCATGGTGGAGTAGCCGAGCGGTCTAAAGCGTCTCTCTGTGGAGCGCGTGGTTGCTCGCTGTGGAGGTTCGAGTCCTCCCTGGGGCATGGGTGTGTGTGTTTGTCCGTAGGTTAGTTTACCTAGGTTTAAGTAGTTTGTAAGCTACGGACGGATGACCACGCAGTTTGGTCCGATAAATTTACAAACATTTGAACATTTGATTGTATGTATTAAACAAAAACAAATGTTCAAATGTTTGTATAGCTTATGGGACTTAACTACGGGGTCATCAGTCCCTAAACTTACAAACTACTTATGAACTAGCCAATACTAAGGACGGCACAAATATCTATGACCGAGGCGGGATTCGAAACCCCGACCGTATTGGCCGTGCACATCGTGACTGGAGCGCCTCAGTCCCCTCGGCCACCGCGGCCGGCGAATTAAACCTTTTTCACTGGACATCACAGACAATGCCGTGGTGGGGTGGCTTGCGTGCCTCAACGATACAAATAGTCGTGCCGTAGGTACTACACGCGGCGACTGGCGGCTTGGCTGGTCAGCAGTGCCACATAGTGGCGTCGTGTGAAGTGGAGGCCCCAGCAGAAGCAGCGATGCGCCTCCCGGTGACCCAGTGCGGCTGTTGTGGCAAACCTGATTTGAGGGGAGTGGGAGATGATGGACGATAGGGTGGGAGACTAAAAAAAAAATCCCATGCTCTACTGTAAATTTTCGATCGTTGCGCACGAAGACTGATGGGCCCCTTGAGACCAAGGGTACTTCCCCGCCTAGACCTATGACAGCTACACCACTGATTACTATGTATTCATTTTATATAGAAAAATGAAGCAGTTCGAGTAAAAATACTTATTTTTGGAATGCGAGTTTTATAAAGAAAGTAAGGCCTAAATGTCCACAATGATGGGGTAAGCACAATGCTCACAAATTATTTAGAAGTCAATTTTTTTACTGCATCGAATGCACAAAATAAAAAGAGTATATTTGTATACGTTTTAGATGCTCCCATTTTTTGTCATTAAAAACCAGGCCCTGACGAGAAAACTTAAGTGGACCGGATCTAGGGAGGGGCAAAGAAGGCAGTTGCCCCGGGCGGCAGAATTTAGAGGGCGGAAATTTTGACCGAACTTTTTTTTCTTTTTTTTCCCACAGAACGTAACTTTCTGGTATAATTTAATAAAATTAACTGAAACAGAATTATTAAAAGCAAAATGACCCAAGAAATACCGAAATCATTTAATAAAACTAAAATTCCTGTTTACTGACTTCAGTGTTCAGGTAGTTCAGCTAATCAAACTTTTTAATCTACTAGATATTAGCCAGAATGAGGGAGATGTTTGCGTTATTGCATAAGTAAATACACAATGTTTATTAATTTGCATAGATTTCCTTTTTCAGATACATGAATATTCATATTTCATATCAAGGTAATAATTGTAGAACAGGTGAATTTGAATAACATTCCAGTCCTTATAAAAAAAAAATGTTGACGATTGTAGTTTCGTAAGTAGCCCACGTCGCAGCGATAAACGCCTTTGTTTTAATGGTTCCCATTCCAAATCCTGTATCATTTCCGTGTCTCCCATGTATCACGACAATACAAAACAAGCTGCCCTTCTTTCGACTCTTTCGATGTCCTCCGACAAACCCACCTGATAAGTATCGCACACTGGGCAGCAAGACCAGATAAAACAAGGTGAATCTCACTGTATTATTGATGCTGTCCTTTTTCTAGCTAAGCAAGGAAGTCCTTTTAGAGGAACAAATGAAGATGGTGATTTTGGTGATCCACATAGCGGAAAATTTCTAAATACAGTTGATCTCATATCATACTATAGTGTCCCCCTTCGTCTGCATATTGAACGCCACAAGAAAGGCCAGATTAGCTATTTTTACAAAAAATGTACAAGATTAATTCCGTGACTTGATTGCTGACAAAATAAAACAAGATATAATTAAAGATATTTTAGCTGCTAAATACCTTTCACTGATGTTTGACTGCAGATATGAGACTCAATGCGCAGATGACACAAGTAATTCGATATGTCAAGTAGAATAACTCAGAGGTTGTGGAAAGTTTTACTCACTTTTTTAGAGTTACAAAAAAAAAAAAAAAAAAAAAAAAAAAAAAAAAAAAAAAAAAAAAAAAAAAAAAAAAACGTGAAAAGCCTTAGTCAAGAGATACTGCAAAAATTGGAACAAGATGGGTTGAACATTAAGTACTGAAGTGGGCAGTCTCATGACAATGGTGCAAACAGAGCTGGAAAGTACAAAGGTGTCCAGTCAAGAATACTTCAGAAGAATGAACTGACCTATTTCGTACCATGGGCTTCTCACTCTTTAAATCTAGTAGGAGCAAATTCAGCAGACATTCAGCAAGACTAGGAGATCTGCAAGAGTAGATGCGGTTGAAGCTGGTTACAAGCATTTTCATAAAAGTTTTGAAGGCTCTGGAAGAAACTGAAACTTATAAATAGTCAACACCAGAAACGAAATCAGAGACAAGATCTATTTTAAAAAATATGAGAAAACTGAAATTCATTACTTTAACTTGTTTCTGGTATGCAATATTAAAATAAATGTTAATCAGTCTCTGCAAAGTTAATACTTTACAATTGATAAAGCTGTTCGAAACATTCATGGACTTTTGGGCTTTCTCAAAACTTCCCGGGATTCTTGTACCTCTGAAGCTATTTCTGAGTCCAAAGTGATAGCAGAATATAATGGGGTATCAACGGTATTCTCCGAAAAAAGGATTCGAAGAAAGAAGAAAATGGTCGATGAGCTTTGTGAGGATGAAGTATCCAACATTCACAGAAAACAAAAGGAATAATTGACAGAGCTTAGTAGCAGGTTTACCGCACTTGAGAAAATTGGTGCAAAAATTAATTTTCTGTGTGGTGTGCAAATTCGATAAATGGAAGTGGAGGACTTGAAGGCCACAGGAGCGGAACTGGCAGAAGATCTTAGCGAGGAAGAACTTCAAGTTGAAAGTTTCAGACAACATGCGCTGGCTGTAGACAGAGCCTTGCAAGATTCCAATGCATCAGCAACATTAAGTTTAATTTATAAAAATAAATTGGTAGTGGGGTATCCCAACCTTACTACAGCGTTAAAATATATCTTACCATTCTAGTTTCTGTTTCGTCTGGAGAGAGAAGTTTCAGCAAGCTGAAACTAATTAAATACACTTGAGGAGCACGACTGCTTAACAAATCTGAGTATAATATCCATAGAGCACAAACAAGCTGCTTCTCTAAACTATGATGATATCAAAAACAGTTCTGCAGCAAAAAAGCTCGAAAAGCGAAATTTTGAATTGATTTTTGTACGATGAGTAAGCTTGTAATATTTTTGTATGTATTAAAATTGTTCTGTTTTCCTTTGATCTTAATTCAGTCAATAAAATAAGTTCATGTTGTGAGATTGTGACATTTATTTACATATATGTAACCCATCAAAAAGTCGATTCTTACAGGGAGGGGGGGGGATGAAAGAAGGGGCGGCAAAATTTAAGCTTGCACCCCTTGACAAATGTCCTAGATCCGGCCCTGCTGACTTAACTACACATGACGTTCAACGCAGCAACACTAACGAAGGGAACACGATAATTTTTCTCTTGATTTGGTAACTGAATTATGCCCGCGAAATTATGGCAGTTGTTTACTACTTTTTTTCCCCTGGAAATGGAATTCCCTTCGAAGGACACCGTGAAATATCGAGAACAGATACCAAATGCATTTTGTATTGAAAAATAGGCCCTCAATATCCTTGACAAATTAGTCTGGCTATCTGAAAACAGGGATATTCGGTAAGTTCTCTGAAGCCTTTAGTGAAGATTCCAGATGCATTTATATGATCTTATGACTTTTAAAGGTCGGGATATCCCCATGCCGACTTCGAGTCTTTCTAGTGGAAGCCACGTCACGAGTTCCATATCGATAATTATCTAAGTACTGATGAGGAAAGGCACATACCACGTCCACCGCCAGAAATTGAACCCGGGCCACTTGTGTGCTGTACTGAGGCTGACAGCTGACCAGATGTACTCAATGAATATCGGCTCACTTGCACAATTGGATTCTGATTTCCTATCAGAAAGGACACAGTACGTAGTAAAACAAATGATATCTGGCGTTCCTCGGGGAAGTGTTTCAGGGCCCTACTGTTTCTTATCTTTATAAACGATTTAGAAGACAATGGGAATTTCTACCCGCCGTGTGGTCTAACGCTTCGGAGTGCCGGCCAGCCTGGATGTGGTTCTTAGGCGGTTTTTCACGTCCCCCTAGGTGAATACTGGGCTAGTCCCCAATTCCCGCCTCAGTTACACGATTCGCAAACAAACATTATCGTAACACTTTACACTTCAACACACATACAACACTATACGCAGACATTTGGGGTACACATTTCCTCCTGGGGGCATGGGTGACGGCAGGAAGGGCATCCGGCCACCCTGTAAATATTAACACATGCCAGATCCGCGTTTAACACAGTCCCGACCCTGCATGTGCGGGAAAGGGCCAAAGAGAGACAGACAATGGGAGTAGCTCTCCGAGACTGTTGCGGATGATGCTTTCCCTTATCAGTTAAAACAGTCATCCGAACATCGAAAGCAGCTGCAAAACGATTTAGATAAGATTTATGCATCGTGCGAAAATATGCAATTGACCCTAAATAATGAAAAGTCTGAAGTCATCCATGTGAGTACTAAAACAAATCAGATTTCATAACCACGAAAAGTCATTCAAATACACAGGTTGTAAATTCAACTAAATGCCTAAGAATTACGGTTACGAACAACCTAAAAAAAAAATAATAACGTGGGAAAGGAAACTTAAGGTTGCGTATCGTTGGCAGAATACTTATAAGATGAAACATTTCTACCGAAGAAACTGCTTACAATACATATTTCCGTCCTATTTCAAAGCATTGCTGCGTATTGTGGGGTCCCCAGCAAATAGACGTGACGGACGACGCAGAAAAAGTTCAGAAGAAAGCAGCTTGTTTTTTGTTACTAAAAGAGAGAGAATGGCACGAAAAAGATGCACGAGTTGAGGTGGTAATCATTACAACAAAGGCGTTATTTGTTGCGGCGAAAACCGTTTGTGAAATTCCTTTCACCAACTTTCTTCTCGGAATGTGAACATATTGTTACCACTCAAATACGTAGGGCGACAAAATCATAAAATAACAAATCGGATCTGAAACGGAAAAATTTACGTTTTTCTTTCTCACGCACGCCATTAGAGAATGGAACCGAACAGAGATATCATAAAAGCTTTTCGATAAACCTTCTGCCAGGCACTTAAATGTGATTTGCAGAGTAAATGTGTAGACGTAGTAATGGAGGAACCGAAAAGAATCAGAAAGGATGACGGATATTTTATAATTTTCCCCTTTCTCTGAATGGTGCTCCACAGTCGTGAGAATTTTCATGTATATTCATCCATTACCTACTCCTAAAGAAGGCGGCCAGGAAAAATCTCATTATTTCTTGGCTTTCTTAGAGACTTGCGAGATAGCCGAGAGGAAAGCCAACTCGAGATTATGAGCAGCGGGAATTCATTACCCACACGTCAGCGGACTTACTGGAGCGGATAAATCTGCAGAGCGAGAGAAAGGGAAAGCGGAAAGGAACCAGACGGCATTTTCCGGCCAGTTTCCCGGCAGCCGCGGCGTTGCCAGGAGGGGGGAAGGGGGACGGCAGTTTGTGGTGATTTAGGGGTGGGAGGGGGAGAGCGGACGCGACCGCCTACCTGCTGCAGTCTGGCAAAACTAGTCGACGCCTCGGAGGTGCTCCCGCGCCCCGTGGTCTTCAGATACTGTGATGTAACGCAGTTGACATTTGAACATAATCGGTGCACAAGTACACCAAAAGTGTATCGGATTTTTGTATATTTTTATATACATCGAACAGCAATCAGCCAAATTCATTCAATGAAACTGAAAAATTCTCGAGAAAATCTACTATGAAGATTTGAAAGCACTTTTAAACAGGTGTTATGGTGCAAATTATTGCAAATGTCGGCGTAGCTCATGTGGTAGCGTTGTATAACATCGATGTTAATATATGAGCTTCGAATCCCAATGTAATATACAGGGTGTTTCACTAAGTGTGTTTGCCACTGTAACTTATAAAACAATAGGTGACGGGAAATTTTAATGCGGTAGGTCAACACGAGAAATGTTACACTTTCTGCGGAGCTATGAACATAGTTTATTGTATCAGTTTTCAAAGAGTTACACCACAAAGATATAATTTTTTAAATGGAACAATAGTTTTTTCTATCGTGTATTGGATTCTTTGATGTCTGAGAATATGTACGCCACAAATTCTTTTTCTCCCCACTTCTGTTTTGTACCTCATCGGATACACTATCTAAACTTCAGCATTCTTCTATAACATATTTCAAAAGCCTCTAGCCTCTTCCTGTCTTAACCCATTAATGCATATTGTAGCTGATCAGTTATATACCTTATTTTTTCCATTATCTCTCAAACTGATCAACACTTCACCACAAATTCATTTGTAGTTGCTTCTATACAGAGAGTTATACAGGCAAAGTAGCTTATAAAAAGCAGAGTGCTACTGAATCAGTTCGATAGTTGGCTGCATTAAGTTACTCCTAACATGTGCGTTTGTTTACTTTAGTACTCCTCCTTTACCATGTAAAAGTAATTAGTCACATACTACTGTTGCATAATGAGTTACTCCCTGGAAAGATGAGAGGCAGAATAGTCATATTTTCTGCACCGAGTAGATCATGGAAGCACCATATAGCTGACCATCAATTAACTTTTTGTTGGTAGTAGTGCTTAATAATTTTAAGGATCTTTTCAGTATTTTTCTCAGTTTATACGCACTATACGTTAATCATAGTAGATTTTATAGTTTCAAATAAAAAATGGATGCATTACATGGTTAACTGTAAAAGTCGACCACTGTACGAAACAAGAGCCTTGTTTTATCACTAAAATTTGCAAATGACGTCCGTGTGAACTAGCGGTTATTCCCTGCTATAAAACCTTGTTCCCTGGTCCAAACTGAGAACTGACTCGTTTCAAATTACTTCAATAACACGACGTTAATACTTCAGTGGTCAATATACATAGCAGCTCACACGTTATTACACACAAACATTAATAAGCAAGCCACCACAGTTAAAGTTATCTTAGACAGGTGGCTAAGAAAACATTTGTGGCGCAACGGAATTTAGATATGAGAAAAAATTGCATCTGAACTAGTTCTCGGCACTTCTGAAGAACAATATTAAATAAAAGAGGGCAGGTGTTCTAAAACTACAATTTATAGGCAACTTACGGATTATGCTGAACTTGGACTTGTTTATTCAGATAGGAAACAAGCAAAATGGGGAACCGATTTCGTTAATACAATAAAAATGCATCTCTTACATGGATTAATGCGGACGGTGCCCAGCCTAAATTATGCATGAATTAACGCTACTGGGGGGATGGATTTACAAACAACACTCATTCGCTCACACACACGCAATGACACAGCGAAACTCAAGGAAATCAGCGTGTTGAGACGACGCGGAAGCAGGCGCCACTATCGTATGCGAAATTCAGCAAGTCGGAGGTAGCATAAAACACGCTGGCTGTGGTCTGTCGTGCCTGTTTTGAGATGGAGCGCGTGTATGGCCAAGCTAAATTACATCTGAAGTGTACTACGAGCAAACACGCTAACGGCGACGCACGACTACGTTACATGAACGCACTCCACTGAAGGTGAAGTGGTTGAAAATCGGATTCATTATACATAATCACAGTGGATTCTTAAGCTGCAGTCAGTTAGAAATCAATCTAGGTACTGGTTTTATATGAGAATTGGCGTGAATTCAGGCGACTAGGTGATTACTAACAGACTGCAGCTTAAGAAACCACTGTGATTTTGTATAATGAATCTGATATTCAACCACTTCCCCTTCAGTGGAGTGCGTTCATGTAACGGGCCGTGTGTCGCCGTTAGCGTGTTTGCTCGTGGTCCAATTCAGATGTAATTTAATTTGGCTAAGCACCATCTCAAAACAGGCACGACAGACCAGAGCCAGCTTCAAAGTGTTTTTGTATATTGTGTTTTGTGCTTCCTTCGACTGCTGAATTTCGCCTGCGATAACGGCGCCTGCTTCCGCCTCGTCTCAGTACGCTGATTTTGGTGAGTTTCGCTGTGGCATTGCGTGTGTAAGGGAGAATGAGTGTTGTTCGTGAATCCTCCGCCCCCCCACCAGTAGCGTAAAATCATGTATATTTTAGGCTAGGCACCATCCGAATTAATCCATGTAAGAGATGCATTTTTATTGTGATAAAGAAATTGGTTCCCCGTTTTGCTTGTTTTCTATCTGAATAAACAAGTCCAAGTTCAGCTTAATCTGTAAGTTGCCTATAAATTGTAGGTTTAGAGCACCTTCCCTCTTTTATTTAATATTGTTCTTCACAAGTGCTGAGAACTAGCTCAGATGCAATTTTTAAGTGTAAATTCCGTTGCGCCATGAATGTTTTCTTAGCCACCTTTCTAAGACAACTTTAATTGTGATGGCTTCCTTATTAATGTCTGTGCTTCTATGTATATTGACCACTGTAGTATTAACGTCCTGTTATTGAAGTAATTGGAAACGAGTCAGTTCTCAGTTTGGGCCAGGGAAAAAGGCTTTATAGAAGGGAGTAACCAGTAGTTGACACAGAACTCATTTACTAATTTTAGTCTTAAAGCAAAGCATTTGTTACATACAATGGTCGACTTTTAATGAAAATTTTCGTCGTCGGCTGCTAGCTGCTCGCTTCTAGTGTTTCTCTGCCTTCGTATTGATAGGTAGTCGCTACCAATCTCTGCATCTGATGCTACCAAAGAGGTTCCTCCACTCTCTGGTTAGAAATTGGGTTGGAAATGCCCAGTGGCAGGGTCTGGCTGGCCGACTTGGACACTCTGTGGCTGCACTGCGGCCTGGTAAGACTTCTGATTTTCTTTCCTCCCTTGAGATGGTAGCGATTCTTTGTCTGGTGTTCAAGTTAGATTTCAGAACTTAGGTTCATTCTTCGGAATAAGTTTCTCCGATCATGTATGCTAGTGTATTCAATTGCATTTCAGTGATTTTGTATAGGTAATTGAGGCGTGTATATATATCTAATTCGGTTTGATAATGGCTGAGAATCGATAATCTTTGAGTGAGTAGAAAGCGGTGTACAAACTCGGTTTAATTTCTTTCTAGCTTTGTGGGATGCAACGAATGTGCGGGAACATTTCGATTCTGTGTAGTGCATGTGAAATATTCTTTTTCGTTTTCTCCTTCTGTGAATGATATGTACTCCAGCAAGAAATTATGTATCTATCTTTCTGATTTACATTAGTACCTCGCAATCTCTCTCCGTCTATTTTAAATTGTTGTTTCGTTTCCAAACTTGTACTTTGCATTGAAACTCTTCCAGTAAATTCTCTTCTAGCCTTGTACAACCCCCTTTATTAGCTTGCTTATGAAATACTACGTATTTCTAGGAGCTGCATGCCGTATTTCTTAGTTGATTTACCCCGACTTTGAATTTATTCCACTTTTCTGATTTTTGAAGACTGGACTTCATCCATCCTACGCGCATTTATAAGGGTTGCACGCCGTAGCTATTTTTCTTTATTTTTCGGAAATTGAATTTTGTATTTTTTTACTGGTTGTCAGAACCATGTGGTTCCGAAATCCGTCTTCAAGGGTTTATAGCTATTCACTTGAGTTCTCGCCACTACTCACATACCATTGCCTTACTATCGTGTATTCTTGCTGCGTAATTTATCATTCCGTTGATTTTTGTTGAAATGAATACGATAATTAAGGACTTCGCCTTCAGTTGGGTGCGAATATGTAATGTAGCAGACACGTGCCGTGTGTCTCAGTAAGTCTGCATGTTCACGGTTTGATATTAATGGAAATTAATGTCGCCTTTATCGCGTACCATATCAAGTAAAGAAAGACAAACCAGAGCCACCTACAAAGTTTATTTTTCTTGTGTTGTGTGATACACCCTGATTCGCTGAATTTCGCCTTCGGTAGCTGCGCCTGATTCTGGTTCGTATCAGCATGCTGAATTGGGTGAGTTTCGCTTTGCTTCACGCGTGTTGTTGTTGTTTGTATAGTCTATGGGACTTAACTACGGGGTTATCAGTCCCTAAACTTACAAACTACTTACGAACCAGGACGGCACAAATATCCATGCCCGAGGGAGGATTCGAACCCCCGACCGTAGTGGCCGTGCAGACCGTGACTGGAGCGCCTCAGTCTCCTCGGCCACCGCGGCCGGCGCTTCACGCGTGTGAGTGGCTGAATGCTTGTTGATTGTAAATCCCTCCTCCTCCGATGTTCAGTTCTGATTACATTAAGTCATTTCTCAGTGGGATGCATTTTTATTGTTTAACAAAATTGGTTCACTCATTTGCTCACGTTTCAACTGAATAAATATTTTATTGTCAGTAAGAATTTTATTTTATTTATGAATATTAGTTAATGAATACCCTCCCTTTTATTTAATGTTGTTTTTCACCAGTATTCTCATATTTTTAATTCCGTTGCGCCATAAATGTTCTCACAGCCATCTTCATGAAATAATTTAGTTCGGGGTGGCTTGTATATTAATGATTGTGTGTAATTCTCGTGATCTACGACGTATGTCGGCCACCGTCTCTTTGTCTTCCTGCTGCTAAAGTAAAGTTTGAGTCAGTCCTAAATTCTGGGCCAGTGAACAAGATTCTGTTGCAGGAAGTAATAGTTCACGCGAATCCCTTATCTGTTTTCTTACGACCAGAATTATATGTTTAAAGTAAGCTTTTAACTGGCTCCTGTCAGCCAGAGTTGATTTTACAGTTAACGGTGGTCTTTCAACACTTAGCGGCTTGTTGTGCTTGGTGCTTTTCGTGCTTACTCATTTGCAGTAAGACGTCTAGTAGCCCGATCAGGGCGTTGTCTTCAATTTTTTGTCTGGCAGGTCTCCCCCAGTTCACGTTGCACGAATTTCACTCCTTTTATTCGCGCAATGGAATTAAGCATCTCACCAGTGCATCGTTTCACCCGCAGTGAAACGGCGCTGCGGAACGCTTCGGACATTTAAGCAGCAGATGTCTAAACTCCGTTCGGAGCGCTCACGGAAGTCAGCCTTGCAACTGTCCTGGCCTTCTACTGCTCGCATCAACGAGAAGGGTCGTCGCCGGCCGAACTTCTGCACGGCCGCCGCCACCGCACCCTGCTCCATCTGCTCCACCCACCGCGCTTCCCGGAGCAGCAGCGGACGGCACACAAGTATCGCTTCGCTCCGCGTAACACAGTCTTTTACAGAGTTTTTAGCGGTCGCAAATGTTGGGAGTGGGGGGAGGTTGTCAAATATTTCGGTGCTCCTACGTTTGAAATTTTCTGGACCTGATGGACCAGTCCGCAGGCACCGCAATCAGTTTCGCTCTTGTTGTGTACCCTGTGATTCTGCGGCGTTTTCCTCTGCAGATTCACGCAATACGCAGACCGTGTGGCCTCAGCAGCAGCTCTGCACGGCACCGTGGCACGACGTCATGGCGCCCTCGCCGCCTCCGCCTGCACTGGACATCCTCGTGGACCTCGACCAGCACGGCACGCGGCATCCGACGCCGACGTCGCCACCGACGTCACCGTCTACGCCATCTACTGGGCCCCGGATCGTGCACGACGGCCCTTCGGAAGTTTTCATGGAGGACGTTGCCTCGCGAGCTCAGGCCGGATGGCGGTGCCCGGCCGGTAGTCTGGCGTTGTCTGCAGCTACACACTCCAGTCCATCACTATGTCCTCAAGCCTGCCTTCTACCCTGTCGTCAAGCTCTTTACACGACAACGGTCGGGCGCTATTGGCGGGGGGGGGGGATGTTATGGCCTAAATCACAGAGTAACACATACAGAGGAGAAGCCTCCCCTAAACCTCTGTCCTACGCTGCCCACGTAGTTCCGTAAGATGCTGGCAGGTGTCAGACGGTTCCGCGGCTTAGTACCGGCAGACGACACTAGAGGCGCTTTTGAGGGTAGCGTGGAGGGGAGGCTGAGGGGAGAGCTAGTGTCGCCTGCTGCAAGGCCACGGCTGTGTCTGGTGTGCCGTCGTTTGAGGGGAAGTGGTGGTGGGTAGCCGCTACCTGCCGCCTGCTCTGGCCTGTTTAAAGGAGCTGCTTTTGACTGCAGCACCATCATGGGACATCTTACAGAACCTTCCCTCCCCGCACCCCTAAGTGTGTTACCGGGCCCTTACGGAGGTTTCCTGTCTGTATATCATTGTCTGTGCCTAAAGTCAGCGCCACACGCCAGACGCTCGAGAACGATCGTGGAGAAGGCAGCGGACGACCGGCAGCCAATCGCACACCGGCGCCACGCCTCCTGGAAGGAGAAACCGAAGATGCGCGCCCTCTACAAGCGGCTATATCTAGGCCGACATGCGTCTGGAGTAGCCGTCTGAACTCAGTTCCGAAACAGGCAGTCACTGGGAATCAGCGCAGCTAGCATCGTACAGAAGACGACGTCGCAAGAAGAGAAAGGAGAAGAGACAGATATTTTAAGTTGAGTATCTTTGTACAGTTAAGTAAATAAAACTTGTATTACTAATCTATGTAGTTGTTTTACCTGTCCACGCATCCTGATACAACCTTTCCTGAAAGACAGGCTGGGAACGATGAAACAGAAGCTGACCAGGATGACAAAACAGTATTAAGTAGGTGTATGAAGACTGAGGCCGCCTAGTAATGCACATGTGGTCTAAGGCGCCATGCTACCGATAGACTGGCCACTGCACTCCCCGTCAGAGGTTCGAGCCCTCTCTCTGCCCCGTGTGTGTGTGTGTGTGTGTGTGTGTGTGTGTGTGTGTGTTTGTCTAGAAATGTTCAAATGTTTGTTAAGCTTATGGGATTTAACTGCGGGATCGTCAGTCCCTAAACTTAAAAACTGCTTATGAGCTAACTTATACTAAAGACGGCACAAACATTCATGCCCGAGGGGGGATTCGAACCCCCCGACGGGGAACGGCCTCGCGCATCGGAGCATAGGGCCTCAATACACTCGGCCACTCCGCAGCGGCTGTGTGTCTAAATTCACAAACATTTCTACAGTGTGGAAGACTGTGCAGCAGGCCGAAAAATTAAAAGCGCTTCTCCGGGTTTTCTTGTGTTTTCAGGGGAGACTCTCATCATGTTTGTGTCCAATTTTGAAAGTTTCAGTAATTTATATTAAATTATTCTCCTTTTTATCAAGGTGTCACTTGTCATACGGTATAGTTATAACAAGCAAGAGCACAGTCAAAAGTACATATGCAACATCAGTTTGCCACAACTTAGTGATATTTGGCTAGAGATGAGGCTTTCGTTACAACATATATATGGTCCGTTCAAGGCAGCGTAAGTGGTCCACGATCCACGTGGGAGTGGCTGTGCGCCCTAAGACGCCTTGCTGTGGACTGCGCATCTACTACTCGTCGGAGGTTCGAATCCTCGTCTCACCCCCCCCCCTTCCCCGCGCCCGCGAGTTTGTTGTGTGTGTGTGTGAGTTTTCTCCGCAGCATAAATTAGTTCAAGTAGTTTGTAAGTCTAGGGACATATGACCACTGCAGTTTGCTCCCATAGCTTTGAAAACATTTGAACTTGAACATTGTATAATTTTTCTGCAAACTGATGTGTTCAATGTGCTGTAGAAAGTTTTTTCAAAGTCTCATGCTAAGTAATTAAATCAAAAACTACCATGTGTAACTGAAAAATACTATATGAGAATGCTAGACACTGTCACAATTATCTCACAATAATGCCTAAGAGAAAAGTCTCACCGAACCATCCAAGTAATTTGTGCTCTGAATACGACATGAGTAAGATACACGGTAGGTGTTCTTTGTTAGAGATGTCTGTCATGCAGCATTGGCACTTAATAATAATGAAGCCACTAAGGTTGAGATACATGGTATACTGGTACTTGTAAATGGTTCAGATTTGCTTTAATATTTTACACCAACTGCAATATTTAAACATGAGAAAAATGTCTAAAAATATAACATTCATACTCGTTAACTTGCTGTGTATGAGAAGACAGTGAATGTTTTCTCACAGAAATATCACAGTAAGCACTTTTTGAGAAGGATTGAGCCTTCTTTATATATTTATTACTATTATTATTATTATTTAATTTACTGAATGATGTATTTAACATCCCAAACATGTACTAATACAATTAATGAACTGTGTGATACTGTCCTTCTTCCTCTTGTTTTTATTAGACAGCAATATCCCCTCAATACAGACACATGTGACTAGGCAACAAGTGAGACTTACTGTCTGTGAGGAATTAAAGCACTTAAAATGTATCAGTATCCAAACTGTGTTTATAATGTGGGATCATCAGTTGGGTTGAAACGTGACTCATATCCCAAATCAAATGGAGCATTTCAAACACACCAGTGTTACAAATCAAGGAATAAATATGGTTAAATGCTATTAGAGGGGCACAAACTGTGACTGGAGAAGGATGGGATCAGTTCATTGGAATCATCAAATAACACAAGCAACAAATATTTATGTTTATCTTTTTATTTAATTAGAGGAATGTCTCACAATTATATAGTAGTAGCTTAAAATAGGCCTATAAGTTACACAAACTACTGAAGGGTATTCTATAAAGATAGGACAGGTGGTCGGCCAGGACCTTTTTGAAGGAAACATCCCGGCATTTGCCTTAGCGATAAACGAAAACCATAGAAAACAACATTATCAGGATGGCCGGACAGAGCGAACCCCATCCTCCCGAATATGAGGTCAGTGCCTTAACGGCTGTACTGCCTCATTCGGTTTATCCCCAGTATACAAATTATTTTGTTACATAATAATATTGAATCAGTTTTTCTATTTATAACAACACACACTGATTCTAAGATCTTACAACTATGAAATATACAAATGTAGTTATATAACACAGTTTTATCACATCCCACAACACATCACTACACTTCCTCATTCATAGATATTCACTGTGTGATCCATGTTGCTTTCAGTCTGCTACATATGGGATAGTAGTTACCTGAAATAGAAGAAGAGGAAACCAAAAGCAGAAACATTCTTGTCTAAACACTTTACAAGCAATGAACACAGTGTAAGAACAAAAAAACTGGCAGAATTTAAAATGAATACTCATTATTTGCAAGTATGTTTAGTTTAACGGGAAAGTTTTCAAATTGTCTAGTTGATAAGATAAAGGCCTAAACTTCAAACTCCTTTATTAGAGCTGACAACATGCGAAGCACAATCAAAATGTGAGTCACATGTTGAAAGATACTGATCGAGTTGTCTTCTACTCAAATTCTGATACGATGATATGTGAGCTGTTACCTTTTGGGCACTAATCTATTGGTTGATTTTGTAGGGCCCTCTGTGTGAGACAATATGTTGACATTATGAAAACATTCAGAACTTCATCTTTTGAGCAGTTTTAGATTTAGAGTTAACATTTAAGTACACCAAATAATTGCAGCGGTATTCTCAGCAAAAAGTTTCCTAGTAAATCTTTCCGTATATTTTATTTAACCCTGTCCCCAAAGATATTTGAGAGCTGGTACTGCAAACTGTTTCTCCATTCTCATCTATTCTGTTTCCCACCCAGATTTAATGCCTGACCTGAGAAGTAAAAAAAGAGGCACACACATTTAAATTATGACTTCCTTCCTTATAGACAGACTAGCAACAATTTGCAAATAAGTGTTAATGCTGACAGTACATCTTCCAAAATGAACATTACATATCATTTCAAAGAACATCAAAATAAATTTTTCCTTAGATTTGAACCCATATCTAAAAAGGGTAACAGAACATAAGATGATTGCTGTCTGAGTTACCACACATGGCCATCCCACAACACAAAGTAAGTTAAACCTTTTTCACACTTTGTGTGGCTCATAGGACGTAATGATACTATCACCACTGAAGGAAACTATCTGCAGTTAAAGGCGCAGATTTAGAGCCACAGCTGAAACAAAGCTGTAAGTCAACATAGGCATATATTATGAATATATGCAATAACTTAAAATGTGTCACAACATTCAACAATATAAGAGAACATTGTGACATGCTGCTGTTGGTGACACTACTTTAGCCATGTCTGAAACAATGAAAGCCAACACATGTAATACATACAACAACTATAAAACCATTTTAGGATAAAATGTAAATATGCCAAACAAGTGCCCAATCTGCGCTCACCTTTGTATTACAAATTCTTGTATTATTGCAAAGGGACATTTGCTGCTAATGTAGAACTTCTGCAGCCATTCTGAGAGAAAGATACAACACAACATATGTAATACTCTGAATGTAACTCCATTTTAAGAAAAAAAATATTTAATATACAAAAAGTGACTGTAATGCAGACACTTTATTCAAAATTCTCACATTACAACATCTACTGGTGGTGACGAAAAACCTGCAGATGTAACTGAGAAAAAAACTGCAACTCAACTTATTTAATACTACAACACCATGTAAAAAAAGCAGAAACAGTACACACCATCTTATTCATGCTGACACTTTATAAACATGTGAGCTCTACTGGTGGTGAAGGAACTTTGGAGCAATTTGTGAAACAGTCCAATCAATATATTTAATACTGCAAATGAAATTTTTTTAAAACAAAGTGAGAACAGTGCACATTTTCTTATTCAAGCTTCCCACTTTATATCATTGTGACATCTGCTGTTGGTATTGGAACTTATGGAGCCATGTCTGGGTGAAAGATGAAGTCAACATGTGTATTACAGTACTACAAATTTAATCCCATTTTATGAAATACGTTGGTTCCAAAATGTGACTGGACTCACCCTCTAATTCATCAGTACCTAATTATGACAATGTGACTTTTACTGCTGATCATGTCTCCTGAATCCATTGCTGGAACAAATGTCTAAGATACAAATGCAAATACGAGAATGTTAGTCTTTTGACATCTCTCAAAATATGACACATACCTTTAAATTCAAGATACTCTGTCATCCTTATTGAAGAATATAAGTTGTTCAACTTTTTATGGTTTCAAACTAATCCTCCTTTCATTTATAATGATACCTGCTTTTGAGAATATCCGTTCACATGGTACAGAAGTGGCCACTACGTCACACCTTTCCTTCACCACCTTTGCAAGAGTCGGGAATATGTATTAGTTTTCTCGCCATCATGTTAAGTGTATCCTCACTTCTGCTTATCACTTGGCTATCTAGATACCTCTGCACTTCGACAATGGCTCTTGACTGAGGAGTGCCTTGGGACTGGGTTCGTCTCACTATGTCAACAAAAACACCCCACATTGATAATTCATCACTTGTGGTTGAAGCTGGCGCCACAGAGTCATCTCTCTGTCCTGTATTTGTCATTCTGGTATCACCAAGTTTTTGTGCAACCAGATTGACAAGCTGCTCTTTTGCATTTTCTGCAACTGCACTGTTGTGAAAAGCTAAAATTTTGAATCGTGAATCAAATAGAGTAGCTATTCCTATGGATCTGTTCATCTCTACATTCCGGAAGCGTTTCGTTAGGTCATTGATCAAGGCTTGCACAATGGTCTCTCTAAGTTTGTTAAATGGCCTCCTCAGAAGTTCATTGCACACTGCCATCAACCCTCGTGTCAGAACAATAACCTAAAAATTGGGAGATCATCAGTACATTACAAAAAGCAGGCACTCACAGAAAATAATGTCAAAATCATAGCTAACATATTCATAACAAAAAACTACCCAACTTACTTGGCTATCAGTAGGATAGCTTTCAGTACTTAGTTGTGTTGAAACATGTTGGAATGGTTTCAGCACAGTACAAACTTCGTTACATATGACCCACTCTTCTGCTGTCAGTGTTTCCATATCCACATCACTTAGTGCAATGGAACTCCTGTATAAGTTTTTTAACTTTACTAACTCCACTGTTCTTTTGGTATTTAACCAGCTTTTCTGTTGCAAGGCTGCCCCTTCTGAAGTACCCAACAATGTTTTTGACTTTCTGATGCACTTCCGTAAAATTTTTCAGTGCATCTTGCACAACCAAGTTAAGAGAATGTGCATGGCACCCAAAATGCTTCCACTGTAAAATATAAGCTACAGCACTTGTAATGATCGCTGCATTGTCTGTCACAATCAGCAAAATCTTACCTGTCAGTTTAAACTAGTCCATAATTTCTAGTAAAAAATCTGACAGATTATGAGCAGTGCGTGGTCCAGAGAAGTGGCCACACCCTAGCAACACTGACTCGAAGGTCAGCAATATAGTGTCGTGTCACCGCTATGTAGCTCTCCTTTGCTGCAAATATCCAGCAGTCTGTGGTCGGAGAAACTGTCTTCACATTAACGCTTGTCTTCCACTTTTACCTTACCTCCAAGCGCTGTGTACGTTTCCGTCGGTCTCATGGACTACGATCACGTATTAAGATTGAGTTGCTCCGAAGATATGATTACCACCGATAACGTCATGGAGGTAAGAATAATACGGAGGGGCTTGTAAAGAAACAACATTTCATGTTAAATCTGTATAACAGTTTTAACCTTGTGTGCATAACGCCGTCTCCCTTTATTCTAACCTCCTTGGCGTATTTTTTCGTTCTGTTACAGCGTATTTGGTCGCTAGGCGAGTAGCGAATTAACAATCGATTGTTGGAGAATAGAAAAAAAATGATCTCAGCTGCAAGTGTATTTTTAGTTTTTCTCAAATTCGGATATAGCACGCGGTCAAATGGGTCAAAAAGTATCCTATGTCTGTCTCCTGCTTCTAAGCTACCTCCCCACCATTTTTGAGTCAAATCGGTAAAAAAGTTCTTTATTTATAAAAAAGTTTAACTAACATGACATTCTTTTATATATATATATATAGATTATTTGAGGATCAAGTAAAAAAAAAAATTTTTTTTTTGAATACAGTACTTTGTATTTTTATTAGTGTGTTTACGGTACCAGCTGGAGAGGGTCAAGTTAAAAAATTCGTCATCTTTACAGTAACAGGCTGTTTTATTTCCCTGGTGACGTTCTAGCTGAAAACAGTTGTTTTATTGTCTAAGTCTGTGACGAGGTATGCTTGAGAAATGACAAACCATTTCATTCTTACAATTCACATTTCCATCTTCCATAATACCTTGTGAAGTTACCGGTTACAGTAGAGAAAATATAGTAGGAAACTATTAGAATGCAGATGGTATTTATCACGTTATGTCTCGACTTTGTTAACTTTTAAGAACACACGCAGCTCACTCCTTTCATTTACTTAGCGTCAAACGTTTCTGCTCGAAAGCCAGTACTGGCATTTTGGAGCAAAGCCTTGTACCGTATATGTTTTGATCTCATTATCAAATGGTGACCTACATAAACTGTTATGTAATGTTCACCAGTAGACCAGTCACAATAGGTGCACTATAAGTTTGCTCCACCCTCATGAATCACAGACATTGCCATGGTGGGGCAGTCTGCTTGCTACAACGATACAGATAGCTGTACCGTAGGTGCAACCACAGTGGTATCTGTGAGAAGACCAGACAAACGTGTGATTCCTGAAGATGGTCAGCAGCCTTTTCAGTAGTTACAGGGGCAACAGTATGGATGATTGACTTGCTGGCCTTGTAACATCAGCTAATGTGGCTTTTCCATAAAGTTACAGCGGATGGCTGAAAGCTAGGGGAAACTACAGCCGTTACTTTTCCCGAGGACATGCAGCTCTACTGTGTGAAAATATGATGATGGCATCCTCTCGGGTAAAATATTCCGGAGGTAAAATAGTCCCCCATTCGGATCTCTGGGCGGGAACTACTCAGGAGGATCTTGTCATCAGGAAAGGCAATACGTGCCTTCTACAGATCGGAGCGTGGAATGTTAGATCCCTTAATCTAGTAGGGAAATTAGAAAATTTAAAAAGGGAAATGGTTAGGTTGAAGTTAGATATAGTAGGGATTAGTGAAGTTCGGTGGCAGGATGAACAGGATTTCTGGTCAGGTAAGGACAGGATTATGAATAAAAAATCAGTTGGGGGTATTACAGGAGTAGATCTGATAATGATAGGAAAGCGGGTAAAATATTATGAGCAGTGACCGCATTATCATTGTCAAGATAGATGCGACGCCAACACCTAAAACACCAACTAGCTCTGCCGATGATGAGGATTGAAGAAATGTATGAGGCGTTAAAGGACATTATTCAGACAATTAAGGGAGACTAAAACTTAATTGTGATAGGAGACTGGAATTCGGTAGTAGGAAAAGGAAAAGAAGGAAAAATAGTAGGTGAATTTGGACTGGGCAGAAGGAACGAAAGAGGAAGTCGCCTGGTAGAATTTTGCACGAAACATGATTTAATGATAACAAACACCTGGTTTAAGAATCACGAAAGAAGGTTGTATACGTGTAAGAGACCAGGAGACACCGGGAGGTATCAGATAGATTTTATAATGGTAAAACATAGATTCCGGATCCAGGTTCTAAACTGTAAGACATACCCAGGAGCAGATATAGCCTCTGACCATAACTTATTGGTCATGAATTGTTGGCTGAAACTAAAAAAAAACTGCAGTAAGATAGGAAAATAAGGAGATGGGAGCTTTAGGCAACAATTGACAGAAACGGGGGGAAATAAAATAGTAGAAGAGGAATGGGTAGCAAAATAGGTAGTAAGGCAAAACCTAGAAAAATCCTTGGAGATCACAGGAAATACTAAATTTAATTGATGAAAGGAGAAATATAAAAATGCAGTAAATGAAATAGACAAAATGGAGTACAGACGACTAAGAAATGAGATTGACAGGAAGTGCGAGATGGCTAAGCAGGACTGGCTAGAAGCCAAAAGGGGGAAAGTAGATACTGCCTACAGGAAAATAAAAGAGACATTTGGGGACAAGGAAAGCAAGAAAGTCAGATTGAAAACCAGTTCTCACTTAAGAAGTGACCCTCAGACTTTGAAAAAAATGTAATAACCCCCATTGCAAATCAGACGCAGACAGGTGTGGAAATTACAGAACCATCAGTTTGATAACTCATGGTTGCAAAATTTTAACACGAATCATCTGCAGCAGAATGGAAAACCTGGTTGAAACTGACCTCGGGGAAGATCAGTTTGAATTCAGGAGGGACGGAGGAACAGGGTAGGCAATACTCACAATAGGCAACTTACCCTAGAAGAGAGATTAAGGAAAGGCAAACCTACTTTTCTAGTTTTTGTAGATTTGGAGAAAGCTTTTGACAATGTTGACTGGAATACGCTCTTTCAAATTCTGAAGTCAGCAGGGGTAAAATACAGAGAAAGGAGAGTTACTTACAACTTGTACAAAAGCGAGACTGCAGTTATTAGACTCGAAGGGCATGAAAGGGAACATTAGTTGGGAAGGGAGTAAGAGAGCGTTGTAGCCTTTCTCCGATGTTATTCAATTTGTATATCGAGCAGGCGGTGAACGGAAGCAGGGAAAAATTTGGAGTGGGGATTAAAGTTCAGGGTGAAGAAATGAAAACATTGGGTTTTGCTGATGACATTGTAATTCTATCAGAGACAGGAAAGGACCTGGAAGAGCAGTTGAATGGAATGGACAGTGTGTTGAAGAGAGCGTATAAAATGAACATTAAGCAAAACAAAGATAATGGTATGCTATCTTAGAAAATCAGGCGATGCTGAAGGAATTAGATTAGGTAACGAAACAATGAAGGTGGTAGATGAGTTTTGTTACTTGGGTAGTAAAATAACATATGACGGCCGCAGTACAGAGGATATAAAATGAAGAATGGTAATGAGAAGAAAAGCATTTTTGAAAAAGAGAAATTTGCTAACATAGGATATTAATTTAAGTGTAAGGAAGTCTTTTCTGAAGGCATTGTGTGGAGTGTTGCCTTGTATGTGAATGAAACATGGACGATAAACAGTGCGGACATGAAGAGACTAGAGGCTTTTGAAATGTGGTGCTACAGAAAAATGCTGAAGATTAGGCGGGTCGATCGAGTAACTAATGAAGAGGTACTGAACAGAATTGGTGAGGAAAGGAAATTTTATCGTACCTTCACTAAAAGAAGGGATCACTTGGTAAGACACAGTCTTAGACATCGAGGAATAGTAAATTTAGTATTGGAGGGAAGTGTGTGGCGTAAAAATCGCAGAGGGAAGCCAAGAGACGCATATAGTAAGCAGATTCAAATGGATGTGGGTTGTTGTTTGTGGTGTCGCACAAGTCTAAAGTGCGCGCCACCTACTTTCGCCGCGCGCCGCCATGCACGCACGGCGAGGCGTTCTTCCGACGACAGCCACGAGCGCCCTCTGCTACAACGCCGCTCGTGGCCACCACTGAACGACATCGTTCACTTGGAACTGAGATAGGAACCAGTCAACACTACGGAATCAGATAGGCACCTGTGAAGACTTGGCTATCGTACAGGCACTAGGCAGACCTCTAGCTCAACTATGTATCAGCATTCTGCAGTACTATGTAAAAGTTAAGTATTGTATAAATTCTGTGCAATATATATCTCGTTCTAATTTACTCTAGTGTTTCTAGTTTCTGGCTGCTCCCCTCCGTACCTGCACCAGCGTGCTATCTTTATTCCTGTGTCGGTCTCATTCCACTCGGCCACCGACACCTACGACGGAAACGAGACGCAAAAGCGGCGACGAGGCTTATGAGGAGATGAATAGGCTTGCTCAAAATAGAGTAGGGTGGAGAGCTGCATCAAACCAGTCTCCGGACTCTCAGACTGATAGCAAACAACTTTCCTGGTTAAATGTTGTCTCTATGAGCGGACGAATAATTATAGTGTGGTATGTTAGTGTGTATGTAATGAATACAAACATATAGATTTGTTTCAGTCATTATGAAATTTTACAGACTAGACCTTCAAACCGAGAGGACGGTCGCTTTAGGTATAAGGACCACCTATATCAGGAGGTCCCGTGTGGGGCTGCTAGTCCCCCATCGGGCGCCTCCCCAGGTGGCGGATAGGGGAAAGCCTCTCAGATATGGCTGGCACCGGGGAAATGAAATACCCGGGGTGGACCAAAACTAGCAACGTGGTGGCGTCTGTACTCCAGTGGAGCGGCCTACCAGAGGCGTGTACCCCATGTCAGGGGCGGCCTGGAAATTATCCGTTCTGAAGCGAGCGTGGCGATTATGCTTCTCACCTTTCAGTCATGATGTGCGACATTAATGTTAAATTTTCTCTTGAGTCATATCAGGAGATATGCCGTCACAAACAACGAGATGCGCGTTAAACTGCTGCAGCACGCGACAGTGTAGCACATTTACTTCTAAACCATTGGACCTTTTTCAACCAAATTTGGTTACCGTGAGTTAACAATTTCTGTAGAGATATGACATGTTTCAGGAGATATAACGTCATACAAAATAGGAGTCGCCACATAATGCGACCACTTTATCCATACACTGTATGAGAGAACGCAGCGACTTCCAGGAAACGTTAAACATAATTTAAAATCTTTATTATATTTTTTTCGCCGAAAACGGCACAAAATGTTGGAAGGAAAAAGATTGTCACTTACTTCTTTATGTTGATGATGCAGTAAAACTACGGCTGTTGGTATGAAGCTACAGTTTGTAATTTCTATACTAATATTGTACTAGCAGGAAATTTTGAATATAGTGTCCACACAAAAACCTGAATGTACTTTCGAAATTATATCAGAGTACAACAAGCAGTTCGTGAAATATGACAATATCATCCGTAAAGTTCATGGAAACAGTCCCATCACCAGTCAGGTTGTAATCTATTAATTCTTTACAACAAATATTACAACACAGGAAGCCCTTATAGAAATGAGTATATACCCGCAAATTATACAATTGTACAACACCTAATTTAATGAATATGAGATCATATATACTGCGATGGGTAGAAACCTGTCACTTCATGAACCAAGGTTTAATACATTTCTAATTTACTACTAACACACTTCTGTATTCTATTCATTTTAAGGAAATTCTGAAAGCTGTCACTACTGTTGACAACTCTGAACTGTGAAGCACACACGGCTGCAATCAAAAACAGTAGACGTGTATAGAGCTACAAGGAAAGGGAGAAAATGAAATAGTACTCAAAATTGTGATTTCTCATTCAGCGCCATTAATTAATTCATGGTCCAATTCAGTAAACACAATTTAAAGTTAAACCCATATTGAAACGTAAGAGGAGACTACTGGATTGTTTGGAGTCGTTGCTAGAGAGTATTCCTACCGCAGCGTCACTACAATGCGGATGTTCGAGCAACAGCACGTAGACGTAGATCGGCGTTGCATTCGTGTATTTCCGACGTGCGTGTGGTAACAGCAGAAATGTAAATGGCGCTAAAGTTGTTTCCCAGGAGATTCTCATCCTGGTGTTTCATTACCTGCGTTCACTGCTTACTCTAAGTAAACTGATGTCTCTGAGACTGGGGAACGGTACTGCCCAACGCCTGAAGAATAACGGTGTGCACTGTAGGCGAAACGTCCGCTGAAACAGAAAAACGTGACGGATGGGCCGGCTTAGCGCTGACATTTCTAAGACGCTCACTTCGCCTGCGCCCCCTCCCAACCCCCTAAAATCGCTTTCCTCTTTTTCCACCTCTCCACTTCTTAGCTTTGAGACATGCAAATAAAGGATACCTGTCAGTGTCAACTGCGAACAGAATTAACAAAAACACGCTGAACCAACGGTCCTCTCACTCAAAGACCCCTCCGTGCACAAATAAATAAACTAGACATTGATATTTATTCCTGCCTTGATTTAATACTTCTCATATCCCATCTCTCTCCCTGTCCATAACAAAAACAAGCAGGACAAGATAATCGTACTTACATAAAACAGTGATATTAAGTTCTAATTGATAACTGCAGGTGAATAGATAGATGTATCATTAAAGGTGACATATGCCGAACTGACTTTGGCTTATGAAGCAGATTGTAAGTGAACAAGGGCCATAGGTGGCGCTAGCGTGGTTGTAGATGTACATGTCAAAGAATGTTCACGAAAGTTTGACAAAACCAATAGGTGTGGGTTACATGGCTATAGCAAAAGTAAGCATACTTAAAAAAAGACATGAGCGATACTGGAGTTGTAATATACAATAAAAATATAAGCATTAAAAACAAAACAGAAAATATAATAACAAATGCTTATGAATACGTTAGCCAAAAATACAATCAAACATATTCCAAACATAGATTTGGTGGCCACTTGAAACAGATGGTAAAAGACTGAGGGTATCGGAAAGTTTGTTCGAAAGGGGTACCGAGGTATCGGTCACGCGATTTAAAGGACAGAGGGTTTCTAAGTCTGTTACCAGCTACTGGAAGCATTAGGAGGCAGGGAAGACGCGTTTTTCTCTAGCCCGATCACTGGGGATGAAACATTGATATATGCATACGATCTGGAAACAAAGAATGACTCCAGGGAGTGGAATCACGCCTATTCTTCAAGAACTATGAAGTCCAATAGCTAGCGATGACCAGAGAAACTCATGGCGACCCTTTTTGGGATGGCCTGGTAGTTATTATCGTTGTACCGTGGACAGCAACTGCTAAATTACAACACTCTGGAAACGTCCAGAAGCCTTAAGGAAGAAGAGAGGAAAAAAGAATTGGAAATCGATCATAATTCACCATGAAAATGGGAAACACACGCGTCTGTGGTCACAAGTCTGCAGAGACTCCATACTCAGCACCTCCTGACTTGTTTGGCACAATGAAGGACGAACCAAGTTTTTTACCTTTCCGGGCACAATGTGCGATGAAGAGTTATTCTAGAATGGTGGCTGGTGTCCTGTGGTCTCTAAATGCTCGGTAATGGTTTTGTTTATGGGAGGAACTTGAAATTATTAAGTATACTCACACCTCTGAAGAACGGGTGTTCAACGATCAGCTTATTAGGCTGATCCAGTGGTACTATGACACTATGATGTCAGTTTTTAGAACGTTCATTTGACTTTAAGACCTTTATGTGAGATTTGCTATCTTGACAACCCATTGTTAATATATTCTTAGCTTTTTTGTTAGATATTCAGTGTTGTCATTAGCCTGGAAGTTTATGTGCCAACACTCCTCTTTGTAGGCTGGGGCTTACCAAGGCCAATGCTAGTTTTAGGATTTATGTCCTGTTTTAATCCTACAAAGAATGTGAGAGGATGTTTTTAAATTTTCTTATATACTAACGGGAAAAACGTGAGTAAAGCTCTCTTTCAACGCCTGCAGATCTCTATAATTTTAAAATTCAAGTGTAACGGTTGTCCCCTGTTGATAAGCTATGCTTCCTCACTTAGAGCGCCACTAGCGGGCTACCAGCTGCCGGTTTGAAATGCACATGTGCAACGGCAATGTATTCATACATTTTCTGATGTGTCAAATTTATTAAAGTGAGCTTACATCTGTACTATCGTGGCTGTAGATGCAACTTTATTGCAGGTAAATTTATCCATTTTATATGTTCAGCTTCACAGCTCCATGCTCCGATTGTCTTTTTCTATTAGTTATGATGCATATCTGATTTCGGTTATGAGCTAATTATAAAACGCTGTGCAGGCTCAGTTCAAAACATGCAGTTAAAAAAATTCTTTTGAAGTTCTTACTGTCTCGATGGTGCAGGATGGGACCGCTCTTTAAGTGTACTTGTAATTTTCCGTTTAGGTAGGTTTTTGACGGGTTCCCTACACCCAGTGCTAACCTCATGTGCTGACACTGCCAGGCTTTGGTGAGAAATCCTGACCGAAATAAAACATTATTATAAGGTGAGTAGTAAACTCTTTCTTATTATCACGGTGTATGATAAGACAAGGCCTGTAAAGTTTCCCGAAACTTATTTTCCAGATTCTGATGATGCCTAAAAAAGGTAAAATTGAATGCTGTACCGGACAGCGTTACTTAGTCACAGTTATTTCACGACTCTCTTAAAAATTTATTTCACATATCTATAGTAGAGTTCCTTTCATGGTAATCGATTATTACCTTCATGATCCTCATCCTTCTTATACTTTTTTGCAAATGTTAAATGTTCAAATGTTTGTAAAGGGTATGGGACTTAACCGCGTGGTCATCAGTCCCTAAACTTAAGAACTAACTTATACTAAAGACAACACACACATCCATGCCTGAGGGAGGATTCTAACCTCCGACGCGGGAGGCCTCGTGATCCGCAACGTGGCGCTCCAGACCGCTCGGCTACTCCCGCGCGGCTTACTTAATTTACATTTTTATAATCATTTATTTACTTTTGTCATTTCTTTTGTGCTATCATTTACAGCAATCATCTGATTTCTTTTTCTCTTCGTTGTTATATACATCCTGTGTGCTAACGTAGGCCCTCCCAAACTACCTTTGTGCCATCCACTGTGAATCTCCCCCTTCTCCTCCTCCTCCTCCTCCTCCTCCTCCTCTTCCTCCTTCCCTCCTGCCTGAAGGATTAATTCCAAACGTGTACTTTCGTCCTTTCTTTGTATACTGAGCTGAGGTCATACTGACCAACAACAATTTTGTATAAAAAAACTATTTGTAATATTTTACCAACAACAATATCCGGACTAAGCCTTCCACCATTAACAGTAGAAAACATATAAGACGGCAGGCAGCATAAATGAAACTCTTGAGGTCAATAATGCAGAGAATACGAAGGAATGAAAAGATCCGCGAAGACATTCAAGGGCTACCGCTGTGCAAAAGCATAGCGGTATGAAGACTGAAATCGTTTGGCCAAGTGCAGAGAGAATGGATCCAAAGAGAAGGCAATGGCTTGGAGGGAAAACAGACTGGATGTAAAGGGCACAATGAATGCAAATGAACGAAGGCCTGGAACACCACGTACAATTTGGGGACTATATAATTTCATATCTGATCTGTCACAGAACGTTTGTCCTACAAGCACTGATGTTGAGAAAACAACGAATACCTTGAAAGACTAGAGATAAGATGCTTATATTCATAGAACATGTTCGTTGACATGTTTCAGTCACCTTGTTGCTTCAAAAATGTTCAAATGTTTGTATAGCTTATGGGACTTAACTACGGAGTCATCAGTCCCTAAACTTACAAACTACTTATCAAATAGCTAATACTAAGGACGGCACAAATATCCATGCCCGAGGGGGTATTCGAACCCCCGACCGTAGTGGCCGTCCAGACCGTGACTGAAGCGTCTCAGTCCTCTTTTTTTTTTTTTTTTTTTTTTTTTTACATTTTCCCTTTTTTTAAATTAAATACTTATTAACTTCTTTTATGTTGGAATTGTAATACAACAAAATAAAACTATCTGTTTATGGCGGGCTTCTGTTGTGAAAAGAAAAGAAATAGGAGAAAATAAGTATGAAAAGGAAATCAACATCCTTGAAGCCCGCATATTCACTCCACGATTTCCGCTGCCAAATATTCATAGCATGTCTTCTCGAAATATTTTGGAGTTACCGTTAATCTGTTCACTTTTTTTTTTTTTTTTTTTTTTTTTTGTCATCTCTTGCCATGAATGATCCAGCTGCGGGGCGGATCGTGAAAGATGCTCTTCAAGAAGTTCGAAAAATATTGACCGTACTTCGGATTTTTCAAAACTGCACAGTGACGTTCGTTGAGGTAGTTCCAGAAATCCATCACCCCTATGACACCACTTCCAAGCAAGTAATGGATTGCGTGGCCTCTTATCCACGTGACAGCATTGTATTTTGTCCTTGGGTAGTAGGTATTGTCCGGATATAATAATATGCGTGAATCGACAGCAGCTGGTGACACCCGTAAAAAGAGAGCCAGAATTTGGCGCACAAAATACCAGATCTCTTCCGCCGGCCCGCAAAGTAGTCGGTGCTCGTCAGTGTCTGTTACGTCGCATTTCACGCACATTGGCGAATCAGTTAGATGAATCTTATGGAGTCTCTCTCTATTCACCTGTTTATTGTTGACAGTCACGTACCAAGTCGATCGTACGTCGGAGTCCAGCATTGGTGCATTCACTGTGCGCCAAACCACTCTCCAGTGCACATTGGGATGTTTCATTTCCATAATATTAGGTTCCCGGCGCTGCAGCAGGATGCGATAGATGTCTCTGGCCATTGGTAAGCGAGTAACAGGTAGGACGCTCTTAATGTAGCTGTATTCTAGATAAAAACTCCCAAAATAGGAAAATACTGTCGGTATGTTAGTCAGCTCCACCGGTGGGTCGAGGGAAGTCGGTGCCAAAGCCTCTATCAGTAGGCCCGTGAGACTGGACGGGCTACGCTTCCACAACTTTAGGTGCATACCTACGTAGAGGGATATCGCTCGGTCATGAACATTAACAAGTCCTAGTCCTCCACGTTCCTTTGATAGGGTGAGGGATTCGTATTTTATTTTAAATATCATTCCGTAACTGACGAATGATCCGAATGCCGCCATTAGGCTACTTGCTATGTGTTTTGGCATAGGCAATGTCTGCGCCATATGCGGCAGTCGGGATGCTTGATATACATTTATAAATTCAGTTCGTTGATGTATGTCCAAAGCCCGGAGACGGTGATCCATAAGTCCGGCACGGATATTTTGTAATAGTTTCCGGTAATTAAGCACCGCCGTGCGTGAGATGTCATTTGTGAATTCGATACCTAGACAGCGAATTGTGTCGCACAGTTTGAATGGAGCGACGCTTTCTGGTGTCATCCCGGTGCCAATATTCAGCGCGGCCGATTTATGTGCGTTTACGCGGCTCCCCGATGCTTTACCATATGTGGTAAGCCATTCCATAGCTCTGTGTACATCTTGTGCGTCTCGAATCGTTAACACTAGATCATCTGCGTACGCGGTGCAGCTAAAAACATAGTCTCCAAGAGTCAATCCTGTTAGGCGGTTCCTCAGCCCACACAACAAAGGTTCCAAGGCCAGCGCATATAGTATCGTTGATAGTGGGCATCCCTGTCTAACAGAGCGTTGGATGGGTAAGGGGTTTGACAGTCTACCGTTGACAAGTACTTTTGATGATGCACTACGAAGAAGACGCAGTATCACCTCAATGAAGGTATCCGGATACTGCATTTTTCGCAGAACAGTAGTTAAGTACGTGTGATTGACTCGATCAAATGCTTGACTAAAGTCTATCGCCGCCAAGGCTCCCGGTATGCGACGCAACTTGGCAAGGGCAATGAGGTCTCTGTAGCGACACAGGGCGGCGCGTATATTATGGGTCCCGCCCATCGATGTCTGATCCGCCGATAGAACATGACATACCGTGCGCCGCATACGAGCCGCCAATAAACGTGTGAATATTTTCATATCACAGTTCAGCAGAGTTAGTGGTCTGTAGTCTGTGATGTGCGATCCCCCACGTGGTTTATGTATCGGGATAATCACACCTTCCGTGAAACCAGCCGGAAGTTTTATCGTAGGCGTCATAAGCTCTTGGCAGATAATCGTCATAGTAGGTACCAGAAGTCCCTGAAACGTCCTATAAAATTCCAGCGGTAAGCCATCCAGTCCTGGTGTCTTGTTGGGTGCTCCTTTTCCAATGGCATCCACAACTTCGTCTTCAGAGATCGATTCTAACAATTCTTGTTGGAGCTCGAGAGGGATCGTTTCCTGTATTAACCCAGCGACAGCATCAATGAGTTGTGGATCGGATCTCTCCTCTGTATACAGGCGAGAGTAGTGTTTGAAGAATACGTCGTTGATAGCTCGTTGCGTGTCGTGACGTACGCCATCTTCTGTCGTCACCTCGCGGATTAAGGACTTCAGCCTACGTTTCCGTTCCGCTGCTATGTGGTACATAGAGGGTCGTTCATTATTGATTCCAATTGTTTGGCGTGTACGAACGATCGTACCTTCCAAGTGTCGACGTGTCAAAGCTACGATCTTTGCTTTCGCACTGTTGGCAATCATCTGATGTTCTGGAGATGGAGGCATAACGGAACACTCCCTCAGTATGGCATAGTAAAACTCTGTGGTGCTGCGTCTCCATGAAGCAGCTTCCCTACTAAAGGTCATCAATGTGCGACGAAGTCTCGGTTTGGCACATTCCAACCACCACTGTAAGACTGATGTGTACGCTTCACGTCGTCGTAAGCACCAGCTCCACGCTTCGCACACCGCCGATCGACATTCCGGCGAGGACAGATGAGCAATGTTCAGTTTCCAAGGGCTACGACTTCTCCACACTCGTTGTCTTCCAAGCGTGATGTTACATATATATGCTGTGTGGTTGGTGAAAGCTGCCGGCCACAATTCTGCTGCAGTGGCCGCATGAATGAGAGAGCGGGAGATATATATCCTGTCGATTCTGCTGGACGAATGTTCCGTAAAATGCGTGAAGCCAGGTCTATTAGCGTGCATGATTTCCCACGTGTCAACCAAATCGAGATTGCGAATGATAGCGCAGAGTGCCGGACATGGTGAGTGATGGGGAATTTGGTCTTTCGGGGATAGTGTACAGTTAAAATCTCCCCCGATAACCATATAATCGATTCTGCCCTGACATAGTTGTGTCAAGTCCTCAGAGAAAAAGACCGAACGTTCACGCCTCTTGCTTGTACCCGACGGTGCGTACACATTTACTAGGTGTATCCCTTGCACTGTGAGAGCCATGCCCCTGCCATTAGGTAGATAGCGTACATCAGTGGCTATTAAACCTTCTTTGAGAAGTACTGCAACTCCGCTACCCGTATCGGACGCATGTGATATGTATGTAGTATATCCAAATAAGTCCGAGAAACCAAGCACGTACACTTCTTGTAGTAGGGCCACGTCTATATCAGCCGCATAAAGTGCGTCACGTAACAATGACAGCTTCGCTGGCGACCTAATTGTGTTGATGTTGATAGTCGCGAATCGGTATGACTGCTTCTCACCCTGTGAATCCATGTCGTGCAACAGTGTGGGTGGTGGAAAAGAGTGATATCGCCTCGATGCCACCCTTTCTTAGAGTCATTCCGTCTGAAGTGGGTGTAGGGGCGTGAGATCCCTTTCTGTTGTAAGTAAAGTGTCCGTCATGTCTTGTTCTTCCACTTCTTCATGCCACGGGCTGTTGGAAAGAGGCTGTGGGTTCGTGACATCGGTTGCTGAGGGCTCCCCTTCCGTATTTTCTGGAAGCTGGGACGGTGATCCATCGTACTTTCCATCACCAATTTTTATCTTTTCAGTGTTGAGAGTGGGAGCAGTAACATTCGGTGCCTCTGTTGTGATGTGTGTCACGTCACAATCCTCATCGGAATGATCGACTGTATCTGTCTTCTCAAGACATTCGTCAGTCGGTGTGCGTCGGCGTTTCTTGTGTCTGCGGGGCGATTTTTGTTTTCGAACATGCTTCTCCGAGTCAGAGTGTTCTGGTGTATCCAATCTTTCAGTGCTTCCCGAAAGGAAGGCTTTAGTTGGTACTACTCTTGGGTCGACTTCCATTCGTTCGATTTGTTCCGAATTATCTTTTTGTTCTGACAGTTGGTCTTCGGATCCGTCTGTAGTCTCGTTCGTATGAGGGCTGTCATGTTCCACGACAACTTGTCCGTCAGACAGCGGAGGTTGTGTATCTTGCTCACTTCCAACCGTCGCCCTGGGCAAAGTCGCCTGTACGTATGTCATTGGCAGAATCGATGGAGGGGCTGTTTGTACTTCTTCGCCCGTTGGAATCTGTGTGATACGTCGCTGAATACATTCAGAGCGGACATGTCCCTCTTGTCCACATCCGGAGCATGTTTTTGGTTGTCCTTCGTACATGATAATGGCACGGCAGCCGGCAATATTTAGGTAGGAGGGGACATGTTTGCGGAGATCGATTCTGACCTGCCGTACTCCATTGAGTACTGGATACGTCGTAAAGGACTGCCATTTCTCCGCGACGTGGTTGATGACTGTTCCGTATGGTGTAAGTGCCGAGATGACTTGGTCGGCGGCTACCTCAAAGGGTAGTTCAAATACCCTGAGGGTCTTTATACCTAGTCCTGCAAGTTCAATATTAACAGCTCCTATATGTCCATCTGAGTGTCTGAATTGTAGTTTTGCTGCTGCTCCGCTAACCACTTTTCTGCATGCTTCTTCGGTAAACATCTTAACGTAGACGACACTTGCAATGATCGAAAAATGTATTCCAACAATTTGCTGTGGATCTAGTCGTAGTTCGTCGCGAAGAAACTGTTCTACTTCGTAAGCTCGTGGTCTTGGATATTCAGCTTGGAACGTGATCTTGACGGTGTTCTTTCTAAGGTGAGCCATGTCGCTGCAGTGAACGTGGAGGTAACTACTCGCGCTCGAAGGAAGTAAACAAACTCGCGCACAACACGGACGGCGAGACGCGCAGCACGCGACCTCACCGCGCGGCCGCAGTGGCCAGACTGTCCTCTCGGCCACCGCGGCCGGCCACCTTGTTGCCTTCGGTTCAGTATGTGCCTTGTTGACAAGTAGGAACAGTGTCCGCCACGGGCTGTAACAAATTGTTCCATGCTTGGCGGCACAGGTGCGTGAAAGGCGAGAATGGGGTGCACCTCTTCAGCATTCACCTGGTTCCAAAGTTCATTTGTATTGGTTGTTACTTGATCACAGTGATATACCCATATACCCGACGTTTCACTATATCCCAAACAATTTCGATTTGCGACTAATCACGTGATTTGACGGAACAGGGCGAAAGGCCATGCTGTGACACCGCGGCAACACATGGTCGCGTAGAAACAAGTGATTGTGAATTGCCTCGCTCAGAAACTGGCGTGTGGGCTGCCGTGTAGCGAGGTTACGGTTGCACATCAGAGTGGACTCAGTGTCCTGGAAACACACCAAATGCGACTTATGGCCGTGCCCAAATTGCAACTGCACGCCCTAAGGCATCGAGTTGGAGCTGTGTGTCTTGCGCTAATGCAGTCTCTCGTGGTGCCACCCTTCCCGCGTGCGGCGAGTCAAAATGTGGCCACCATTTTCAGACAGAAAGACCCTGGATTCGTCCTATGCCCTTCACCCCAATAGTTGTTCCGCTCTATTCCGTAATGCCGTTCAGCAGAGATGCTGGTGGTCTGGTCGGTGTGACGCGTTCCGCAGCCTCCCGTCATCCCTTCAACACAAACCCAACGACCGACCCAATATTTGAGGTGGGTTTCGGCCGGTTTCTGTTTCGGCCAGAAATCAGCCGAATCTTCGACTAGGTGGAAATTAGGTTTCGTGAACTTACCGATGAAGCCCGGTCGCGTTCTGGACGTATTTGGTCAAGAATTGCACTTTATCTTAGTTGACGGCACCCCTTTTGACTGCTAGCAGTCTCTCCTGCCATGTAAAAATTGTGGGTATTTCGTTATTAAGCACAATATAAAGCAATAGTACGTTATAGTGATATACTATGGCAGTAACTATTTACGTAATCAGTATTATACGTAATTCAACAGGTTATCTTATTCTAAGTCTCTAAAGTATAATTAATGAGTAATTGCAACGAAAAAGCTTTTTTAAAATGACTAATATGGGTTAAGGAGACACTGATCAGTTTGCGTAAATTTATACTGACAACAAACATACTGTTAGTCGGAACTATGACCTTTTTGTTTTTCGAAATACTTTTCAGCGCTGATTGAAGCTGTTATGTATTCAGGAATCCGAAAAAGGTGTAAACCGTTTGCTACTGTGTGGGGAAACTTCTTTACTGTGTGTGTGCGAGTTTTGTCGACTGCGACGGTACTCAGTATGCAAATACTCTGGTATCCCGGCACGATAAGTTTGAGAGCCCGCCAGACCACATGGACTATGACAGCAGCCGTTAGGCGGCGCGCACAACCTACTAGCGCTGCCATCGCCACTAGAGCGCTGCACGCCGTGGCGCGCCTACCGCGCCGCACTATATAGGGCCAGAGCCACAGCTCGCTCCTCAGTCTTGTGTTGACTGCGTTCCGTTTACTTTCGGTATTCAGTGGTTATCAGGCTTCGTACTTGCTCCATCACGGTTCCGATTGGCTTGCGTTTTGGTCTTTGTTTTCGATTAGTTGTTGTCATTGTTTGTCGTCTCTGTGGTTTCGTGTAGTGTTTCTCGTTAGCGCCGACGCTTGATCGGTCTGTCGTCGCTAGTCGCTCCAGACCCCGTCAGGTCTTCGGTCACTATAAATACGATATTCTGAATTAATTATTTAATTGCAGATATCAAAATATATACTTTTATAATTAATTATGGGTCGCCACCATGTTTATAAATACCTGCAAAATTTTTTTGTTTATTGATCTCACATGCTTGGTGGCGTATGATACGGTCAAACACATTTATTTTATAAATTCCTATCCAATATCATACTGAGACACATAGGCGGATCCAAGGGAGGGTCGTTCGCCCCCCTCCTACCAGCAGCTCTCTACATGACTTTTTTATCATTTTTCTATTTTTTTCCGTTCTTTTCTTAGAATGCTTAGTTAGCGTGCTATCACTGCACTGAGTTTTCAAAACTGTGAGATTTTCTACTGAGCCAGACCTTGAGATTTCTCTTAGCACAAACAATTCATCCTGTCACATGACAAAGGGAACAAAACATTACATATGCTTTCAAGAAAAAAGGTCCTGTACGCAACAATTTAAAAACACTGAAAATTAAGAATGTGAAGTTACGTTGGCTATATTAGCGTCAACAAATGACTGGCTGAGTCAAGGAAGAAGGGAACCTATTCAGGAAGAATAATTACCCAAACTACTAGCGCTGATACACAAACTCAAAGGGCAGATGAAGTTCCCCAATTTGAACAGTAACCCCGATTATGAAAATAAAGAGAAAATCCTTCAAAAACACTAATTTACTGGCTCTAGCAATGATGCAGGCGACACATAACTAAATATTTGGAGCAGAAGACGGGCATGCACAGGAGTCGGCAGCGGCAGGTCAGAGCTGAAATAAAATGCGACTGTTTTCTCACTTCGTCTGTGAAGTAGAAACGATATTTAAACTAACAGCCTCTCTAGTAGCACAATTTTGTATCACGAGCAGACAAGTTGATCGTAGTGTACTTGTGAAACAGTGATCACAAGTGCAAATCATCAACTCAAACTTGAGACACAAAATTTTAATATACGCGTGATCCACAAAGTGTGAATGCTCAGAGTGAGAGTTGCAAAATATGTAAGTCAGCTGTGGCCGCTGGAAGCGAACCTACAGGACAAAAATCACAGGTTAGACAACAGCACAAGTAAGCCGCGATACTGCGGAGACCTACCGGCGAATATGCCCTCGAAAATCTCTGAACGCCAGAGTTCCTGGTCGCACCCCGTGATCCCACCTACACAGCCAGAGCGCTCCAATAACCACATACCGCTAATAGTCTGCCCAATGATATCGCGAGAAGCTGCTGACAAATTACAAAACTCACAATCCTAAGCTTTGGCGAATCACAGAGCATTCTGCAGACGCTCCTACAAGCTCCTTCCACGCGAGCAAATTTCTCACATAGACGTTACCTTACACAGGTCCATGACCTCCCCGGAATTTTCTGACGCTCTGTTTCGTTCCCAGGCCTCAAAATACATAAATTTTATTACCATAGGCGCCAAGCCCCCGCTGGCCTAGACGACTGAATGCGCCCAACAAACCGCATTCGTGACCTACCTCAGCAAATTCTGAGAAACCCTCCAGGCATTCATAGCCATGAAAACGACATGCCGCTCTGGCGATGGTGTTATTTAGATTTCTACGAACTTCGCCCTCAGACGGGACGACCAATTGTGATGCAATACCTCGCAGATATAATAATAATAATAATAATAATAATAATAATAATAATAATATAATAATAATAATTACATACAGGATAGAGATAGGGAGAGAAAAGAAGAAAGATTATGTCAGATGGTGCAGTCATGGGTAGTGAGGAAAATTGTAGGGGGTGGTTTTTGCAGCATGATAAACGAAATGCTAACAGAAGAAGAAATTTTAAAGAAAATCAGCGAAATGGGGATTATAATGTGGGAAATTTATTTGATAATATATGTTGTGAGAAGGATATTGAAGGAAACAATGCCAACAGTGTGGCCTGGCTTTGATGTTGGATGAATCAGAATCCCAGGTGCATTATGATTGTAAGAGTGTGTGTATGAATGATAGTAAATGAAATTTTAAATTAAATGTAAATAAATGTAGTCCAGTAGAGACAATAAATGGCACTGCACCTAGTGACAATGATAATATAAATGTGAAGATATCTCAGGAAGGCAAAGTTGACAGTGTGGATGCACAAAACAGAAATTTAATTGGGAAAATAAACTGGATTAGGAAGTGGACACCAGATGATTGGCTATTGCACAAATATGATTACTTGGACAGACTAGGGAAACAGTATAATAGGGACCAGACTTATTGCAATGTGTTGAAAGAGTTTGTGAATGGGGACAATGAGTATGATCAATTAAGCGGATTAGGCATGTGTACCTTAGATCATGATAAGTGAGGGACTGAAGGTTGTACAGGAGGGTTAGGTGATGAGGAGGAGAAAATACAATTTTTTATGATTCATAATAATGAACAGTTTAATGAAATGGATGTTGATGGGTGCCTTTTGCTGTTCCTGCTCCATGTAAGGTGCATTTGACGTCTGTGAAGAAGAACGCTTGATCCAGTGCCAAGAATCTAAGCTGCAACAGCATGTTGGTTGAAATGACGGAGACATAGGACCATACAGCATGGGCCAGAGTTGCTGCAACGAGGACTCTGGGGTTCTCAGTGTCAAAGTGATGAGAGATGTCCTTTAAACAAGTGCAGTGTACACCGTCAAAAGTTTTTATAGTGATAATTTTAGTTTTTCCATGTAGGACAAGGTCCTCTAAAGACTAAAGGTTAATACTATTATAAATTTGGTGCCAATTCTGTATGTAAACAACAGGCACACTTAAATTTCATGGATATAATTAGTTGTAAGGATTCTTTTCTTAAAATATGCACAGACTTTAAGAGTTATTGTGTTAATTTATAAGTGGTCTTAATGATACAAATATTGAGAAATATTCTCACTCCCTTTTTTTGTGCATTATTTGAGGTCATAATTAGTTAGTGTTTGAGTCAATCCAATTCAATAATTTTGTAATTTTAAATTTTGCTTATTTGAAACTATTAATTTTTGGTGCTACTTGCGCCATCCTGCACATGGTTTTGATGCTGCAAGTGGGGATATTGTGAGATTACCGCCCATTATAAATATTGGTAATTAATAGCATTTGACAATTAAAGAGTATGAAGTTCACTGCAAACATTGACCATGCCAATGCACCTTATTACTTATGGTAGGAATGTATGTACGGAGTTGGGTGACAACATTTATAGTTAGGCCATAGGCAGAAATTCTCCACGTTGAGATTTGCTGTGTCCGTTTAGCAGAGGGGAGGCAGCGAACAGGCCGACGTTGGTGGCTTGTTCCAGCTTAGGATTTTCCAGACTCGTTTCCGGTGAGGGGAGAGAGGGACAATGGCGAGTGCCAGGCGCAATGCAGTGCACAGCGCGAAATAAAATATTCTAATACTACTGGCATTTGAAGTAATACGATGCAGTCAGAAACCTTTAAGGCCCTCATTACAAAATAGCCTGTTGACAAATAAACAATTTCATACCCAATATGACTGTGGTACAAGCTAAAACTTACGCATACAACAAATCTTAAACAAATGCATATGGTTAAATTTAAACTAAGCGTAATACAGAGATGAGTGAGGGGTCATTTGAATTTTCTTCTAAAAATACATTAGCTGACATAGTCACATCTGGCGTAATATGTTTCATAGACACTGAAAACATGATTTCATTATACGAAAAGTACTAAATTACCAATGAATACAAGACAGTTACACAACTAGCATGGCAATGTTTGTTTATAAGAGTAATATATTAACTATTTCTCATTTTATTTTCAATTAATCTTGTGTATTTTATCTTGAAATATTCAGTTAAATCACTTATCTGTGATATAAGAAATTGCAAGATTATAATAAATAGTGAAAAGTGTGGTGTCGCACAAGTACGAAGTGCGCGCCACCTACTTTCGCCGCGCGCCGCCATGCACGCACGGCGCGGCGTTCTCACGTCGACAGCCACGAGCGCCCTCTGCGACAACGCCGCTCGTGGCCACCACTGAAGGACACCGGTCACTTCGGACTGAGATAGCAACGAGTTAGGACCTTCGTAATCAGATAGGCACCATTGAAGACTTTGCTATCGTACAGGCACTAGGCAGGCCTCTAACAACTATGTATCAACATTCTGCAGTACTATGTAAAAGTTAAGTATTGTTACATTCTATGCAATATATATCTCTTTCTAATTTACTCGAGTGTTTATAGTTTCTGGCTGCTCCCCTCCGTACCTGCACCAGCGTGCTATTTTTGTTCCTGTGTCGGTCACATTCCACTCGGCCACCGACACCTACGACGAGGCTGGGACACAAAAGCGGCGACGAAGTTGGGACACAAAAGTGGCGACGAGGAGTGATAGAACCTTGGACCAGCTCGCTTGCAGCAGCCAGACAGCAGTAGTCGGAGCACGCAGAAATTGCTCCCGCCCACCCACCCTTATTATAAGATTTTTGGGGGAACATTTTCAGTTACGTGTTTGTGGACTTTTTTGTTGCAGAGCGTCCTCATTTATCTTGCATTTGTGTTTTGTACTAATTTACTTGTATACGCGGCGCCTAATCGGTCAGCATGGCCACTACCCAGAACCCAAACTTAATGGAAATTATTCAGTTACAGACGGCGAAAATAACGCAACTCCTCCAGGCGGTGTCCCAGCTCACAGCGCAGGCAGCTAACCAACAACAACAGCCGCCGCTTCAGCAGCCCACACCTGCCGCCGCAACACTTCCTACGTTTCGCCAATACAACGAACGTGAGGAAGAATGGAGCGACTATTTCGCACAGTTTCAAGAACTCGTCGCGGCTCATCAAATTACAGGTCAGAGAGTGAAGAACCTTTTCTTATCTATTGTGGGCCCCCAGACTTTCGTACTATTGCAAAAACTTTTCCCTCTCCCATCTCCTCGTGATGTAGACTTTGAACAAATTGTAGATGCACTGAATGCTCATTATGAGAGAAAAGTTCTTGTAGCCGCTGCACGATACCGATTTATCAGACTTAAAAAATTACCGCAGCAGTCACACCAAGAGTGGATTACGGAATTGAAGGGCTTAACCCGCCAATGCAAATTTACTTGCTCTTGTGGACTTTCTTATAGTGACGTTATGTTGCGAGATGCGATTACGCAGAACATTCAGGACCCCAGAATTCGGGCAGCAATTCTGAAACAATCTGACCCCTCATTAGACAGTGTACTGCAGCTTATAGAAGCGCATGATACTTTTGACTCAGCAGATGTAGAAATGCAAAGCCACAGTGTAAATTCAGTGCGCCGCAACGGACGCTTTCCTAGCCGTAGTTCTCAGTATAGCACTAGTGATTCTTATTTTTCTACCGGCCGTGCTGAACAGACAGTGAACAGTAGCCAGAGTAAAAGTGCGACGCAAAGGTCGCCCCGTAGTGTTAGACACAGTAATTTGCATAACGGGCGCCAACGCTCATTTCAGAAAAACGTTCGTAAGTCTTGCCCCCAGGTGTGTCACGCCACAAACGTGCACAGTGCCCTAGTCGCAACGCAACCTGTTATCAATGTGGCAAATCAGGACATGTACAGTCTGTGTGTATGCAAATTAAAAACTCAAAGAACGGTGCCTTTCGGAACATTGCTTCGCACAGTGCGAGAACAGTGCATGCAGTAAATGTTATAGACGCTGTGGACTTGAACAGTGCTTTGCTTGGATCTCAATTGCAAGAAAGTAGTTATGCGCCTATGGCAAATCTATATAGTGCACCACGTAGCAAGCGCCGACGAGCGCGTAAAACAGTGCAACGGAAAAGGGTTCGGGACAAGCAAAATGACTATGAACAGTGCATTCCTGTAGTGAAAATAGTGCCTTCTGCAACTGCTCCTTGTAATAGTGCCCAGTACTGTGTAGCTAGTGACAGTAGACACCAAGTAGCTACTCAAAAGTGTAGTGCAGTAGTTAGTACATCTGGAGTAGCTTCGCATTGCGCGGACGCCGATCCGGCGGTAGTGTCATCTAGTGACAGTGTTGTTAATCCGCTGCGTGCCGAGTCTGCGCCGCTTACTTCACTACGCGGCCCGCGCAGACGCAGCAAACAAACCGTAGCAGACGTTGCCCACATTCGCGCACCGGTCGTGCGCCAGAAGCACAAGCTGTTTGTTACTCTCTCTATAGAAAATGAGACTGTGCAATTTCAGCTTGATACTGGTTCCGCTGTTACATTAATAAATAAAGACACATATGAACTTCTGGGTTCGCCAAAATTGTCGCCGTGTCAACAAGTGTTAACAGCGTACACAGGTCAAAATATTCCCGTGCTAGGAACGTGTAGCCTGCCCGCCTCTTTTCAAGGTGTCACAAAAACAGTTGCTTTTGTAGTTCTTCAGGCCAAATCAACACAGAACATTTTTGGACTAGATGCTTTTGACTTGTTTGGTTTATCAATTCAAAGAGATGTGCTTCAAATTTCGTCAATAGTGCCTCAGGATAAAATCAATGCATTGTGTGACAAATATAGTGACTTGTTTTCGCCGGAACTAGGTTGTGCAAAAGACTTCGTGGCACATGTAACTTTAAAAGAATCTGCAGTTCCAAAATTTCGTAAAGCTAGATCAGTGCCTATCGCCTTGCGTGATACAGTTGCCGAAGAACTTAAACGTTGGCAAGATAGTGGGGTGATTTCTCCTGTTTCTGCGAGTCAGTGGGCCTCGCCTATAGTAATTATACCCAAGCCGTCAGGAAAACTTCGTCTCTGTGCGGACTTCAAATCAACTGTCAACAGTCAAACAATTGTAGACACTTATCCCCTGCCCAGACCTGAGGAACTGATGGACAAATTAGGACAGTCTCGCTTCTTTTCTAAGATTGATTTAGCAGAGGCATACTTACAGATTCCACTTGATGACGAGTCAAAAAATTTTTTCGTCATTAATACTCACATGGGCCTTTTTCAATTTCAACGCCTACCCTTTGGCAGTTCTTCCGCCCCCGCAATTTTTCAGCGTTTTTTGGAACAGCTGACAGTTTCTGTACCGTGTTGTTCGAACTATTTAGATGATATTGTGGTATCCGGACGTACAGTTGAAGAAACATTTAGCAAACCTGGAGTGCCTTTTCAAAGTGTTGACTGCAGCAGGTCTACGTTGCAATAAAGCAAAGTGTTCGTTTTTTCAAACTGAAATAGAGTACCTAGGCCATGTGATTAATGCCCAAGGAATTCATCCCTTACAGTCACATCTTAGAGCAATCAAAGACTTGCCTCCTCCTAAGAATGTGCATGAATTGCAAGCAGTAATGGGAAAGCTTAACTATTATTTCAGATTTATTCCCAATGCCTCTCAGATTGCAGCTCCACTGCATCACTTACGTAGGAAAAATGTTCCTTTTGTATGGTCTAAAGATTGTCAGGTTGCCTTTGACAAATTAAAGTCTTCACTACTCAGTGATGCATGTTTGATTCCCTTTGACCCACAGAAGCCTGTAGTATTAGCAGTTGACGCCTCGTCGTACGGTCTGGGTGTTGTTCTGTCGCATCGTATTGGATATCACGATCGTCCTATTGCCTTTGCATCCAAGCTACTGACGCCGACGCAACAGAATTACAGTCAGATGGAAAAGGAGGCCTTAGCAATCATTTACGGCGTCACAAAGTTTCATCATTATCTCTATGGCAGAAAATTCTATTTGTTGACAGACCACAAGCCTCTCACGTCGTTGTTCTCACCCACAAAGCCAATTCCGCCACGAACGGCACAAAAGCTTCAGAGATGGTCCTTGATATTGTCAAATTATCAGTATGAGATTTTGTACCGACCTACCACTAAACATGCCAACGCGGACACACTTTCCCGACTTCCGGTTGGCCAGGATGTATTATTTGATTCTTCAGAAATGGCATGTTGTCAGATAGACTCCAGAGATGCTTCCGCTGTCGCAGACTTTCCTTTGAACTCTCGTCGGGTTGCACAGGAAACAGCTGCGGATGCAGACTTAAGTGTGGTAGCACGTTTTGTTCGCTTTGGTTGGCCTGCCAGAGCCAAAGACATTGATCGGCCTCTGATTCGACGTTATTTTGCACAACGTCATGCATTATCTTTAAGTCAGGGTGTACTGTTGTTGCATACCGACAACGACCAAGCAAGAGTGATTGTTCCTCGTTCCCTGCAACGAGAAGTGTTACGCCTCCTGCATCAAGGACATTGGGACAAAGCAACTGGCCAGACGTCATTGTACCTGGGTTGGTATGGACGCTCAGATAGAGAACATGACGTCACAGTGTACTGTTTGTGCGGAGCATCAGGCGGCTCCTCCGCAACGTTTTTCAGACTGGCCACGCCCCAAGGGACCATGGCAACGTTTACACATTGACTTTGCCGGACCTTTCTGGAATACGCGCTGGTTAATTGTTGTAGACGCTTTCAGCAAGTTTCCTTTTGTGATTGCCATGAACTCAACGACGGCGTCTAGTACAATCAGTGCCTTAACATCAGTGTTTTGCATCGAAGGCTTGCCTGAAACTATCGTCAGTGACAATGGACCTCAGTTTGTTAGTGCGGAATTTCAACAGTTTTGTCGTGTGAATGGCATTCAGCATATTACCACTGCACCTTTTCACCCTCAGTCCAATGGTGAAGCAGAACGTTTCGTTCGAACATTCAAGTCACACATGGAAAAGATGAAAGGTCAGCACTCCAGGCAGCAAGCTCTTCAAATTTTCCTGTCTACGTATCGGTGCATGCCACGTGACGGCCCGTCTCCTGCCGAGCTGCTACACGGCCGCCGTCACCGCACTCTCCTTCACCTGCTGCAGCCTCCCACGCACCGAGTCGGTTCGTATGGCGCTTCGCGTTTTCAGGTTTCTACGCCGGTGCTGTACAAGGTGTTTGCTGGCAACAAGACAAGATGGACGCCGGGCACCATTCAGCGCGTGCTCGGGCGCAATATGTATGTTGTACGTTCTTCCACAGGGTCGGAGCTGCGGCGCCACGCAAACCAATTGCGCCTGCATAGGCCGCGCGATCCTGTCTCCGGTTTCTTGATTCCAGACCCAGTTCACCACCAGGGAGCACAACCACATCGTTCGTCCCCGGACTACGAGATCGTCCCGATGGAGATCGACGCGACGCCGCCGCTGTGGCCGCCGCAGATGACAGCGTCACCGAGAGGGACTCCGGGACCGTGCGTGCCGCCGCCGCCTGGGCCACGCACCTCAGAAGAAGATGACCTGCTCCCTCTGGGCGGGGGCGGGCGCCCTTCCCCAGGTTTCGGCGGGTTCCCTGGAGGATCTCAAGGCGGATGCCGGGGCGCGGACGGCGTCTCGATCCCGGCCTCAGCTACGACGCCCGTCCCACCAGTAACGCCCCCGCCCAGGCCCTCCTCCCAGTGCCGTCGCCGTGGCCCTCAGCCCTACGCCACGACGGCGCGGCGGTTTGGGGGGGAGGGGTGTGGTGTCGCACAAGTACGAAGTGCGCGCCACCTACTTTATTTCGCCGCGCGCCGCCATGCACGCACGGCGCGGCGTTCTCACGTCGACAGCCACGAGCGCCCTCTGCGACAACGCCGCTCGTGGCCACCACTGAAGGACACCGGTCACTTCGGACTGAGATAGCAACGAGTTAGGACCTTCGTAATCAGATAGGCACCATTGAAGACTTTGCTATCGTACAGGCACTAGGCAGGCCTCTAACAACTATGTATCAACATTCTGCAGTACTATGTAAAAGTTAAGTATTGTTACATTCTATTCAATATATATCTCTTTCTAATTTACTCGAGTGTTTATAGTTTCTGGCTGCTCCCCTCCGTACCTGCACCAGCGTGCTATTTTTGTTCCTGTGTCGGTCACATTCCACTCGGCCACCGACACCTACGACGAGGCTGGGACACAAAAGCGGCGACGAAGTTGGGACACAAAAAAAAAGGATGTTTATTCCAATATAAAAACCTAAGAAGACATTAGTTTCATGCGTAGTGTAATTATTTTGATTTTAAGTAGAGTTTTAGAAATATATTGGCTGAGTGCTGTACATTGGCAAGTCGGTTAGAACAGCGCACTTGGGGAAGTTGATGACGAAGGGAGAGGTTGGGAGCGAGTGTGGTAGCTGGCCGGGTGCGGCGTCGCTCTGCACGGTCGGCGTGTGGATCTCCAGGTGGAGACTATAGCATTTTGTGTGGCAATCGCCAGGTGTGGTTGCTCGTCGTAGTCTGCACGAAGTATATCCGAGTGCCTACATTCTGTTTCTCTTGTTGGCAGAAGTGTGATAACTGACAGAACTACTTTGTCGCTTGTAACAGTTTTAATCAGCATCAAGTTGAATCGAGTGCTACTGCGTGTTGAGAATATTTAGCCGATGGAACAAGGTGCGCATCGCATTGAATTAAAGTGACTCTGTTTTGTTAATGTAACACGTGTCGTCGCATAGGCATGAGCATAAATGAGCATAAACGGTGTTTGAGGCAGGCAAATGTGTGAAAACAATTTGCGACAAATATTCATTTTGTCTGGGGGCTCACGAGCTATAACTTTATCAAGTAAATGTGTCGATGTACAGATGTATCAGTCACAGGGTTTTAATATGATGTAATGAACAACATAAAGTGAACTCTCACGTGTTTTCAAAAATAGGGGTTAGTCCACCCTTTTCTCACATGAACTTGACTTTATTATGAATTTTTGTTAATCATATGCAGGGAAGAATAGCTGTGAACGCGTGATATCATCCCCTAGAGAACGAGTCAAACAGTAGCAATCACAGTTCCAGTGTTTTTGCATGTTTAGCAATTTGGTTCGCAGTTGGCTGTTGTGAGTGTTAAAAATTAATCTTTACCTATTTAAACTCTCACCCCGATCTTTCACCTCACAAATTGTACACGGAAAAAAGAAGAAAACCGGTACTGTAAAGAATATAAGTGTAATAAAATATGACCTCTTTTAAAACAAACTTTGTAAGTACTTACATTGTCAGCCTAAAGGTTATAAAGTCCTTCCACTATTTACTTCGCGTTATAATGCTGGAGCGCCTTTTTCTGTGAAGGTAGAATGTACCCACAGTTGTTTTGTTTTATGATGCCCGTATTTATGGCAAATTCGTAATTTCGAGAGTAGAAATATCGAGAGAGCACTGTATTGAATTCAGTTTACTGATTGTCTAACTTCCTTCAATTGTAGAAAATGTCAGAACGAAGAGAAAATAATCCAATTTCGGAATACTTTAATATAACTACCATATCTCAATTTTTATTCAGAAAATTCAACATAAAGTTTACCCTGGAGTTGAAATTACAAGAAACACCCTCATGTAAGGAGGAAGTGAAAACGCTATGGTGCTGATGAATTTTAATGAATGCATGTATTGCAGTAACATTAATACTTTGATAATACTTACAATCTATTTTACCAAAAGTTTAAATTTCTAAACTCAGCGGAAACTTTTGTCATCAGTATTTACCAATCTGAAAGAAATTTTTGTAGTAAGTAGTCCTGATGTGTTGGGATAGTTCTATAATATTATCTAATTTGTAATTTGTATATTTTATCATGTTTAAGTACCAATAATAATTCATGTTCTTTTTAGTCCTATATTTTTTCTTCCACAATTGGCAGGTGATAAATTTCAAGTAATTGCTTATAACCATGAAGCTTCTATCCATGTAATCAACTGATCTCTGTGTTCAGAGAAATGGATTGGTCCTTTAATATTCGATAAAGTGTACAATTAATTACTTACTACTGTTTCCTGCCCGATGCAGATTGTTTGAGAGCATATTGAGATGGAAGCGGCAAATGCAAAGACTATCAAACAGTAGTCAGGCCCCTGTTTCGCGAAAGACTCAAAACAAATCGACCGCATGAGGTCCCCTTTAGAGACGTGGCTGATCAGTGACTAAACGCAGTGTTTTGTCTTTTTGTTGTGAAATGGTTTTTTTTTCTACGTTCTTATTTCGAATTCTGTAAAGTGTATCTCAGCATTATTGTCACTGTATGAATGGATGGAGGTGGAACGTGTCCCCCCCCTCCAAATATTTAAAAAACTGTTTCAATTCTTTGTCTTAGAAGACAAAATTGATACCTTTGATATGCCTAAGGTCTACTAATCAAACGTACTTATAAGTTCTTATTCAGCATGACTTAATCGCTTACATGATTTACTAATGTGCTAGTAAATATACAGTGAATATCATTAAAAAGCGCAACTATCGAACGTTATCACATGACAACATATACATAAGCTGAAATTATAATCTAGAGCCTTAAAAAATCTCAGGGCGAATGAAAACCTCACGTCCATGTTCAGAAACTGAAATTTCACAGGGACTGTTGACTGATATGGAATTTTTAAGTGGTAAGGAGTAAACAAAGTTTCATGGTTTACATAGGTTTTATTAAATTCACTCTATGTTTCTGTTCCAAACATATGTCGACATTAAAGAAAGCTAATTAGTTTCAAAGACTTTAATGGTAGGTATTGTCATTAAAGGTATTTTCAATGTTTTTGCAACTACACCTATTTGCAACTTTTTATTACCAGACACATTTCCTTTCATTGTCTGCTTGCTGATCCTGGAATCCGTTGTAGCTACAGAAATAGACTGCAACGCTGTTCAAATCGATCAGTCAATAAGCTCCAGAGATTCATTATTAGAAACAAACGAACTGAAAATGTAAGAGTTCCTAACCGAAAATCTTTGAAATTTTGATATAACGTTGCTTCACTGTACGTCTGTGGTTATATATACTTTAATTTTTAATGCGTTCGCCAAACGCGTGACAAATACCTTTTGTAGTACAGAAGGATTGGAATTCCATGCATTTTTAACGCATCTTAGCTTTTATGACGTCATGTGTCCTGGATTGTTATCGCAGATTTACAAATTTGCCGTTACACTTACTGATAATACGTCGTGAACTGGTTCAGCAATAGCTTCGTGCCTAATACGGCAGTTCTGCAACACATAAAGCGAAAATTTATTAAGCAACAAACTCTACTCCTTCACTCACTTTATGTGGAATGTCAGTGAAATCATATCCAAAGTTTATTGCTGGTCGTTAAGTGCTCTCTTTCTGCAATACAGGATGCGTAAATGTTTATTTTTCTGCAATGGAATCTCTATGACGTCTTAATTCCCAAAGTATGTGTCTCTTGTTTCTTGGGCTAGGACCCTCCGCGAGCATACGGGGAAAACCTCACAAAAATTTCATTGTTTATTTTACAACAAATGTGACGTAAGCTTTATCGCATACGATTTATTTCATCATGTGACTTGACTTTTAGTAATTTCTGATAAAGGCACTTAGTAGTTGCCGAAACTTGTTAAACCCCATTTCATCTCTGCGACCGAGGTCTATCTTACTAACATTGGAGTACAAATGATAATTCGTATTGGAATCTGACGTCTTTAGTGGATCCGAATGATATGAATCCACAATTTGGTTTGTTTCATAGATCGAAGTACAGTGCGCTGACGAAAAGTAAGTTTTAAAAACCATATCTGTCAACCAATATCCGCAAATGGTTTCCTGACTGATATGTTTAAATACTTTTTGACCATCTTCAGCAACTTGTAATTTTCATATGAAGTTCGATAAGGTAAAAGTCTCTATCACCTCTTGAGCAGGTAGCATTTTTACTATAATCGACACCATCAACTTGTAAGAGTCAACAGTAGTACTAATATTTAGAACAATTTAATTTGTTATATTGTTAATGAAAAGAATTACAAGTTTACAAAATTACAAGATTCTGAAGATGTTCAAGAACTGAAATATGTCAAATGCAACTGCTTGAACGCTTTCATGGTTGTTTCCTCTTTCCGCACTGTATTCCTGCAGCAAGTATTTGTTTATATTTCACACAATTCAGGATAGCACTACTCTTTGTATTTGTGTCCTCCTGGATTCAGGCTGAGTATGTATTGCGTTTTTTTTTTTTTTTTTTTTTTTTTTTTTTTTTTTTTTTTTTTTAGTGCTGCCATCAATTCCAAATTATTTCTTTCGTTAATAAATCTTATACGGTTAATTACGTTACTATCAGTGCGTTGCTATGTCACCAAGGGCCCCGGGACAAAAATGACATTGGGGCCGTCTTTAAAACTATGCAGATGCAAAACTACTACGCCATCAGCTCCTTACCGCCGATTGAAATATAATAAGCCAAACCTAAGTATACTATGTAAATTATTGTGTGTCACGCAGCAGATTAAATTTAATCGTACTCTCTAATTTAACTGTGAATGTTTGTTTATTTGTTATGCTTTCATGCAAAAATTACTGGTTGATTTCAGATGTTTGTTAAGCTTAGCCGGCCGCGGTGGCCGAAGGGACTGAGGCGCTCCAGTCACGGTCTGCACGGCCACTACGGTCGGGGGTTCTTATCCCCCCTCGGTCATGGATATTTGTGCCGTCCTTAGGATTAGCTAGTTCACAAGTAGTTTGTAAGTTTAGGGACTGATGACCCCGTAGTCCCGTAAGCTATACAAACATTTGAACATTTTTTGATTTGGGTAAAATTTTGTAGAGAGATAGAAATACAGTTGGACGTGGGTAGGACATACACATAAAACGACCCCTTGTCGGCGGTAACAACAGGTGGCCTGTGCCGGCCGCTCAGCCCCGCTAAACTACTGCGCTGCTGGCTCATTTCGTGGTTAGCCCAGTCAAATAAGGAAAACAGGGGAAATATTCATGTAGGATGGTTTCGGCGAAAGGAAGTGGCCGGATTTTGTTTGATGAAGCCCATACCAGTCTTCTTAAAGTGTATGTTAGTGTCTGGCCAGGAAGAAGTAATAAGCAAAATAACTAAGTCGACATCTTCGCTTATTATCGTGACAGTGGGGTAGAGGGCATCGTCTTGATGCACAATTCACTATTGTGACAAAGTAATTATTACATGAAACTGGTATCTAAACCGTTAAATGGCAGAATAAACAAATAGCGTGCGGGTAGAGACGTACCTTAAAAGAACGCGTCAGTTGCTGAAATCTCATCATTATTTGAAAACACAGTGAAGTTGTTTTGTTTTTTTCACATAGAAGAACTGAGCAGAATGCAGCGGAGGATACGGTGTTAGTATGAACGTAAACTGAAAAGCGAATACTTCTTATGGATGGGTAGGCACCTTTCCAGAAAAAAGCCACAAACTGCAGAATCCATTTCCCCCCCCCCCCTACCATTGCAAGGTAGTTTGTAGAAAGGTATGTAGATTCTGTTCGGTATTCCTTTTAGTATTGACACATTTGTGGAAAGCAACACTTTTTGTGAAATATCAGCACTCTCCAGGTGTGTCTGCGCAGTGCGTCGTCAGTGCCTTATGAGATGCACTTTGGAAAGGCCGGTATAACTTTGTGAGAGACCCGTAGTTTCCTTTTGTGAAGTAATAGGGCACACAGAGTAAGGACTCGCTCTCTCACACAGACAGGCGGTCCGCCCTTTCATTTCCCGCACCCCCTGGTCCCCGCCTCTCCTCCTGTCACATCCCCACAGCAAGCGATATGCCCCAATGCTTTTATACTGTACTTGAATATCATGTAGAAATTTAATATTTTGTCTGTCCCTTCTGTTTAACAAAAATGTTTGTAAAACTTATGGCACTTAACTGCGAGGGCATCAATCTAACTACTTATGAACTACCTCATACTAAAGACAGCACCAACATCCATTCCCGACGAGGGATGCGAACCCCCACGGGGAATGGCCTCGCGCATCGGAGCATAGCGCCTCAATGCGCTCGGCCAGGCCGCCGCGGCATTCTGCTTAACAATAACCATATTAAAACATTGTTTTCTAAAAGTTGGGAATATTTCTATTTCTTGTAACGCGAATACTATTACTCCTTGGAAAAAAATCATAATTATTTTTCGCTCTTCACTGTGTATCACCAACTTAATGAGTGACGTTTTGCAAGTCGTGGTGAATTTGTTCATGTTTACTCACGCACCAGTCACACTGAAGGAATACCTACTATAGTAAGACAATGTTTCAAACTGTTAGATAGAAGATGTTGGTAAAGACATAATTTCTGCTCTACATCTACATAGATGCTCTGCAAATCACATTTATGTGCCTGGCAGAGGTTTCATTAACCACATTCATAACCTTTCTCTTCCGTTCCATTCTCTAATAGTGCGCGGGAAGAAAGAACACGAAAAGCGTTCCGTTTTCTACCTGATTTCTCTTATTTTATTGGGATGGTCATGTCTCCATATGTAGGTGGGTGCTAAGAAAATAAATTCACATTCAGAAGTAAAAGTCGGTGACTGAAATTTCGCAAATAGATCTCGCCGCAATTAATAACGTCGTTCTTTTAATGATTTCCACCTCAAATCGTATAACATTTCCATGACGCGTCCCCCCCCCCCCCCCCCTGTAACGTGATGAAACAAAACCACCTGCCCTCCTCTGAACCTTCTCAATGTCTTCCGTCAGTTCCACCTGGTGAGGGTCCCACAATGAGCAACAGTACTCCAGGAGAGGACGCACAAGTGTGATTAAACAGCTGCATCCCGAAAATTTAAGAAAATTAGACAAATCTGCATTTATAGTCACTGCAGAAGATATAATGAACTTTTACGGAAATTTCTTTCAACAACTTTGTTGCTGACGCTCCCACGTGGTACGATCTGTAAAAGTCAAACGATGCGAATAATTTTACCTTAAAGTCTTTTGACTTTGCAGACTTGATTTCACAAGTCACGCCGTTATATCCATCTGTTAGCAAGGCAACAAAGATTGGGCTAAATATTTCAGCGACGACATGTAGCATGGAGCGTACAATTAGTACTCTACGAAATGTCAAGGCGTGAAATCTGTCTACAGTGGGTGACACAAGGCTACGTGCTCTGTACATGTTCATTGTTCACAGAAAAACCGTTAAATAGGACACCGAATTCATTGAAAAGGTTATGAACGCTTTTGGACAACAACCTAGACGTCTCAGGGTTCTATTTAGACAGTAATTTGGACCAAGGCTTACGTTTGAATAACTATATTTTATATCACAGAATAAATAGAATCTTAGGTCTCAATCTTTTTCTTCCAAGCCAGGGGGTGCAAGTGAACCCCCTTGCCACCCCCTCCCGGCGCCCATGACCACGGCATCTCAGCCCGGCAATACCTGCCATGAAAGCCTTCACTCTATGGTCACTGCAATTATTAACTTCATCAGTATCTTATGTTGCTACATCCCGTTGATACCTAGGGAGAAATCTTTATTCCGCTGCTCGTGTGGTCGTCTCGAATGACGTGATCCACAGTGGCGTCTGACGTATTAGGGACGCTGTACCTGCCATCAGAGGACGTTCACCCTCAAGTGGGGCCCGCAGTGGGCAGGCTTCTCAGAGGGCAACGCGAACGTCTCCTCCCCTTCTTCCCTCCCCCTCCTCCCCCCTCCCTCCCGCAGAGCTGCTTGTTATCTCCGCTGTCGACATGCGGCCTTCCCCAGAGAGCGTCGTCTCTTCTCTCGTCGTAATACCTGTCAGACGGCGGTCCTACAGTAAGCCTGTCCCTCGCGCTCGGCGTCCCTACACAGACTGACAAAACTCCCTTATTCAAAGAGTGCAACATTGTTAGCTGTTTCGTGTCCTTTTCCTCAGTTGCTTATATCGATGAGCAGATATATGTTCACAGCATCCGTCTACGCAACTGAAATAAAACGAGTCTTTTTAGTATGAACACTTAAGAACGAGCTACGTTCCCAGGCCACCACAATATTAGAATAGAAATTTCAAAAAGAAAAATATAGTTCAAATGTTTGTTAAGTTTATGGGACTTAACTACGGGGTCATCAGTCCCTAAACTTACAAACTATTTATCTACTACCTTATACTAAGGACGGCACAAGGGGAGATTCGAACCCCCGACCGTAGTGGCCGTGCAGACCGTGACTGGAGCGCCTGAGTCCCCTCGGCCACCGCGGCCGGCAGAAATTTCCACTTGGCGGTAATGTCAACTGTCTATTTAAAAAATATAGCATATCTAATTCATTCACTGAATGAACACCCTCAGCGCAGTTTTAAGTCCTGGGGACTTATGTACGCCACAAAATGTGTTTCCTGTTATTTTCTTTTAACAGTTTTTTTTTTGCGTTGTACATGAGTCCCATGGATTTAAAACTGCACTGATAGTGTTCATTCAGTGAACGAATTAGATATGCTAAATTGTGATTTGAATCTCTCCTATTGGTCCGTGTTTGCTTTACAAATACAAAATAGACAGCATAGACAAGCTGAACAACCAGATAAAAATGAAAGAAAACACCAATGGCCATCCACCTAAGTGCACAAACACAGGACATAAAACACAAGGGCGTAACAATCAGACAACACACTACACTACAACAGAAAACAAACATAAATGCTAAACACTAACATAAAATAGTACACAAAATTAGGAACATATTAAAGAAGCAAGGGATACCAATAGCTTTCAAAACAAACGAACAAAACAAAACAAACAACAAAGACTGACCCACTAAAAAGTACACCAGACAAATACAGTAATGCAGGAATATACCAAGTCACTTGTAACTCCTGACAGTCCCATTATATTATGCAGGAATTTCAGAACACGTTACACTGAACACATACGAGCTCTGAAGAGCGAAAGTACACATGCAACCTTTGCAGAACATTTGCTAAAAGAGAACCACCATCCCAGAACTTTCGAAACTGACCTACAAATCATGAAAAACAGCAATAGCCAAAACGGAAAACTCACGGTAGAAGAAAATCATTACATTCAAAAGGCCATAAAGGTAGGCAAAAACGTAAAGAACGAATGCACAACACTTTGTAACAACACAATCTTCACTGCCTTAGATGAACTAACACAGAACACAGGGTGTTAATAAAACACACACACACACAACAGTACCACAAGACAAAGTATTAAAACTATCAAAACTCGCGCCAAAGATACAGAAACAATCTCGTGATATACGACACATCTCGCAAGTCGCGACACACGCAAAAATGGCGTAAATTTTAAACAACTGCCAGAGGCGGAATATGTTTTCTTGTGACGCGAGAAGGTTCTATCAAACGCAACGACCAACGACCAATGAAAGTGAGTACGATTTCATGTTGACACAGCCTAATATCGATAACCTCACAAGCCGCAATAACAGCCAAAAACAAGACCGAGGCAAAGACACACTGAAATAACGTTGTTTCACGATAGTAACTTTTGCTAATACGAGCCGCTCATTCTGTTGCGATGGCATGCGGTACGCCGCAAGAAAAAAAGGCAACAAAAGTTTTGGAGAGTACAACAGGTTAATTATAAAAGGTACGAAAATGAATGTCTATACAATGATACAGTGAAATCAAAAGTGTGTACCTTATACTGCAATATGTTTCAGAGTTTTGTAAATATGTCTTTTCTGAATTCTTGTAGAATTGAATACAGAAACCCACTGAAGCTTGCGTGATTTCCGCTAGTTTGGATATCATCAAGGCGGTTTTGCATCAAGGCGGATCCACAAACCACACATTACATATGCTACATTTTGTCATACGTGTTACGCCTTTATTTACAAGGCACCTCCAATGGCCTGGAATGTATAAGTGCATGCGTGTGTTTTAGATTATTTCGTAATCTAGGTTTCTGTCAGTTTAGATTGTAAATAACCAAACAGATGCAACATCACTTGTAGAGCAGCATCTACAAAAACTGTTAAGTCTAATGAAATGAAAATACCGTTAGTCACACGTCAAAAACATTTCTGGCAGTTTTTCTGAACTGCCTCAGATGTAGGAGACGTAATAATGTACAACATGAAGTACTGCGTGAATGGCCGCGTGGTCTAATGCGCCTTGCCTCAGACTGTGTGGCCGCTCCCTTCGGAGGTCCCTCGGGCACGGTTTTGTGCGTCTTAGCACAACCTATAGTTGTCAGTAAGTAGAAGGACCGATAACCTCAGAATTCGTAATTTTTAAAAACATTTGAACATTTTTCATAAACATATATTCCAAGCCAATGAAGATGCCTTGCAAATAAAGATGAAATACACGTGGCACCACATCGTGTTTTATTTAAGTTACGTAGACGCACCATGGGAGAAACAAACAGCTTCCTATTATTACAAACATAATCACGTACTCCTACAAAACAAATTCGCTCTACCATATTAATTTCGGTAAAAAGTAAATATCCTACAGCAGCTGCACTTGAGAATTAATTTCTTTGACTAATACGGCTCATCCCAGCCTCTGTTTCTCACAACAGAGGCTGCGGGGAGAGGCAGAGCGCATTGAGGCGGTATGCTGCGATGCGCGAGGTCGTCCCACGTCGAAGGTTCGAATCCCTCCTTGGGCATGGATGTTTGTGCCGTCTTTAGTTAGTTCATAAGTAGTTTGTAAGTTTAGGGAGTGATGACTCCGTAGGAAGTCCCATAAGCTCTACAAACATTTGAACATTTCTCACAACAGATTTACTGTGGTGTCGCACAAGTACAAAGTGCGCGCCACCTACTTTCGCCGCGCGCCGCCAGGCACGCACGGCGCGGCGTTATCACGACGACAGCCACGAGCGCCCTCTGCTGCAACCCCGCTCGTGACCACCACGGAAAGACACCGGTCACTTCGGACTGAGATAGCCACGAGTTAGGACCTTCGTAATCCGATAGGCACGAGTGAAGACTTTGCTATTGTACAGGCACTAGGCAGGCCTCTAACAACTATGTATCAACATTCTGCAGTACTATGTAAAAGTTAAGTATTGTTACAATCTGTGCAAAATATATCTCTTTCTAATTTACTCGAGTGTTTGTAGTTTCTGGCTGCTCCCCTCCGTACCTGCACCGGCGTGCTGTCTTGCTACTGTGTCGGTCTCGTTCCACTCGGCCACCGACACCTACGACGAGGCTGGGACACAAAAGCGGCGACGAAGTTGGGACACAAAAGTGGCGACGAGGAGTGATAGAACCTTGGACCAGCCCGCTTACAGCAGCCAGACAGTAGCAGTAAGAGCACGCAGAAATTGCTCCCGCCCACCCACCCTTAATATAAGAATTTTGGGGAAAGATATTTTGTTACGTGTTTTGTGGACTTTTTTGTTGCAGAGCGAGCCCTCCTTTCATATTGCATTTGTGTTTTGTTATAATTTACTTGTATGCGCGGCGCCTAATCGGTCAGCATGGCCACTACCCCGAACCCAAACTTAATGGAAATTATTCAGTTACAGACGGCGCAAATAACCCAGCTCCTTCAGGCTGTGGCCCAGCTCACAGCGCAGGCAGCTAACCAACAACAACAGCCGCCGCTTCAGCAGCCCACACCCGCCGCCGCAAGGCTTCCTACGTTTCGCCAGTACAACGAAAGTGAGGAAGAATGGAGCGACTATTTCGCACAGTTTCAAGAACTCGTCGCGGCTCATCAACTTACAGGTCAGACTGTTAAGCATCTTTTATTGTCCGTGGTGGGCCCCAAAACCTTCGTATTACTGCAGAAACTATTCCCGCAAGCATCTCCTCGTGATGTAGACTTTGAACAAATAGTAGAGGCACTAAATGCTCATTATGAGAGAAAAGTTCTTGTAGCCGCTGCACGGTATCGATTTTTCAGACTTAAAAAATTACCGCAGCAGTCACACCAAGAGTGGATTACGGAATTGAAGGGCTTAACCCGCCAATGTAAATTTACTTGCTCTTGTGGACTTTCTTATAGTGACGTGATGTTGAGGGATGCGATTACGCAGAATATTCAGGACCCCAGAATTAGGGCAGCAATTCTGAAACAGTCTGACCCCTCATTAGACAGTGTACTGCAGCTTATAGAAGCGCATGATAGTTTTGACTTAGCAGATGTAGAAATGCAAAGCCACAGTGTAAATTCAGTGCGCCGCAACGGACGCTATCCTAGCCGTAGTTCTCAGTATAGCACTAGTGATTCTTATTTTTCTACCGGCCGTGCTGAACAGACAGTGAACAGTAGCCAGAGTAAAAGTGCGACGCAAAGGTCGCCCCGTAGTGTTAGACACAGTAATTTGCATAACGGGCACCAACGCTCATTTCAGAAAAATGTTCGTAAATCGTGCCCCCAGTGTGTGTCTCGCCACTAGCGTGCTCATTGCCCTAGTCGCAACGCAACCTGTTATCAATGTGGCAAATTGGGACATGTGCAGTCTGTGTGTATGCAAATTAAAAACTCAAAGAACAGTAACGTTAGAAACAGTGCTTCGCAGAGTGCGAGAACAGTTCATTCTGTAAATGTTATACGGGCTGTGGAATTGAACACTGCTTTCCTTGGATCTCAATTTCAAGAAAGTAGTTCTGCGCCTATGGCAAATCTATATAGTGCACCACGTAGCAAGCGCCGACGAGCGCGTAAAACAGTGCAACGGAAAAGGGTTCGGGACAAGCAAAATGACTATGAACAGTGCATTCCTGTAGTGAAAATAGTGCCTTCTGCAACTGCTCCTTGTAATAGTGCCCAGTACTGTGTAGCTAGTGACAGTAGACATCAAGTAGCTACTCAAAAGTGTAGTGCAGTAGTTAATAAATCTGGAGTAGCTTCGCAGGCTTGCGCGGACGCCGATCCGGCGGTAGTGTCATCTAGTGACAGTGTTGTTAATCCGCTGCGTGCCGAGTCTGCGCCGCTTCCTTCACTACGCGGCCCGCGCAAGCGCAGTAAACATTCTGTAGCAGACGTTGCCCACATTCGCGCACCTGTCGAGCGCCGAAAGCAAAAACTTTTTGTGAATCTTTCCATTGACAATAAGACTGTGCAATTTCAGCTCGACACTGGTTCCGCTGTTACCTTAATTAATAAAGATACTTATGAACTTCTGGGTTCGCCAAAATTATCGCTGTGTCAACAAGTGTTAACAGCTTATACAGGTCGAAATATTCCCGTGCTAGGAACGTGTAGCCTGCCTGCCTCTTTTCAAGGTGTTACGAAAACAGTTGCTTTTGTTGTTCTTCAGGCCAAATCTACGCAGAACATTTTTGGACTAGATGCTTTTGACTTGTTTGGTTTATCAATTCAAAGAGATGTGCTTCAAATTTCGTCAATAGTGCCTCGGGATAAAATCAATGCATTGTGTGACAAATACAATGACTTGTTTTCGCCGGAAATAGGTTGTGCAAAAGACTTCGTGGCACATGTAACTTTAAAAGAATCTGCAGTTCCAAAATTTCGTAAAGCTAGACCAGTGCCTATCGCCTTGCGTGATGCAATGCCGAGGAACTTAAACGTTGGCAAGATAGTGGGGTGATTTCTCCTGTTTCTGCGAGTCAGTGGGCCTCGCCTATAGTAATTATACCCAAGCCGTCAGGAAAACGTCGTCTCTGTGCGGACTTCAAATCAACAGTGAACAGTCAAACAATTGTAGACACTTACCCCCTGCCCCGACCTGAGGAACTTATGGACAAATTAGGACAGTCTCGCTTCTTTTCTAAGATTGATTTGGCAGAGGCATACTTACAGATTCCGCTTGATGACGAGTCAAAAAAGTTTTTCGTCATTAATACTCACATGGGCCTTTTTCAATTTCAACGCCTACCCTTTGGCAGTTCTTCCGCTCCCGCTATTTTTCAGCGTTTTTTGGAACAGCTGACAGTTTCTGTACCGTGTTGTTCGAACTATTTAGATGATATTGTGGTATCCGGACGTACAGTTGAAGAACATTTAGCAAACCTGGAGTGCCTTTTCAAAGTTTTGACTGCAGCAGGTCTACGTTGTAATAAAGCAAAGTGTTCGTTTTTTCAAACTGAAATAGAGTACTTAGGCCATGTGATTAATGCCCAAGGAATCCATCCCTTACAGTCACATCTTCGAGCAATCAAAGACTTGCCTCCTCCTAAGAATGTGCACGAATTGCAAGCAGTGATGGGAAAGCTGAACTATTATTTCAGGTTTATTCCCAATGCCTCTCAGATTGCAGCTCCACTGCATCGCTTACGTAGGAAGAATGTTCCTTTTGTATGGTCTAAAGATTGTCAGGTTGCCTTTGACAAACTAAAGTCTGCACTACTCAGTGATGCATGTTTGATTCCCTTTGACCCACAGAAGCCTGTAGTGTTAGCAGTTGACGCCTCGTCGTACGGTGTAGGCGCAGTTCTGTCACATCGTATTGGATGTCATGATCGTCCTATTGCCTTTGCATCCAAGCTACTGACGCCGACGCAACAGAATTACAGTCAGATAGACGGCGTCACAAAGTTTCATCATTATCTGTATGGCAGAAAATTCTATTTGTTGACAGACCACAAGCCTCTCACGTCGTTGTTCTCACCCACAAAGCCAATTCCGCCACGAACGGCACAAAAGCTTCAGAGATGGTCCTTGATATTGTCTAATTATCAGTATGAGATTTTGTACCGACCTACCACTAAACATGCCAACGCGGACACACTTTCCCGACTTCCGGTTGGCCAGGATGTATCATTTGATTCTTCAGAAATGGCATGTTGTCAGATAGATTCCAGAGATGCTTCCGCTGTCGCAGACTTTCCTTTGAACTCTCGTCGGGTTGCACAGGAAACAGCTGCGGATGCAGACCTAAGTGTGGTAGCACGTTTTGTTCGCTCAGGTTGGCCTGCCAGAGCCAAAGACATTGATCGGCCTCTGGTTCGACGTTATTTTGCACAACGGCATGCATTGTCTTTAAGTCAGGGTGTTCTGTTGTTACATACGGACAACGACCAAACAAGAGTGATTGTTCCTCGTTCCCTACAACGAGAAGTGTTACGCCTCCTGCATCAAGGACATTGGGGTATTGTTAGGACAAAGCAACTGGCCAGACGTCATTGTACCTGGGTTGGTATGGACGCTCAGATAGAGAGCATGACATCACAGTGTACAGTTTGTGCGGAGCATCAGGCGGCTCCTCCACAGCGTTTCTCAGACTGGCCACGCCCCAAGGGACCATGGCAACGTTTACATATTGACTTTGCCGGACCTTTCTGGAATACGCGCTGGTTAATTGTTGTAGACGCTTTCAGCAAGTTTCCTTTTGTGATTGCCATGAACTCAACGACGGCTTCTAGTACAATCAGTGCCTTAACATCAGTGTTTTGCATCGAAGGTTTGCCTGAAACTATCGTCAGTGACAATGGACCTCAGTTTGTTAGTGCGGAATTTCAACAGTTTTGTCGTGTGAATGGTATTCAGCATATTACCACTGCACCTTTTCACCCTCAGTCCAATGGTGAAGCAGAACGTTTCGTTCGAACATTCAAGTCTCACATGGAGAAGATGAAAGGTCAGCACTCCAGGCAGCAAGCTCTTCAAATTTTCCTGTCTACGTATCGGTGCATGCCACGTGACGGCCCGTCTCCTGCCGAGCTGCTACACGGCCGCCGTCACCGCACTCTCCTTCACCTGCTGCAGCCTCCCACGCACCGAGTCGGTTCGTATGGCGCTACGCGTTTTCAGGTTTCTACGCCGGTGCTGTACAGGGTGTTTGCTGGCAACAAGAAGAAATGGTTACCGGGTACCATTCAGCGCGTGCTCGGTAGCAATATGTATGTTGTACGTTCTTCCACAGGGTCGGAGCTGCGGCGCCACGCAAACCAATTGCGCTTGCACAGGCCGCGCGATCCTGTCTCCGGTTTCTTGATTCCAGACCCAGTTCACCGCCAGGGAGCACAACCACATCGTTCGTCCCCGGACTACGAGATCGTCCCGATGGAGATCGACGCGACGCCGCCGCTGCCGCCGCCGCAGATGACAGCGTCACCGAGAGGGACTCCGGGACCGTGCGTGCCGCCGCCGCCTGGGCCACGCACCTCAGAAGAAGATGACCTGCTCCCTCTGGGCGGGGGGGGGGGGGGGGGTGCGCCCTTCCCCAGGTTTCGGCGGGTTCCCTGGAGGATCTCAAGGCGGATGCCGGGGCGCGGACGGCGTCTCGATCCCGGCCTCAGCTACGACGCCCGTCCCACCAGTAACGCCCCCGCCCAGGCCCTCCTCCCAGTGCCGTCGCCGTGGCCCTCAGCCCTACGCAACGACGGCGCGGCGGTTTGGGGGGGAGGGGTGTGGTGTCGCACAAGTACAAAGTGCGCGCCACCTACTTTCGCCGCGCGCCGCCAGGCACGCACGGCGCGGCGTTATCACGACGACAGCCACGAGCGCCCTCTGCTGCAACCCCGCTCGTGGCCACCACGGAAAGACACCGGTCACTTCGGACTGAGATAGCCACGAGTTAGGACCTTCGTAATCCGATAGGCACGAGTGAAGACTTTGCTATTGTACAGGCACTAGGCAGGCCTCTAACAACTATGTATCAACATTCTGCAGTACTATGTAAAAGTTAAGTATTGTTACAATCTGTGCAAAATATATCTCTTTCTAATTTACTCGAGTGTTTGTAGTTTCTGGCTGCTCCCCTCCGTACCTGCACCGGCGTGCTGTCTTGCTACTGTGTCGGTCTCGTTCCACTCGGCCACCGACACCTACGACGAGGCTGGGACACAAAAGCGGCGACGAAGTTGGGACACAAAATTTACTACGTATTTTACAAACTCTCTGAAATGGAAAAAACTCTGTACACATTATGTGATGTAAAACAACGTCTTGAAAACAAAATTACGTCTGATTCATACGACTAACCAAACTACACAAAAACATTTTCTTCTAAACAGAGGTGCCCACAGGCGGAGGTTACGACGCAGACTGCGTCATTGAAATTTCTGGGGACGGGTGAAAAATTAGTACTTTTGGCCGGTCCGAAATAAAAGACATTTAATTTCAATATTAAATGTCAAAAACAAATTCATTGTGTAATAAACTAGGAATTCAAATATCAACGGTGTGGCGGGGTGGCGGGGGGAGGTTGGTCGTAGTTTTTTTTTTGGAGGGGGGAATCATTGGCCAAGGAGGGGGGGGTGGCACCTCTGCTTGTAAATGATAGTATTCTGATCCATGGACTTTGTCTTAATTCTTCGTTCTCATAACAGATGGGTGATGGATCAAGGTTAACAGGCAGGTAGGTTTTAGTTCCAATGTACTCATGTGGCTGTCTGATCGGCACATATTTGTTAGAAATGATATTGTCAATAATTTGGTTTTGTTCCTCATGAAGATCGAATGAGATTGTGTGTGTTTATGACACCAGGGAGGGTTTCATGTGCAAAGAATTCAGAGAATGATTATAGCTACGTATCTACTTTTGCTTTTTTAAGCCTTCCACCTTCAGTACCTCGCACCTAATTCGGAGTGTAGGTGGTACCTGTTCGTAATTCAAACAACTTCGTCAAAGGTGGGAAACAGACCACAATGATAAGACCAACTACAGGGTGACTGAAAAGTTGTAGTAATCTTGTATGTCAGAGTGTTTGCAGGAATTGGTAAACCTCAATGTTGCAGTAAGGTATCGGCTAGATAATCTACCTTTCACTGAATTTACACAATGTGGGTGCCACCTTGAAATTGACCATATTGAGCCTGATAAAATTTTTTAAAGTGGAAAGGGTGTCGTGTGATATAACAGTTAACATCAGCATTTTGTGACCAGTTCCTTCCTGTAAACGGATTCTATGTAGTGGTTGGTGTTCAAAAGACAAAACAGAGTTTGTTTGGAGTTACAGAACGGACCGTTCTCCATTACGAACAGCCATTGGGTTTGTTATTTTCTCTGCTTCTACGATGTGATTTAAATGGCCCCACAGATATGTCAGGTGGTTTAAGATCAGATGATCTGCGTGGCCATTCCTCAGAACCACGTCAGCCAATCCAGTGCTCAGGAAATTTACCATCTAACCACTGACAGCCAACTGCTCCTTACTGTACAGTTGAAAGTAAGAGCGACAGCTGCCATCTCCATTCAGAACTACGGGAAACTCCACGCGTTGAGCATTTCCTAGAAGCTTTGAGCATTATGTTTCTACTCAATGAAAAAGGGTCTGATTATTCAGGTGGCCCATATTCCACAACACACTATAACCCTTAAGTTACCAACTACTTTTTAGCGTTACATACAGTGTTCATTCTGATCTCTCCAGTATCTGTGATGTTACAAGATATCTTGTGCAAAACAGGGATCTTGTTGCACTTGTTCTAGAACGCACGTTTTAATATTTCTGGCTTACAGTCGCCATATTCAGATGTGAGAATCGCTTCTGTACAGCAGGGTAGAACGAGTAACCGACAGGTAGTACCTGTACCAGGTAGTGTGAGAAGCAAAACAGGCACTACCAGTAGGTTGGGTTCACGTGGGAAGCAATGTAGAAAAGATCTCCGAGTTCCTTATACTTCACGCTGATTGGCTGATGTATAAGGCCGTCGCCCACCAAAACGCGATTTTTGATTAATATTTAATAGATTTATTGTTGTACACCCGCTTGGTTAGCCGTGTGGTCTAACGCACCGCTTTCCGAGACGGGGAGGCGTACCGGCCCCAGTTCGAATTCGACCGGCGAATTAACGGAGGGGTTCGGAGTGTCGGCCAGCCTGGATGTGGTTTTTAGGCGGTTTTCCACATCCCTTTAGGTGAATACCGGACTAGTCCCCAAGTCCTGCCTCAGTTACACGACTCGCAAACATTTCGCAACACTTTACACTTTCACATACATGTAACATTATAGGCAGACATTTGGGGTACAAATTTCCTCCTGGGGGGCATGGGGTGACGGCAGGAAGAGCATCCAGCCACCCTGAAAATGATAACACATGCCAAATCCACGTTCAACTCAGTACCGACACTGCTTGTGTGGGAAAGGGCCAAAGAGTTAGAGATTAATTTTTGGACACAGGTAAAATTCTGAGTAGGGAACCCCTCAACGTTTAGCTATGTCATAATGAAATAAAATGTATAAAAATCAACTGTAAATGAAAACAAGATACCAAAAAAAAATATTTTAGCGACAGAAGCCGACGCGGATCGAGCTGCCGAAGTTCAGATGAGATCCGGTGTTGAGACGGTGAACACGTATCAGTTCAGATTCGGCGATAGAGTGCGGTCAGAGCAGATTAATATTTTATTTAATAGTTATGAACTTTAAGGCAGAGACAAGGAAAAATACAGTTAATTATGGGCAGTTTGCTAATTAGCTGCGGTTGTGACTAATAAATTAGCTGGCGTCTCCATCATCTTTAGCTCACCATTTAATAGAAAACTACACATAACAGTTCCTAGCCAATGGCAGCCTCAACAGCAAGAACCAACGAGCTACGTGCTGTTTCCTGCGCTGTGACAATACGGAGGAAGACGACAGGTTGATGATGTAAGTTTTAGAACTGATGCATGCTACTCAGGAACGCCTGACAGTTGCCACGCCGGACATTTTGCCACTGGCAGGGTTCCCCGGACATTTGCACCTCCTGACCCTTCACCAGGTAGTTGAGCAACGCCCCTCAGACAACGAACGCCCTTCCCCGTACTCCTAATGCAAATGTTCAGTAATCATGTAATTTTCATCACTGCTTTTGTACCTATTTTAATTAATATAATACATCCTGGAAAGAAAGAAAGAAAGAAAGAAAGAAAGAAAAAAAAAAAAAAAAAAAGAAAAAAGAAAAAGAAAAAGAAAAATGAAGAAAAAACCAATGAGGAAAGAACAACAACACACTCCATATGTTTGACAGGTTACCTCAAACCGATATACAATGAAAAATGTTTGATGTTTTACATAAGAAAATGAGGTAATACAGGATGCGGAGCTTGTAACATACACTGTTCTACATTTTTTAGCTTTGGTATCTCCAGAGTCGCGGAGAAAGCATTCTACTTTGAAAGACGGCTGTCTGCCGTCTTCGCATGGTTTTTAAATTTGAAATTTATCTAAGCTCACTAGACGGGTTTCTTTGATAAAGGAGAACCCCTTTCGTTCGGAGGCATGAGGAATAGCATTTCATTTCATGTTTTTAAATGTTAGTTTCTGTAATACTGTGTTAATCTTGCTGGGATTTTATTATGCTAATAATTTATCATTGTGTCTATGAATGTGGCCAGATGAACGGTTTCTCCGTAACGCCACTGTTCCTGTGAGAATGTGTACTTGCATGTATGAGTATCTTCTAGCATGGCAGTCTGAGTGAATGTATGAGAATTTTCGTATTCCGCTGCTGGCTGCGCGCTTTGCATCTCTGGCTTCATGTCGATAGGTAGTCGTCACCAACCTCTGCTTTTGATGATACCAAAGAGGTTCCTCCACCCCTTGGTTTCAAGTTGGGTTCGCAATGCCCAGTTAGCGAGCCTCAGCAAGATACGCGAGATTACGTTCTCCCCACCACCTAGTTTTTCGTCGGTTTTGCCGATTTCCGGCCGCTGGCGAGGGTCTCAATGGCTGGCCGATTGGAAGTTTGCTGGCTGTGCTTCGACCTGGTAAGACGTTCGGACTTTCTTTCCTCCCTTGAAATGGTAGCGATTCATCGTCTGGTTGGTTAGACTTCAAATCTTAGGTTCGTTTTTCGGGATAAGTTTCTCCGATCATGTTCGGAAATGTATTCAATTTCATTTCGGTAATTTTGCATAGTTAAACGTGCCGCGCCGGCCGCGGTGGCCGAGGGAACTGAGGCGCTCCAGTCACGGTCTGCACGGCATTACGGTCTGGGGTTCGAATCCCCCCTCGGGCATGGATATTTGTGCCGTCCTTAGTATTAGCTAGTTCCTAAGTAGTTTGTAAGTTAAGGGACTGATGACCCCCTAGTTAAATCCCATAAGCTATACAAACATTTGAATAAACGTGCCGAATATGCAACTAATTCATAACGACTGGGAATCGGTAACCTGCGGGAGACTAGCTGGTTGTGTATGAACTCTGTTTAATTTCTTTCTAGCTCTGTGTAACGTGACTAATATGCGGGAATATTTTTATTCTGTGTAGTGCATGTGAAATATTTCTTTCCGTTTCCTCCTTCTGTGAGTGATATGTACTCCACGTGGCGTGTTCTTATAACAAAGCCTTCAGCTACCCCTGTGTCTGTTTCTAGGCAATTCAGGCAAGAAATCATGTTTGTATCTTTCTGATTTTCCTTATTACATCGCGACCTCCTCTCCATCTATTTTAAACTGCCGTTTCGTTTCCAAACTTGTACTTTGCATTCGGACTCGGTCAGTAAATTCTCTTTTCGATCCCCTTTATTAGCTTGCTTATGAAATACTACGTATTTCTAGGGGCTGTATGCCGTATTTCTTAGTTGATTTACTCCGACGTTGAATTTATTCCACTTTTCTGATTTTTGAAAACTGGACTTTGTCCCTCCGTGTAAAACCTTCCCAATCGCGTCTAAATGTATTTCATTAACTTCCTTATGATATCCTACGCATTTCTAAGGGTTGTGTGCCGTAGCTATTTTTCTTTATTTTTCGGAAATTGAATTTTTCTATTATTACTGGTTTTCGCAACCACGTGGCTCCGAACTTCGACTTCAAGGGTTTATAGCTAGTCACTTGAGTTCTGGCCACTGCTCACATACCAGTGCCTCACTATTCTGTATTCTTGCTTCGTAATCTGTGATTCTGTTGGTTTTGTTGAAATGAATGCGATCTTTAAGCACTTCGCCTTCAGTGGAGTGCGAATATGTAATGTAGCAGACACGTGCCATGTCTCTCAATAATTCTGCATGCTCACGGTTTGATTTGAATGGAAATTAATCTCGCTATTATCACGTACCGTCTCAAGTAAAGAAAGACAGACCAGAGCGACCTACGAAGTTTATTTTTCCTTGTGTTGTGTGGTACATCCTGGTACGCTGAATTTCGCCTACGATAGCGGCGTCTGCTTCTGCTTCGTATCAGCACGCTGAGCTGGGTGAGTTTAGGTTTACTTCAAGCCTGTGAGTGGCTGAATGCTTGTTGATTGTAAATTCCTCCCCCGACGATGTTCAGTTCCGATTAGTTTAGCTTAATTTTCAATGTGGGATGCATTTTTATTGTTAAAAAAATTGGTGCCCCCATTTACTCATGTTTGAACTGGATAAATAATTTACTGTCAATAAAATTTTATTCCTTCTTATGAATATTAATTTATGAATAACCTCCCTTGTTTATTTAATGTTGTCTTTTACCAGCGCTGAGAACAAATTCAGATACATATTACCATTTTTTTAATTTCGTTGCGCCATAAATGTTCTCACAGCCATCTTTATGAAATGGTTTAGTTCGGGGTGGCTTGTATATTGATGGTTGTGTGTAATTCTCGTGATCTATGACGTATGTTGGCCACCGTCTCTTTGTCTTCCTGCTGCTGAGATAAAGTTTGAGTCAGTTGTACATTTTGGGCCAGAGACCAAGGTTCTCTTGCGGAAAGTAGTCAGTAGTTCACGCGAATCCTTTAGCTGGTTTTACGGCCAGAGTTATATGTCTAATGTAAGATTTTAACTGGCTCCTTTCAGAGAGAATCAATTTTACAATTAATTTCAAGTTTCACAAGTACTCCTGAGTAGCCCGAAGCATACGGGGATTAGTGGAGACAAAGTTGTAACGTGGCTCAGTTCCGTAACGAGGACATTTAGCAAAAACTACACGCTATATATAGCTATTGAAAAAGACCCAGAACGACATTTGGTTGACATTTTCCTAGAAGACAGTCTCCACTTATTCTAAACTAACTATGCAACGTAAGACCGTATGTGGCTTATATTCAAAGAAATATTATCAACAGCACTCGAGGTATTCATACCAAATAAATTACTAAGAAACTGAAATAATCCCCCATGTTACATAAAACAGTACAGAAAGCTTTTGCAGGAAATTTAGACGAACGCAAAATCAAAGTTGGCGAGGTTTTACTAGAGTTCGAGATTTAGCGCAGACTTCAATGCGAGATTAATTTAATAGTTTTTGCAACGAAACTCATTGAAAAAATGTGGCAGAAAATCCAAAGAGATTATGATCCTATTTTATATGTGTTGTGTCTGTGAGTAACAGAATTACACGTAAAAAAAAAATCAAGTTTATTAATACGTGAAGAGAACACAGCCCTTCTTCGGGAGAATCACAAAAAACTTATATTGGTTTTTGTCCTAAGCCACAAAGTTCTACTTATTACATGTGTCAGCAGCCTAAGTGAACGGTCGGCCCCGGTCCGTCGGCTGCACCAGCCACCAGGCCGCGACGCGTCGGCGTCCGTAGCGGCGGCCGGGCAGCGCGGAGCGGCGTTGCAGGAGACTCTCGGCGACTGGCTGACTGACTGACTGGCTGACTGGCTGACTGACTGGCTCCCAGTGAACTGGACACGGTTTTTTTTCTTTGTTGTAATTTAACTTCCCCTAAATAGGGGCGGGCTGTCAGCGCTCATAGTCGCTCTTCAACCTACAGAAATATAAAATTCGACACAGGAGAAACATACAAAACATAAAGGAGATAAAAGTTTGCAGATAAAACACACATAAACCGGTGATGTTAAGCTGAGATAAGACATAGTATTTAAAATGGAGCGAAACAGTGGCGTCATAAAAGTTTTGATAGGACGACAGTGGAGAGTAAAACAGCTGATAGAGGTGCAGTAGCACACACACAAGTAAAATAACACAGAGGAACAGTTATGGGTTGTCCGTCCGCTATTGTGGAATTAAAACGAGAAATTCATGACATATACGGAGAAACACACAATTTAAAACTGACGGCGTCCCCTGCGGGTTGGCCGTTCCTATCATTAAAAGAAAAGACAAAACTAAAAGACACCACACTTGCGAAGTACTCCCACAGAAGCACATTAGAAGGTCCACACACGGAGGAGCACACGCAGTATTAAAGATGTGAACTCCGGGGAAAGGGGATGAGTGGAGAGGGAGAGGGTGGGGAGGAGCCTCAGGGCCAGTGGGGAAGCCACGGGAAGAAGGAAAGGGGGGGGGGGCAGCAAGAGGAGGATCCGTAGGGACAGCTGGGGGAATGAGGAGGGGAGAAGGGGGGCGAAGGGAGGGATACTCGGGGCCCTCAGAGAGAGAAGGAGGAGAGGGAGCAAGGAGAAGGATCACAACCAGTATCAAAGGTAGATGTCAGGTCGGAGGGCATCATCCGGGAGGGGGAGGGTATGGAAGTTGCCACGGAAAACGATCCGGAGGGTGGAGAAGTGGAGAGCAGGGGGAATACAGTGGTGGACAAACGGTGCTTTCGACATGGCCCAGTATAGCCCCAGCGCCTGAATACCTATTTTCCCTGACGTGACTCATGGAAGGAAGTAGGTCCCTGGCCGCTGCCCCCCCCCTCCCCCTATCGGCTACCAGGCTGCCGTCTGGTGGGCGCGTCGTTGGTCTGAGTTTATCGGTAGAGCACTTGCTCTGGCCCCTGCTCGGTCCGGGGCCCGCCTGGTAGCTGTGCTCTGCTGGTGGCCGAAGCTCCAGGCGCTGAGGCCGACACACAATAAAATACGCTAGAGGAAAGACTCAGTCAATGCTTTTACTGACCGTGTATGGTCATGTTGCTGATAACAGAGCCACTAAAGCAGAGTTACCAAAGGCAGTTTTCGAAAGTCTTTCACCAAAGAAGAAGTAAATATCTCATAATTCGAAATGAGACCCGCTGCAAACATAACATAGACATATATATATCCTTAGTGCTGCGTAGTAAATCACCATATGATATAAGTGATGTTAAAGATATCTCTGAACTGTCGGTGCAGATAAAATGATCAAATATGGTTTCAAAAAGTTTCTAATGTATAAAAGTATGTATAATACATATAATATTACTTTTTAACAATATTTTTGATTAATAAGCTGCTTTCCTAGTTTCAAAAGCTTTTACTGGCTTGTTTAACGATAATCAACAATGTGGTAAGATATTTTAATTTCAAGGACTGTATTTAAATGTACTTAATGAGAGCTACATCTACTGTAAAGTTATTTCTATCCTTGTCTAATTTTGGAGTTATGGGAATTATCTCAACACTATAGCTGCCGAAAATGTCAACTTTAGTTGTCTTTTGGGTGCAATTCAAAGGAATCGGTTAAGAAAGAAATAAAAATAAAAAACCTTTTAGGTGCTATTTGCGGCTGTGAAGTTACGGAATTAATTTTAGAACTCACAGTCTTTAATAGTGTGGTCATAATAATATTAGAAAATAGAAAAATCATCTCTTAACGTGTCAAGTATAGGTGCTTTTACCTAAATACGTAATTGCAAATTGAAAAGCAGGGGATGTAACTGTATATTCTGGTTGCAGGAGGATCATTTGAGTGTGTTTAATCTTTTTCATTCCTTGATCCAAATTTCACTACTTACTGATTAAACGCTTGTGAATCGAACTGGGGTCAGCTAGTTTCATCATTAAGCTATTTGGGGATACTGAGGCCTGATGAACTGTTTATATTTATACAACTAATAAAGGTCGCATCGTCAGGTGATCCTCACAGATGTTCTGATCAATACTTATCCGTTCTTTGAAAGCAGTTGTCCCTTGAAATGATCCTGTTTGCGGCATAAGCACATCCACATAACGACATCTACTTTAGGTTCCCACTGTTTATTATACGCGTAACCATTGTAATCAGCAAAAGGTCAGCCCTCGGTTGTTGTAATAACTTGCATTCTGATGGTCTCACTACAAACTGCGGTAGCAACCAGTGTGCAGACGTTTGGACACCGTCCACGGAATTCTGTGGCCGGGTGGTAGAGTGGAGGGGGGCAGAAGGAGGAGGAGGAGGAGGAGGAGGAGGAGGAGGAGGAGGAAGAGGCAGGAGGAGGCAGGAGTATCCGGACCTTCCGAGCAGGTACAGGTGTGGCAAGTGTCCGGATAGCCTACTCACAGAGGTAGCAGCAACTAGCCGTAGTCTTGTTACAACCGAAAACGGGTTCACCGTGTCCTTAGAAATATGGAGGAGGTTCAATTATAGGAAATTAAGAGGAAAACAGGTAGGTATGATCGCATATGGCGAAAGTAGGGAGACAAGCAACAGCTAGCTTTCGCAGTACTAACATCAAGCTAAGCTGACTCAACTTTTATTACCCTTGTACCCGCCGTAACGTGCTAAACTGTATACGTGTGTCTGGTCGTCCGCTGCTAGGTGGTGGGGTAGCTCAGTCTCGAATGGATGCCATCCACAAGCATTGAGGATTCGTCGGGGAAGGTCGGGTAGTATCGGACGGTTAAGCTTTTTTTTCAAATTTTGAATGGAGTAATGTCTTGATATGAAAATAATAGCCGCCGAAATGCACTCTCATAAGTAATAAATCAACCATCTTAGCAACTAGTCTTAGGGTAGATAATTATCTGTTTGCTTCTAAAATTTATCTGATTCTTAACTACGGAGAAATTTTGGATGTTTGTATCGGACAAGATGTAAATTACAGAAAATAAGCAAATATTTCTATCAAATCACTTGTTTATTTCTATTAATACATATCACAAGGTAAATGTTTATTCAATTGAGTGATTTTAATAATTTTCGGTGCAAAAAAGAAATTCACTAAATGATACAAGTAATAATAATTTTTCCATTTTACACTCCTAGCAATCAATTTTACTGAATCTTTAACACAACTTTTGTTTTTTATTCAAGAAACAGCTATCGCATTCATAATACAGAGTGCTACTGTCAAGGTCTGAGCAATTCTCGTGGGCCCATCCGTTACACAGTCGACACTGGCTCCAGTCCTCTTCAAAAGTTTCGTCACAAATAATGCAGTGAGTCACGCCATCACTTCCAGTGTCTTTATCGTCAAATTTTAGTTTTTTCCTTGCATATTCGCTGGATATTTTCCTGTCTGTTGCAGAAACATCCTTCCTTTTATAACATCCCATTTTTCTCTTGGTTAAACGTTTGGTTTTAGCTAGGCATACAGGCTTCTTTGAGGCTTCTTCCTTTTTCTTTTCTTCTTTCTCCTTACGTTTTTCTTCACTAAGTTTCCCTTTAGCTTCAGAAGCTTTTTGTCTTTTTTTCTTTCTTTACTTCCAGTTGTTTTTTGTATGGAGTTGAAGTCAGAACTTCGCTCTTCTGTCCACGATTCTGCCTTGATGCAAATTTACTAGAAGAGTGACTGGGTAGAGGGGAAATTTCCTCTAAAATTTGTTGAGATAGAGATATCTTAGGGGACTCTATTGTTGGATCATGATTAGACGGATCTGGTAATGTAGATGAGGAGTGAGGGCTCAGGTAATGGTCGGAAAGCGAGGAGGCAGGTGAAGATGTGGCAGATGAGGGGGCTGGCGAAGACATGGCAGCAGATGAGGACCCTGGTGCAGAAGCAGGAGATTTGCCTGAGGAGGAGCAAGGTCCAGGACTGGTTGATGATGCATCAGTTGATTCATTGTTTAGTGAAGGAGCGTAATCCAAGTCACTGAAAATATTTCGATTCATCGGATAAACGCCTGTGCTTTGAAAGCCAGATTTTGTCAACTCCATCCTACAAATCCTTGAAAAAGCTGAGCTCACTGAACCTGCTATGTACTTCAAGGTTATCTTAATGTTAGCATATTGTCGCATCCAGCATGAAAATGCCTCGTCATAAGCAGTTTTGAAAGGTTTCATAACAGTTCTTTCCAGTGGCTGCAGTTTGTGGGAGGTGTGTGGCGGTATGCTTAACATGTGAATGTGGTGTTGCTTTGCAAACGTTATAACGTCCAAGTCCTTTTGGCTTGAGTGGCCAGCTACGATTAGTAATGCAGGAGATTCCTCGGTTGGATTCACTCGTTCTACAAACATAACAAGCCACTTGAGGAAAATGTCCTTAGTGATCCATCCTCTTGGTTGAACATCAAAAACACCTCCTGCTGGGGCATCTTTCGTCAGATCATTATCCATTCGCACACTGGGGAAGACAAACAGCGGTGGGATAAACATATCCCCTGCAGCATTAATTGAGAGAAGAACCGTAACATTCGTGACTCTCTCACCTGAGGTCAATTTACCAACTTGCTTTTTACCCTTAACTGACATTACTTTCAGTCCGTTCGTATGAACAGACGTTACGCCAGTTTCGCGAGCGTAAAAGTCTTGGAGGGGCTGAATTTATACTTGCCCATCAACTGAGAGAATGTGTCGAAAAATCGGTCAACTTGTTCTTTGCTAAAACCTACTGCTCTCTGTAAACTTGTTGATTCCGCTGTCCTCAGTCGCAGATCTGGATGTCTTTTCATGAAGTCGTAGTAGAAGTCTTTTCCTGCCTTTACTTTTTCTTTATTGAACCTATGTTTTATTTTTAACTTCTCAGCGAACTGATAAGCAAGCTTCAAACACTCTTCCTTGTTTAGTGACATTAGCTGATTGTCTAGGTTTTTAATTTGAGCGTAGAGTACTTGCTCCTGCTCATCACTGAAAATTTTAGCAAAATTCTTAGAGTTTCCCAGTTTTGGCTTCAGTTGTGTCTCCTTTCCCTCCAAAAAGTTCTTAAGCCGGTCACCAAGGGTACTTTTTGGGACTGAAAAACGCTCGCTAACTTCTCGAATCGTCATTTTCATTAAACGTACTTTTTCGACAGCCATCTTCATATTTTATTCCCTCCACATATGCCTCACTTTGCCCATTTCGCCTGTAAAATGAAACAAATCCATCAAAACCTCCTTTTTGTTGGCTGTGATTTTTGTCCGATACAACCCTCAATGCTTATGTCCGATACATCCCGACCGACATGGGAACATAATTCGACTGTCTAGTGCTTAGTAATAAGTGTAAACAAACAGATTAACTGCATATAAACATATAGTGCAATACCTGTTATTGCTACTAACCATCTTATAACAGAATCACACTTACTTTAAAGCTGGGTACAGCACTCCAAAGTTATCTTCGTACACGAAAACAGACAATGCGCCGGCACTTTCATACACAAACTCGCAGTGGTACAATATTGCGTAACGACCCCTTTGACGGCACAGCCAACTGTCTAAAGCATCTCGCTGCGGAGCGCGCGGTTGCTCGCCGTGGAGGTTCGAGTCCTCCCTGGGGCATGGGTGTTTGTGTTGTCCTTAGGTTAGTTTACCTAGGTTTAAGTAGTTTGTAAGCTACGGACTGATGACCACGCAGTTTGGTCTGATAGAATTACAAACATTTGAACATTTGGCACAGCCAACTCTTCTGTGACCATTACTGGTGCTGCCTCACGCGGCAAGTATGAGAAACACTACTTGTCCGATATAAGCCGCCGTCCTATACTACCCGACTTTCCCCTACTGCCGAAGACGGGCAGACGGGAAGAATGTGAAATAAGCATTTCCCATTCTGATGACCTACATTGAGTGCTGTGGTGTGCTGTCTTCCCGAAAAACGAGTTTTGAGGTTCGATTCGGCGCCTTCAAATGTGCCTTGGAGACATTATACATTTGAACGATGACTGCTATGTCGAGTCTGTTTACATGAATGAACTTGTCAGAAAATATTGATATTATTTCATATATCACATGACCTTCTCTCAGCTAAAAGAAAAACTTAATGGTAGATTTCAAGGTCGCGCCCAAGTTTGATGTATACCTTAAAAGACACATCCTAGCCCATACTTTAATATAAACTTCAAATTTCCCAGTTCCTGCAGGGTCTTTGAAATAAAAGGGTGGACAGCGACTTTTGATTCGCCCTGTTCATTAAATCACAGAGAAAATATAATTTTATCCTCAAATTATTAACTAGCTCGAAGGAACACAGTTACTCTGCGGAGAAAGTACTGAACTGTAAACTAAATGTGGAGTTTCGAGTACTCTCTGAAACGATCCCCATTATCCGCAGATTACCGGCGGCGAGCGAACAACAAGCGCGGGTGGCTTCGCTGCGAAGTTCGGCAGATGACGTCAGCGGAGAACGCCGCGGCGGCCGGCTGTTGGGGGGAAATATACGGACTTCCGGAGTGCGGCGCAAGTTTTAAGTGGGCCCGCCGTGGCTCCGCATTTTACAGGGGGACACGCCGGTGAATATCGATCTCAACTTTCTAATTAGATTGTGAACGAGCCCGCAGGTTGCCGGCAGCGGAACCCAGGGGGGCATAAACCTCCGGCCCGCGTCTTCAAAAGTTAAATAAAGGAGTGGCGTCCTCTCCAGGAGGCATTAAAATGCTGATGACAGCTGCTAACGGCCGTATCGCACACGCCAGTATTTATGAGCAGCTGCCTCACAGCGACACCGTGTCGCCACTGGACCTGTGCGGGGTTGTCACAGCGAGTGACTACCACCGACGTCGTACATACACCCCAGCACTACTCCAGATATCGTGCAAGTAGTGGAGCATTCGAGTAGTATGGTAGTGCCGGTTGAAGTGCAGGGTACCCACAATGCATTGCGCGAGTACCGATGCCCCCACCCCACCACACTCGGCCAATTGCCTGACTGCAGATCAATGGATGCCACCACCTGTCCTTCCCGGAAGGACGAAAGATGATTGACAGTTTACATGTAATTGCGATTAGGTCCTTTTGATTGTCATCAATGCTACTCGTCCGACTGCCTCACTCTTCTGGGAACAAACAAAAGATGATTGACAGCTGCCCCCTCGACTTGTCAGTACTTGGGCGACCCCCACCCTTAGCCACTGCCACTGCCGACATGTCCAGTCCGGCGCCACCCAATCCACCCCTGGCGATCGCGTACTTGTGATAGAGTGCAAATGTGGAAGACTTGTCACCTCTGAATTGCAAGCCGCCTCCGCCCTGTAATGAAAATGCCCGCGCGCCACACCTCGCGCATCAGTCAAAGATGAGTGGTGATGGGAAGAAGAGGAAGAAGAAGAAGAAGAAGAAGAAAAAGAAGAAGCTTCATTTTAATACAACTGCTAATGAGACGCACTGAATGATCAGTTGGAGATTTGCATACACAGCAGCTTGTAAAGGCGAGTGGCAGCAATATGCACTAGATTGGGAGCACTTCCATCGACGAATACAGCAAATGGAACGTGTCTTAGCACGTGAGATTCAGAAACGCTGCATATAAGCAAATTACATCACCAACTTCTTCTTTGTCAGCCATACTGAAACGATGAATTTATATATAGCTAACTGTAGGCCTCTACTTGACTTAGTCGATAACATGTCGTGGTGGGAGAAACAACAAAATTTCGTAGTTGGTGACTGGTCTGGAGATGGGTTTGGAGATGATTCCCAGAAGAAAAGGAACTGATAATTACTTCCTAATAATATACATGCAATAATTGTAAGACCATCCAACTGTGGGAAAAAATATTCTTATGACATTGTTTACCCATATAGATGCCATCTACTTTGAACATGTTTGCATATTTTCAGAAACACTGTCGCAGCCTAAATACCTGCTATTACAAGAGATACTATGAGGTGTAAAAGGAGTCACCTACGCAACGTACAGTGAAAGCGTTGATGTCCGCTCTCCTGAACAAGTAAAGCCCAACACCGTATTCATATGTTACGAAGTGGCAGTAGAAAATCAAGACCAAATTCGACGATATTTCGGTTTTGGGAGGCATATGGGCGTCGATGCATTTTAAATAAGCCAAACGTATTCCTGAATCCCAAAACAGTTGCTGCATGATAATGCAAACCTCGTCGTAGCATTCAAACAAGACAATTTGAATTTAAAACATATTTACAACGCTCATGTCCGAACTGATATGTTTTTCACCGACTTTGTATAAAGATCTGTGCAGACTGTTGGAATCATTTGCAGTACAGGTTTCTAGTTATAGATAAAACACGGAAACTGAATAATGGTAGGTACAGACGGAACTTTCAGGATTTCTTGTATATATAAATGTGTATCAAGTTCAGTGCGAGAGTCTGTGCACTGACATGGACAAATTCGCACATATGTCTAGTGATCGAGGCATGCAAAGACAAAATGTAGGCATGTACATAGATACAAAATTCCAAACTCTCGAGCGTCGAATTGAGGAAGTACATCAGATCTACAGCAGTATGCTAAGCAGCTCCTAGTACTTAACAACCAGGAAATGCATGTTGATGTACTAGAAAAAAATGTGAGTGCCTTACCTACAAAGATCGATGATATTGAGAGCGAAAAAATCACAGCGTCTGCAGTTGTTATTGAAAATAATAGTAATAATAAGAAGAAGAATAACTCACCTATATAAGAGAGCAGAAGTGTGTTTAGTTCATGTTGAGATTTCGACCAAGCAGAAAGTCATTCAAGCGTGGAAAGCCATTCGTGAGAAATTGAGGCTGTTAAAGTTGGGTTACTGACTCCCTCAAGAATCTCAAAACAAGTTCATGCTGAAAGACAACCGTCTGTCGTCTTCCACATATTTTTTGTATATTTCTGTAAAGTTATAATTTCATTTAATGTCGCTAGATTATCATTTTCTTAAAACTTGAACCCCACTCTTTTAAAGGCTTGAGGAAGAGCATTTTAATTTCATGTATTAAAATATTAGTTAATATTGCTAGGTTTTTCTTATTTTGTTATGTTAAGAATTTATTATTATATTAATTATTGTGGCATAAGTACGGCTTCTCCGCTACGCCACTGTACCTGTGAGAATGTGCAGTTGTATTACTTTTAAGTGGGTGTGAGAATCTATGGCTATCTGAATGTGGGGAGTGATAGCTCGCTTTGCATCGTTCTCTCTGGCTCAGTGTCGATAGCTGCTGATAATACCAAGAATGTTTCTACACCCTTTGGTTACAAGCTAGTCGGCGAGCCCTCTCCAGTGGGAGTCTCGCCCTCCATCCGCACCACCGCTGTTTTTTGGGATTTCCAGTTTGTGGTAGCTTTTCACGACCCCGTGGCCGCTTGGCTGTTTAATCTATACTGTTTGTCTGGTGAGGTAAGGTTGGTTCTGCTCTTGTTTCTGGAGATGATAGCGTTTCATTGACAAGCACGTTTAACTTAGACTCGTGAACGTAGAATCATTTTTTTTGGAATATTATGTCCGATCGTGTGCGGAAATGTGTTCACGTTTTTGAATTCAGTTATTGTCAATAGATAAACGTGATGTGTGATATTCCAGTTGCAGTTTGATAACGGACTGGTATCTTAAAACCTTTTGTGATCATGTGGCGGTGTATGAACTCTGTGTAAATACTTTCTAGCTTTGTGGGGCCTTATTTCTAATAGGTGATATGTTCATTTTTGTACAGTGCATGTAAAAACCTTCTCATTGTATCCTTCCGTGAGTGATATGTGTTCCACGTGGATGGTTCATAGAACAAAGCCTTCAGCTTCCACTTGTTTGTTCCATGCCCATCAAGCAAGTAACTTTGCGGGTACCCTTCTGATTTCCACATATATTTCGCGATCTTCTCTCCCCGCCTATTTTAATTTTGCTGTTTCTTCTCCGACTTGTAGTACGAACTCTGCATGTGTCAGTAATTCTCTCTGAGCCCCCTGTACAACCTCCTTCAAAAGCTTCCTTATGTAATTTTCAGCATTTTTATGGGTTGCATGCTGCAATCCTTAATTGTATTTTTCCGACTTTGTAATTATTTCACGTGTATGAGATTTGGAAACTGCACTTTATCCATCTCTGTAATCACTTCCTATGTGAACTATGTCGTTTGTTATGAATTTATATATATATATATATATATATATATATATATATATATATATAGGACAGCAATTGATTATCTTAGGTCGCCAGTATATTTCTCCAAAATGTGGAAAATTAAAATGTTACTGATCAGCTATGATTTGATCATAGACATTTTGAAACATATAATAAATATTCCTACTCTATTGCAATGTTTCAGTTGTACCAAACAAACAAAAATATACTTGAAAAATTATTAGTAAACTGTGGAATTTAACTATTCTGTTTCCCCTCCAAAATAGTGGAAAAAAAGGAATGTTCTTAAATGAAAGACGATCTGCTCAAAATCAATTTATTATACTTAAACAAGAAAAATAATTCAGATACGTTTCCTATCATGTCAAACAGATAATGGTATTCAAACAATCTTTTACAAATGTTATAATATTGAGATACGTAAATGACTGGCTGAGTCAAAGGTCGGAGGTTTTGCCAAACAGAATGCTATTAGATTGGCTACACAGGGGCTTGAAATTATCGTTAGCTCTAAGCTCCCCAGAGTAAATAGGCAGATCTCAAAAGAATAAAATAAGGGACAGAATCCAACAAGTCTGATTCATATAACCCTCCAGCAAGTGCGTCACCTTACCCACACAGATGATCATTGACGGCAGCGTCTCAGGCTCGCAGGCAGCAGGCGGTGGGAGCGGACGAGCTGAAATTTTATTATCCGACCGTAATTGCTGTGACCTGTTAAGCAGGGTCGACATGTAACTTAACACAGCGTCACTAGCGTCGTCGTCGCAAGGCAGTTGCTGTGTGATTCTATCATGCTACCTATTTTTCATAGGTGACACAAAGGCCATTTGGCACAAATCGATCAGTCACTTGCGTAATAAGACCTGAAAAAAAAGCAGTTCCTGATTCACAAAGGCGCGAATCTTCGGAATCAAACATAACTCTAACCAGAGGACCGTTTAAGACGATGTCCTCCCCGCGAATCTAAGCGGAGTATTGCCTGTCTCCCGAGGTCGGTACACTTCGGACGCTCAAACAGAAGTCTCACGAGGTACGTACACTTTGGATGCTCACACAGAAGTCTCTCGAGCTCTGTACACTTTGGACGCTCAAACCGGAGTTTCTCGAGCTCCGTACACTTCGGACGCTCAAACAGGAGTCTCCCAAGGTCTGTACACTTTGGTCGCTCACACAGGATTCTCTCGAGGTCCGTATACTTCGGACGCTCATACTGGAGTCTCTCGAGGTCCGTACACTTTGGACGCTCACACAGGAGTTTCTCGAGCTCCGTACACTTTGTACGCTCAAACCAGAGTCTTTGTGCCTCCTCGCACTCTGCCGCAGCTCACGGCAAGTGACGGGCGGCCACACCCACGCACAATAGACACACTAATCTCTGCTAACGGCTCATAGTAGTCAGACCAATCGGATGGCGTAGCGCCGTTGACAAATTGTTTAGCTGTCATACTAAAATAATTTGCCGAATCAGGACACGTTCTCTGCGGCTGCCAAGAGGCTCCGCCCATGCCAGCAAAGCTTCCCGCGGATTTCATCATTGCCAGGGTGAGTGCCCTGCAAGGAATTTCAGCTTGCTCCTAGCTATGGTCACACAACCTAAAAATAATAACGTTGTGCTATATAGCCATAGGAGCATTATTATTATTAAAAGTACAACTACTAGTGGTCGATGGAGGCGGTGATGATGGAGCTGGTGACTGGAGGACTACAAGCCTGGGAGGGAATTCCTTGCGTTGGCATTGAGATCGGTCGCCGGTCTGAGCAGTGGCAGATGACGAACAACCGCCGGCTGCTTCCTGCTGCAGTCGGCGCGCCCTGTCGCCCATCTGCAGTGGCGGCTGCTGGTGTCTAGCAAAATTGGTGGGGGTAGATGAGCCCAACCACACCGGCCCTGTGGAGAGCTCGCGTCGCCGTGGCAGCACTTGCCAGAGCTCACGTTATCGGCGCAACCACGGGTGGCGCACGTCTTACGCGCTCGCTGGCCCACGGCAAACTCCTTGGCACACGAGCCACCTCGTGAATTAGCGCGACGGGTCACAGAGGTGGTGTAGATAGGAATGCAAGTTCTCTCTGTATTGCAAAAAAGAAAGAACGATGTTATAATACACTCAGACACCGAACATTAACTTCTATCACTGAACTTACTGATCTCAGCCCGCCGATGCGAATCCTCATTATTCCCTAGCACAGCGTGTGGATTCTGAATGTTTTCGGCGTTCAGCCAGTGATCTAGGCTATCCTCCTCCTCCTTTACTCTCCTTCATTCCATATTCTGCTGCACCAGTGAATCAATTCGATCTAGGTTATCAATAACATCAGGTGTAATTAAAAAAAAGGTAGACATGAATTGTAGAACATTGCAATACTTCTACTTAAATATTGGCAAACTTTTTTGAAGAGGAGTACTTACATGAAGGCTGTTGATGTTCTTCTTCCATTTCCTGCTTATGCACTCACATCAGTATGCCGCTATCGCCACAGCTTTCATGTCTTTGCTGCTGCTGCCTTCCTGCTGCAGATAGAGCATCGTTCAGCTGTTGTAGCATTTGAGGGATGAACGCTATAACAACAGCAACAATTTTTTCAGACACTTGATCATACATAAAAATTTCAGTATGTATATAACATATATAGAAAAAGAAGAAATTGTATTTCATGGTTATAGGAAGATGAAAACCAACTACAATAACTGTAGAGAATCGGCAATTGATCGCAAATATCGAGAACTGCAAAAGTAGTCCGTTAAACGCCACAAAACAAGACAAATCTACAGGCTGTGAAAATCAATTGAATACCCTCCAATTTCAGCTTAAATGGGGATGAAGAACGCATAGAAAATAATGTAGAGAATGTAATTAAATGGGTTATTATTAGTTTCACCCTCTTTATAGAAAGATTTAAATGATTCTCTTACAGAATAAACACAAAAGCATTATGATGTGATACATGTATTTATGTTGATGAATGGCTGAATGGGCTGAATGGGCTGAATGAAATTCAAACTAGTACCGAAATAAGAAAGGTAATAATAATTTCGATGCACGAAGTATGAAAACTAAGTCAGCTAATCCGGAATTTCTTCTCGGCGAGACTTCTTCCCATTGCTGCTGCTACTGCTGATGTCGCTGATGCTGGCAATGGCGGACCTCTTCATGATGCTGCTAGCGATCTTCACAGAACGAGACATAGGAGACGAAAGAGGCCCATGACATAGCTGCTCATCCTTATATATGCTCTCACCCCTCAACCATGAACCGCCACCACACTACTCAAATCAAATGAGTGACAGTTGAAGCATGCAAGTCTCAACATGTTGGAAAGAGATGCATAGGGGGGGAAAAACCTGTATTCTAGAACTGGTCAACATTTGGGAGTTTCCTAAAAGCACTTTGCACTAGTAAACATTTCTGTTGTTTTCCCTTGTGTTCCTGGAATTTTGTGTATAGAGAAAACCGCTGAGTGTTGCATTGTATTTAGCGAGAAAAGATTCCGGAGAATAACAAGCATCTTTTCTGGAAGTGGCTGAAAGCACTTTGGACTGGTAAATATTTCTGAAGTCTTTCAGTGTGTTCCAAAAATTTACGGATCGGGGAAAGCCACAGAGTGGTGTATTGTATTTCGAGAGAAAAGATTCTTGGGAATAAAACGCATCTTTGCTGGAAGTGGCTGAAAGCACTTTGCACTGCAGTTTTAGGTGGACCGCGAACTGTGGCCACAGCCGCCTATTGTGCAGTCGTCACCGGCTGTCAACAGTGAGCGTCCGGCACTCAGCGGCCACGCAGAACCTTCCAGCGCTGTCGACTGGCCACGCTGTTTAGCGCGTGAAAAATATTCTGTGTGTGCAGTGTTTCGTATTCTTAGGAAAATATTTATTAATGTGGATGTGTGCATTTCCTGGGGCTACCACCCATTCCCACATATTTAATACTAAGTACAATTTGATATGCAAATTAGTTAGAGGCAGACCTATCGGTGGCAGGGGTGGCGGCAGTGGCGGTGGCGGCAGCACACAACCGGCAGAGCATGGAAAGGCGCCAGTTTGGTGCAGAGGGGGGCGGGGTGGGGCGGCTGTCAATCATCTTTTGTTTGTTCCCGGAAATGTGAGACGGTGCCCTTTGATTAGCGGTCGGACAAGTAGCGTCGATGACAATCAAAAGGACCTAAATGCAATTACATGTAAACTGTCAATCATCTTTCGACCTTCCGGGAAGGATGGGTGATGGCATCCTTTGATCTGCGGTCGGGCAATCGGCTGAGTGTGGTGGGGTAGGGGTATTGGTACTCGCGCAATGAATTGTGGGTACCCTGCGCTTCAACCGGCACTACCATACTACTCATTCGTGACATCAAGTCACTTACCGCATCCTAAAGCCTTCGTCACAAGGGACGTGCTGTCCTACATGGCGAAAGTGACACGTGCCCTTTGTCTAGCTGCTTCACACTCTGAAATGATCTCACACATCCAACGGAACGTGCTGGTTAACGTTATTTACGACCGCGGAGTTCTTCAGCGCCCATTTCAGGCAGTTTCGGAGCGCAGAACAATGTGGTTATAAACTCTCTTAGCGATCGTCGTACCTGAATACTGTAGCTTTCTTCTGTCACAGATCGAGCTGTACTTTTTGTTGCGCATGGCATGCAGTACTCTTCCAGAAAATGTAATTCATCAATAGCCACAAAGGCTTTACATATATCTGAAAGCAGTTCATAATGATAAGAAAATAACATTAATAGCTACTGTTGTTGTTGTTATGCTTTCCAGTCCTGAGACTGGTTTGATGTAGCTCTCCACCCTATTCTATTCTGACCAAGCCTTTTCATCTCCTCATAAGAACGACAACCCATATCCAATGGAATCTGCGTAATATATGTGTCTCTTGGTCTCCCTCTGCGATTTTTACTCCACACACTTCTCTCCAATGCTAATTTTACGATTCCTCGATGTCTAAGAATGTGTCCTACCAAGCGATCTCTTTGTTTAGTCAAGGAATGCCAAAAATTCGTTTCCTCACCCATTCTGTTCAGTACCTCTTCATTAATTACGCAATCTACCCACATAATCTTCAGCATTCTTCTGCAACACCACATTTCAAAAGCCTCTATTCCCTTCCTGTCCGTATACTGTTCACCGTCCATGTTTCACTCCCGTACAAGGCAACACTCCACACAAATGCCTTCGGAAAAGACTCCTTTACACTTAAATTTATTCGTTGTTAGCAAATTTCTCTTTTTCAAAAAGGCTATCCAAAAAAATATGTGTAATTTAGTCGGACCAAACTGCGTGGTCATCAATCCATAGCTTACAAACTACTTAAACTAAGGTCAAGTAACCTAAGGACAAACACACACGCACCCATGCCTAAGGGAGGACTCGAACCTCCACGGCGAGCAACCGCACACTCCGCAGCGAGACGCTTTAGATCGCTCGGCTACTCCACCGCGGCAAATGCTTTCCTTCCCATTGCCGTTCTGAATTTTGGAATAATGGAATGCGGTCTTAGAAAATCAGGCGATACTGAAGGAATTAGATTAGGTAACGAAACAATGAAGTTGGTAGATGAGTTTCGTTACTTGGGTAGTAAAATAACATATGACGGTCGCAGTACAGAGGATATTTTACGAACACTGTTCCTCCTTTACTGCTTCAGTTTATATAGAGATCTGCTTCCGTGGCTACATACTAGCCCAGTTCTCTTTGCACATTCAAACTGAATTTTAACAATACTGTACAGACCTGAGACAGATTTGAAACGCCGTGGGGAAAACTGAGTAACCTAGAATGTTGACTTGAAATTGATTGGTTCATGCGCTCTAGTATAGAGACAAAACACAACAAATTCAGGACAAAGTACGCTCTTGTTTGCAATAAATAACGTCGAATATTGCAAATTATAATTGTATTAAACTAATAAAAAATACGTAAACCTTAGTTTAACCAAATCTTTAAAAAAATCTGAAAGTGTGTAGACTCAACCTGTTATTTTCATCTCTTTCTCGCAAATCGTCACGCAAACAACTGCACTGTCTTCTTAAAAAGTTATAACAATAAATATCGGATATTATACTTAAAGTAACAAGAAAACAAAAGAGGAAAACAACTGGAAGTAGGTAGTGCCTCGAATCGGCTTCATATGCACTCCGACCTCCGCACATTGTAACGCTACCCACTATGATATTTCCGCGTTGAAATTGGTCGGCGTTTAACGTCGTACACACTACAACATAGGCACCTAATTAAGCTAATAATATGTTACTTAGCTATAACATAGTATAAAAAAGACGCTCTTTTTGACAGATAGTCGTTCTGCTTTAGCATAGGAAAGGTATTCTTTACACAATTACAACAGTAAAAGACATTAAATACAATAACCATTAAACCTATCGATATGTAGTTTCCCGTTACTTTGTTGTAACAAATCGTGTCTAAAGTGACGAGTCTTCGAAAAGCTTAGTTTTCTAATGCTTCAAAATGCTTACGCTGCAGTGAAAGAAGTCACGAAAAGTACGTAGTTACGTTGCAATATGACGGCTCAAAAGTTCTGCGCATCACGTGAAAACATAGTCGCAGCGCCACCGAGATACAAGGCCTGTGCGCTGCCTGCCTCGAGTAGTCATAACACCAGCAAACTGTTTGTCTTTCGTAGTGTTGTGCTGCGATAGGAATGCGTACATGTTTCACACTATGTTTCAGAATGTTTATCGTCTTATCTATGTCATTTTCCGTGCAGATTTTTGCTGGTATGAGACAACATGCCTAATATGAATCGCCCGATTCCAATATCGATACGATATCGTACTAATAGTTCATAAATATCTAATAGGAAAACAAATTTGTATGTAGATCACATTAATAACATTTTGAAACACAGTGTGCAACGTGTACGTATTCCCAGACTCAGCTGAACGCTACTTAAGACAAATAGTTGGCTTGTGTTATGACTACTCTTGACAGGCAGCGCACAGACCTTGTATCTGGTTGCCACGTTCCACTCTGCGAGGCAAAACTTTAACGCGCCTGATACCGTAGGCACTTTACGCTTCGCAGGGTAGTGACGCCCCAGTTCCTCGTCCGCATACGGTTTTTGTCTAGTCTCCTTCTCCCTGGACTCGTTTCGGCGTTTACTGTTGACCTCTACTTAACCACTTCTTGCGTGGGCTCCCTCGCTTGCCGGCCGCGGTGGCAGAGGGGATTGCGGCGCGCCTGTCACGGTCTGCACGGCCACTACGGTCGGGGGTTCGAATCCCCCCTCGGACATAGATATTTGTGCCGTCCTAGTTCGTAAGTAGTTCATAAGTAGTTTGTAAGTTTAGGGACTCATGACCCCGTAGTTAAGTCTCATATGCTATACACACATTAGAACATTATTGCTTATTTATTTGTGGAGGAAACCAACTCCCTGCGTGATACGGCACCCTTCCCATTTCCACACGTCGTACATGTCTACACCTTTTCAATGCTCTATTATTAATTGAATCTATAATGATGGTTTGTAGCAGTCATCCTTCCTCTAATTATGTTAAGCTGCAGCATTTCTGTAGTTTGATTTCTCTATTTCTGTCTACGACCCATACTTCCGACCCACACGCCATGACTAGTTATATTCTTGCCTTAAATATATTCTTGTTTTTGAGATTAGACAAGTTACTATTCTACATTATTGGATTTAGAGCCTCAATGATTTTCGTTCATTTCGCTATTTAATTCCTTCTGTATGTTCCATTCCTTCAAAGGAGTAAAAAAGGTCGAATGAACTAAGGTCCGGAAATACATGGTTGTCTATAATAGAGACAATTTATCCATTCATTCTTCGGTACCGACAATGAAGTTCATTAGGCCATTTTTGTTCCGTGCCCTCTTCCAGCTCATTCCCTAGAGTTTGTACACGGTGGAAAATAATCGCCCTGTGCACGTATGCTTGTGTGGAATACGTTACTGTATGTCACGAAGAGAAACCGCCAACTGGACAACAAGTTTTGGTATTGAAACAGTAATTATCGGTTTGCAATGCCTGCAGTGCAGAATGGGGGTAGGGGAGATATTTAAAATTACTATTACATAGACGTTTAGTCCGGTAGTCACACATGTATAGTTATTATTATGTACGTTAATTAAACGAAAACGGAAATTACAAATATTCCGGGAAAATATTATTTCATCATCATGAATTGCTAACAATAAATAATAGAACACAACTGAATGGTGCTACATATGGAATGTAACTTAATTTGTGTCGTAATATTTGTGAAACACGTGTGGAAAAACAATGGATCTGGTCAGATTTTATCATCGGATCTTTCGCGGTTACGATATCAGTGCTGGTAGAATCAATGGATGCCAGACGTCTAATACTTCATAAAAATTACTGAAAATTTAGAAAACTTGTTTAATGAACGACACTTAGCATAAAGAGCCAGTGAATTTCTTTATTGAAGGTTACCTCGATTTGTCTACTCCAGTGATTCATACACCATTCGACTTCACTGACTTAGCCGCTTAATACCGACAAAAGGGCTATTAGTGCAAGCATTTTAGTCATTTTTCCATGCTGAGAGTGTACATTCCTCATTTCTTTACCGAAATATATCTTCTGTTGCAAGTGTACGAATGTGTTGCTAGATAGTTCTGTAATGACATCTAACAGCAGGTCACGTAACTCGTTAGAATACATGTTTGTGTACATTATCATATTCAAATTTTCTTTATCATCGTAGTGTAGTGTATTAAAATCTTTTATATTATAAAACCTTGGCAAACAACAGTAGCTTTCGAAGGCCGCTATAGCAGATTCTAAATACCTTTTCCTAAAGTGAGGACAACGTGGTCACCCTGCAATCGGAAACAGCTAGGTGTGTCACTAGATTATGGTAGTGTGTGGCATATCTCGGCGTGCCTCAAATACAAAGACAATTTATATCTGCACATGTTCGATGCAGATGCAGGAATACAATCTGATGCTAAGTTCAGTAAACATCATCGATTAAATGTTATTAACCATCTCGTTACTGACATAAAATCTAGGAGAAACGTAATTCGTACCATGTAAGTGTTTGTCTTGCCAGAACCTTCATAGACTTGAGACAGTTTAACAGAAGTATTACAGAACAATTAACGTGAAATTGAATGTTGCGTTATTCGAAGCTTGGCGGTACATTAATACTGAGTGTGTGAAATTACAGATCTCCACATTAACTATGGCTACATGTTTTAGTTAATTTTCTACGATATATGCATCTCAGCTGCTACATTCCTTAATGCTAAAGTAGTTTTTCCATGATTCAAGATTGTTTCAAAGTTATTTGCTGCAATGTCTTCTAAACTATTTTTCGAGTAATCATTGATGAAAAGTTTTAATCTATTATGTATCACATCTGAGAATGTCGACAAAGATCCATTGAAACTAGTCGTGTGATGATAATAACGTAATAACAGAGACATATAGGCTCATTTTAGATGTTATTTTATTCTTATTAGGGAAGGTTGTGACTTGTCCTCAGTGTAGGTATTCTATCAGGAAACTACGTTGCAAACCATGAGGAAGTTACTTTTGTTCTAGAGATCTGTACACCAGTGTAACAGATAGACTACAAGATGAGCAGCGCTGGTTCAGAGACTGCCGCGCCACTGTACTTCTCGAGAGCCACTGTCAAAGCACTGGTGCCTCTGTACCGTGAAGACAGTATTGGGGACCCTAAGAAAAAAGAAACTACTCGAAAGAATAATCCAGTAATTTAAAAAGTGTCATGAAAAGTGTTGCAGTTCTGTATAGACGGGAAATAACGGTTCCTATCGTTACCAGGTATCTAAAGAAGTTCGCTAGGGTAGCAACAGGGGAAAACTACAGAATTTTGGGAAGATGTACTTCACCTGTAAAGGAGACCGCGTATAAAACGCTTGTACGACCACGTCTTGAGTATTGTTCAAGTGTTTGGGACCCGCAGCAGATCAGTTTAAAGGAAGACATAGAGGCGGTTCAGCAACGAGCAGCTAGGTTTGTTACCGGTAGGTTCGACCAATGCGCGAGTGTGACGGAAATGCTCCGGCAACTCAATTGGGGATCGCTGGAAGAAAGACGACGTTCTTTTCATGAATTTGTGTTAAGTAAATTTAGAGGGCCGGAATTTGAAGCTGAGTGTAGTACGATCTTGCTGCCGCCTACTTACATTAGATCACAAGACAAGATAAGAGAAATTAGGGCTCGTACGGAGACATATAGGCATTCTTTTTTTCCTCGTTCGATTTGGGAGTGAAATAGTAAAGAAAATACCTAGTAGTGGTACAGTGTACCCTACGCCACGCACCTTACCTCGAATTGCGGAATATGTATGTAGATGTAGATGTAGACATGGTCTTTGCGACTCGGTTGCACAGTGGTAGATCTACTACTAATCCAAAGGTCGCGGGTTCGATCCCAGTCAGGTCCTAGGATTTTTATTTTTCACTTTCTACTTCTTTCACCTCTGGCTGTATGGTTCATGTGAAAAATACAGAGGAGCACCGTGGTTCGGAACCCACGTTAAACTGTAGGTCCCCCTATAACTGGCTGGGTAAGTCAGTTCGTAGGTCGGAGGAAGGCAACGGCATACCACCTCCAAACAGGACCATGCCTAGTAAAGCACTGTGGTGTTCAAACCAATCTTCGGATTGATGACTGCTTTACCTTTTTATAAGATGATATAGCCTGTTACATTTGATAACAAACACAACCTGACAGGACGTTTTGCTGCAGGAGAAGACAAAAACAGAATATGGAAGAGAACGAGGGCCTGATCCCAGGCATGGACAGCACTAGTGTTACAGCCAGAACATCTTTAAATTGATCGCGCTTACCGCTGCACTTCTATAAAATCGCGGGCGAACTCGTAATTGTCGGGACGGCGAAGTAAGCAAGCACCGAGAGCAGTTGCAATGGCTGCAACTTCCGCACAAGAGTAGTTAGTCGACCGATACTTTTGAAGTCTAGAACTGACAACGAGGCGGCTTCTCTCGTCGGTTTTGTTACCTCGTACAACGAACCGCAGTATCCGTCCGCCAAGGAAATTGGGAAATTGTAGATAACTTTCCCAGAGCAACCGCTAATATTTTTTCCCGGCCAATGCGCTCGGGTTTCGCCCTTTTTAGGTTGTTGATATGCAGAGAAGGTTGACGGCCGAAGTAATGGCGGGCAAGCGGTGTCCCTCCGCCGCGAAGAAACCGTGTCCGATCGTTCAAAATAACGGCTGGAACGGCCCTTGCGAATTTATAATAGTAATTATGAGGGATGTTCAAATGAGTAGGATCAGAACGACATAGTGAGTATAATTGAAGTTCTTATTCAAAAGTAATCACCAGAGGTCTGAGAAAAAATCTCCCACTGCTGAACGATCCGGAGGCTTCGCTATTCTCAGAATTCTTGTGGCTGGAATGAGAGCCAGTCCTCTACTGCGTCCTTCAGCTCGTCCCTTTGAGGTTTTTCTTTGTGGGCCAAACAGATGGGAGTCACAGGGCGACACGTCCGGGCTGTAAGGGCAGATGCTCGAGCTGCCTCCACTTGAACCTGGCCACCACACTGTGTGTGAGCCTGGAGACGTGTGGGCGCGCGTTATCATGAGGCAGAAGCACTCCCTCCGTGAGCAGCCCAGGCCGTTTGCTGTTGATGGACTCACAGAACACGTAAGTCACTGTTCATGGTATTTTCGTGCTGGAGGAATTCGATGAGTGTCGCACCTCAAACGTAGAAAAAGGCGATGAGAATCACGTTGCCCGCTGAAGAAAGAGCCTTGCATATTTTTAGGGGGAGATGGTAACGCATGCTTCGCGGTCCTAGATGGCGCACTACCTTATCCCAAACCGGCAGATTCATATTTCAACCGGTTTGGTTGTATGACGCTTCCCATCTTTTCCTTTGAATACGCCTTGTAATCTGTGACTCGGAAAAACGCTACGCCCCCACGAGACGACGGTTCTCTGGTTAGGCAAGATCCTGGACCTTAAATTATGGGAAAAAATATATTTATGTGGTTTAAATCCCGATTTCTTTTATCGACTCATAGTTTTAATGGGACCAGGTCTTGTGACATCACTTGAGTTGTAATTTTGCGTACTGTTCGAATCCTTAATCAGAAAGTTAATAACTATTTAATTACTGCACGCCGTCTGTGTTATAATGACTGGACAAGGTAGCACAATTTCTGTTCGGCTCGCAAAAGTCTCAGATGGACAAGTACTCAGTTTTAGGCGTTGGAGAAATAGTTAATCATGACTGATAACTTCCAGATATCTGTGAATACTTGAAGGGTACCTTGATACATCACGATTATTTCTACGTCTCTAGAGCTAATGTCAAGTCTTACGGCGCTGCGAAGCACTGTATCAACGTCAGACACATTCTGACGAAAGGATGCACCGTGCCATGAATCGAGCAACACTGCCCTGACTCTATAAACATTCTGCTGGATCGATGCACAAAAATGTGTATGCTCCGGCCATGTAACTACAGTCTGGTTAATCAGAAGTGAGACAGATAGCAGTGCCGAACTGTAAGGGGAATGTGAGAAGTGTTGTTGCAGAGTGTCGGTGTTCCCGTGGCAGTGACCATCGCTCTTTATAGTGCTGTAGTTGTCTTTGGCGGCAAGATTATCTGCTACACTGGAAGCTTAGGTCGTCTCACAGATGGCTCGCATAATCTTCCTTGACGGTGTCATCACCTTCTAGACCTAGCGCCATCATTCCATAAAATGCTGTGAAGAAGATTTCAAGGGACACAATTATCTGAAAACTTTTTAGAAAATAAGCGTCACTCGGAAGAGTGGAAGTGTAAACACTCTGTGGAATGATGGTGGATTCACATCATAATGGAAACCGCAAATGGCAACTGCTAAAACTGTGTGAGCTTTAGTTTCTGTTCTCGCAGATATCACCACACCAATGTGGAAAGAGTATTTTCACTGATGCACGCAGTCGAATGATGAAGAAAATAGGCTGCTGCCAGGACCTCAGAAGCTATCGCATAGGGCCACTTTAACTACAAGCTAACTTGCGAGGAGTTTCATATATACGTAGACTTGCGAAAAAAGGTGAAAACCTCCGAAAGGTAGGGTAAGGTAGGCCGAATCGGGTCGGGAGATGAATTTTAGAAATTCCCGCCTAATTACCATGTACGAAGTAGTATGGGACGTGCTGCCACACAGCGGTGGCTGTGTATGAGTTGCAAAGTGATAGACGTTGTCAGGCGTGTTCGTTGTTGTCTAATAATTTATGGAAGATTGCGCTGTTTGTGGTAAGTTCTTAAAATTTTCTCCTTTGTAAAATACCTTTAGATTCAAATTCATATATCTCTGGTAATTCGTTCAGTAATTTAGTAACTATTCGTTTAGAAGTAAGTTATATAATGGAGAAAAGGTTATAGTGTTAACGGTGCGTAGATATGCTTGTGCAGGAATGGCAACGTAGGGAAAAAATAATTTGCTTTTCCGCTGAATCGGATCAATGCAATCCGGGTGAGAAGGGTCAATGCTTTTATTTCGATTCATTGCAGTTATTATTATATTGTTTCGTTTTTTGTTAATTTGTTTTCGGCTTTTTATTGCAGATGGGAATATGTGAAAGAAAAACCGTTACTTTGTGGAGCGAGGATGACATGCAAAATGTAATTAAAACTTACCGGAATGGTAGAAGTCACCGCCGTGCATCGGAATTGTTTGGGGTACCGCATTCCTCTCTACAATGGCGACTGCAAAGTGGAAAGGGTTATCCAGCAAAGGTAATAGGTGGTCAGAAAACAGAAAGCACTACTTCTTACATCCCCAAAAGTATAAATGCAACAAAAAATACGAGAAAAGAAAAGAAAAGAAAAATCTCATCCCAGCCCAAAAGTTTGCAGAAACGGCAGGTTAAGAACAGTCAAAACCTACAGCATGAATCATCAACGTCACGTTCATCGGAATCCTCCGAAGAAACTCATGACGTTGACATATCTTGTGAACTCTGCAACATTAAATACAGCGATCCAATATCGGCGAAACTCGGTGACTGGATTCAATGTCAAGGAAATGGCAGGGTAATATGAAAATTGTGTTGGTGCAGTAGGGAGGAAGAGATTTATTTGTGGAAAATGTGTTGCTATTTCAAAGTGATGCATTCATTTTCGTACTGACCCTATTCGCCGAATTGATGATCCGATTCCCCATACTTGAAGAAGGCGAATAGGATCATGCAGCTCAGTTTTCAGATTTATTATCTGAAACTATGAACAATATTTACGAAGTGTTACACTCGTACATTTGAATTTATAAAGAACAGAACATAGTTTTTGTGGATATACAATGAAAATTTGATCGTGTGTAAATTTGTCTTTATTGCGATTTTAAAAATTTTTGACCCAATTCAGCCGACTTTACCCTATGCATGGACCAGGTACTTGCGCTGAAATAACCTGGCCGTGTAATTCTGCTCTAAATAAAAAGTAAAATAAAACGATATATTTTTTAAAATTTTTGCTACACCCACCCATCTTAGTGTGCTCCAAAGGGATCCCAGTTGGATGTGGGAATCCATGATACAAGACGAAAAACACATGGAATAATGGAGTAGATGCGCGTGGGAGAATGATAACTATATCCAGCAGTTACACTTTCAGGTGGTGACGAATTAGCCCATGTGTACCAAGTAAACATACCGCTATGGTTGGGATGTTACACTGGGAACTATGCGTACAAGCACCGCTGGCTCCATTAACATGGCAGCCTATTACGATCTTCTCGTGGTCGCCCTTGTTGTGAAAATACAAGTGCTTTCGCTAATTGTCAAAAAATGTTTGTGTCTGAAACAGGTACTGTATTTTAAAACGTCTGTAATTCTCTCACGTGTTTCAATTATGTTAAAATTATATTGTAAACATCCACTTCTTCTACAGATGATCCGATGATGGTAACTGTATATTACCGAAACTAGTCATCCTGACTTTAAAATAGCGATCTTGATAACATTTGACACTACAGACAGAAAAGGCAAGGGAAGAGGCAGTTCCTTAGAATATAACTTCGAAATACCAGTCCAAGCGATAACAGGATAACTCAATCAATTAGGAATTTCTTTTAGCGAATAACTTTAATTAAGTCCAAAGCATATCAGCTTTCACATCGTTTATTCCCATAGCATAAGGCCCGGAATTATTCACAGTAAAGAAGTCCAAAAAGTATTGAAACTTCCCGACATGACGGTAAAAAGGCGGAAAATAGGTGTAATGTACCTATCCTTCAAAGAAAAAGCAACTAGGGCCCGTTTGAAAAAGTTTTGCCATGGACGAGCGAAGGGTAGCAAAGCCATTGATCAACACAGACGAGATAGGAAGACGGGCTTTAGGACGACCAGAGAAAACATGAATGTAGCAAGTGGATGAGAACAGAGGAACAGAGGAGCCACCTGGAACATATTGTTGAGTGAGGCAGAAAGGCACTGGTGCAGAGCGCTCGTAATCACACCTTGTGCAACTGAGGTGCAACACAAATAACTGTGATTCTTGCTTATAAGTGGTTCATTGTGACACATCCACAGCTATTGCAGTTTATTCCTTCTGTTTATTGAAACGTACTTACTTCGCACTTTAAGTTTATATAAGATACGGATCAATCTCGACATAGGATTTGTAGATATACTAAATTAAACTTTTGTCCGTCTCTCATGTGCAAAACAGGTAAGCAATATGAAAACCCCGAGTGAGCAAGAACCCGCGAGATACTGCGCTAATGTTGAAATGAACACCTTGAACAACTAGAGACATGGAAATGGAAATGAGCGAATGACTTTCTTGGCCGGGAGATCCCTTGTGGGATTGTTCGGACGCCTTCGTGTAAGTCTTTTAGTTGATGCCGCGTGGACGACTTATGTGCCAATGACAATGAGATGATGATGATTAGGACAACACACACCACCCAGTCCCCTGCCGGGAATCGAACCCGGGCCCCCTGCGTGGTGGTCAGTGACACTGGCACTGAGCTACAGAGGCAGACTAGAGACATGGAAGATCACAAGAACCACTTATATCCAGCTGTTTAGTAGACACTGGGTCCACCATGAGTCAGGATCACTTTTTACGTGCTTTATTGTTGTTGTTGTTGTTGTTCTTGTGGTCTTCAGTCCGCAAACTGGTTTGATGCAGCTCTCCACGCTACCCTACCCCGTGCAAGCCTCGTCATCTCCCTTTTGATTCTCCTTACTGTATTCATCCCTCGGTCTCCTTCGATTTTTACCCGACTTACTTACCTGTAATGCTAAATTTACGATCCATTCATCAGAATGTGTCCAATAGTATAGCAAAGCGGATTCGGAGTCACTGAAAATCGTCCATCTTTTATTTGTCATCGACGCCAGGTGTCCCCTCAAAAAATGTTCAAATGTTTGTAAAGCTTATGGGACTTAACTACGGGGTCATCAGTCCCTAAACTTACAAACTACTTATGAACTACTTACGAACTAGGACGGCACAAATATCCATGCCCGAGGGGGGATTCGAACCCCCGACCGTAGTGGCCGTGCAGACCGTGACTGAAGCGCCTCATTCTCCTCGGCCACCGCGGCCGGCAGGTGTCCCCTCCTCCTCGGCTAATTCCCCGATCACTGATCAAAGGATACCGCCATCTGCCCTTCCCGGAAGGACAGAACAAACAATATCACACTTAGCGATGATTGTCATAACCGCCTATGACGACCGCGCGCATTAGCGAGTTCCGCCCCCACCTCTCCACCCTCAGCAGACACCCAATTGCCCGACTTCCACCCCAAATTAATTTAATTTAATTTGCATATCAATTTACTATAACAACATATGTTTTTATCAGTAACAAGGGCAACTGCCTCCACAAGTAAGCATTTGCGTGAGCACAGCCCGCCCTCCCCACTACCACCATTACATCCACCCCGCCGACAGCCCTAAAGATTGCCGTCATTGCACAACCTGGTCCGGGACTCGAACCCGCTCCCCTAGATTATTGTTATTATTATTTACAAACGTGTTCGCCTCCACAAGTGGACACTTGTGCGAGTGCCGCCCCATCCCCGCCCCCCAGGCCATCCACCACCGCTCCCTAGAACATTACATATGAAATTTGCATATGCATTAAACAGTAACTTCAGGGCAGCTACCATCACTCATCCCTGCTCTCGTCCCCACCATCGTCGACAGGTACGATTCCGATCATTATTTTGGATAATAGTCGTTCTTACTATGTATTTATTTAGGAAGAATATTCCTCTCGGAAGTAATGTCTAACAACAATTGTTTATAAACAATTACCAAAGACGCCATGCACCTTGCGACATTTCATAACTTACATAGAAACCATTTATTTAATCAACTGTAAACGAGCGTAAAACCCTCCGCCCTCGCGCTAGTGTGGCTGCAACTAGACCGCCCAGTTCTCCATGGTTGGGTGCGTTTGACCTACGAGCCCGACAGGTGAAAGCGTCTACCTACAACCAGAAATAGCAAGGAATGCTTTTAAAGCCCATCCGTATGTTAGCATGGGTGAAATAAATGTATAGACGATGCTCACAACAGCCGACAAAGCCAAACCTGAGTTTCAAACACTCTAGATGTGTAACACAGCTACCTTAACAATTTCACTTGGAAATGGTATGAACCATCATTGTTTAAATAATTAACAAAACTCTAGTTCCACCTCCAGTACGATCACAATGTTCTCTTCTCTAGGCGAGCTACATAAAACAAACATACGCTAAATGTTTTAACAAAATACAATAATGTTTTAAGCATCCTCTCTAAAAAAAATCTGAATTAAATATCCAAATGATCAAAACCTTTTACGCAAGATCTCTGCAGACACACCACTTTTACGAGGATAGTGCACATTGTATTTATTTAAACACGCTATGTTGGAGCTGGACCTAGCCTGACAATAACAGTCAGTATATACATGTGGCGACTGTTCCGAAAGAACAGACGTCACTTCTGATCCTTCAGTTGTTATTATTTAATATTCACAGAATATATGACATCAACTGCGATTGGGCAAAGCTGAAAATGTGTACCCAGCCGGGATTCGAACCCGGGTCTCCTGCTTTCTAGGCAGTTGCGCTGACCCTGTGGGCAGGGCGAAGCTGGGAATTTGTATCTGACGGGAGGCGTGCTTAGGTAGTCCTTGCAGGTGCGGTGATCACTGTGTCCCAGTGGTGTAGGGGTCAGCGCAACTGCCTACAAATCAGGAGACCCGGGTTCGAATCTCGGCTGGGTACACATTTTCAGCTTTGCCCAATCGCAGTTGATGTCATATATTCTGTGAATATTAAATAACAGTCAGTGTTAGCCCCCTATCCCGAAAGCAAACATGATTTCACATATGAGCCCCATCTACCGACAACCCTCTTTCTCGCTCTTGTACAAATCATACAAGTAGCGCTTTGTGACTGTTCTTAAAATTATCAAGTTTCAAAATTTAATACTCTCTCTCGTACCCCGTTACAATACACATATTTCTTTACAAAACATACCAACAGTTCCTTAGATCGATGTATCACTGTCCCCTATCCAGTACTCCGATAGTGAAGATTTCGGTCTTCCTGTAATCCAACAGTTTTATGGGCTTATACACCTTCTGACCATACCGAGAATTCAGTAAGTTTAATTCTACCTCCTGCGTATACCTATCTAAGGTAGCTCTCCGACCTGTTACAATGCAAACGATTCTTTATAACAGTTCAAATGCAGATATCGAGCGCACCATTAGACGTTAAAACTCTATTATATTACGGAGAGTTACAATAACAAAAAATGCACGAAATAATTACCGATTTCCGACCGTCTACACTAACCTTTTTTCTCTCAAAAGCGCTGACCTAACAACACCATTATTGGAAATGGCACTCGTCAATACAGCAACCACGGAACCAAGGTAGTACTTTACCTACCCAATGCAACACTGATTTTCAGTCCTATAGAACAAGTTCGACCAGTCCTTTACCCTAAAAAATTCAAGCGCACCCGACCCCGGAGAACTGGGCGGTGTAGTTCTCGCCACAGTAGCATGAGGGCAGAGCGTTTAGCGCTCGTTTAGAGTTGATTCAATAAATTGTTACTACGTATGTTACGTAATATCGCAAGGTCCCTGGCGTCGTTGGTAATTGTTTATAAACAATTGTTGTTAAACATTTCTTCCAAATATTCAAATGTTTGTATAGCTTATGGGACTTAACTATGGGGTCATCAGTCCCTAAACTTAAAAACTATTTATGAACTAGCTAACACTAAGGATGGCACAAATATCCATGGCCATAGGGGTATTTGAACCCCCAACCATAGTGGCCGTACAGACCGTGACTGCCGCCCCACAGCCCCCTCGGCCAACGCGGCCGGCAAACATTAATTCCGAGAGAAATATTCTTCCTTAATAAATACATACTAAGTACGACTATTATGCAGAATAATCGGAAGTGTACCTGTAGGCGAAGGTGTGGAGTGGGCGAGGGTGGGGGCGAGTGTTGGTGGCTGCCCTTAAGTTACTGTTAAGTTGACATACAAATTACATATGTAATGCTCTAATCGTTAATGAATTGTTAAATCTAGGGGCGTGGGTTCGATTCCCGGATCAGGCAGCCCGGGTGCTGTCGATGCTGGTGCTTTTAGGGCTGCCGGTGTGTGGAAGGTAGGGGCGGTAGCGGGGAGGAGGCTCTGCTCACTTGTGGAGGCAATTGGTTGCCCTTGTTACTTATAAAAACATATGTTGTTACAATTAAATTTATATCCGAATTAAATTAAATTAATTTCCGGGCGGAGGTCGAGCAGTTGGGCGCCTACTGGAGGTGGAGGTGTGGAGACAGAATACACTCATGTCGGTGCAGTCGTCGGAGGCGTTTCTGACATTCATCGCTAAGGGTGATATTGTTTGTACTGTCCTTCCCGGAAGAGTGGGTGGTTGCGTCCTTTGATTAGCAGTCAGGCAAGTGGCCGAGGGTGGAGGGGTGGGGGTGGCGTAAGTTCGGCGTCAGCGTCGGCGTCGGTGTCGGCATACAGGTAGGTGTTTATAAGTGCTATTACATGCAGCCTGTCAAACATCCTCTTTCCTTCTGGGAAAGATGGTGGCGGCATCGTTTGATCAGAGGTCGGGCAATTGGCCAAGGAGGAGGGGGTACCTGGCATCGATGACAAACAAGTGACGGGTGATTTTCAGTGGCTCTGAATCAGCTTTGGTACACTACTGTGTCCCATCAATATATCTCTCTGATTGGTCAGGATATGCTAGAATTCTCTTGAGCACCTCCAAATGTTCTCAAAAATGTTTGTATTGTTTATGGGACTTAACTACGGGGTCATCAGTCCCTAAACTTACAAACTACTTACGAACTAGCTAACACTAAGGACGGCACAAATATCCATGCCCAAGGGGGGATTCGAACCCCCGACCGTAGTGGCCGTGCAGACCATGACTGACGCGCCTCACTGCGGCCGGCTTAAGCACCTCCTCATTAGTTAAATGTTCTACCCATCTAATCCTCAGCGTCCGTCTGTAGGACCACATTTCAAAAGCTTCTATCATCTTTTTGTTTCCTTATCGTTCATGTTTCAATCCTAGTGGTACACTTCATACAAATACTTTCACACAAAGACTTCCATTCTGCATTTATCTTCATCTTTTTTATCTTCTTCCACCATCAGAAGTAATTTTTCTATCCATATAACGAAACTCATCCATACGTTTATTGCCTCATTACCTAATATAATTCCTTCAACATCGCCTGATTTTCTGACACTGCATTACATTGCCCTTGTTGTTAATGTTCATTTTATACCCTACTTTGAAGACACTGTCCATTCTGTTCAGTTGCTCTTCCAGGTCCTTCGCTCTCTGTGACAGCATTACTCTGTCATCGGCAAACTGCAAAGCCTTTATTTCCTCTCTCTAAACTTTAATTCTCCCCTTGCCTTCCTTCACCGCTTTCTCATTGTACCGATTGAATAACATAAGAGAAAGGCTAAACAATCCTGTTTTACTCCCTTCCCAATCGACGCATCCCCTTCATTTCTTTCGACTTTAATAACTGCTGTCTGGTTTTTGTACAAGTTGAATATAACTATTCGCTCTCTAGATTTTCTACCTGGTACCTTAATAATTTGACAAATTGTATTCCAGGCGACATTGTCAAAAGCTTCCACCAAATCTACAAATCCTAAAAACATAGGTTTGCATTTCCTTAGTCTGTCTTCTAAGATCTTCCATCATATGATCTATGGTTGGTTAGCGATGCGGCGGTTGACGTGGACCCATTTTGGGCTAATAATTAACGTTGACTAAGAGTCCAGACGCAAAAGAGTAAAGTAAGTCTAAAGTAAGTCGTAATGTATAGCCTCCCGAGTTCCTATATTTCTCCTACAACCAAACTGATCTTCCCGAATGTTAGATTCCACCAGTTTTTCCTTTCGTCTGTAAATAATTCGTGTTATTATTTTACAGCCATTGAGATAATGTGTCGATCTACTCGGGGGATTGGCAGAGGAGATCTAGGTGGTGTGACCTGACCAATCTCGTCGTGTTGTACAACATTCCAGGAATCTTAAACACGGATCCATTGCACTGCCAAAAAACTTCGTCTCTCACGAGCAGAAATTTCGAGGATCGAGCATCACATTCTCTGATGCCAACAATGCGCCGACCTCGCTGAATTGACGGTATGGTCCGTGCACTCATCTGCAAGGCATCCTGCACATCTGCTCAAGTTAAACTCATCCATTACCTTCAGTTTGGAGATCTGATGGCACGTTTTACCAGTAAGTGGTGTTTCGCTGCAATATTGATGTTGGTGTTTTGCTACAGTATTGATGCTCGTGTTTCACTGCGATATTGATGTTGGAGTATTGCTGTGATGTCAATGCTGGTGTTTACTGCGATGTTGATCTTGGTATTTTGCTGTGATGTTGATGATGGTGTTTTGCTGCAGTGCTGATATTGTGCTGCGATTTCGATTGTTCATTTGGTAATTATTCTGCAGAACATACTACTGAACATGTCCTGAAATATGAACTTCTTGTCTCTGTTCTTTCACTGTGTTTTTTTTTTTTCTTTTCTCACCATTAGTGTACATTCTAGAAGGATGCACTACCTTGTTGATACACACTGCGTGCTGCAGTGTAAGCTATCACACCAGAATACACACTGGTGGCCACTGGTCAGGGTGAAGCCTGTCTGTTGGCGCTCAGATGTTGGGTGTTTCACTGCAATATTTATGTTGGACTTTCGCTGCGATGTCGATGTTGGTATTTATTGTAATGTCGATGTTAGTGTTTGAATGTGATGTCCATGTTAGCGTCTCACTGTAATGTCGATGTCGGTTTTATGCTGCGATGTTGATGTTGGTGTTTTTGTATGATGTCGATGTTCGTGGTTTGGAGTGATGTCGATGTTGAGCTACATTATCGATTGTTCAATTGGTAATTATTTATGCAGAACATACTACTGAACATGTCCTGTCAATATGAACATCCTGTCTCTGTTCTTTCAATGGTTCTTTTCTTTTTCTCACCACGAGTGTACATTGTAGGAGAACGCAGTACCTCGTTGATACAGTATGCGTGCTGCAGTGTAAGCACACCCTCGGCAGCGGCGGCCACTTGTCAGAGGGAGGAGTGGCCGCCCCCACTCAGCTGGAGTGCGGCCGGTGAGTTGTGTCTCTGGCTGCCCTGGCAGTGTTTACCGGCAGCGGCCGCTCCATTAGACGGCAAACACTCGGCCGCCGCCAGGCCGTCACTCCGAGCGAGCAGTCGCAACAAACACGCCCGCACACTTGCCATCAAAGAAACCTCTAAACTAGAGGTACTCTGAGGCAAAGCATATTATTTTAACCCTTAGCTCTGAAAGCGCATTCCTATCTTAATGATACAATCGATGGAGGTGGATTATAAATAGGGGGAGAGAGAAAACCTGTTCCGTAAAATTTTATTCTTTTTTTTTCCGTGTAAATGTAATATATAATTGATTTAAAACTATTTACCATGTGTACAAAAAAAAAGATTAAAATTAAATTAAATTAAAATAAAAAAAATAAAAAATAAAAATAAAAAATTTCCGCGCCAGAGAGTTTAATTAAGTTGCAAAAGATGATCTCTGCCATAGTAATTTGATCTGTGACTGTGGATTAAGCGTAATAATTAACGGTTAGTCAGTCTCTCGGGTACAGCAGAGAGAGGTACATGATTCTCTCGTTATTTGTAGCAATCACTTCGTGCAATTATGCAAAAAAGGTTACTAACACTGTGTCACATAGTGTAATAAAATTATTATAACCGTAAAGGTAAAAGGGGAATTAATATTACCGAATATTCAAAGGAATAAATAAAATAAACTGAGTGCAAAATAATGTCTACCGAGAATGATAATTTCATTCTCTTTTCAAATCAATAGTGCCCATTTTCGAACGTATACTTAAACAAAGCTTTACTATAATAGCAGTGTCTTTTTTATTAATGCGGATAGCGGTTTAAGGATTGAGATTGATCAATTTCTTAGTCATATTGTATTGCTAATTTATCGGAACCTGTAATTTTCGATTGTTCATTCCCTCTTCTGAACTACTCCTATACTGTACACCAATGGATCCAAAACTCCTTCACATCAGAGACCACTACGTTTTCCTTGTTGGAGGCAGTGACCACAAGGTTCGAGAGAAAGATAACTCTGTCGATGTAAACATAAACTTTTGACATATTCATTAAACTGCTAAGTAATATGTATTTCCACTACAATTGTAAGACAATCTTTTAGTAGATTAAATTCGATTTGTAGCAATTTCATTTTAAAGCTTTCAGCTTATTTGAAAGTTCTGCAATCCTAGAACTAATACTGTTGCTCAAAGCTACACGAATAACATCTGTTATTTTCAATCGATTCCTGGGTTTGTTTTTAGGCAGAAAATTATAGTTCAAATGTTTGTATAGTCTATGGGACTTAACTACGGGGTCATCAGTCCCTAAACTTACAAACTACTTATGAACTACTTACGAACTAGGACGGCACAAATATCCATACCCGAGGGGGGATTCGAACCCCCGACCGTAGTGGCCGTGCAGACCGTGACTGGAGCGCCTTAGTCTCCTCGGCCACCGCGGCCGGCAAAATTATAGTTCACCTAAGTATTCATGAAAATCGTAAGATGGGAGAAAGTCATTTCCAGAATGTTGTTGCATGATTTTGTTTTTCTATAACAAAACTGCCCGATAGGAGGGTTCAAATTCTTTGTTAAAATTTATATAATTTTACAAATCAATGAGACTTCAAAACTCTATAACACAATTGAGTATATTTCAAATGGTATCGATCTTACCCACTTCCATCATCACTAGTGAAATTATGTTATCGTAGTCACACAGTACTATTGACTGACTGCGTAAGAAGGAATTAAGCGCGTACTGCTAGTTGGCGATACGTTTGCGTCACATGGAAGCTAGGATCCGCTCCGGGAGGTGTGCAGAAAATTGCCTAGTAGTTCATTCTGAACTGGCCGAAAACTGTATCGACAGCTTGGCGATCAGCAAAGAAAAAACACGATCCCACGTCCGCAAAGGACCCATCAGCCCAGAAAATATACGATTAAGGTAACCGCTCAGGAGTAAGCGAGAAGTTGAGGTTCGATTCCCGGTAAGGCACAAATTTTCATATCACCTGTCATCAATAAATTGTGGAGCTGGTGTCAAATAATATTACCAATAGGTAGTACTTTTCATGTACAAAAATAAAATGACATTATGCAATAAAATTACAATTGCTGCTTTAAATACAAGTACATTTATTGCACTATATGATCTTTGTTTGCTTTAGCGCCATCTCCAGATGATGTCAGATGGCCGAGACATCCACATGAATCATTGTTATTACATCGCTGGTTATCTGTGAAGAAGCTGTCAAACATCATTTATAAAATGATGTATGTGGATGTCACGAGCGTCTGACATTACCTGAAGATGGCACTAAAGCAGAAATACGCCCTATAGTATAATAAATGTACTTGTATTTCAAGCAGCAATTTAAATTTTATTGCATAATGTCTTTAAATTACGTATACAGCGCTGCAGACCAAAAAGAAACAAAAGAATTGTTGGTTTTCTAATTTTGTAACATTTGTCGAGTTGTTTAGATACCGTTCGATTCGCGGCTGCCTCACTGACTGTATTCAGTGACAACACTCTCTACTCATACAGCCATACATACAGGGTGTTTCACTAAGTGTGTTTGTCTCTGTAACTTATAAAATAATAGGTGACGGGAAATTTTAATGCAGTAGGTCAACATAAGAAATGTTACACTTTCCTTGGAGCTATGAACATAGTTTATTTATCATTTTCCAAAGAGTTACAGCACAAGGATATAATTTTTTAAATGGAACAATAGTTTTTTCTATCGTGCATTGGATTCGTTGAAACCAACTGCGTCCAAATTAATTTAAACTACATTCCTATCACTCTTAGTTTGGGAGCTACAACCCTTCACACTTTCAGGGGAGATACCACAAACGCTGCGCATAATGCAATGCGCCTTCTAAATGTGGTGCGACCGAGTTGTAACGTCGCCGGTGTCACGGATCGAGAAGCTTCCTCGATGCGCTGTTAGACTGCTGACTGTCGCCGCACACGGCCGTATACCCGACAGTTGGAGCCACACAAACAACTGGGGCTCAATATACCACAGTTACTGACAACGGATGACGATGGCATACACGAACAACGAGTACGTTGACATGTTGCTGATGCTCGGCAAGTGCCGACACGATGCCACTGAAGCAGCCACTGCGTATGCCGTGAGATATCCTAGGCGAAGAGCCCCAGCAGCCATTACGTCTTACGTGCCCAACAACGACTTCGGGAACAGGCAGCTTGGTAATGCGCCGCAGTAACAGGCAAAGACCTGCAAGAAGTGAGGAGACGGAGGTGTTTGTTTTAGATGCACTACACCACGATCCTAATGTCAGCTTACGAGCCGTTGCTGCAGTCGCTGGTGTCAGTCTCACATCTGCGTGGCGTATAGCACACGCCCACAGGTTTCACCCGTACCGCCTGTCACTGACCCAGGAGCTACATGGGAAAGATTTCCGTGCAAGAGTGACATTCTGTGAGTGGGCCATGCGTAATTTCATGCTGGAGTCTTTACAAAGAGTTATGTTCTCTGATGAGTCCACGTTCACAAATTATAATGCAGTGAATCGCCATAACATGCACTAGTGGGTCGCAGACAATCCTCCTTGGGTACGACCTGTCGACCGGCAACGTAGGTGGTCTATTAACGTGTGGTGTGGAATCCTTGGGGGTGAAATCATCGGTCCACACTACTTCCCAAGTACACTGACAGGTGAGTTATATCGCGCTTTTATAGCCGACAGTTTAGGTGGTCTCCTTGAACATGTGTGTCTACACACGAGAGTCCATATGTGGATGCAGCACGATGGTCACCCAGCCCATTCTGCGCGTGCTATTGTGGAAGAACTAAACAACAGGTTTGCAGGAAGATAATATTTTCATTTATCCGTCTATGCAACTGATTTAATAAAATATGCTATTGCCATATGCATTTCGCCTTTATTTGGAAGACATCATCAGTGGCCAGTAATATATACATGATTATTTTTACAATAGTTTATATTTACATTTCTCAGTATTTTTAGGTTATGAACAGTTCTGATGCGTTATTTTGGTATATTATTGATATCTGGATGTTGTACTTACAATATTTCATGGATATAGCTTTACATCTGGTGCTCATTGGTTGCTCCCAGCTGTTCTGCTTCAATTCTGTGCATTTTGCTGTTTTTGTTGTTCCAGCACTTCACAGTTAGCACCACTAGGCACATGCCATTTTTGTTTCTGTTGTGTTTTTGTTTTTGCTGGTGTTGCCATCTGTTGACTATGTGTTTCTCCTATCTTTGCTTTGTGTCAGTGTGTGTGTGTGTGTGTGTGTGTGTGTGTGTGTATGTGTGTGTGTGTTATCTGTAACGCTGCTTTAGCTGAGCGGTCTAAAGCGAAATACGAAATAAACTATTTAGTTGCGGAATTTGTGGTTCACACAGTCCAGAGAGCATAAGAATAAATAATACATTACTCATAAGTCGTCAGCTATTGTGATAAATAAGTATACAGGATGGGAGGAATGTGTGAAAAGGATTTTAATACATTATCACTTACCCTGAAAAGAAAAGAAAAAAAAGTCTACACATTGGTGTACCGTGCTCATCAACGGGTTATTCGAGTTCATACGATCATAACCAGATCCCATGGTGCAACATGTATACGGGGATTGCAGATACACGTTTGCGAGGCGCCTAATCAGCAAGTTCGCGAACCGACGTCGTTAAGTGTTGTGGGGTGCAAACACTTGTCACAAAATACTTCACCAAACGAAATAATAACGGAAGAGGAAGCAAAGTAAGGATGCTCTAGTGCTACAATAGCAGAGACAGGGGAGAGCTTTGAGTCTACCCTTGGTATTACCTTTAGTCATAAGGAGACCACATGGATATCGGATTTTAGAATTTTTTGATACTTATGGTAAGTGAAGTTCAGTACTCAAATAGCAATCAGCCACAGCCATTCGACGTAAAATTGAAAAAATCGACTTTGAAGTACGCGTAAGTAGGAATAATTAAATGCCTCGCACCATCTGTCAGAGTAGCCCAGGGCTCAGGGCGGCGAGGCCCAGCGAGGCCGATCAGAGCGCTCATCGCCCTGCGTGATAAAAAGCCGGGCCAAGAACATGTCCAACAACATCGAACAAACAGGATCAGCGACCTCAAGGGGAGAACAACCATTAGACCGAGAAAAGAAAAAAGAAGGCAGTCACAGAGAGAGAGGGAGGGAGTGATAGCATTGTGGCCTTTTAAACTAGGGCCGGGGGCTGGAATCCAGCCGTGACAATTATTCATTTGTTTTGTTGAGTTCGAATATTTTAACATCTAACGGAAATTTTTACGAAAAATTCAAGTGTTTTTATATATTTATATTTGCTATATTCTATGAAAGGTTTTTATTAATGATGGTTTCAATGAAAAAATCACAAGTTACATTTTTACAGTATTTCACTATTAGTTGACAACTGTAGTCTTTGATTGTTCAGTTTCTGAAGAGCTGCGACACTGTTTTAGAAAACTAATCTCCACTGCTACTAATGGCTTTCCAAGCAAGAGTAATATATCATGAAACTTATTAAATGTCGAATAATACTTTTTTGAATGATACCGATGTTCTGTAGTTCCATATAAGAATAAACATCAAATATATGTTACTTATATGGCATTACACAATAAAACACGTCTACAGAATGTATGGTCGTGTTCCAGTTTGATTTATTCATTAACCGAAAGTGTTTCTGCACCATTAATGTTATCTAGCTGTGTGTTAATTGTTTTATTATTTTTATCAATTATCAATACCCCATGTTTATGTATATTTGCCCCATATTTATATATGTTTCTACCCGTGTGATTCAACTTGTATGTTCATGTGAATCTGGAAGGATCCTATTAATATTGACTGACTGCCGCGCAATGGCTTATAGTCGCTGCCTCGCGCTTTAGGCCTCATTTTGCTGTAGTTAAGAACGCATGGCTTCGTTTGTCGTCTGCGCTGGCGTTTGCTGGATGGCCAGAGACAAGCTTACTTGGCAAGGTTGCGAGGTGGCCGTGTTCTTAGTGTCGTACCAACCTAATCTTGGAAGAAAGAGGTGACGAGAGACCTCTCTGGGAGCGGATGTAGAGGAAATTCTCTTAGTCTCTGAACGCACTCTGCGTCGCTTTTAGCGCGCTCTAAATTCGGTGTATGGGGATGGAAGGTTTTTCCGTGGCCTAAGAGCTTCACTTTTCACTCTTCATTCTGGATCCGACGACTGTGGAAGTAAGTACTCCACCGAATCTAGCTGAGGGGAAGGCACGCTGTTAGGACTTTGCTTTCTTTGTGATCAGGCAGTCTTAGTTTTTCAGTCATGGTTCTTTTGAGTAATTCTTTCGCTATGTAAGATGAAGTGTTTCTTAATTTACATAAATCGAGTAAATTCAGTGTAAATTTATTATTTGCATTTTTATTCCATTGATGGTTGTGTGTCTTCAGCCTTTGTGTAAACCTAGTATGTTTGAATTTCCTTTGTGTTTTTAACTAACTTTTCACATTGCATCTGTACCTGCAAGTGTGCTAAATATTTCTAGCTTGAGGCCGTCTTCCCTGTCTTGTATGACTGATTACACCATGTGCTTTGTAACGGTCGCTACTTTGGCCTTCAGCCATGCTTTTGTTAATACTAGCTTTCTTCTATACAAAATCTCACGTGTGCTTTACTTGCTTAGTGGTCACATGTCACGTGCTACTTAACAATAGTGAGCTGCTGCCTCCCCACACATGAGTTCGTTTAGTGCACAGTCTACTTAAATTTGTGATAAAGACACCCACCATTTCGTCAAGATGCCGCCAACGCTTCGTTGTGCTGCTGCTCTCATGTGTTCCAGTATTGTTGAAATAAATGTTCAAACGTTTGTAGAGCTTATGGGAATTAACTATGGTGTGATCAGTCTGTAAATTTACAAACTACTTATGAACTAGCTAATACTAAGGCCGGCACAAATATCCATGTCTAAGGTGGGATTCGACCTGACCGTATTGGCCGTGCAGACCGTGACTGGTGTGCCGCAGATCGCTCAGCCACCGCAGCTGGGTTCCAGCATTGTAATGTACCGCCAAGCATTATGTGTGTGTCTGTAAATGAATGAATGTGCTTTCAGCTACCCACTGTGTGTTTGCAAATTTCCTCCCACATTACCTCCATATTCATAAAGGGCAGAAACAATTTTATTACAGGCAGTAATTACATGATTTAATTCACCTTTGTACAAGGTGTGCGCTTAGTTTGGTCTCCCCACATTTAGTCGCTGGTTCATTTTTCTGAATAGATTATGATTTTAAAGTATCAAACCTCTCCTTTATGATTTCATCCTCCTTGTCCCATGTTTAATTATCTATTCATTTATTTTTTAACATTGGTTTTGTGTTTGTTAAAACGTTGTCTGCTCTCTTTAGAAGTGAGCAGTCAGATAGATTTCCTTTGCGCATGTACTGTGGCCACTCATAATGTAGAGCAGCAGTGAGCGTTTTAACTTTCATTTGCGGATCTCAACTGCTCGAGATCTTGCTTATTTTAATAACAGGCTACTTTCAACAACAACGGTATTTTCTAATGACTTAGCATTGAGGTACTGGAGTTTGTCATTAAAAATACCATTGTTATGTTGCGCCATATAAGAACAAACACCAAATATATGTTACTTATAATGCACTACATTACAATGTTATGTGTAAATGACAAATTCAAATGTCTCAATGCTCACTATGTACTATATTGGTCATCAGATGATGGGCTAAGCCTGAAACGTGTTATGAATTTAAAATAAATAAACTAACAACGACAACAACTAAAAGAGTATTCCAGCAACCTATAAACAGTTTTAGAATCATTAAAATTTTTTTGATTATGACTGTTGCATACCTCTATCAAGACTTTCAGTCTAAAATAAGACTAATGATACGTTGGTTAGGACGTAAGGAAAGGACGAAGGAAGATATATATTAAAAAAAAAAGCAACGAATGCTTGACTGTATTCCCCCAGAAGGAAGCACAGAGTAAGGACAACGTGCTGGCTGGGCTGATCTTAAAAATACGGGGATCCGACGATGGAAGAAAGAAGTTGCGAATAGAAAAATACGGAGAAAAATTATTAATGTGCTCTGGGCCCACCCACGACTGATGTGCTGAAGATGAACAACAGGAATAAGTTTAGTATCTCCGGCAATATGATAGGATTTTTCCAGCTCTTGCCTTGCTATCTATTTGGTCTTTTGCAGCCTTAACATTACGAAAATTCGTGTTACTGAAAAAACCGTTCGTAGCTTTCCTGACACTGCACCATTAGGCCAGGTTCCAGATTTGAATCTGGGTGAAGCTAGGTATTTTAATACGGCTGTATAGTTTGTTACTCCGATGAATTTTTCTGCTGTGTGACGTCACGCTGTTTGTCTGCTGTTTTCCAGTTCTGGTGACCAGTGGACAAAGTAAATAACGGGTCTCCATGACGGGTCATACGCTGTAATCTGTTTTTTTATATTTATTGGAGGTGTACGATACTCATTTTTTTCTGTTTTAAGTGGTATGCCAGTGTATTTTTACAACACGATAATATCTGAAGTGTATTTGAGTGGCACGCAGATAAATTCATTCCGGGCCTACGTAGACAGTTATTCGTTTGCTGATCGGGAAAATTCGATACGGTGCGGCGCGCGGCGCGGACAATGCGAACATCGAAATTCACTCCAGAGACGGCGGAATAAATTAAATACGTTAAGTTTTAATTTCCGTCCGGCCGGTCGCCTCGTTTTGGGCGCTCTGCCGCATTTGATAAGCGGATCAGGTCGGCAGGCTTCCATAGCCGGTGACGCGTGCATTTTTTATTCAATCTTTTTTAGGGCTTTGCTCTGTGGGACCTGCCTCATTCAGCTGCATCAGATATCTGAGAGCAGAATTTAGTTTCGTATGTACCTTCCTACATTTACGGGCACTCGACTGTCCGGTGTGACTAGCATGGTGTGACCGTTTCATGATAAAGCACACGCTGAAAAGTAATTTTCAGCAGTGGTGTCAAGAGAAAAGATTGAATTGTAATTACGAGAAGGTCAGGCGACCATGGAAACGGCACGTTCTGGTGGCTATAGCTGGTTACTTCATCCCTCTTCTGTGAAGTCACGTAACAAGTATTTATTATGGGAAAATAATTAAAACAAAGACACCAGCAGCTGACAAGAAAGTGATCGTGACATTTATGGACTTTAAATAAGCATACGACTCCGTAGATAGACACATTAATAGAAGTGCTGAAAGCATTTGGAATAGATGATAAGACAACGAGGCTTATTAAACAAATACCAACAAACACCCGATCACAAATTAAATTTTTAGGAGAATCGTCAGAGCCCTTTGAAATCAAAACAGGTCTGAGACATGGACACAGTCTCTCTCCGATCTTGTTCAACTGTGTTTTAGAGAAAGTTATCAGGAAATGGCGAAAACAAATGAGTCAGTTCAGTTCGCAAATGGAATCATATTAGGCCGCAAACAGTCTGGGCTTGCATTTGAGTGCCTCGCATTTGCACATGATATAGTGGTTTTTTCAGAGAATCAGCAAATTGCAACTAAACAGATTGAAGTCCTCTAGGAAACATCAGTGAAGGCAGGATTTCAAATATCTTTTGAGAAGACACAATATAATGAACATAAATGCCTCTTATCTAATCTGGACAATAAGGACCAAGTTTGGCGGCATCAAAAGAGTTCCTAGGAGAGACTTTGACTCCAAAAACAATGAAAAGGCAGGAGTTGAAGAACGGGCAAGAAAAATGGAAATAGCATTCAGGGTCGTGTCAGAACACATCATTCTCATACCAAGCCAAATTTCGACACTACAGCTCAGTCGTCAAACCTGAATGTTTATATGCATCTGAGACAATAGCCAGGAAGATACTTTCAGACTTGGAAAAGAAAGAAAGGAAATTCCTAAGAAAAATTCTAGGGCCCAGAAAAATATTAAATTTATTTACGTTCCGCCTAAATTCAAATCAAGAACTATATCAACGACTTGAAAATATCACCACCACAATTAAGGAAAGAAGACTGTCTTTCTACATACATATTAAAAGAATTAAACCAGAGAGGCTCGCCAAAGGGATTCTTCTCTTCCGGGAGAACAGGAAGACAACAAGTGCACAGGGACCTAGAAAAATGAGGGATCACAGCAGAAGAAGTTGTGAACAGGCAGATCTTTAGGAAAAGGTTTGTGGAGGTGAAGGATTTCTTCAAGGAGGAAACGAGAAAGAACATTCTCTGCAGAAAAACGTGAGTCAACGGATGAAGGAGTACTGGCGAAAGAGGAAGGAAGAGAACTTCAGAAAGCGAGGTAAGTTGTGAACACGTAACCCATAGGTGGTTCTAACGAAAATAAATAATAATAATACGGCAAAATACAAGGCATCACCACACAGTAAGTTCCGTTTGGTTATATAAAACAAACGTTTACAGGCATAGAAGAAATATTTATTGTTCAATAATCTGCAACTGTTAATCTACTTTTCTATATACCTGTCGAAATTTTGTAGGCACTTGCCATAGCGTAGCACTAGTTCTTTATAGAAGGTTGCCGAATGTTTATTCAACAATGTGTTTCTTTCAGGTCGACATCACCGTTGAAGTGTTTTTTAGGTGTAAGGAGAGATGAAAGTCGCTAGGAGCGAGGGCCGGGTTGTACAAAGGATGATCAAACACGTCAAATTCCCGTAAGAGTTGTTTGGTCACATTCGCGGTGTACGGTCGGGCATCACCGCAGAAAAAGCTTCAGCTTTTGACAGTCATCCTCGGAGCTTGTTCTGTATTGCGCGTTGCATTTTCTTAACTGTCCCATAGTAATCATATGCATCGATTGTTTGGTCTCGCGGTAAGCAATCAATCAGCAAAATTCCTTTTCTGTTCCAAAACAACGGTGTAAATGACTTTTAGAGGTGTCAAGATCTGCTTAGGCCTAACCTTTGTTGGGGATGAAGTGTGCCTCAATTCCTTTGATTGCCGTTTTATTTCAAGGGTGTCGTACGATACCAAAGATTTATCCCCTGTGACTATTCAAAAAATTAAAAAAAAAAAACAATTGCCTTCTTCATTACAGTGTGTAAAAAAACTGAAGTACACTGCCCATCAGTTTTTTGTTTGTTTGTGTTGCTCAGTAATAATTGTGGGTACCCAAAGTGAGCATAGTTTTCGAAATTTCAGTTTTTCAGTAGCAATTTCACGAATTAGTGATCGTGAGATTGCGGGGCTTCTACAGCAAGGACACTAAGTGTAAAGTTACTGCTGAGCTTAATCTTCTCTTCAACTGTGTGAACCAGTTTATCAGTAGCCACAGACAGGCTTCGTTCTTCATCGTGCACTTGATCAAGTCCTTTATTGAACAGTATAACCCATATTCTATCAACTGAATCACTCATAGCACTTTGTTCCTAAAGCTCGCAGAATTGCCGATGAATTACCTTTGGTTTAACTTTCTTTGCATTGTGCAAACGAATGACAGATTGGATTTCTCACGCGGCGGCATTTACAATTACGACTGACATAATAAAGAAGCAGTACAACGCAGACGTCGGCAGCAGCGATATGAAAATGGCGTACATGTCTTCTCCTTGTGTCAGAGTAACTTCGGCTCATGCTCGGGACTGCTATCGTAGCGTTGCCGCGGACTGAAACAGAAACGGAACTTACTTTGTGGACAACCCTCATAATATACATTGAAATGACTTGTATACTGCAGGATATAACTCACCAATTATTTGAGCCAGCACGGAAGAAAGGAGAGCATTAACATTAAAAAAGATGAAAGTAAACTACTGGCCATTAATATTGCTACACCAAGAAGAAACACAGATGATAAACGGCTATTCATTGGACTAATATATTGTACTAAAACTGACCTGTGATTACATTTTCAAAAATTTGGGTGTATAGGTCTGAGAAATCATATACCACAGTTCATCAAGAGTAGTGACTGGCGTGTTGTGACAAGCTAGTTGCTCGACCACCATTGACCAGACGTTTTCAGTTGGTGAGGGATCTGGAGAATGTGCTGGCCAGGGCAGCAGTCGAACAATTTCCGTATCCAGAAAGGCCCGTACAGGACCTGCAACATCCGATCGTGCATTATCCTGCTGAAATTTTGTGTTTCGTACGGTTCGAATGAAGGGTAGAGTGATCGAGACGTGAACCAGTGGCTCCCCATACTATCACGCCGGGTGATACGCCAGTATGGCGATGACGAATACACGCTTCCAATGTGCGTTCACTGCGATGTCGCCAAACACGGATGTGACCATCATGAAGCTGTAAACAGAACCTGGATTGATCCGAAAAAAATGATGTTTTGCCATCGTTGCGTACACCATCACAGGCACTCCTGTCTGTGATGCAGCGTGAAAGGTAACCGCAGCCATGGTCTCCGAGCTGATAGTCCATGCTGCTGCAAACGTCTTCGAACTGTTCGTGCAGATGGTTGTTGTCTTGCAAACGTCCCCATCTGTTGACTCAGGGATCCGTGGCTGCACATTCCGTTACAGTCATGCGAATAAGATGCTTGTCATCTCGACCGCTAGTAATACGAGGCCGTTGGGATCCAGCTCGTCGTTCCGTATTGCCCTCCTGAACGCACCGATTCCATATTCTGCTAACAGTCATTGGATCGCGACCAACGCTAGCAGCAATGTCGCAATACGATAAACCGCAATCGCGGTAGGCTACAATCCAACCTTTATCGAAGTCCGAAACGTGATGGTACGTATTTCTCCTCCTTACGCGAGACACCAAAACAACGCTTCACAAAGCAATGTCGGTCAACTACTGTTTGAGTATGAGAAATCGGTTGCAAACTTTTCTCATGTCAGCACGTTGTAGGTGTCGCTCTGAAAAGCTAATCATTTGCATATCACAGCATCTTCTTCCTGACGGTTAAATTTCGCGTATGTAGCACGTCATCTTCGTGGTGTAGCATTTTAATGCCACGAGTGTATATGGCAAAGTGAAGACCAAGACTTCGTACGTCAGTTGTGCTCGGTGCTCCCGTATCAGTGTTAACATGTTCGACGTGGTGCGAAATTGCGGTATATTGCAAGGTGTTCCTATTATTTTGTGCAACCCTTTTACCAGCGGGATTATGAAACGTGTGAAACACCTCGAAAGAACATGCCTGTTTCCAAGAGCACCGGAATGAACTTAGTTTATTCTGATGAGCACCGGACTTCTCGGATTTCAAGCCATTCGATAATTACAGAGAGGAAAAAAATGAAAGGGAATTAAATGTCTGTGTACCACCAATAAAAATGAACCAGAAGGGACTTAATAAAGCTTCCCTCTTGAAACTTTCAGTACTGCCAACATAATTTTAAATCTATATAATGACATCCATTCTGAAAGATCTCCAACGTATGTTTTCGATTATTAACTGCAGTTCAGCATCTCAGAGATTTTAACGGTGACATATTGTAATACATATTTTATCGTAGGGACTATAACCACACTCTTTAATACTGAAAGTGAAGGGCGTATACATTGTGGCCTATCTAAACCGATACCTAGTGGCCTGTATGAGTCTTTTTCAGGATCAATCGGAACACACCGTTCTTAGCGACGAGAATTGTAATTCATACTAACAAATGCGAAAGAAGCTCTGTCTCTTACGCTTTCGCGACGAAACCGCTTTACAGATTTTGATGAAATCTGGTATGGCGATAGGTTAAACGCGGAGGAAGAACATAGGCTACCTTAGAAATTATATAAGATACTTTTTGGTTTTAAGTACATAACTCGAAGTATGGAACAGGTGATCATCAACGTTTGTTTTTAGCTTTTGAGACGCTTGAAAAATCCTTCGAAAAGCTATTTATTCTTTGAAATTTGAAATTTATGACATTAATTGAAAGACTTTTAATGGTTGACATGCTGTACTAAATACGATTAAACACAATAAATACAAATCTTACACAAGATGTCAAAGTCTTCAAACCGCCGAAAGGATTTTGTAGCAGTTTGATCCAATAATTTACAAATATTTGGACATTTGATAGAGGAGGAAAGTATTTACCGTCATTGTACACACAGTTTATATTTAAACGGAATATTATTTATTATGATGATCCTGCCCATAACTTACATACAAGGTTCCGAAATTATTGTACATCCGATGGTCTTTGACAAGTATGTAAGGACATCAATGCAATCGAAGCCGCGGTTAAATGCCAACATTACATATAAAAATAATCTTAATACAACAGAAACAACTATCTTTAAACTTTTTGTTTTTATAATATGGATTGTCGTACTATTTTAAATAGTTTTAATTTCTTACCAAAGACAAAAGCGGCTGGTGTTAGATAAAGTAATTTATGTTTAAAGATTTGAATATTTATATATTTTCATGTTAATTTTAACTACTCTACGACGGTTTGTAAACCAGGCATAATTGAACATTTTTGTTTCAGTTTAGCCTACTCTTTTCTGAAGTACAAACACGTATTAATAGTGATGCCCATGTACACAATAGACGGCACCATACAGGCAAACGACATGTTCTATGACCTGGCTACTTTCTTCTTTAAAGTATGAACTGTGACACGTGTGCATAGACATATGCAGGACCTGCAATGAAATGCTTAGTACGTATACGATTGTAATTACGTTTTTAGTGTAAAATCGTGTGTTCTTTCTTGATTGAAGTTGTTTTTATTGTATTCTGCCTCTAACCTGCGGCTTCTCACGCGTTGATGTGGTTGCATACGTCTCAAAGACCACTTAAAGAAATATAATTTCTTCAGTTTTGTCTTACGTTATGACTAGAATGAATAGCATAAAACAAAAGTTTTAATTTTCCGGTTTAAATATAACCTTAGCTTAGGATGACGGTAAATACTGATGGAAATAAATATATTATTAAACACGAAAAAAAAAAAACTGTGTTATAACGTGACTAAACCGCTGACTGAATAAGATATACGTAAAAATTATAAAGGATTAAAATGTAATCGCAATCGGTTCGGCGGTTTGAGGACGTTGTGGTCTTGTGTAAGCATTGTATTCACTATGTTTAATTGTATTTCGTACAACGTAACAACCGTTGAAAGTATTTTCATAAACGGTGATAAATTTGAATAGGTCTCTCAAGGAGTCTTCAAGCGTCTCTGAAGCTGTAACAGTAATGTTGATATATTCCATATATCGAGTTATATACTGACTCCCAACAAATATCTTCAATTACACGCTTTCTAAAGTAGCCCATGTTCTTCTTCAGCGTTCATACCCCGTTTCATCAAAATCGGTAGAGCGATTTAAACGTCAAAAAAATTCAAATGTTTGTATAGTCTATGGGACTTAACTATGGGGTCATCAGTCCCTAAACTTACAAACTACTTATGAACTACTTACGAACTAGGACGGCACCTATATGCATGCCCGAGGGGGGATTCGAACCCCCGACCGTAGTGGCCGTGAAGACAGTGACTGGAGCGCCTTAGTCCCCTCGGCCACCGCGGCCGGCTAAACGTCAAAGCGTAAGAGACAGAGCTTCGTATGCCTTTTACATACCAGTATCCGTTTGATTATTGATAATGACAAGTTACTAGCCGAAATCTAGCTTTCAATAAATGTAGTTTGACGGTCGCGGGGGAGTGACTGAGCGATCTAAGGCGCCTTGCTGCGGAACGCGCGGTTGCTCGCAGTCGGAAGTTCGAGTTCTCCCTCGGGCATGTGTGTGTGCGTGTATGTGTGTGTTTTGTCCTTAGTGTAAGTTAGATCAAGCAGTTTGTATTTCTAGGGACTGATGAGCATACCATTTGGGTTCGATATGTTTATCAAATTTTAAATATAATAGATTGAAAATCTCAACGCTGGCTGACTGCTACTTGCTGCAGACATCCCAGTTTTCAAATTCATGCAGCCGCGGGATGCACCTGCTTTCAACATGGAAGGTAATATGATTCGAGAATTAGCCCGCGCTGTCAGTCCTAAAGGGAAAAATTGTGCCGAGTTGTGGACGGCACCCTAGTGGGCACGGGTCTACATCCGCGCCAGTGTCACCAGGACGCGACCGAGGCTGTCCCTGAACGCCTGACTGCGGTCCACACTGAATATCACGAATATTCAGACTTCTGAGAAGCGGTCGCGATGTTTGATCTGGACACTGGAGAATCTCAGAGGAACTCCAGCGAATCTTGCAGCTCCGTTGAATTTTACGTATATCAGCTGTAACTCTCCTGGACTTTCCTTTGTAAACGAACGTTTATAATAATAATAACTACTACTATGATTTTGTCCTCCACGACCTAACCGAGGAGCAAGACTCCATGGTCATGGTACAAGTCACTATATGAAGTGCAACATAAGAAAGTATGCACATGACAATCTTTAGCCTAAGTAAAAATAATCAATAACGAATAAAATGAATTAGATTATTTTTATTTTTCCAGGAGTTCCTCAACAGAATAAAAGCAGTGAACCATGAGGTAACTCTTCAATTTAGATTTGAAAGAGCGTAGGTAAGTACTAAGATTATTGAGGTCTTGTGGAAACTTATTGAAAATGGATGCTGCAGAATACTGCACACCTTTACTGCACAAGAGTCAAGAAGATGTGACTCAAATGTAGATTCGATTTCTGTCTAGTGTTCACCGAATGAAATCTACTAACGCGTGGGAATAAGCTGATATCGTTAATAACAAACGATATTAAAGAAAATACGTATATTGACGCCAGTGTCAGAATTTCCAGACTACGGAAAAGAGGTCGACACGACGTTCGCCACACATTGCTCGAACCGCCCGTTTCTGAACCAAAAATATCATTTTTGTATCAGTCGATTTACCCCAAAAAGTAACGCCTTACGTCATAATTGAATAAAGGTAAACATAGTAGGTTACTTTTCTGTTAGAAAATCACTTGTTTCAGATACTATTGTAATGGTAAATAAAGCAGAATTTAGTTTTTGAACAAGCTCATGAACATGGACTTTCCACGACAACTTACTATCTGAACACCTAAAAATTTGAACTTTTCAGTCTCACTTATCATATGTAATTATGTGTAATCAAAATGTCAGCTTTTGTTAAATTATGTGTTAGAAATTGTAAATCTGAGTTTTACTGTGATTTAACATCAATTTATTTTCTACAAGCCATGAACTTATCTCTTAAACTGCATCACTTGATACTGTGTCAATATTACAAACAATACCCTTCACTACCAAGCTAGAATAATCAGTAAACAAAAATATTTTACAATCACCTGTTATACTCGAAGGCACATCACTTACCGGTTATAAAAAAGTCAGAATAAATTTGAAAACTTAATAAATCACGGAATAATGTAGATAGAGAGGTAAAAACTGACACACATGCTTGGAATGACATGGGGTTTTGTTAGAACAAAAAAAAATTCAAAAATTGACCGACAGATGGCGCTGGACAGCAAAACGTGTGACTGCGTATGAAAATCGTGTATAAAAGAAGCTGTAATGAGAGAGAGAATCAGATGCACCAGCAGTCGCAGCATGTTGACGTTACGAGAAAAGACGCTTTTAGAGAAGCTGTATTATCAGAGTGGGGAATGTGATAGTTGAGCGTTACGATCCTATAGCCATAGGAAGGAGATTCGAACCGGTAAAGGACCGTTGACAAATGCAGCTGTGGCGAGAATGATTTCGAAGTTCGAAGCCACGGGTTGTTTAGACAATAGACCCCGTAGTGGCCGACCGAGCACAAGGCAGAGACAGTTCAGGAAGAAATGGAGGCTGTAGCGGGTTCGTCTATGCACGGGGAAGTCAGCGCTCGTGCAGTCGCACGTCGCACCGGCATTCCATACACTACTGTTTGGTTGGCACTTAGACGTACCCTCCGATGCTATCCTTACAAAATCCATCGGCATCATGCACTGTTACCAGGCGATTTAGTGAAGCGAGGGGCATTTGTGGTGTGGGCGTTTCAAAAGATGGCCCAAGACGACGATTGGTTGAGTAATGTGTTGTGGATTGACGAAGCTCATTTCATGCTCCGACGGTCTGTCAACGCCCACAACTGCAGAATTTGGGCTTCCGAAAATCCTAGAACTGTCGTGGAAACTCCATTGCACGCGAGAAAGTCATGGTATGGAATGGATTTACCACATCTACCATTATCGGGCCTTTTTTCTTCGGGGAACTGAGTGATTCTGGTTTTGTAACTGCTACCGTGACGGGTGAGAGGTACGCCGATATGTTACAGAATCGCATCATCCCCAGCCCGGCTGATAAACACCTGCTGGAACGTATGATCCTTATGCAGGATGGTGCTTCACCCCATATTACTAGACGCCTGAAAGATATCTTGCGCGCGTCATTTGGTGATGATCGAGTGCTCAGTCGCCACATTCGTCATGCTCACGCTTGGCCTCCCAGGTCCCCAGACCCCAGTGCGTGCGATTATTTGCTTTGGGGTTACCTGAAGTCGCAAGTGTATCGTGATCGACCGATATCGCTAGGGATGCTGAAAGACAACATCCGACGCCAATGCCTCCCCATATCTCCGCATATGCTCTACAGTGCTGTTCACATTATTCCTCGACTACAGCTATTGTTGAGGGATGATGGTGAACATATTGAGCATTTCCTGTAAAGAACATCATCTTTGCTTTGTCTTAATTTTTTATGCTAATTATAGCTTTTCCGATGAGATGAAACGCCATCTCTCGGACATTTTTTGAACTTTTGTTACTTTTTTTTGTACTAATAAAACCCCATGTCAGTCCAAGCATGTGTGTAAATTTTTATCTATCTACATTATTCCGTGATTTATTAACTTTTCAAATTTATACTGACTTTTTGATCACCCGGTGTAAGAAACATCAGCGGTCCCAAAACAGACCCTTGTGGTACCTCAAACTCGACTGTGCCCCAGTGTGCCTGTCTTCCGCCCCTCCTGGGCCAGCAGGCTCCACGTGCAGCCAGACGCCCGCGCCTTCTGGAGGGCGGCGAGGCGGCGCAGTTGCCACGTGGCTCACGCGCCACCCGTAACTCGCCAGGACAGCAACAGCACGCGGTGCGGCCGAAATACTGCTCTGCCCGTCTGAAAGCCAAACCATTATATAGCGACGTGAGCACCAAAACTGAAGTGCCGGTTTTTAATATTTATTGTACAAGGAGGGCAACGAAACTTGCGCAAGTGTTGTATCCGTTATGGATTCTACACCTGCGAATGTTATGAGAATAGAATTGGAGGAGAAACACTAGAACAGTCCGATTTGATGATAAATTACCAGGCAGTTCGATGCCGGTAATGGAATGCAAATAAACTGTACCGTTAAAGTTCTTTTACTTTTATTATTTTTTTAGTTTTTGTTGGTCGTAAGATCCGTTAGGACTGATTAAGAAAGGGTAGGTTCATCTGCATATCATCTTTCCTTGCACAAGAATATGCTTTATTAGTGTGAGGAAGTTGACGTAATTTGAGAAATTTTAGTAATGATATTCATCAACAATTATCGGAGATTTTTGTAAATACACTATTTTTGATCTCTTATTTACAAGTATCATAAATTTTATGTCAGTCCAATTCTATAAATGGTAAATTCAAATAAGATAGGTAATTACAACAGCAAGTATCTACAGAAAGTACAAACTTTTCCAGAGTAAGAAAAACAGTAAGTAAAACAGGCGCAAGCTTGAACTACCAGTGATAAAGCGAACAACTAAAATCTCAGCTTGAAACCTGACGCAACGAACGGTGTCTCCCTAGCGCGACAACAGCTTAACTGAAGAGAAGCACGCAGTCCAACGCGGCACCTAGCCCACGCGCTTCGACGGAGACGCCGAGCGTTGCGTTCGGCTCCCCAGAGCTGAGTGGCTCCAGATCATGCAACGGCACAACAACAACGTCATTAAGCCAAGTCAAGTACTGAGAATAGTTGAATAAAATAATAAACTGAACATTAACCAGGACAGGTAATCTTAAACGAGCATTACTAGTAAAATTTTAATGACGCAAGAATGCCCTTTAGCCCCAATTTTCATGAATAAATCACCTAATGTTCATCTTAAGCTGAGGGCTAAGAGATTAATCACTGTAGACTCACTAGCACCCTTCGGTTTGGGAAACAAGATACCAAATACACTTACAATGAAGGAGGAAAGGTGCCCATCAAATAGCTAAAACCAAGGTATTGATACAGACCAACCGACAGTTACCAACAGTTCCGAGTTCACTCGGAAACCACCACTGCCAGCGACTTAATGAAATAGATCAGAGATTGCCTCTGGTACACAATAGTACGTTAACAAACATGTTCATAACACATTCCTCTCCGCACAAATGGTTAGACGCAAACAGAGGAGCCGCAGCGGATCGGCCGAGGGCATTGAGGTGCTATGCTACAATGCGCGAGGCCTTTCCCCGTCATGGATGTTTGTGCCGCCTTTAGTATAAGCTAGTTCGTAAGTAGTTTGTAAGGTTAGGGACTAATGACACCGCAGGTAAGTCCCAGAAGCTGTTCAAACATTTCAACATTTTTTGCAAACAGAGCACGCAGCAGACTGTGCTTAACCATTCTCACTCAGTGAACACTCGCGTGCTTTAGCAATCACAACTAACGGGCACGCATATACAATTAAGACTGCTGCTCCGCATTGTTCTCCTTGATAAGACTCCTAAGCCGGTTACCTCCGACACCATGAGCTCGAGTACCCAGGAAAACAAAGTGAATCTGTCAACACGCACGATATAACTGTGAAGCAAGCCCCATGTGCGTTTACCGTCGCTCCCTGACAGCCACAATCAGTTCTCTGTACCGATTCTCAATCTGCACCACTCCCCAGCAAGCGGCAGGATGTCATTGACCAAAGACCTCACAAAATCAAACCTAAAACTACTCCAGGCAAACCAAGATATCGAACCGAAGGTTCAACAACCTCCATAAATAGACTTATGTGAATACTCCTGTAACTTTAACGTAGATGAACAACGAACTACAGTTACTTTACTGCCGTTCGAAATAATCTCCTCGCATAATAATACAGCGCTGAGTCCTGCGATACATGCGCTTCCTTTGGGAAGATGTACAAAAGCCTAGTTAAGTTTCATTGGATGTGAAGGATATCGTTAGCTATTTTTCCTTTCAAAGCGAGGCTAGGTCGAAGGAACAGGAAGACGTCTGGAGGATTGAGATCCGGAGAATATGGTGGATGTTTAAATTGCGTCAGACCATTATTGGCAGGAACTCCTTCACGATATTTGGTGTGATCGAGTGTTGCCGTGAACAAAAAGCAGGATACCTCGTTGTGCATACTTGGGTCGTACCCTATGTAGACGTTGAATGAAACAGGTAAAAAATTCAGCGTACCTTACAGCGGTCAACATCGTTCCATCAGGTAGAAATTCCTTGTCGATAATGCCTCGACTATCGAAACAGTTTCGATGCGTGTTTTCTCGGGTCTGCCTTTGCGACTAGGTGATGACGGAGATCTTCATTCCATGCTTTCACGGTCGTACCGGAGACAAGTTTCAACTTCAGTGAATACGATTGAAGAAATTGGAGTTCGTATCCACCGTTTCTACAATATCCTGTATCGTGTTGAGGCCCAAGACGACTGCTGGTTCACGATTTGTCGTACGGCTCATGGTTAATCTGCAGTTCATCTGCTGTAATTCGCGTAGCTGATCGACGATCGTTCGTCATTAATGTCCTCGCTTTCTCAATGTTTTCCTGACTGACGGCGGTCGTCGGTCGTCCACTACGGGGATTGTCAGAAACACTTTGCCGGCCTCCTTCAAACCGGGGACCTCTCGTACACACACTTCATAGACAGTGCTTGATCTCCATATTAGTGTTCCAGCTTCGCATGCGTTCCTTTAGGTGGTCATCTGATGATGGTGCAGTTCCTGTATCTTCCGTGCTTGCTGTATGAGATGTGTGGTTAAATCCGCCTTATGCAATACACCTTGTTTTGGTTTGACACCCAAACGTGTTTCGGCACTTATTGTGCCATTTTCTGTGGTGTTTTGCCTTTGATGTTCTAGGACAACATGTTACAGATTTTGGTTATGCAGTAATTTGGACGAGTTATTTGATTCGACAATTTTGTTAGATATATTAGACCTAATTTATTTACGATACTTATATCATACTCATCTGCAACTGCTGTAGTTGAGGAATGTCATCTGCAAAGTACAAGACGCTTATATTTACGACAACTAATTGATTTATTGCACATTCGCCTGGATGGCTTAGTTACATTCGAGCTGTGGTATTGCTACTTGCTTGTCTGTGCCTTGCTTGTCTGTGTTCGTATGTTTTATGATGTTTAGTGCGCTTCTTGTTGTGAACTGACACTGTTTATATCGCCGTTTATCTTGTTGTAGTGGCTGTGTCCTGTTCATTTGCTTGTGTGATGTGTCTGTGATGTAGTGCGAGATTTTTAATTAGTTTTGGTGCTAGCATCGTTCTGTATGTGTGTATTTGTTGTGTGTGTGTGTGTGTGTGTGTGTGTGTGTGTGTGTGTGTGTGTGTGTTGTGTGTGGGTGTGTGAAACAGAGAGAGAGAGAGCGAGCCACGGCGGAATAGCCATGCGCACTGAGGCTCCGTGCTACGGTGCGCGCGGCCGTTCGCCATCGGAGGTGCGAGTCCTCCAGTGTGTGTGTGTGTTTTCTGTCCTTAGACTAGTTTAAATAAGATTAAGTAGTTCGTCAACCTAGGGACTAATAACCAAGCAGTTAAGTCCCACAGGCTACAAATTTACAAACATTTGAACATTTAGGGAGGGAGAGAAAATATTGTGTTTTGGGGGGGGGGGGGGTCGGATGTCATGCGTAACATGGTTGTGGGATTTATTTACATACCTCTTTTATGGTCTTAAAGAGGGTTTTACTTATCCTGGGCTATTGCTTTCTAGATGTCATAGTTTTCCCTTTTTGTTAGTTTTTGGAATAAGCTGTAGCCGGTTTTGAGAATTTGCGGGTCACTTTCTGTGTTTTTTGGGTTACGATTCTATTTTCTTAATGTTCAGCAAGTGTTAAGTGACAACTGGTACTTTTTAGCGCTATGAGGTGTACAGTGTATCTTGCTTTGAAATATCTGCATGTTTGACCCACATACACATTTAATATTGACTAACTTCCGCGCAATGACTTACAGTCGCCACCTCGCGCTTTAGGCCTCATTTACTTTAGTTAAGAACGCATGGTTTCGTATGTCGTCTGCACTGCCGCCTGCAGGGTGACCAGAGACAACCTTACCTGGCAAGATGGCGAGGTGGCCTGTTCTTAGTGTAGTACCAACATAATCATGGACGAAAGAGGTGACAAAAGAGACCTCTCTCGAGCTCTAGTAAAGGGTATTATCTTCTTCAGGTAGCAAGGGTTGGTAGACAGCAGGCTCTGGACGCACTCTGGGTCGCTTTTAGCGCGCCCCACATCCGGTGTGTGGTGGGGATGGCTTTTGGCGTGACCTGAGACTGCACTCTTGCTGCGACCGCCAAAGTGAGTTTTTCGTCGAATCATGCTGAGGGGATGGCAGGCTTTGCTTTCTTTGTGATGAGGCAGTCTTGGTTTATCTTGAGTAATTCTTTCACTATGTGAGGCGAAGTGTTTCTTAACTTACAGAACTGGAGTAATTCAGTGGAAATTTAGTAATTGCACTTCCATTCTGGTGATGATTTTGTGTCCGATTTTCCCAAGTTAGAATAAACATGGGCAGCCTTAAGTCTTTGTGTAAACAATATATTTGAATTTCGATGCTGCTTTTAAGTAACGTTTTCACGTCATGTCTGGATCTGCAAGTATGCTAAATTTTTCTGAGATTTTCTGGATTGTTTCCATCTTTCCTGTTTGGTATGACTGATTGCACCACAAGCTTTTGTAACGGTCATCACTTCGGCCTTCAAGCCTGCTTTTACTGATAATAGCTTTCTTCTATATGAATTCTCCCACGTGCTTTCCTTGCTCATTCTAAATTAACTTAAAAAAATAGAAATTCTATGTAATTCACTGTGGACGCACGCTACGTCTTACTTAAGGATAGTATGCCGTGGCCTCACAACACATGAGTTAGATTGGTGGATAGTGTCATTTTAATTGTACTTGAAAACACCTGCCTTTTCGTAAAAATGCTGCCGACGCTTCCTTTCGCCACTGCTATCAAGTGTTGCCCCAAGTACCACAAGCATTATATACGCATCTGTTCGTGAACAATTGTGCTTTCCTTTATCCAATGTGTATTTGTAAATTTTCTCCCACATTACCTTCATATTCATAATGGGGAGAAACAATGTTATTACCGGCAGTAACGTTATGATTTAATTCACTTTCGTCCAAGGTGCTTAATTTGGTCTCCCCACATTTATTTGTTTATTCTTTTTATTGAATAGATAATGATTTAAAGTATCAAATCACTGCTTTATAATTTCATTCTCCCCATCCCATGTTTTATTATCTATTCCTTTTTTTATACATTTATTTTGTGTTTGTTAACTGTTGGTTGCTTCCTTAAGGACTGAGCAGTTAGATAAACTTCCATTGTGCAAGTACTGTGGCCACTCGCAAGGTAATTTAGTGCAGCAGTGAGCGTTTTAACTTGCATTTGCAGATCTCTACTGCCCACGATCTGTCATAGAAAATTTAACAAGCTACTTTCAATGCGCCCAAAAAACCTCTTAACATTCGTAGAAGAACGTTACCACAACCACCCACCTCATCAAAGACAAAGAAACTGGCTAGGCATCCTTAATCCTGAAAAAGACACGCTGCTCTGGCGAGGGTGCTATTAAGATTGTGTGGCAGTTGCGACAGTTTGGCGGGCAAGCTGAATTGCGTCTGAACTTCTCTACCTGTAATTTCAAACAATACCTCGTAGGTAGCCACGGTCGGCCCTCGTCAACCATTCTCTCCATACATCCATCCACCGCCCACTGAACGGGACCTCACAGGTACCAGACCATGACAGGAGGCCATCCCTTCCACAGCTGAGTCGTCAGTCTCGCAACAGAGAAGTTCTACGAAGGCAAATGCTCAAACACTCCAATTTATGGGCCCCAATATGCCAAATGTCGTGAGAGAAAGCACGCCAGACGTCCCCTTGCCGTCGCCAACTTGTCCACTGGACAGCAGATATCGGAAATAATCGTAGAACAATTCATTCAGAAACTGCTATAATTGAATCGGTCAGTGGAGAAGTCACTTTTTGGCGATTTTCATTTTTTTACATAAATGCAGTAAACGGACCGAGACACACCTTACTGTGGTCATAGGAATTATGTTTAGCTTCTTCCTGTGGGAATAACATGTCGATTTTATACATGCTGAGGAGAAAGTAATCAAGTCAAGGACTTAGTTCCTTTCTCCACCGCACGTCGCGTCCCACCAGCAGATTTTACTGTCGGCGAGCTTGTACTACAACACCAACTACATGCTAGATGGCGTTGAAATGCAGCATGCAGGTGTACAAAGCGCTACAAAACAGTAACTTGGCGCCAACTTCGTCAGATGTCACCGTTATTGTTGAGTGTTGTAAGTGAATACCATCTTCTTAAATTTCAAAAGGACATACGTGGAAGAAATCCATGCATAACAAAAATTCCGGAAAATTTTATAAATTTGATAGATACCCACATCACATCTTTCACACCCAAAGAATCTCACTGTGCTGGAAAGGAAATGAAATATCTGAATGCACACTTGGATCTGGAAACTATGCACGAAATGTTCCTTAAGAAATATCCAGATGTAAATGTGAAATACGACTTCTAAAGGAAACACTTTCGTGAAAATTACAATTTTCATTTCGGTCGTCCGCAAATTGATGTATCTGTCAGAAAATATAAAAACATCTTGTCCTGAATCAGTCGGACTTTATTATGAAGATATTTTCCTCCACCGGTTTAAATTTAACATAGAAAGCTGGAATCCTAAAAAACAGAAATTAAATAAAGTAACTAATACCAGATGAGTAATTAGGATGCAGGTAAAAGTTAAATTCTGGGCAGCTGTCATAGTTTACCCAACTCTGTATCGAAGGTTGCGACAATTGATTAATCCTCGAGCGGGCGCGCTGGCGCACAGTGTGTGCCACTCTTTAAAAAGTCTCTATGGAATATAATCAGTTGGTACCACTGTGTTCTTCTCTCGTGTCTTCCTTCATTGTTGTCTTGACTTCTGCTGTGAACGGTCGTTTCTGTCTTACAAGTGGAGTTATTTCATATTTCTTCAACCTGCTGATGTCCTGATACCGGTAACTATTTTATTTCCGGTTTATGTACTGTTGAAAACCTCGACGTTATAGTACTTAATTCTTTTAAATATTTTGTAATTATTTCTGGTTTATAGGAGTAAAAGATATCTAAACGGCGCTGAGGTTGAGTATTTACTCAATGAGGATCCAGATTTTCTGGTATCAAATTTTGAGTTTGATGATTGTGATGCTTGAAAACGAAGAAGTAGAAGAAGAAGAAGTGATCACACAGAATGACCATGAATCAACACGTGAGCAAGAATGTGCCTCTGGAGTCGAAGAAAGTGACGTAGAATCTGTATCAAATGACAAGTATTATAATGGAAGGGATAAAAAGTGTAAGTTGAAGAAATCTAGCAGTTCAGCTGCAACAAAGCCAAAAAGTAAGAACATTGTCAAGATACTTCCCGGATCTAAAGCCTTAGACTGATATGTGAAGGATGATATAAGTGCATTCACTAAAATAATCAGCATTGAGATGATCGATGAGGTTGTCAAATGTACCAACATGTATATTCAACATAAAAATTATTTGAAAGAAAACGATGCCGAAGACACGACGAGAGATGAAATAATGGCGTTGTTTGGATTACTCTATATCTTAGGAACAAAGAAGGCTAACTATACAAATGTAAATGAACTTTGGACGACTGATGGATCAGACATGCAGAATCTTGGAGCTGTGATGAGCTCCAAGCGTTTTCTGTTCCTATTACGGTGTGTCAGATTTGATGATAAAAGAACAGGACAAGCGAGACGAGAAACGGACAAGTTAGCAGTTATTAGAACAATTCTTGACGAGTTTATTGGAAACTGCAAAAACAGTTACAGCGTGAGCGATTTCGTAACTGTGGATGAAAAGCTGCAAGCTTCATTTAGTACATCACAAATAAACCAGCTAAATATGGTAGAAAGATGTTTGCTCTTTGTGACGCGGAAACTTTTTACACCAGTAACCTGGATATTTACTGTGCCAAGCAACCTCAACGGCCATATACTGTTTCAGAGTCTCCTGCAGATGCGGTCAGCAGTCTTACCAGTCATATTGAAGGAAGCAATAGGAATGTGACTATGGATAACTGGTATACCAGTTACGCAATAGCACTCTCCTTACTGACCAGGAAACTCACATGCACTGGAACAACGAGGAAAAATAAACGTGAGATTCCGCCAGAATTCCTGCCAAAGAAAGATAGAGTACAAAATTCGTCTTTATTTGGGCACCAAAAAAATATTACTTTGGTGTCGTATGTACCAAAAAAGAATAAACCTGAGATTCTCCTACCTACAATACATGATACTAGAGATATCAGTAAAGAAACTAATAAGCCTGAAATCATTATTGACTATAATGCTACAAAAGGAAGAGTTGACACTGTTGCCTCTTATTCTGTAGCAAAAATTACGAGTAGATGGTCATTGGCAATATTTTTTGTGATGATGGACATTGCAGGTAGGAATGTCCAATTATCTACCACGCAAACTCTAAGCATCTTCTTATGGCGCTCGCACGTTTGGAGAGTTTATATCTATAGTAGTGATGGGTTTTCCCTCAGGTGGCGCTTTGATCTACCGCAAGGCAGTTGTTTTCGATGTGCCATCGCTGGCCGATGGCTAGCTGGAGGCGTGTGACGCACGCGAGGTCAGTGACGGATTGGCATTCGAATAGCGCTGGTCGCCTGGGTTCCTCCGGAGGTGTCGTCACCGACTTGTGGGCCGCCGCCAGCGTGGACCGATGGAGCAACAGCTTGGCGTCCAGCGAGTTCTAGTCACCTGGGTAGCGGTGGTTATGTTGTTACCGTCGTGCGGGCCGACCTGAGCGCACATCTTAGCGTCATGGAAGCGGAGTCGCTATTTGGTCCTTAAGTATTTTGCAGCTGAATGTTTGGGCAGCCGGACAGGTAGCTGGAGATGAGAGCTTAATGTGGGCGGCGGCGTGCTGTGCCGCGTGTGTCACCCAGTCAAGCGTGTTCTTTCCTCTGCTCCCGAGTGTAAGTGCTGTACTGGTAGACCTGGTACGAGTGCCGGAAGGCTTTAATTCTCGGTGTCCGTCCGTGTCGGGCTCCGCTATACAACTTGTGAACCTTGGTGCTCCAGGCTTCGTTGGTTATGCAATTATGCAATAGTCTGTTGTGTGTTTTTCTTCTGCATTGTTTATTTTGAATTGTGGATTGTGCCTGATGTTTCTTATGGTTTTCCCGGCTGGATGTCGTTATTCTGATTGGCACTCTTATCGTTTTGATTGTGGAGGTCTGCACTGTGCGCCCTGGTGGTTCTGGGCGCACCTCTGGCTTCGTGTTGGAACAACGTCGGCTCTGAGTCGTGGGAGCGGGTCGGTTAGAAAACTGTTACTGGGCTGATCTGTTGCAGACAGTAGTGGTTTGGCATTAGGCATTAAAGTGTGGTATTAGTGTTGATGCATTTGTTTCATGCCTTCACTATTATTTATGTGACTGTTTTTATTATTATTAACTGTTACTGCTTCTGCAAAAGAAAATTTAAATAAACTCATGTACTACTATTTATTTGATTTTTTAAAATGTTACTAAGTTCTTTTGAGTGCCTTGTATTTCTCCAATTGCTAAGGAAGTTATATTTTGGCACATGTTAATGTAATGCAATGTTTTAATCATTTAGAGCGTTTTGGAGGTGTGTACGTCGGCGTGATTTGGTGCCGGATACTGTTTCTACAATTTATGATGCACATTTACATTATTGGGCCTGGCCAGGCGGTACCGCAACGGAGGAGGAAGTTGTGGTGATTTCCGGTTACGAGCGTGTAGGGGCCCCGGTAGCGCTGGACTGTTTCGCTTCGTTCAGTTAAGTAAACTCTTCTCCTCCTGTACGGTCCTGCAATGTCTCCCGTGTAGCATGTATCAAGATGGCTACCAACGTGCATTGTCCTTGGTGGTCGAAAGTATAAATTTCCAGTTTTAACATATGCAAGTTTGTTACCTGTTTCGGAAGCATATTTCATAATTAATTGTGATTTTAAGTGATTCAGTGGTTGTTGGAAAATTTTGTTATTCTAAAAGGGTGAAAACACCAGTTGTACTTAACGTTTTCCATTGGTTTAAATTGTCGAAGTGGTTTCTTTAAAGAAGTCCTTTTAGGGGTTTTATTTATTGTTAATAAAGCTGTGTGCGTGAGATTTGTTGTTTACATTTTGCCATCCTGTCGTTGGTTTCCTTATTTGCTGAACTGTTTTCAGTGGTGCCACCTCCATGTGCAACATTACACATCCTAAAATTCCAAGAAGAATATTCCTGAAAGGCTTGTCATGTACCTTAATGAATCATGTGCTACAGAGAGCTAAGATTCCATCTCTACCATCTGACATTTCAGATTTCCTTCGAAATTACAAAGAAGCAGAAGTAGCAAAGGTTGGAGAGTCTTCTTCAAAGATGCGTGGACGATGTGTAAATTGCGAACGTGCTAAAAACTTAAGCACAACAATAAAATGTGATTTTTTTGCCACATTTCATCTGCAAACGGCATGTGACTATCAGAGACACAATTGAAAACTGAACGTGTCGACTCAGAATACGACGTTACAAAGAAATGTGTGTGAATTATTCTCTTTCATAAGAATGTAAAGTTTTATAGTTCTTCATTACGATAAAGAAATAACATTGTACTATCTCTATTTAATATTTAGTGTTTTACACATATGTGGCATACAATGTTTCCTGTTTCTTTTCTGATTCATAAATCCATGTAATTAGGAATAAAAATGCAAATAAGACGTAAGAAACAGAAAAAAGCAAAGTGGCGCATATAATGCGCCACGCGTCCGGCAGTCATCTGTCACAGCATTCGGCCAGAGCATGAACCATTTACTTTTATTAGGAATGCCCATAATAGTAAGCGTTATTAGCTGGCAAACCATATACCGAAGTAGTAAATAAAAAGACCAAATCGAAAACATTGTAAAACGACGGAAACTATGCAACTGGAGAAAGGAGGTAAGTTACAAATTTTAAATTCTCTTTCAGAAGATAAAATATAAAAATTATTTTCATTAACAGCATGTATGATTAGAGTACAGAAAATGTCGAAAATTTCAGTGCAATCTGTTAAATAGTTTAACAATAAAGCAGTTTTTTGTCTCTCCTGAAAAGTACGACTTAGTTCCTTTCTCCACCGATCGATTCAATTGAAGACATTTCCTTAGACGAAATGCCCCAATAGAAACAGAAGTGGTATCAAATTAAATAAAGATAGTGTATCAAAACGATACCGAACTTTCGCATCTGCCCAAACACAATAATAATGGAATAAAAAATTGACTACATATTACCGCCACCTCACAACGTCCCACACCCAATCAAACTTTCCTATCTGTGCCGTGTTCCGACGGCATAAGGTTATTTTGTTGCATAATTTTTTCCCCTTCCTGCTATGATGTCCCACATGCTGCAAAGCTCATCTGGCAGATTAATGTGGCGACACGCCATATATCGAGTTCGTTATGAAGCTATGGCGCGCCCCCGTCTGTTGGGAGGTTTCGATCTTCCTGACATTCGGTTCAAGGCTTCCCCGTTATACACTCGTCGCACTGTTCTGACTTATCAAAACGCTCCTCGATCAATTACAGCACTCCTTTTGGACTATCTTAGACCAGCAAGTTTAATACGGCCTGTACATATTGGTAGGATTCATACTAACTTAAGGCAAGTCAGGATATTTTTTCTTGAGGTTAGTTATATAGGAAGGAACATCCTTTCCGACCGGCATATTTCCATCCAAATGCTGTTACGCCGATGGCCGCTTCCGCATTGTTTCCTCTGTGGAATCAAAATTGCCAGCAACGGATTGGAAGGTTGTATGGTCAAACGTTAGACTTCCTGTATTTCCGATGGACGTGGCGTTCTCATGGTATCACGTTGTCAGTGATCACATTCCTACCAATATTCGACTATTCGTATTTGTCGCAATGCGACACACCGTTGCAGTAGTTGCCATATTTGGCTACCTTATACCATAGGTTGTTGATCTTCTGTAGTCGTGGACATTGGAACTGGCTAAGTCGGCAACTAGCGCTTCTGCTCCGCACGACGGAGACTAATATTTCTGGTCAGATTCTCTCGCGTCCCGACTGTTCATGTTGGCCCACGTCAAAGAACAATAGCATTGTGTGGATAATCGCGCATTATATCCATTACATGGTAAAGAGTAGGTTTGACCATCCTTGTGCCTTCTCTCAGTATATGATCACGACCCATTGGAAATGGTGTAAGATGCCACACTATGGTGAGCTGTTTTTAAATATTCTTCACCTTGTCTAACCAGCTGTCCATTAGGATGAATGGCCACCGCCAAACTGTGGCCAAAAACAAGGTGGACCACCCTGTGGCACAGCATGCAGCGGAGCACATGCTTGATTTCAATGGCTGCTTCACAACCCGGGCCATCTGGATCCTCCCATCCACCACCATCTTTTCTGAACTGCACAGATGGGAGTTATCCCTACAATACATTCTCCGATCCCGAAATCAACCAGGCCTCAACCTACGATAACTTCCCTATATATATTTTTCCATACCTTACAGTTCCTACCTCTCTATCCCAAACCTCACCTATTTTGAGTGGTGTGTGAATGTGTGATCGTGTGTTTGTATATATATATATATATATATATATATATATATATATATATATATATATATATGTGTGTGTGTGTGTGTGTGTGTGTGTGTGTGTGTGTGTGTGTGTGTATGTGTGTATAATGTGTGTGTGTGTGTGTGTGTGTGTGTGTGTGTGTGTGTGTGTATATATATGTATATGTGTGTGTGTGTATGTATATATATATATGTATATGTGTGTGTGTGTGTGTGTGTGTGTGTATGCGGTCTTGTGTACTTGCAGTGTGCATGCATTTTATATATATATATATATATGTGCGTTATTTTACTTTATTTTATTTTATTTTATTTTCTCCGCTCACCCGCCTCCCCACTCCATTCCTAAGCTGCATCTCGTTATTCCCATCTAACCCATCCCCACCACCGTGACGTAACCTTTCTATCCCCTCCCCCTCCCCTCCCCTCCCCTCCCGTCCCCGATTCGCTGCAGAGCGTGATTCGAAATGTGGCAATCGGAGGTGATGGTTGTATGACTGTGTTGTGTGCCTGTGTGATTGCGTGAGTGCTCTATTTTCTGAAGAAGGCCATGGCCGATAGCTGAATGTGTTGTATGTGTGTGTCTTTTGTATGTGCCTGTCGCAGCTCGTCGCCACGTCTTTGCGGTGAGTTGTAAACTGTCCTCACTATATTATTTATTCCAACCTGGACTTTCCATTATTATATTTCACCTTGTCTATCATCGACAAGGAGTTGGATGAGTTGGAACCTCCATTTTCGTGTTCGTTGTTCACGTGTGGAAAAAAAAGTTACATATATAAAGGTGGTCTTGGGATAAAGTGATGATTCTGAACCCTGCAGCAATTGTACCTCACGGTAAGGAAAGCGTGTACCAAATTTGGTTGAAATCGGTCCAGTGGTTTAGGTGAAAATGAGCAGAATTGTCGCTAAATGCAGCAGTTTTCTACGCATCTCATTGTTTATGACGTCATATGTCGTGAACTATGTATCGTACGTGATTGTTACACTTCCGGCGACCGTTCTCATGGATTGAAGCTTACGTGTACAAAATTTCATAAAGATTGGAACGAAACTGTAGATTTGATGCAACACGTACAAATATACGGACATTCTGCTTTATATATTAGGTAAATTGGTCACACTTAAAAAAATGTTCAAATGTTTGTAAATCTATCGGACCAAACTGCGTGGTCATCAGTCCGTAGCTTAAAAACTACTTAAACCTAGGTAAACTAACCTAAGGACAAACACACACACCCATGCCCCAGGGAGGACTCGAACCTCCACGGCGAGCAACCGCGCGCTCCGCAGCGAGACGCTATCCAGTTAAAGTGTATGAAACGTTTTATCTTGTACATAGTGTTTCGAATTTACGGCATTATAAACACAGTGGTGTTTCCCTGCAGATGACGACTTTGAGCATAGGATTACTCGAATAGAGCCGGTGAGCCTTCTGGTTAGTTTTAGCAAGTCTGTGGGGCGAAGTTTGCCCGGACACGGCCTCGGGACGGAGGCTGGCCCTGCGCTATACCCTCGTCCTATCTCCGCTAGCGGCCTGTTGCCCTGCCCTCTGCCTCTGCAGTGTAGTGGAGGCAGGAGCACAACACAGCGCAGGCGCGGGCAAACACCGCCCCACACACACAAAGTGCCGCAGCCACTTCAAAGGCCGGCCAGCGCCGATATTAAGCGCTAATCTCTGCTCTGCTTATGGCGCCTCCGCCCAACTTTGTTCACCGAGTGTCGATCCGCGCGTCATAACTTCTCTCCCGAGACACGCCCTACAAGTGGGAAGCATCCCAAAGTCGGCGACTGTTTTGTGACGGCGTGGGGAGAGCAATTTTAGTAGCTGCGCCCTGCTCATTCCACACCGGCACGCCTCTGTCGCGTTGTCAGAATTACTTACAAACATTGTCGGTGGACTTCTCACTCTCGTCATTTGGAGATGCAGCTGCAGAGGTTTTTACTAACAGCTATATCTCCGCCATATACTATTGATGAGGGTCTCTCGGGTCTTAAGTCGGCAATCGATATAACACGAAATACTACCAATAACTAGCTATTATACACAACCGCTCGCTTACTGAATGTTCCGTACCCATAACTGGGAAGTTGTACAAGTCATTTCAATCATCAAGAAACGCAGGACATATCCGCAAAATTTAAGGTCTATATCATTCACGTCGGTTTGCAGCGGGATTTTAGAAAATATACTTTCCTCAAAACACGGATTCAGAAAGTATCGTTCTCGTGAAACACAGCTAAATCTTTACTCACGTGATGTGATGTGTGCTATCGACAAGGGATGCCAGATTCCATACATCTACACGTCCGGAAGACTTTTTACACTGAATCTCATAAGCGCCTTCTTGTGGAATATAGCCAACAGTCGTCTGACTGTATTCGTGATTTCCTGTCAGAAAGGACACACTACGTTCTAATTGACGGAAAGTCGTCGAGTAAAACAGAAGTAATATCTGGCGTTCCGCAGGAAACTGTTATAGGGCTTCTACTATTACTTCTCCCTATATTCTATTTGGGAGACAATGTGGCCAGCTCTCTTAGACTGTTCGCGGATGATGCTGTCATTTATCAGTAAAATCACCAGAAGATCAAAAGCAACTGCCAAATGATTTAGATATCAGCAAGGTGCAAAAACTGGCAATTAACCCGTAACAGTGAGAAGTGTGAAGTCATCCATATAATCACCAACAGAAATCCGTTGCACTTCAACTATACGATAAATCAGTTAAATCTGCAGCCCGTAAACTCAACTAAATACCTAGGAGTAATATTTACGAACAACGTAAGTTGCAAAGAATGCGTACAAAAAATTGTACGGAAAGCGAACCAAAGACTACGTTTCATTGGCAGAACACTAAGAAGATGCAACAATTCTACTGAGGAAACTGCATACATCGCACTTCTACGTCATATTTTGGAGTACTGCTGTGCATTGTGGAATCCCCACGAAGTGGTACTGACTGTCGATTTAGAGAAAGTTCAGAGAAGGGATGCTCGTTTCGTATTATCACTATATAGGGGAGAGAGTGTCACGGACTGATGCACGAGCTGGGGTGGAAATCATTAAAAGGACGGCGTTATTTGTTGCAACGAGATCTGTTTACGAAATTTCTTACAGCAACTTTCTCTTCCGAATGCGAACATATATCGTTAGCACCCACATACATGAGACATATGCTTACCATATTAAAAGAAGTAAAATCAGATGGAAAACGGAAAGATTTAGATGTTCCTTTTCTCCGTGAGCGAATTGAGAATGGAACTGTAGATAAATATCATAAAAGCGGTTCGATGAACCCTCTGCCATGCCGTTCAATGTGACTTGCAGAGTATTTATGTAGATGGAAATCTACACACATACGCGCGCACACACACACACACACACACACCCATATATATATATATATATATATATATATATATTATGCCGGAGGGAGGGGAGAAACCGCTCTCTCCACAGCAAGACGCTTTAGAGCTCTCAGTCATTCCACCGCGACTCAGTATTTCAGAAAAGAATATTACCCCCACTCTTTTACATTACTTCAATTCAATGAAGAGAACTTGAAAAAATTATTGTATTTGTCTCACGGTCACCCTCATCGAATTTTACCCGCACACTTCCCTTGGTAGAACGTTTCGAAGATGCATCAGTTCCACCAAAGACACTGCCTATATCACACTTGTGCGTGCTCTCCTGGGTACTGTTGCCCAGTGTGGGACACTCACCAGGTGGGACTGACGTAAGACATTGAAAAGGTTCAAAGAAGGGTAGCTCGTTTTGTTTTATCACGGTACAGGGTGGAAAGCGTCACGGAAATGTTGCGTGATTTGAAGTGGAAATCATTAAAAGGAAACGACGTTATTCGTTGTGGCGAGATATATTTGCAAAATTTCAATCACCAACTTTTACTTCTGAAAGTGAAAAAATTTTGCTAGCACCCACCTACATAGGGAGACATGACCATCCCAATAAAATAAATCAGATCGAAAACGGAACGATTTAGATGTTCTTTCTTCCCATCCGCTATTAGAGAATGGAACGGTAGAGAAAGGTTATGAAAGTGGTAAATGAACCCTCTGCCAGGCATTTAAATGTGATCTGCAGAGTGTCTATGTAGATGTAGATACATCTTCAGTCCGCCTTGCCTTGAAACGGCAGATTACTGTAATACAGAATTTTTTATCTAGATATAAGACGTTAGCAGTACCTGCTCGGTTAGCCGTGCGGTCTAACGCTCCGCTTTCCGAGACGGGGAGGCTTACCGGCACCGGTTCGAATCCGCCCGGCGGACTAACAAAGGAGGGTCGGAGTGCCGGCCAGCCTGGATGTGGTTTTTAGGCGGTTTTCCACATCCCCTAGGTGCATACCGGGCTGGTACCCAAGTTCCGCCTCAGTTACACGAATCGCCAACATTTCATAACACTTTATACTTTCTCACATATAACACTATACATAGACATTTGGGGTACTCATTTCCTCCCGAGGAGCAGGGGGTGGTGGCAGGAAGGGCATCCGGCCACCCCGTCAATATTAACATGCCACATCTGGCTTAACAAAGCCGACCCCGGTTGTGCGGGACAAGGGCTGAAGAGAAAGAAAGAAAGAGAAAGAATATAAGACGTTACCAGTCATTCATTTCAACAAATAGTACCTCTGATAACCGGTTTTAGAGAGATTATGAATTTAATCAGTTACTTTTACTTGCTTTTAAATATCATACATTCATAAGGCCTAAGTTATATACATAAAACCCATAAAAACGTCAGACAGTATTTGTCGTAGCAGAAGTCCCGCCCATTTTCTCTCCTGCACACTTGTCATGTCCGCGCTCTTCCACCAAAAAGCCAGTCTGGACTCTGGACGGTCTATGATCTTTGCTCTCAGTAGAAACCTGCTTCTTTTGTTTACAGTGGTTGTGTTATGAAGGAGAAAAACTGTTATTACTACTCATTTTCGCGTTTCCGTGTTTTTACTGGTAGCGGTGTGTAATTAGAAGTGTGAATGAGTGCCATGAAATATAAATAAAGCTTCATGTCCCTGAAGATGCGTATCTCCAAATTCCAACCATAACATTTGAATGAAATCGTACTCCTATTACAAATTATGCTTCTGGTGTGAATATACTCTCAAAGTTGATATTGGTTTCCACATTACAAAGAATATAACATTTGACTTGTTTTGTAATTCACTTGCGATAAATAAAATGCAAAACACAATTTCGTTGACGATTTCTCCATTGTGATGTAGAAAGCGATGTATGTTGCAGCTGTTTGGGCCCCTGCAATGAAGTGAGGACCAATGTGGTGGTCGCCAATGATTCCGCACCATACATTTACAGTCCACGGTCTCTATCGCTCTGCATATCGGAGCCAGCGAGGATTGTTCACATACCAGTAATGCATGTTCCGTAGATTCACTGCCCCGTGGTTTGTGAAACCCGCTACATCGATAAACAGGTAGAACTGGAACGAATTCTCTGTTAATGCCCATTGACCGAATTGCACTCGATGATTAGTCATCACCATGTAATTGCTGATGTAGGGACACATGAAACGGGTGAAAGTGGTGACGATGCAATATGCGCATGACACTACTTTGACTCAGTCCACCGGCTCTCGCGATGTCCCGTGTACTTCTGTGTGGGTTCACGGCAACAGCAGATAACACAACAACTGCAACCGCTTCTCCTGTGACAGGCATGTTACGGACCCGTTTGCGTCCCACGACCATACCTGTTGCATACAGTTGGTGGTAGATATTTAGAAATGTATGGCACGTTGGATGCTCTCTGTCGGGTCCCTTTCTGCATACACCCTGCAGGTTTCAGCTGCATTTTGTCGACACTCGCCACTTTTCAGAGTTCGAATATACCATGGTCACAGTTCCTACAACACTACACTATCACAGACATCTGGTAACACAGTCTGCGTGCAAAGACGAATGCAGAATAACAATAGCAGCAAGCGCTATATGCGGACACTGTGACAGCTAGACCAAACCGCAATAGTGCACTACAGCCACACTCGTAAACACGGTCGTCATCGTAAACATGTCCCTGCAGATGCTGCTCGTCGACCGTGCCCCTTGTTTGTTACAACACGCAACTGAACGTCGGAGGTTTCAAGCGTCAACTTTAGGTTACAATATCTCCGGATGTAATTAACATTTTACAATGCAACAAACGGCATTGATGACGTATTTGTTTATATGTTCAGCTGTGCTAACAAAACTAATGGGGTTCCATTTAAAAAAACGTAGGTCTGTGTTAAAAAAACATACTTCCGTGCATTTTTTATGGTTTGTATTAACCAGTTACACTAGCCCCTCTCCTCAAGTTCGGTCTGTGGAATCGGTTTGTCAGTATTTGATGTGGTTTACGAAATATATCCAGCAGTTATGTTAGGTGACTCACCCTGTATAGTGCGAATGGGCCGTAGTTACCATAATCTTCTGTATTCATAGTGACTGGCTTCGTCAATTCGCAAATTATCAACATAACCTATTGTGGTAAAAGCTAGGTAGTAGGTCCCCCCTGCGTTTGCTGTAGTCTACCGGCGACGTAGGTAAATAGAATGCATTAAAACACTTATCAAAATCATCTTCTTTGTCTCACATATGTTTCCTCAGATTTACCAAGTGTTTTAGTTTTTATGAAGTGTGTGTAAAATATTGCTAGCGCCCCTCCCCCCACCCCACCCCCCGTCCGCATAATTGGGTTCTACATTGGGTTACCTTACGTAATATAGTCCAACATGAGTAAAAATCGTTGAATTAGAATATATTTGTATCATTCACTGGTGATTGTACCTATTTCCTTAATTTTGTTTGAAACATTAATGAAAAATAAACGATTTTGAACTAACTGGTGTAAAACCTTATAGTGTAAAATAGTGCACTCGCAGAGCAATTCTTCCATTTATGTTTGCAAAACACGTCACACTCTACTAATGTGGGCGATTTCATATGGAGTGGAGGTATACCGATAGATGCAAGAGTTCTATGAAAGCTAGCTGAGAGGGAAAAGGAAGTTGTTTTCCAGGGGAGTACAAATAAGAAAGAAATGTCGCAATATTCCTAAATTTCAGCTTAATTTTGTAGGTCACTGAATTAAAAGATCAATTTTGACTTCAAATGTAAAATTCATTCAAAGGTGATCATCCTACCACTAATTGGAATCTGTTCATGCTGATCTGTTACAATATTAAGTAGGTGATACCACCCTCCCAAAACACACAAACAAAACTTACACTGTTCGTTCTAGTGTTACGCTGTGTATTATATTGTCATGTGGTTTAGTGACCTTGGTTGCAGTGATTAGTAGTGTAGTGATGTAATGATTTGTAAATGTTAGGTCATACAGCTAGTATTTTCATTAATTGTCTGGTATTTCAAGTTTGCTACGTAGAGTTAAGGCCTATCTTAGCAAAAGAGAGACAAGTGACCGGTACTGATGAATGACAAGTTGGTATAAAGCTGCAAGTCTGAAAATCTTGAAGTCAGAAATTTACACACAACTATCTCAATATGAGAAGACTGTAGCTATGGTTCTAACTCAGCTATCATATATCATATAGCAATGGAGCCTCTGCCAATGCAAAATAGAGTATTTGCGAATTATATGTAAAAGAAGGAAAAAGCACACACAGACCTACATCAGGTTGATGTGTGGACTTCCAAAAATAACATTCTCCTACAAATGTTTGTTTGTTTGTGTGTATCTGTGCCCCACACATCAATCAACTGTAGGTGACTTATTATCATTTTCCTTCTTTTATGTATACCTTGAACGCATAATTTCTATTATTGTTTGTTGGGGTATGCGTTAATATGCCACATATGCCTACTGCCTCCAACTACAACTTCCAGCTTGTCACTTACTACTCCAGACTTGTCACCAGACAGCAGTAGAGAGGCTGGATAGCAGTGGAATCTTTGTTAATTTCAGAGTATCGATTGTGACGTCCTACAGACAATTTGTAACCTTGTGTGATATCTGTCTTTATGAAATCAGTTGACTTATAGGGTAGTAATGTTTACTTTACTTTGTAATACAGTTTTATTCCATGCCACTCAACTTTCCATTATATTCTGTAATAAGCACTTTGTAAGTGAAATTAATTTTACATTTAAGTGCTGGTATGTCCATTGGCAGAACACACCATGAGAATGGCTAACATCCTATAATAAACTACAGGAAAAAGTATTTGCTTATTTACTGAGACTGCACTGACGTCTATCTGTGCAGTTTAGTAGTATTTTTGGTTTGCACAGTACGCATTTAACGTCAAAATCGTAATATTACAACACATTTAAGAGACAAGTGAGACTGCAGAAGTATCTGAGATATTCCAAGCAGAATGAATCTAAGTTCAAAAATATTAAGTGGGAAATTCTTCAAAAATATTATGAGATGCCCAGTAAAACATCTGCTTAATTGGCACCAGCTTCCACAGAAAATATGATTTAATATTTGACTGCAACATCAGTGTCCTTAAATACAAGTAATCTGCTGTATTCAGGAGAATATGTTGTGAAGAAATAGTATAAGGATAAGCCCCCCCCCCTCTGCAAAATACTGAGAAATGTAGCCTTAGTGTTTTAGAGAATGTGGCACAAACTTGAAAACAAATAAATAAAAGATATGGACGAATACTTGGAGGCAATGTAACCAGAATCTAACTGAAAAGCAAGTTTCAGAGTGTAGACAAATTCTAGCTGTACTTTCAAAGGGTACCCTAATAACTGTTCTTAGTTACTGATGTCACATATACTGTTAATGTGCTGTGCACTGAGGGTTACAGTGAGAAAGAAAACACATGTTTGAAGAAATACATTACTGATAGCTTGTTTGTAGAAGTAGGCCTAACGTCTAGATTATCAAAGTAGTGTTGTTTGTAAAGCTTTTCGGACTTAACTGTGGAGTCATCAGTTCCTAAACTGACAAACTACTTAAGAACAAACGTATACTAAAGACAGCACAAATATCGATGGCAGAGGGAGGATTAAAACCTCCGACGATGGAGGCCGCGCGATCCGCAACTTGGCGTTCCAGACCACTCGGCTACTCTCGCGTGGCTCAAAGTAGTGTTTGGATGGAATGGAATGATGATATTACATACAAGTGTTGTCTGAAAATCGAAAAGCAAGTTCTTGGTATAATAATGTAAATACGTGATTTTACTGAGATGTTTCCAAGTTCTTCTCCAATAAAGATATCACTCATAAACACCCACATTCCTTGCAATAACAGCACAAAAACAAGTAAATTCGTCTTTAGTTTGCAATATGCAATAATTCCATTGAAGTCGTTCTTATAAATTCACAAATTATAGACGCAGATGGTAATGAAATAAGGTGTGCCTTATGTCATATAACCTTATTTGACCTGTTTTCATTGTGTGCTTATATTTCTCACTGTTTTTATGTTAACCCTAGAATACTAACGTACGTAAATTTGACGTATAGAATATTATTTAGCTGTTCAATTTATCCATAAGTTAACCTTAAAGCAAACTGCGATGATAGAAACAAGTCTAGGTATCTTCTTTTTCTATCCTATCCTTTCCGCCGATGAGTAAAATATACTTTTAATTAGGTAAAGCAGTCAACAGTCCGAAGATTGGTTTGAACACCACAGTGCTTTACTAGGCATGGTCCTGTTTGGAGGTGGTATGCCGTTGCCTTCCTCCGACCTTCGAACTGACTTACCCAGCCAGTTATATGGGGACCTACAGTTTAACGTGGGTTCCGAACCACGGTGCTACTCGGTATTTTTCACATGAGCAATACTGCCAGAGGTGAAAGAAGTGGAAAGTGACAGATAAAAATCCCAGGACCTGGCGGGGATCGAACCCGCGACCTTTGGGTTTGTAATCTGGCACGCTACCACTGTGCAAACGAGAGGAATAAACAACTACAAATTAAGATTAGTGCTTTAGGGTTTAATCTGATAACTTAAGTTGTGAGAAATCTGCAATGAATTAATTTTGAGTTGATTATGAAAACTCGGCTTTAGAAACATCGACTGTATCCCACTGTAAAATTTTCTTATGGGTGTAGCTCCGTATTGCACTGATGTTGGCAACGAACAGTGAATGGTTTGTTTTTGACTATGAAATAAAATAAATAATGCTCTTTCTACATGATGCTTGATACTTCCTTGTATGTATGCTTGTACATTCAGGAAATTATATTAATAAAGCAAATATTTAGTTGCCAACATTAGCCCACCAAGGTCCGCCCCCCATTCCGCAAGTAAATTTAACCTGCCCTTGGTATCCCAGTCTTCAGTTATGCCGGCTTTGCTAACAAAATTCAAAGGCCGTCATTTCTGATACGACGTTTCCCTGAACTTAAGTTTGTACTAAGTGAATAAAGTGATATAAATTCTATAAAATAGCAATTAACGATGACCACATTTTTATTACCGGAATTGTGGCCATAAAATGACGTATAATTTTTATTTCTTTTTGTTCATTGCTGGTGACTTTTTCAGTTCGGTTAAGCGCAACAGATACTATTATTCTTTAATAATATATCCATTTTCACAACAAGACGTTAGTATCACGTGATTTGCAAAATATTTTAGTATATAAATCAATGAAATGCAGCAACCAGTTGCTTGCGGTTATTTATTTTGAGCTTTAACGACCGGTTTCGGGCGCTTGAATGCCCTTCTTCTGGTCTATTTCTGTACTGTTGCTTAGTAAATAATGAATGAATTCATTCCGTATTCTTTGCACTTAGCGTTGATTCCACTACTAGCACGTATATTTACTAAGCAACAGTACAAAAATAGACCAGAAGAAGGGTACTCAAGCTCCCGAAACCGGTCGTTAAAGCTCAAAATAAATAACCACAAGCAACTGGTTGCTGCATTTCATTGATTTATAATCTGAACAGTTGCTGAAATGGATGAAATACTACATATTTTATTATGTTTTACGTGGAGAAAAGACTACTTGGTTTTACGATTTACATATCTGCGACATTAAAAGCCCTTGGAAGCAATTGGGCAGACAAGGGGCGTGGCTAAGCTTGTGGTAGACAGTGGAGGGGGGTAAATGGGAGGGCTTTTGCCGGGAGAAATGTTGTATCTAAGGTTACGCAAAAGAGCTGCCCCTCCCCGGATAGCCACGTGATGTGACGTCGGTGGCTTTCTCCCAACTTATTGGTCATGGTTCAAACGCTCGTTGAGAATATCTGGCATGCTCGATACTACCCGACACGTTGGGAAAGCCCGCCAACGTGTGGTTCGCACGTTGTGACGTCAGAAACTCGCCACGTTGGCCTCATTCGTTCAGATACACGCTCCGCGTGCAGACGGTGTAAGTATGCACATCTTTGTGAATTTCCTTCATATTGTATTTATGTATGACTCACACCACTTATGTTGCATTTACAAACAACAGTAGGTGGCCTTGTAGGTGACGCACAGGTCGGATGAACCGCAGAGTTTGGCACAGAGCGGCTGGCGGTGCGCCTGCAGGCGACGGCGGAGACCGCAGCGTGGGAGAGGAACACAGGCGGCCCTACTGCTGCTGCTGGCACCCAGGGGCTGCCAGCAAGTTGTCGGCCAATTAGAGCCTTCATTAGCCGCGGCGCGCCCGGTGGCTTAGCGGAACAAGCGCCGCTCGCCACCGCAGTGAAGCGTCAAGCGTCATGCTGGCCAGCGTTCGCTCTGTGCTGGCCGCGTCGTGGCAATACAAGATGCGTGCACTGTTGCACTACCTAATTAACTGAACAAAATTGATTAAAAAAATTCGCACTGACGTGTTTTACGGTCCACTTTGGATTTGTAGTTTTATAAGTTTTTGCAAACATTTTGGACCAAAATAATAATCTAAATAGTAAAAAATTAATTAACAAGAGTGTCTGAAACCCTTTTTGGGAAAAAAAAATTGGGTAGTGGCGGATTCCCAACCACTGACCTTCAGCGTCACAGTCCAACGCATTGCCCACTACGCTATGGGTAGCAGTTATAATTTCTGTTATTTAATCTCGTACTATTGATGACCGCTGTTAACTGATGCTAATAATAGCATCTGTAGACACTAGACTATCATTTATCGTACGAAGAACGACGTGTTTTTGTTAATTCTTCAGTGTGCCATTGCATGAAATAACAACGTGTAAGTTACAATAAGAAAATCCTCGAATACGCAACGCAAGATGGCGTATACCACAGAGAGTTCTGGGGGAGGAAAGTCATGTCACATCTACGAACGGCTGGTTTTCGTTAATTCAATGCAGGGTGTCAAAACTCCATTATTTTTGCATATATCCCTCAAACGACACGAGATATGAAAAAACATAAGGGAACAAAGTTGTAGAGAATTTTCTCCTCTACAAATTCGTTTATTCAATTTTCGCTTCACATGAACGGTTTATTTGCAATTAAAATTACATTACAAACGGCTTTTTTTTTTTTTTTTTTTTTTTTGGATTACTAACGTATTTCTTGTTCGAAATATTTGAAAAAGCGCGGTTATGATCTCTGGTAGCCAACAATTATGTCTTTAAGATTTTGTGCCGATCGGTTGAACGGTTCAAAATGTTCAAATGTTTGTAGAACTTATGGGACTTAACTATGGGATCATCAGTCCCTAAGCTTACAAACTACTTACGAACTAGCTAAGACTGAGGACGGCACAAATATCCATGCCCGAGGGGGGATTCGAACCCCCGACCGTAGTGGCCGTGCAGATCATCACTGAAGCGTCTCAGTCCCCTCGGCCATCGCGGCCGGCGGTTGAACGGTTCGACCTAAAAAGTGAGAAAACGTTAAAGCCAGACAGACATCGTCAAATCGCCGTTATTTCTGCAAATATCTCTGCACGATGCAAGATATGAAAATAACGTAACAAAGCGAAGTTGTAGAGAACTTTCCCTTCTACCAATTAGGCTATTCAATTTTCGTGTCAGATGAACGGTTCGTTTGCAATTACAATTACATTACAAACGACTTTTTTTGGTATTACTACCGTATTTGTTGTCCGAAAAATTTGAAAAAGTGAGGTTCTGGTCTCTGACGGCCTACAATTATGTCTGCAAAATTTGGTGCTGATCGGTTGAACGGTTCGTCTTAAAAACAGGGAACACGTTACGGACAGACAGACACCCCAAAATCGCCGTCAATTTTGCAAACATCTCTGAAGATACGAGATATGAAAAAACCATGAGAGCAAAGTTGTAGAGAATTTTTTCCTCCACAAATTCGGTTATTCAATTTTCGTGTCAGATGAACGGTTAAGGCGTTATTTTCATTTAAATTTCGAGCTGTCAAAAGGCGATCGCAAAGGCTGTGAGCGGCCACAGTTTAGTTTTCGTTTTGCTAGAAGTCTCTATTTGAGCATTCGCTCCTTTGCGAATCGGGCACTATTTTTACAGATCTTATTACGCAAGTGACTGATCGATTTGTGCCAAGTGGCCTTTGTATCACCTGTGCAAAATATTGATTAGTCTGCTAGCGAGATAGAATCGCACAGAAACTGCCTAGCGACGCCGACGCTGTGTTAAGTTACATGTCGACCCTGCTTAACAGCTCGCAGCAATTACGGTCGGATAAAAATTTCAGCTCATCCGCTCCCACCGCCTGCTGCCTGCGAGCCTGAGACGCTGCCGTCAATGATCATCTGTGTGGGTAAGGTGACGCACTTGCTGGGGGGTTATATGAATCAGACTTTTTGGATTCTGTCCCTTATTTTATTCTTTTGAGATCTGCCTTTTTACTCTGGCGAGCTTAGGGGTAACGATAATTTCAAGCCCCTGAGTAGCCAATCTAATAGCATTTTGTTTTGAAAAAACCTCCAACCTTTGACTCAGTCATTTTTGTGTCTCAATATTTTAACATTTGTAAAAGATTGTTTGAATACCATTATCTGTTTTACATGATAGGACATGTCATGTGATTTATTAGTGTCAAGATAGGATGTTTCATGTTTAATTACAATAAATTCATTTTGAGCAGATCGTCTTTCATTTAAGAACATTCCTTTTTCAGTATTTTGGAGGGGAAACAAAATAGTTAAATTCCACAGTGTACCAATAATTTTACAAGTACATTTTCTTTGGTACAATTGATACATTGCAATAGATTATGAATATTTATTATATGTTTGAAGATATCTACGATCACATCATAGCTGATCAGTAACATAATAATTTTCTATAGTTTGAAGAAATATGGTGGTGACCCAAGATAATTATTTGCTGTCGTAATAATATATATATTAATTCATAACAAATGACATAGTGCACAAGTTATGTGGAAAGCTAGTTAAACAGTAGCAGATTTTTGTACAATAAATATTTTTCTGTATCTGTACACTTTTTTTTTTAATAACCAAGCGGAACGGAACTTACTTTGTGAACGTAACTGTTGGTAGCAGACAGACGGAGATACTGAGTATGAAGGAGAAAGTGGGATGGAGAGAGAGAGATAGAGAGAGAAATTCTATAAAAGGAGTTGTCATGTTCTGTACTGAAAGAATGTGCATAAGTTTGCATGCTAAGGTTTCTGTCGAGGATGACGTAATAAGGTTCTCAGAACAATTCTAACAGGAACGTAGTCTCTCCTTTTAACTTGTATGTTACTATTGTTGGATGAGCAAAACGTGTTAGCATTGTAGGTACATAATTATACGAAAGACCCCGAAAATAATCTCTTAATACTAATGGAAAGCTATGTAGTCTCTCTCTCTCTTTTTTTTTTTTTTTTTTTTTTTTTTTTTTTTTGCCCACGAGGATGAGCGAAGTATGTTAGCATTGTGGGTGTATGATAATACGAAGCGCCAACAAAATAATCTCTTATTGCTAATGGAAGCCTACTTGACTAACGTAATTCCATGTCGCGAGCAGTTCTGAGAAGCAGGCCGCGGCGGAATAACTGCCACCTACGCGCCAGACAGCACGGGCGCTGCGGCAGCGGCAGGTAAAGGTTCCCGCCACCCACGGCCGCCGCAGATAAATCGCGCGCTCCTCCGCGCCGCCTGGACAGCCTCCATCCATCCGCCGCTGAGCGGCGCCACTGCGCGGTCAGCCATCAATAACCATTACCTGCGCTGCTGGCTGGCAGCGGACGTGCCACCGCGGCGCGGGCTCTGTTCTGGCGGGCGAGTGCTGCAGGGGAAGGCGGCCGCAGCGGCCGAGCAGCCGAGGGCGCGAAAAACATTCCCTCTACACCATCCATCAGCATTAGAAAAAGTGAGTTACCTAAACTTCCCCACCCTTTAAATTCTTGGACGGTCCCACATACCGAAACAAAGTTTTCGGCAAATGATGCGCTATGTGGCACATACCTTCGAAAGTGATAACGAGTTCGTAACCATTGTATCGATCAAGAAATATCAGCAAGTGTATTTTATACACATAAGTGTTCCACTATCTCGAGAACATTGACGTTGAATGTGTATATTGCTTCGAGAACACACTTCATTAGATTTTCCATCGGGACCGGTGGGCTCAAGATAAAGCGCTCGACTGGAAACCGAAGGGTTACGGGTTCGAAACCTGGTAGGACCTCGGAATTTTTCAGTCTGCGTTTTAACCCAATCTTCACCTCTCAACGCTGTGAGGAGTCACCGGAAATGACACGTGGCTTGGATTCCACGTTAAGCTATAGATCCTCTTTCCCCATTCGGATTACTGATGTACGTCAGGGACATGCATGTCGCCAAAGTGGCGTCCAATTGAAAGACTTGCACCAGGCCACTGAACCACACGAAATTATTATTAGATTTTCCTCTTATGTCATTCAACCCTAATAAAGGTGTAAATAACCACGCATTAATAGTGCTAATGCAATGGAGTAGAAAGAAATCCGATCAGTTCCATTCATAACATCAGGACAGCAGTAGACTGTAGTTCCGAAGTTTGAAATTATCTGCATTCTTACTGTTGTCAGGAGTAACTGAACAAGGGAACTTCCCAGACGTCTCGGAGTGAACCAAAGTCAGGTTGTTTTCACCTGGTGGAGGTACAGATATACACGAAATGTCGATGACTTGCCTCAAACTAGTAGCCCAAAAGCTCCCAGAGCCGCTGATTACCGCTAATATTGCTAAACTGGTCAATATTCTGGGCAAGGTTAGAGCACTGAGGGCATTAACCCCCACGCCCCAGGTCCCAGGGTTGATGGCATTCACCCCGAGGTCCCTGGTTTCAGTGCTCTCACCTCCAGCCTGTCCTAACTGCCCGTTACGGATTTTATCCAGGAGAAGCCCTGAGAAGAACGCCACAGGACGTCGTGTTTACTCTCTAACTGTACGTAATGGTCTGCATGGCATCGAACTTCACTCCCCACGTCCACTGCTAGGTCCAGCAGCAAGCTGAATGGATTCTTCAGAATGGGAAGAAGTGCTTCCGACAGATGCGTCAACTCTGCCTTCAATCAGAGAAACGTCGGAGTCAATTTTGGATGCAGTCTAGTGAGTGTGTTACTCGCCAACCAGCGTGTGTAGGAAGGCTCTCTGATGTTTTTGGGTGGGGTTGTAGGGGACAGCCGGCAGCGGTGGCCGAGGGGACTGAGGCGCTTCAGTCACAGTCTGCACGGCCACTACGGTCGGGGGTTGGAATCCCCCCTCGGGCATGGATATTTGTGCCGCCCTAGTTCATAAGTAGTTTGTAAGTTTAGGGACTGATGACCCCGTAGTTAAGTCCCATAAGCTTTACAAACATGAACATGTAGGGGACACTCAAACGGCTATACGGTACAGGAATGATGTCCTCCGAATATAGTACAACCATGTCGACAGCATTTCGGTGAGGTACTCGTCTTAATGGACAATAATTCTCGTGCTCCTCGTGCATATCTTCATGATAACGAAGTCGCAACTTTAGAATGACCAGCATGTTCCAGCAATTCCTAGTAGTGGACAATTAAATAAAGTTATAAGTAGCAGTAAAGGTGATTATATTTATTAAATTGTCATATTACAAATAAATTAAGTTATGAAAGTGGCGGACGAAACAAGAGGCGCAACAGAAATATTACTAATAATCAGCATCTTAATCTGTTCTCAGCACATGTGAAACAATATTTTTAAAGAAAGGGGTAGGTATTCTGAAACTACTGTATTAAAAATATGATAAGATTTTACTGAACAAAATGCCTTTATTCAGTGTAAACACAAGCTTGTGGTGGGAACCAATTTAGTTACACAATAAAAATGCATCCCAAGCACTATCATATCTTATGCTAAAAGTGCCCATAATATAAATTTAAATTTATCTACACTGAATTATATTTTAGTTGGGGGAGGATTTAGAAATAACAAGCATTCATCCACACATACACACACACACACACACACACACACACACACGCAATGCAAGCGAAACTTAATAAAACCAGCGTGCTGAACAAGGCAGAAACGGCCGTCGATCTCGTAGGGGAAGTTTCAGCGAGCCAAGGGGAAGGACACAACACAATAAAAATAACTTTCGTACGTGGCTGGTTCTATTCTTTCTTAACTGGAGATGGAGCGTACAGCAACAAAATCTGTTTGCATTTGAAGCTGAACCAAGCGCTGGCAAACTAACTGAGGCGCGCACCACGTGGTTCCGAAATCCAGTAAAATGAAGAAAATCAGTTACTAAAATATTAAGAAAATTAACTATAGCATTCAACCCATAGAAATGCGTAGAATGTTACAAGGAAACGAAAGAAACACAGATATACGCGATAGCACGAACTTTATAGAGGATGAAATCCTATCTCAAAAATCATCAAAGTTTAATAAATTCGGTGTCGTGGAAGAACAAATATGAAATACGGCATGCAACCTATAGAAATGCTCAGCATTTCATAAGCAACAAATGAGAAAGGTTGTACAGGGCTAGTAAAGAATTTACAGACCACAGTTGGGAACAGAGTACAAGTTTGAGAATAAAATAGCAAGTTGCAACAGGCAGAAGAGGGAAGATCGCACAGTAATACCAGAAAATTTAAAGATACATGTAGATATTCTGAAGGGCATAGAACAAGCACGGGTTACGCTGAAGGTTATGTTCTGAGAAAACACCACGTGGAGTACATGTTACTCGTGGACAGAGAAAGCGAACAGTAAAATTGCACACGAGTTACAGGAAGCAAAAATCCTGCTTAGTAGTCACGCATCTTTTGATGCATGCTCTGAGAAACTTACTCCGAAAATGAATACAAGTTCTAAAAACTAGGTTGAACTAACTGAACAACGAATTGCTGCCATCTCCAGGTTGAAAGAGCAGAGCTAACTCACCATTCCGAAGGACAGCCACCGTACGAGTGAGACTTTGGCGGGCCATGTGGGCCTCCGGCTGGAAATCAGCAAAGCCGAAGGAGCCAGGGGTGGTGGGGGAAACACAGAGATTCACACAAGGGCGCGTATAGGCTCACACCAGCCTCTTGCCAACCTAACTTGCAACGAAAGGGTGTGGAAACCTCTTTTGAGAGCATTGAAAGAGAGGTTGGTACTAGCCACCTATCGACCCAGGTCCAGAGAGCATCACCCAAAGCTAAATTTCTCATGCTTCCAGACACACTAGCATGCCAAAAAATTCTCATACTCACACATGCAGAGACAAAACATTTTACGCTCTTATAGGCACAGTGGACATTTAAAAACGAGAACTGAAACGCTACGTTACTCCCCATGTCTCAGGAAACGAATAGAGTATCATAAAGCGACTTTTATATATACATGTGGCGTTTGTTCGGAAAGAACAGACATCACATTCTGATCCTGCAGCTGTTATTATTTAATATTCATAGAATATATGACTTCAACTGCTATTGGGCAAAGCTGAAAATGTGTACCCAGCCGGGATTCGAACCCGGGTCTCCTGCTTTCTAGGCAGTTGCGCTGACCCCTACACCACTGGGGACACAGTGATCACCGCACCTGCAAGGACTACCCATGCACGCCTCCCGTCAGATACAAATTCCCAGCTTCGCCCTGCCCATAGTACTCAAACTCGTAGTTTAACTAATTCCCGTAAGAGTAAGGGCTTCAAACTTGCCCACCCCTCCCCACTAACGATAGGATCATTGCCCGTCACCGGCATATTATATATATACATGTGGCGTTTGTTCGGAAAGAACAGACATCACATTCTGATCCTGCAGCTGTTATTATTTAATATTCATAGAATATATGACTTCAACTGCTATTGGGCAAAGCTGAAAATGTGTACCCAGCCGGGATTCGAACCCGGGTCTCCTGCTTTCTAGGCAGTTGCGCTGACCCCTACACCACTGGGGACACAGTGATCACCGCACCTGCAAGGACTACCCATGCACGCCTCCCGTCAGATACAAATTCCCAGCTTCGCCCTGCCCATAGTACTCAAACTCGTAGTTTAACTAATTCCCGTAAGAGTAAGGGCTTCAAACTTGCCCACCCCTCCCCACTAACGATAGGATCATTGCCCGTCACCGGCATATTATATATATATACATGTGGCGTTTGTTCGGAAAGAACAGACATCACATTCTGATCCTGCAGCTGTTATTATTTAATATTCATAGAATATATGACTTCAACTGCTATTGGGCAAAGCTGAAAATGTGTACCCAGCCGGGATTCGAACCCGGGTCTCCTGCTTTCTAGGCAGTTGCGCTGACCCCTACACCACTGGGGACACAGTGATCACCGCACCTGCAAGGACTACCCATGCACGCCTCCCGTCAGATACAAATTCCCAGCTTCGCCCTGCCCATAGTACTCAAACTCGTAGTTTAACTAATTCCCGTAAGAGTAAGGGCTTCAAACTTGCCCACCCCTCCCCACTAACGATAGGATCATTGCCCGTCACCGGCATATTATATATATACATGTGGCGTTTGTTCGGAAAGAACAGACATCACATTCTGATCCTGCAGCTGTTATTATTTAATATTCATAGAATATATGACTTCAACTGCTATTGGGCAAAGCTGAAAATGTGTACCCAGCCGGGATTCGAACCCGGGTCTCCTGCTTTCTAGGCAGTTGCGCTGACCCCTACACCACTGGGGACACAGTGATCACCGCACCTGCAAGGACTACCCATGCACGCCTCCCGTCAGATACAAATTCCCAGCTTCGCCCTGCCCATAGTACTCAAACTCGTAGTTTAACTAATTCCCGTAAGAGTAAGGGCTTCAAACTTGCCCACCCCTCCCCACTAACGATAGGATCATTGCCCGTCACCGGCATATTATATATATACATGTGGCGTTTGTTCGGAAAGAACAGACATCACATTCTGATCCTGCAGCTGTTATTATTTAATATTCATAGAATATATGACTTCAACTGCTATTGGGTAAAGCTGAAAATGTGTACCCAGCCGGGATTCGAACCCGGGTCTCCTGCTTTCTAGGCAGTTGCGCTGACCCCTACACCACTGGGGACACAGTGATCACCGCACCTGCAAGGACTACCCATGCACGCCTCCCGTCAGATACAAATTCCCAGCTTCGCCCTGCCCATAGTACTCAAACTCGTAGTTTAGTATATATAATATGCCGGTGACGGGCAATGATCCTATCGTTATTGGGGAGGGGTGGGCAAGTTTGAAGCCCTTACTCTTACGGGAATTAGTTAAACTACGAGTTTGAGTACTATGGGCAGGGCGAAGCTGGGAATTTGTATCTGACGGGAGGCGTGCATGGGTAGTCCTTGCAGGTGCGGTGATCACTGTGTCCCCAGTGGTGTAGGGGTCAGCGCAACTGCCTAGAAAGCAGGAGACCCGGGTTCGAATCCCGGCTGGGTACACATTTTCAGCTTTGCCCAATAGCAGTTGAAGTCATATATTCTATGAATATTAAAGCGACTTTTAATAAAATACAAGGTTAAAATTTAGGGAAGGCAGCAGACAGCCGTCTTTCAAGCTTAATGAATATCTATGATTATGCTTATACGTTGTACACAGTAGTATCTTATTAATGCTTGTAGCTAAGCTTACCAATTGTATGCAGCTATGCATGTAAATTGCTCTTAGCTAAACCTGTAAGATAATTAGCAGCCTTACTTAATAACAATGCACAGAGATGCTTTACCTACACTTATTGCTATGTTTTGAAAAATTCTCAACAACCTAGTCTTATGAAAATCTGCAGCTATGCTTATTAATTTGTGATGCTTATCTGTACATTATATGGAGATTTATAGCTATGCATAGCTATTATTAAACCACAATTCTAATTCTAATGTTAACTGGTTCGTCTGACCCTACTTGTGACTCATACGGACAAAGACATGACATGATGAATTGCAATACACTTTGTGTTATTACCGATCTATGCCAATTAATTTTATTTGAAGGTAATGTGAAGAAATAGGAAGGTATCTCAACTAAATGAAAAGGCCTGGCCATGGCAGTACATATTAATTGATCTTGCATTACATGGCAGTATGTGTTAATTAGTTTATATGACTTGATGTCAATGTGATCCGTTGCATTAGTTGGTATGACTTAATATCAACCTGTCTCTGTTTATTACAGTGAACATGAAATTGTTTTGTATGACTTGATGTTAAATGATTCATGTTATGATACCCATTATCACAGTGTATGATAATTTATAGTAAATCTATTTAGTCAGGTAAACCTGAATGCATACTATGATATTGTACTTATTTGTGCTTGTAATAAGGAAAATGTACGTAATACTTTAATGGGATAATAGATACATATTTTGCTTGTAGTCCTGTGCCATTATGGTAGGGCATAAAGAAATGCAACAAATACTCTTTCATTACAGTAATTTTCTGTAGGTATTTACTTTTTAAACCCTGCACCTCTATGGCAACACACATAAACTTTATTACTATTCTAAAATTAAGGCTTAATTATTTATTAATATTCAAAGGTGTCCCGATTCAAGACCTTACTCTTATTGTAATAATACACTACCACCTCATCTGTACAATTTAGATCTTGGGGTAAACCCTTTGTATAAATCTTCATTAATTAATGCCTTTTCTTTCAGTTTAAACTGAAATATCATTATTATGTGACTAATTTGTTTGTAAAATGTTTTATTTCATGTATCTTGGATACGCATGGCATCTTGCCATTTGGCACACAAGATTCTAGACTGCACATTGAGCAATGGACATGCTGTTATACACCACTTAATTGTGCTTCCTAATGGAGATATTGGTTGTATGATGCTTGGCCACAAACTACTGCTTATCTCAGCCTTGGCCAACTACCACTATTTGCTTCAATTTCGACTGAGCTGGTGCAGTCTGTTTATGGCTCCTTTGGCTGTAGCACACTTGGTCATTGCCCCACGACCATAACTTCAATGCAACCAGTCAGCCTGCCTACAGTGTGACGTGGTGTCAAGGTTATTTGTGTGCGCGTGTACAGACCGACAATGAATGTTAGGCTTTAATGCGTTATTCATGTGCCGATAGTATTCAGTGCCCCCATTGCAAACGTTGTCCACGCGTTAATTAGTAGTTTTGATATTTGTGTTTTGTATTTCTTTGACACCCCTCTGACTGGAGTGAGATCTTGTGTTTCTTTACTATGTATGCTTTCAGAACTATAATGAGTCCATACCCTTTAGTCTGAAACTGTAATTGTCTCCTGATGAAGGTTTCTTGATTAAGCAATGCCATTTGCAAAGAGAGGATTTTGATCAATTTATGTTTTCTTGATTTATGTTCAGCAACCCATGTAGAAAAAAAAAAAAAAAAAAAAAAAAAAATTCTTAGTATGTTGGAACCCACAGTGATATCATATCTCTTTTCAAGTGTATGACACATAATTTAATAATTTATGTGGTCTATAATGCACTAAAATTCACATGGACTGTGCTATGCTCATTGTATAAATGTCAGTATCTTACTGCCTAAAATCATTAACTTCTGTCACAAGACTTGTGTGGGTGACACTTGTATCATTCTGTATATAGTTTTTACTATCATTACTTTTCAGATGAACTTAGATTTGTATATTGCTTGTATCTGTATTACATTTCAAATGGATTATGATATCGATCAAACCATATCTTGTGAACTTTAAATGTCCTTATATCTTTCACTTTGTAGTTTCCCATGTATTTCGTTGGCTGATAGTGTTTTGTAAAAATTACACATGCTTATGCTTGTCATATTATGTACCATTCCATATATGATATTTACTGACATTGTTTTGTAAAATGATACATACTCATTTTTGTTACCTCGTGTACCTTCTCATGAATGTTGCTACTGTTTTGTAAAATTTGTATATAATTTGGTTGGCCTTTTTTTTTGCATTATTTCTTTGACATATACCTTGTATGATATCTGACGATGTTAATGTTTTGTAACAATTTCATTTGCTATTCATTGGCTAGGCAATGCCATACGCATCACCCAACCTTCAAAATTTTTCGCTGGTATGAGGGGGGGGGGGTGATGAAACAAGTCTGTACAAATTCAGTAATATTGTTTCGCCTGTCTTGTATCGATATTTGGATGTAAAATATTATATGCACTTCATTGAGTAACTACGTCTATGGTTTACTCTATTGTATGACATCTCTGTCAAAGACTATGTATGACTGTATGTGAGTAGTATATGAACAGAGAGAGTCGGTGTGTAGCTCTGGTATTGATCGGACGTGCTTTGGTTAGCTGTTTTTGTACGAGCTGATGGAGTAATTTTGAAATCTGATTTTCACAGGCACAGTTCTGTTTTTATAAGATCTTGTATCATTCATATATGTATCAGTCCGATAGGATTTTGTTGTTCGCCAATCTAAGGTAATGTAATCGTTATTGATGATAATAATTGAGCAAGTTGAACCTCTTTAAGTGTTTCACTTTTGTAGTTAGAAAGCTAACCCACTTCCTTTCATTGAAAGTTATTGGCTATTAAAATCAAATAAGCTGAGTTTGATTAACATATTTCTTTATTGGTGTGAGTTTAATAATAATAGTGATTGTTATGCAATAATACACAAATGAACATGTTACTAAACTTTTGCAATCAGTCAGTTAGCGAAATAAATTCTTGCAGTTGCGTTATTAGAAAGTGGTTTGTGCTTTTTCCAAATCTCTCTCGCAGTTAAATTTATACTGTAGGCAGTGAGCTTTATGCAGACTATGTATTGTTCTTGCTGTGTTCAAAATATCCGTTGCGCTTTCAACCAGTTTAAACAAACTGTTTCCTAATTAACTGTGCAGGTATTAATATTAGGGCCACGAAACAGAATTATATTGTTAATGAATAAAAAAAATGTGTTCGACTAATCTTTAAACAGCTTGATTGGAAAGTTAGTTAATTGTGAGTGTTACCTACCAGTTGATGACAATTATTAATGCTGCATTTAACACCAGATTAGTTTTGAATGAGTAGCTTTTGAAACAGACCTCCTTCAGCTGGCTCACTATTGCCATATCCTTGTAGCGACCCTGCTTTTCCAATCAATAGAGCCTTCTTACCTTTATTCCACAAACCAACATACAAGTTTTAATGTGGCGTCTGTTCCGAAAGGACGGATGTCACTTCTGATCCTGCAGTTGTTATTTTTCCATCTTCGCAGAGTATATGACATCAGCTGCGAATGGGCAAAGCCGAAAATGTGTACCCGGCCGGGATTCGAATCCGGTTCTCCCGCTTTCTAGGCAGTTGCGCCGACCCCTACACCACTGGGGACACAGTGATTACCGCACCTGCAAGGACTACCTAAGCACGCCTCCCGTCAGATACAAATTTCCAGCTTTATCCTGTCCACAGTACTCAAATTCTTCCGGGAATTAGCTTCAAAACTACAAATGTTCAAATGATTGTAGAGTCTATGGGATTTAACTACGGGGTCATCAGTCCCTAAACTTACAAACTACTTATGAACTACTTACAACTAAGGACGGCACAAATATCCATGCCCGAGGGGGGATTCGAACCCCCGACCGTAGTGGCTGTGCAGACTGTGACTGGAGCGCCTCAGTCCCCTCGGCCACCGCGGCCGGCTTCAAAACTACGAACTTGGGTATTCCTTGAAGGGGTGGTGATCACTGTGTCCCCAGTCATGTAGAGTTCAGCGCAACTGCCTAGGAATCACGGCTGTGTACGCATTTTATGTTTTGCCCATCCGCTGTTGATGTCATGTATTCTGTGAATATGGAAAATGTTTGAGCGGCGGCGTAGCCACCAGTCGTTAGTTCTCCTGCATACAGCCAGAAACCGAAGTCGGCTGTGTTTGTCTGAAGAATGTTTTAATACAGTGTGTCAGAGTATCAACAGGTGATTTGGAGGCGGTTTTCTAACGCGGAGAAAAGTAGTGTACACAATAAACGAAGGGGAAATAGGGAAAAAATGTGTAGTTGCAAATTTTTCTACAGTTGTAGGGATGACTGTCATAAACAACAGACTAAAAGCCCCGACCCCTCGGGAGTGATCGTGGCTGGACGTTTAAAGATACACTTCTCTCGTTTTTCTTAAATAACTCGAAAACAATTATCTCTAACGATAAAGTAAAACAGTAAAAGATTGAACTGCATAAAATTTACTACAAAAGGCTCCTCTTCATAATTTCTCTAGGGTGTACATTTTGCGAGATACGGAAGAAGTAAAATAAGCAAATATTAAAAACCGAATTTATATGCTGTTAAGTTAAAATGTAAGATCGGTTTAAGTAGTTTGCTATCGAATAAAAACGTGTATAGCCTCATGCAGTGTCAGGGGGTTCGATGTGGGGGTCTGGACGGCAGAGTCGTGAGGTGGCAGGCAGAGCGCCTCGCTCTGCTGTGTGAACGCCCGCCTGGCGAGCAGACACAACAGCCTGGGAGCGTTCTGAGTCAGCGGCAGTTCTCTCCAGATCTTCATATCGTTTGTGCTTGCATGATTACTTTATCTTGAGTTTATTACGTGGGTACTTGCTTAGACTTAGTGACTTAATTTTCTTGTTCAAGACAGCTGTGAACAATGGCTGAGATATATTTAGTTTGTGTATGTGATGTTGCAGTTACATTTGTGACATTAGGAAAGAAGTAATTGTAGTATTACATTAAAAAATTTCATTCGATAAATAATTTATTTACGATGCTTATCGCTGACCACAGCTTTCACTGGCAGCTAATTACGCTCTTCATATATTTTTGATGTTCATCTATTTTTTACGAGCTGCCCAGAACGCGGTTGTGAACTTCGTATTTCATGTTTCCTACCTCATTGAGAACAGTCGCACGTCAGGGACTTCTCCATTATTAAATGTAAGTGTGTGTGAGAGCGTTTTTCTTGTGAAGTATGGTGAAAATATATGTAGTTACGTATAAATCTTTTACTTATTTCAAATGACCCACCTTTAATAATTCATGAAGTGTCTCTATTTTTCCAGCAGTAATCTTAAGTATGTAATATGATGCTTGGAGCCATTGTTGGACTTGTATCTATAATTTACTAGAAACTTTTAGACGCCATTATATGTAACTTTTCTGAACGCAACTTGATAGTCATGCCTGCGAAGAAATCTTCGATATTAATCGAATGCGATCGATCTAAACATTCTTTCGTCAAAAAAGATAATTTAATATTTTTCTTCGCGGTCACTGAGTTAGTACAATCTGCTCCAAGCCAACCAAGCATCATTTTACACAATGCAGCAAGAGCTTTTACAGCTTCATCTGCTACATCCAGTCAACTCAACATAATCATCATGGTAAGAAAGGTCATCGCGGAGTCTGCTAGTTTCTTTGTGTAATATTGTCCTCAGGTGTTGCTTTCATTCCAAATTACTACTGCCGCTAAACTTTAAAGTGAGGTTCCGCATCCTGTTTTCAGTCTTCTATCTATAAACTTACCTAAATGTATCAGATCCACCAAATTATTTTCTTGTATTATTGTACCGTTAGTGAACTTTAATAGCGGCTACGAACAGTAACTACTACTCCAACACCTGATCGGAAGAAAGGAAACGCAATATTACAGAATCAGTGGACTGCATCACGCAAAAAAATTTTCTGCACAAGAAATACGGTGTTGTTCATAAGTCTTTCACAAAAGAATACGCAAGGGCACATTCAATTAAAAAGCTTCAGAGCGCCACTCTTTCGTGATTCCCCACATTTGGATTCAGGTACAGAACTCTTTTTTTCTTTTTTTTTTAATCTGTCTTGTGCGGAAGGTATAGACAAAATGATTCCCATAAAATAAAAGAAAAAAACGCACTGACGTGTTTTTCGGCCCACTTTAGATTTTCTTGTAGTTTTATGATTTCTTTGCAAACATTTCGGACAAAAATAATAAAAATGTAAATAACAAAGAATTATGGGTTATACGATTACGGCTCTACTATTGTGATAATAACTATGCACCCAACACGTAACATTCTTTCTGACCGTATTTTAACAAACATCCAAAATTACCTGATATTTGAGTTTAGCTTTGACAAACATCATACTCTTATTTTAAACTTTTACCTTGAAAGACGGCTGTCTGCCGTCTTCCCTAGGTTTTTAACTTTGTAATTTATCTAAGCTCCCTAGATGGGCTTTTTTGCTAAAGGAGAACCCCTTTCGTTCGGAGGCATGAGGAATAGCATTTCATTTCATGTTTTTAAATGTTAGTTTCTGTAATATTGCTGGGATTTTATTATGCTACTAATTTATCATTATGTCTATCAATGTGACAAGATGAACGGTTTCTCCATGACGCCACTGTCCCTGTGAGAATGTGTACTTGCTTTATTCTGTATGTGCATGTATGAGAATCTTCTAGCACGAAAGTCTTAGTGTATGTATGAGAATTGACATCGTCGGCTGCTGGCTGCTCGCTACTAGTGTTTCTCTGCCTTCGTATCGATAGGTAGTCGTTACCAACCTCTGCTTTTAATGCTACCAAAGAGGTTCCTCCACCCTTTCGTTACTAGTTCGGTTCGCAATGCCCAGTAGCGAGCCTCGATAGGACGCGCGAGTTTAAAATCTCCCCACCACCTCGTTTTTCCTGGGCTTTTACTGATTTCCGGTGGATTTCCGGTGGTGGCGGGGACTGGCTGGCTGACTTGGACACACTGTGGCTGCGCTTCGACTTGGTAAGAAGTTCTGATTTTCTTTCCTCTCTTCAGATGATAGCGATTCTCTGTCTGGTGTTCAAGGTAGATTTTGGAACATAGGTTCATTTTTCGGTATAAGTTTCCCCGATCATATAAGGAACTAAATTTAGTTTCATTTGCGTAGGTAAACGCGATGAATATGTAACTAATTCGGTTTGACAATGGCTGAGAATGAGTAACCTTTGTGAGACTGGCTTGGCGGTGTATGAACTCTGTTTAATTTCTTCCTAGCTTTGTGGGAAGCAACTAATGTGCGGGAATATTGTTATTCTGTGTAGTGCATGTAAAATATTCTTTTCCATTTTCTCCTTCCGCGAGTGTCATGTACTCCACGTGGTGTGTTCTTGGAACAAAGCCTTCAGCTACCCCTGTGTCTGTTTCTAAGCCCTTCAGGCAAGAAATTATGCATGTATCCTTCTGAATTCCTTTAGCACATGGCGATCTCCTCTCCGCCTATTATAAATTGCTGTTTCGTTTCCAAACTTGTACTTTGCATTCTTGTAGGACCCCCTTTTATTAGCTTGCTTATGAAATACTACGTATTTCTAGGGGCTGCGTGCCGTGTATCTTAGTTGATTTACTCCGAATTTGAATTTATTCTATTTTTCTGATTTTTGAAGACTGGACTCCGTCCATCCGTGTAAACCCTTCCAATCGCGTCTAACTGTATGTCTTTAGTTTCCTTATGATGTCCTGCGCATTTCTAAGGGTTGCATGCCGTAGCTAATTTTCTTTATTTTTAGGAAATTGAATTTTTGTATTTTTACTGGTTTTCGGAACCACGTGGCTCCGAACTACGACTTCAAGGGTTTATAGCTAGTCACTTGAGTTCTCGCCACTGCTCACACACCAGTGCCTTCCTATTGTGTATTCTTGCTTCGTAATCTATGATTCCGTTGATTTTTGTTGAAATGGATACGATCTCTATGTAATGTAGCAGACAAGTGCCGTGTGTCTCAATAAGTCTCCATGTTTACGATTTGTTTTTAATGGAAATTAATCTTGCTATTATTGCGTACCATCTCAAGCAAAGAAAGACAGACCAGAGCCATCTATGAATTTTATTTTTCTTGTGTTGTGTGGTACATCCTGGCTCGCTGAGTTTCGCCTACGATAGCGGCGCCTGCTTCTGCTTCGTATCAGCACGCTGAGTTGGGTGAGTTTCGGCTTTGCTTCTCGCGTGTGAGTGGCTGAATACTTGTTGATTGTAAATCCCTCCCCCTACGATGTTCAGTTCTGATTAATTTAACTTAATTTTCCATGTGGGATGCATTTTTATTGTATAACAAAATTGGTGCCCCCATTTGCTCATGTGTGAACTGAATAAATAATTTATTGTCAGTAAAATTTTACTCCTGCTTATGAACATTAGTTTATGGATACCCTCCTCTTTTTATTTAATGTTGTTTTTCATCAGTGTTGAGAACAAACTCAGATGCAAATTATCATGTTTTAATTCCGTTGCGCCATAATGTTCTCACAGGCACCTTCATGAAATGGTTTAGTTCAGGGGGCTTGTATATTAATGGTTGACAGTGATTCTCGTGATCTACGACGTATGTTGGCCACCAACTCTCTGTCTTCCGGCTGCTAAAGTAAAGTTTGAGTCAGTACTAAATTCTGGGCCAGGGAACAAGATTCTGTTGCAGGAAGTAGTCAGTAGTTCACGCGAATCCTTTAGCTGGTTTTACGGCCAGAGTTATATGTTTAAAGTAAGCTTTCAACTGGCTCCCCTCAGCTAGAATTAATTTTACAATTAATGGTGGTCTTTCAACCTCTTTAAACTATTATTTTAATATCTCTCCCACATTTTCATTACATTTTTTTCGTTAAAATATTATCATCTGCCTTGCCTTGGCAGTGTGTTCAAAGTTTATTTTCTTGGCCTGTAGTGGTTACGAATGACTATGGCCAGTAAGGAATGTAGCGTACATTTGGCGTTCGGACGAGTGACTATAACCTGGATGGAACACAGCGTATATTTCGCGTTCGAAAATCAATCAAGTGACATCCGTCGCCTGAAAATCTGTTTTTCATACGCCAGCTTGCTTTCTGTATTTGATAATTTTCTTATTATAACTCAAGCGTTGTCGTTTCAAAGTAATGGCGCACTGAAAATTATCAAAAACACGTCCTTCTCAGGACAGTGAATTATAATCGAATGTCTAAAAACATCATGTTAGCAGTTAACACCTGCCATAGATGGTACAAGAATTACGGATTGTTCTGGCAGCTATTCGCCGTAGCGAATTGGCGACGAATTAGTTTATGATGTACGAACATTTTAGGTGGTGTTTCGAAACTTGCTAGGGCGCGTTGGCTTAGCGCCCTCGGTCAGAGGATTACCTGCATGGTAGCTCGACGTCCTGTATAACGATAAAACTGGGTCAAAGACGAAACGATCAAAATAGAGCAAAACAAACAAATATCCAAAAAGTACCGAGCAAACTGAAGAGTCAGAGAAAGAAAGAAAAATAAAACGGTTCAACGCCATCTGTAATGATAATAATAATAATAATAAACTGAGCAAAATTCTCAACGAAGAATCCAGAACTAACACGAACAAACGAACGCAAAGCCTCGATCTCACTGAAGACGAAAACACAAAGAAAAGAAATATAACTAGAACTGACAAATCTTTTCCCTTTGGTTACTGGAAGGTTTTCGCACACACTTGTTAACTGAACAAAACTTTATATATAGATTAAGTGCTAGATTTATGTGGTAATCAGCATTGCCACACTTATTCTGTTTGATATTTTAGCTGTAAAAGAAAACGTAATCACGGTTTGAAGGAGAATATTTGCTCATTATTTAGCGCAGAAAAAAGCAAAATGCACAAAGAACTACAGAAAAGATAATACAATCTACGTTAAAAGCGCCCATAGCAACCATATCAAAGAAAAACATTTTAGTAGACACATTGATGCCAATTGACGACTTCCAATATATTCCACAAATAGCGAATAACTGCTTAGAAATAAATAAACAAGGTAATTTGTTGCAATGTATACACTTCCTTTTCGTATCATTAAGAAAAATTTGCCACAGAAATCTAGAGCGTACTTTATAAATTAAACTATCAGTATCAGCACGGTGTTCAGAATATTCATTATTAGAGAATCCTCCCAGTTTACGTACATATGCTTCAGAAGACCATTGTTCAATTCGTTGCTACGTATTTCACGGCATGTTATCGAAACAGTTCCGAAAAAAAAAAAAAAAAAAAAAAAAAAAAAAAAAAAAAAAAAAAAAAAAACATAAGAGGGGAAGATGTAGAGAATTTTCTTCTCTAAAAATTTGGCTATTCAGTTATTGTATCAGATGAACGGTTTGTTCGCAATTACAAGTACATCACAAACAGCTCTGTTTTAGTGTTACTAACGTATATTTTATCCGAAAAATTTGAAAAAGGGTGGTTCTGGTCTCTGGCGGCCAACTATTATATCTGTAAAATTTGGTGCCGATCGGTTGAACGGTTCGACTTAAAAAGTTGGAACACGTTACGGACAGACAGACAGACATCGTCAAATCGCCGTTATGTTTGCAAAAAACTCTGAAACGATACGAGATATGAAAAAACATAACAGAGCAAAGTTGAAGAGAATTTTCTCCTTTACAAATTCGGTTATTCATTTTTCACGTCAGATGTACGGTTAAGCCGTTATTTTCAATTAAATTTCGCGCTATCAAAAGGCGATCGCAAAGGCCCACTTTTAGTGTTATACCGTAACCTAAAGTGGCCCAAAACCCATTGACGTACGTCGGAAAGCTTACAATGTTAGAACCTGCGCTTACGATAATTCAATTACGATCTGTACACAGGAGAGGAAAGATGTGTGGCGGTAGACACCACCCTAGGACTTATCCGTTCGTTGATGTCTCTTCATGCTGCCTACATTATATCATGAGGGCATATTTCAATAAAAAGGGCGCGTCCGGAAGATTTGTTACTGCAGCAATGGAGGAGATACTTAATTACATCGTAGTAAATGACTGCTAGTGTTCCGTCGACGAGTTATTGGAACAAGTGTGATGAAGAGCACCCAATTTAAAGACAAAAGGCAGCAGGGAGAAAATGTGATGTAGATGTCAACTACCTTTCATTTTTATGTTTTGCCCTTTTTGTTTCGTTTAATTCAATCAATAAACGCACGGAGCGTTCAACACCCGTGCTGAATTCGTTACAAGTTGGAGATGCACGATATTCATATTCCATTGATTCAATATCTTCCAAGATTATTTTAGTAGCTATCCTCACCCAAGTTGTTTGATTGTCTTTGCATCACGAAGAACATCACAAATTATTCAAAATTTTTCACCTGCTCTACGAAAGCAGACAATAGTCTTTCTTTCTCGAGTTGTGCTGAAAACTCTAAGGTCGTTATACCTGTCTCTCATGCCCTCTTTGGATGTCATTATCTCCACCATTGCTGCAGAAATATCCACATCTACCGGATGACGTTGTTTACTGACGCAGGTCTAGAGGTTATAAAGAACTTCTTACAGCAGTCCTCACGATATCCAGTATGTGGAGCATGTAGCTCCATCACTGAACGCATATGTCTTAGGGTGGTATCCCACCAACCCTCCACTAATCTTTCCTCTCCTGTGCACAGATCGTACTTTAACTGTCGTAAGCGAAAGTTCGCAGATTCTAAACTTTGTTTGTTATAAAACAATTCGTCTATAGCATCCGCACACATCAAACAGATTTAAAAACAAACATTGGGGAAACACGAGAAGTTGAAAGCTGTTGCTATGAAAGAGGATCAAGCTGAAGGTTTTAATTGAATGTGCTACCTCCCCCCCCCCACACACACCCAGAAATCTATATCTATAAATGTGAATTTCGGTGTACGTTTATCACGTCTGAACCACAAGACATAAAGAGCTAAAAATTTGTACAGTTACTAATGTCTACCCGGAGAAAGCTTTAGGCAGGATTTTATGGCGATCGGATAGCTATTTATATATATTAATGTGAATGTCTGCTCGGTGTACGCTTATCACTTCCGAACGACAAGACGCAGAGACTTCAATACTTGTACTGTTACTAATTTATACCTGAGGAAGGTTTTAGGCACGGATTTATAGCGATCTGATATTTAGTAATTTCAAGAATATAACGCGAAATGTGGAACAATAATTACTCTTGGATAATGGTTTTATTGGTTGCATTGTTGCTTGAGGGTTGATAATGATGAAAGGGTGGAGTATATTGGGATGGAAAGTTATCGGTGTACACGCGCGCGCGCCCGCGTGCGTGCGTGTGTGTGTGTCTTTGTGTGTTAATATTTCGCTCTGGAGCGAAAACTACAGAACGCAACCGAATGATATGTGTGTAATTGTTGTCCGAAGTCTCCCGTTGTACGCCATAGCAGTTCCATGCCGATAGCTATAAGGGGGTGGAAGATATGGTGGTTGAAAGTCGTCAAATTATAAAAAAAATCGTACTGAAGGCCAGCGATGACGTTTGCGACTATAGCAAGGAGGTTACATACTGCGAAACGTGATACCACAGACTATATCTTTGGTCTATCTGTGCTACAATGTGCATATAGTTGAGTGTAGCTTCTAAACTGTATCACAGTACGACACGTAGTTCATTACATATGACCACATAAACAGAAACTTTCCGCTGTTCATGGACTAAAGCTACGGTATTCAGTATGACGTTACAATTTTTAATTTCTACACTAAAAATTGTAGCCATAGGAAATTTTACAGACAGTATACACGAACATAGTTGAGTGTACCATATCGTGAGATAAAAGGTAAAAAAGCAGGTAAAGCAAATCCGAAGATTGGTTTCAACACCACAGTGCTTTACTAGGCATGGTCCTGTCTGGAGGTGGTATGCCGTTGCCTTCCTCCGACCTTCAAACTGACTTACCCAGCCAGTTATAGGGGGACCTACAGTTTAACGTGGGTTCCGAACCACGGTGCTACTCGGTATATTTCACATGAGCAATATTACCAGAGGTGAAAGAAGTGGAAAGTGACAGATAAAAATCGTAGGACCCGGCGGGGATCGAACCCGCGACCTTTGGATTTGTAGGCTGGCACTCTACCACTGTGCAACCGAGGCGCAGTATCATGAGATATGAGCACATAAACAGTAAAGTTCATGGAAAACCGTCCCATCACGCACCAAGCTTTTATGTATTACCTCGTTACTACTAATTGTATTCCCAAGAGATTTTACAGACTTACAGCCCTTATACAAATGAATATATACCTGAAAAATGGCAGGAATAAATAATTCCCGGGCAATTTGTACACTACGATTGTACCCGCAGGAAATTTTACAAACAGTATAAACTCATACAGATTAATGTGCCTTCGAAATTGAATTACAATACGACACGTTGTTCATAAGATATGAGAATATAAACAGTAACCTCTGTGGAAAACCGCCCCATCAAGCTCCAAGTTTTAATCTATTACTTCTTTACTACTTACTGTATTGGTAACAGATTATACTGACATACAGTACTTACACAAATGAATTTATACCAACAAAATTATAGAATTTTACAACATATCATTCAATAAATATGACATCGTATGTACTGCGATGGGTAAAAACCTTTCACATCTATAGAGCTACAGGGAAAGGAGGAGAATAAAACAGTGTTCATCACTGAATACCTATTATTCCTGGCAGATTTAGCTTTTAACTTCAAGAGACTGTAGTTTCCAGTGAGACTTTCATTTTCTATTACGATTAATAAGTCACAGGGCAACCTATTAAATACTGCAGAGTGTTTTTGACATCTCCATGTTTCTTACACTCACGTGTCGCTTGCTCAAGAGTGGGCTCGCCAAGGAATTTATTTATATTAGATTTCGGAGAAGTAACTAAAATATTGCTTATAATCCAATTTTGAATTATTAATTACATATCATTTGCATCTTGATAACTACCTTCCTTTGTTTGGATATTGGAGTTATTATTTTGTACATTATGCAAAACAGTCTTATTTCTTGAATACTCTTCAATAAATATGACATTTTATGTTCTTTATATTCACTACTAGCTGAATACCCGGCGTTGGCCGAGTATTTATTTATTTATTCAAGCTTTGAGTTAGTACTTCTCATATCCCTTTTTTAATAATATAAGTACGGCATCCTTCTTGTATTCAGAAACATACATCTTTTGAAATTGTCATAACCAACCATGGATCGGAACATCCAACTACTTCATCAGTTTGAGATTCGATGTCCCATTAAGTTTACTGTTGCCCACCCCCCTCCCCTCATATTATATTCGCCAGTAGAGGAAGTAATAAATCTATCTCCATAGATAAAATTTTACATGAGTTCACATTAACGAGAATAATTCACTGTTTTATTCTGTTGCGCAGTATAGATCTGTCCAAGGCGATATGTAATTGACAGAATTGTTTGAGATCGCGTTCTTTCTTTATTCCGTGGGGCAATGAGAGCCCACGGGTACCAATAGTTTCTTTATCTCGAAGCTGTAAAGTAGCGCTTCGCTAAAACGCATCACATGTGCATGTTGTTTCAGTTGTCAAGTGTGGGGCATGGCAGGTTCAGACTAAAGTGTTCGGCTGTAAATTACGCATGGACCGAAGTCGAGTGGCGCAGTGGCGCAGCCACGATTTGGTTCTGGGGGCGAGGGGACTAATTAAAAAATAAAAAATAAAAATAATAATAATAATAAAGCCTATTGAATTTATTAATCTATGACTTATATTTACACTTTTTATAATTTAACCAATTATACTACGAAACAATTGTACAAGAAATAAAATTATTATGCACGCAATAATTTGAAAGTGGAAGAGGAGCAACGTGGAGGAAATAGTGTATATAATCAGCTCTTACAATTCAATGGTATGTTTAATGCTAGCCGGAACGTCGTCGTAGCAGCACAGATGGCATTTTGGTACAAAACCATCGCGTTCCACTGGTGTTTTTTGGTAATGAATAAAGATTTTCGGAAACGGGAAAAGAATATTTCTAGATAAATGCCAAAAAAGCGTACAGTTAAAATTTCAGTCAATTTTTTGCTGAAATGTTTAGATATCTGGGGCAATTTCTGGAAAAAATTACTAAAAACGTTTTTTTCTGACAGTGGATATCTCTAGTAACCTCTGGATCTCGGTAACGAATAAAGGCATCGAAAACATTTAAAAAAAATACTTCCAGGATATTAGTTTAAGAACATACCGTAAAAACCTCGAGAGCTGCAATGACTATAAAGTATAGAAGTGGTCATCCCCACGATCGTAGTTTTCTAATTGAAAAATCATGGTTTTCGAAAGTTTTTCAGGAATTCCGATGAAAATATATTGTAACTCATGAAGTATACAGTAGTATACAGAAACCTACTGACTGGCTCAAGTTGTCTGGACCACAGGAAGTTTATAACGTTAAAATTCTGATCGTGTGCTATGGACAGCCACATCATACCCCTCCTTCTGACAGGCGTACAAATAATTATTAGGGCGAGGGCTGTACACAAACAGTTCGCCGCTTTTCGCTGTCGTCAGCAGAACCCGAGGTACGGCTCCTTATAAAACAGCGGCGTTTCCAAACTTAATACCGCGCGGTCGTGCTCGGCATGATAAGGACGGAGTGAATTCAGAAAAAGGAAGCGACCGTCAGTTATTCATCCTCTTATTTAAAGCTCTCATTAAAAAGTCGGTTTAATTATTGCAGCCACGACTGAGAGAAAGGGCCGTTACGAGCGGAAAGAAACGGAGCGAGTTTAAGACTCTCGGAGGAGCACCTTCGAGAACTTGCCTTCTTTCCTTTCCCTCTGGGGAATATTTCCTCGTAAATATACGTGCCTGGCCAAGCACAAACGAGAGATTTCTTTTCCCGAAATAATTGTGCAGAATTATTCCAAGAAATGAGGAAATAAAAAGCAAATTACTCAAATACCGTTCGCAACCTAATTGCTCGCATTACAGGGAGTTCTCATAAATTTCTACGGTTACGTTTGTTCCTATAAAATACCTCTTTGTCGTGAATGTCCTGACGTTTTCATGAAAGCATGCTCCGAAATTTACTGTCACCCAAGATGGTTTATGAAAAGCGTATAATTACAGAATATAAATAATCTAAATTTTATGTGGTTTCTCCGTGCACTGCACGTGACTCGCTTTAACATTTCATTCAATTAGATGTTTACTCCATTCGGAGCGGCGTGTTCCGGCGGCGTGTACCACGACCACACTAGTGTGCTTGATAACAGCTAAAATTACGACCAGTGCTGAAGTTTCTTCTGTTTATTTATATTTGCAAATAGATTTCGACTACACTAGTTGCCATCTTCCTGAATTAAACACGAAGGTAGTTACAAATGTATTCAGAATCGTTTTGAAAACATAAATTAACAACTAAAATTACTACCTATGGTGAAATTTCATCTACGATCTTGTTTTACTTTTCATTTAGGACCTACATAACGTTCATGAAATAACGTCCCCTGCTGACTAGTAGGTCATCGTATGCGTTCCGTCCACTTTCAATCCTTGAAAACTTGAATTTTATAGTTTATCATTGCGGGGGCTACCTTATTTATCGCGTAATAGAAAACATGGCAGTTCTTCCCAAATGCTAAATAAGATCGGAAATTCGTTGTACACCCTATAACCTTCCTTTTAATTTCTCTGTCCATCAATTCCTCCGCTCCCGCCTCCAATTCCGTTTTATTACCTTTCCCTCTGTCCTCTTGGTCAGCTGAAAATTTGGTGCTGCTCGGGTATTTATTTATTCCAGTATTGATTTAGTCCATCTCCGTCACGTCAGCTGTCTACCCTCTGCCTACTTCTAATCACATTTATCTTCTACCTAACCATTCTTCTCTTCTTCCTAACCATTCTTCTCTTCTTCCACATCATCCGTATTCTCTCCTTCCCCATCATCGTCCTTCTCTTCTTCCCCATCATCGTCCTTTTCTTCACTCCCATCATCCGTCTTCTCTTGTTCCTTATCATTCGTCTTTTCTTGTTCCTTATCATCCGTCTTCTTCCTCACCATCCCTCCTGTCTTCTTCCTCACTATCATCATCTCTTCTTCCTCAGCATCCCTCTTGTCTTCTTCCTCACCCTCTTCCTCTGAATTCATCTATCCTTACCACTGTCTCCCTGATTATCTCGCCCAGTGTCTGCCAATCTCGTGTCCCGTCTCTCTCTTCGTCTCCTCCCTCCTACGTATATAACAAATCACACATTTGTGCCAGCTTTGACGGCGATAGGTCCAACGGAGTTGAAGTCCAGAGTAATGTACCCTTCAACATGTACCATACGAAATATTATACAGACGGTGATGTTTTGATGTTTCTCTTGTTTTGAAGTCTAACTGCGAAACATTTCATGAAAATGAGTACGAAACTGTAAATTAGTGTCAGAGTCCGTTCTAAAGTATTATGAACTGTAGGAATTATTATGTTTTGAATGGCGAAAGCGCAGATTTTATTTTAAACAAATTAAAGGTCAAGAAGCGTTTAAAAATAACAACCTAATCCAAAGTTCCCATGGTCACACAAGTTACCAATTTAGATTTTTTCGATTTCCAGCTTTTTATTTGGGGTTTCACATTTCTTTGCATAAAATCGAAAAAAGCGAAACAATATTTACCGCAATCGATCTAGCCATTTCTGAGTTTTAACGAGATTAACCCACAGCATTTGATTTTTATGTATAGGTATATTATGTGATAGATCATTACATTGACGTTAAACACGATACAATATCTCTAGACAGGTGGCTCAACTCTAGCTCTACTTAACGTGCGGTCGTCACACATGATTTCGATGTGAAGTGCTAGTTATTGCTAATTACCCTGCTCTGGTAGCTCGTGCTGCCTTTGCGATTCTTAGTGGTACCTACCAAGGCGTCCACAAATGTAATTCCTTAGGATTTTCCTCTTTTTCTCAGTAGCCTACACACGGCCTAAAAGAGTGATGCCTCCAGGAGGAGTGGTCCACATTGGTGTACATGCATGTCATTGCTGTGTGAGTTCAGTATTGGATTTACTCGGCCCTAGGGTATGTAGAACGCCCACCAGAGCGCTTTCCTGGTATCACCAACCTCCTGTTGCGAAGTCTGTACTGGTCAACTGCCACGGTCAAACCGTGAATCAAGACGTTTACATAATGTACGAAGCACCTGCGATGTCTCCCAGACACTTTTTAACGGCTACTAAATGCATTTGAACGAGGTCGCAAAGTGGGGTGGCAACTTAAAGGCAGGTTCTCCATTCGTATTTCACAATGACCTAATGGTGGATTCAGTGGCTGTATGACGAGACCGAATCACGTCAGGCAAGTTTGGATTGACAAACAAACACAGTTGTATGGTTTACCAATCAAGGAGGGGACCCGTGGCCTAACCACCCATCATCCACGAACAAGTGCTGAAGAGCTTACAACGTCTATTGATTTCTTGCACAGTATCTCAACAACTCGCTGGATTGGAGTCGTACCGACCAATGCCTCGGTTGCCATTGACACTCCAACACCTGCGTCAGCGTTTAAAGTAGTGCCGTGTCCTGCAGACATGCACAGAAGACAAATGTTGTCGAATCACGTTAAATAAACACCACTTCTCCATACTCTCCAAAGATCATCGTTACGGGTTTGGCGGCATCAAGGGCATTGTGGAGAGAGACACGGGCGTATCCTCCGGCATCATGGTGTGGGAGCTACAGAGTAAGTGTTCACATCACCTCTAGTCGTGTTCGGCAGACATTGCACACACAGCAGATTGTTTATAGACTGCCCGATGTACGCCGAGGTTCTCCTGTGGCCATGAAGATCCCCGGATCTCTCCATCAATGAGCATGTGTCGTGCCTCCGTCCCAATACAAACCCGCGGGATCTGAAGGAACGGGATGATCGTGGTTCAAATCCACCTCCAGCCGTCCCGATTTAGGTATTCCGTAATTTCCTTCAATCACTCCAGGCAAATGCCGTGATTGTTCCTTTCAAAGGGCACGGCCGATTTCCTCCCATATCCCTCCCCGAAAACCCATCAGTAATGACGACAGGACGGTAAACCCTAAGCTTCCTTACTTCCTTCCGAAGGAAAATGTGCAAGAATTGTAAACAAACTGGTCTCGGGTGGATCCAAAGGCAGCATGACAATACTGCGAGTCGCCTCAGGTCTTGAACTGTGAGCTGCCGCGGTGATACGGTACATCCTACTGACCTGGAGGCAGCTTTACATCTATAACTGTTGACCACCTTGCCCCTTTCGTGTGGCATTGTAATAAGTTCAATAAAGTCACACATCCTTTTACCACATGTACACGCCAGAAGGAAACAGAAACAGTGGCTGTCAAAACAGCAAGCTGTCAAATCCGTTAAGAAAAAGTCAAATAATACGAAAGATAAGTGTGACTCCAAAGTTCACCTTATGACACTGCCCACTGATACAGTATGGACATTGTCTGAAGAGGGCGCTTTAGCCGTAATACATCCATCCAATATAATAGAACCACGTGGAAAATAGCAGCTACTCATATAAACTAGTAAATGTCCAGACTTCAGAAAAAAGTAAACTTTTATAGCAGCATTTCTTCGTAAATTACCGCCACAAGAGAGCAGTGAAAATACTCACTCCGCAGAGTGATTTTAATATCAGAACATCTCAGTAATGGCAGAAGAGTATTCATATATTGCGGCAGTATTGAGGATTGAGGTAGTATTTATGACAGAGCTCTGACCTTATTTGACATTGAGCAGGGAACCGGAGTAATGCGTGCCCGTCGATTCTACTTTTAAAATGTTAAAGGCTATGTTGCCATAATTATGTTTAAGACTTTTCTACAAACCACCCTTATAATGTTTAAAGTTCTCGCTTTAATACTAAGATATAGCTTTTCAGTTCCATCAGTTCTTTATTATTATTTCTTCGAGCTGCAAGAAGACAGAAATGATATTCAAATGTTTGTAAAGCTTATGGGACTTAGCTGCGGGGTCATCAGTCCCTAAACTTACAAAATACTTATGAACTAACTTCTACTAAAGACGACACAACATCCTGCCCGAGGGAGGATCCGAACCTCCGACGCAGGAGGCGGTGCTAGTCGCAACGTTGCGCTCCAGACAGCTCGGCTACTTCCGCAAGGCTTGGGGGAAATAGAAAAGTTTACTGTAAGAGGTATGAGCATAACATCTATTATGAGTAGATTCTATGGAAAAGTTTTGAGAGCCATAATAGAGAAAGAGATTAATTTAATGGAAGAGCAGAATGGTTTCAGAGACACAGACAATATATTCACCTTAAAAATCATTGCAGCAAAATGTTTGTCAAAGGGAAGGGAACTACAAATAACTTTTGTAGATCTGCGAAAGGCGCTTGACTCTGTACCACTCCAGAAACTATGGCCCGTTTTAGAGAAATTTGAGTAAGTAAATATACATAAATGGAATAAAAAATATGTATAGAGAGTTTAAGGCCACAGTACAAATTGGAAGTTTTACCTCTGATCGATTGTTAACAACAAAGGGGAGAAGCAAAAATGCCTCTTTTCGCCCAATATATTTAAAATATACTTGAGTGCGGCTCTGGAAAACTGCGTTAGAAAATGTGTACCGATAGGAAAACATCTCGTAGACAGACATATATATACTGTTCTCTTTGCAGATGACCAAAAAGCTATAGCGGGAGATGAGCAGTATGCGACTTACATGCTGCAGAATTTAATTTCGTATATGGGGGTTTGGAAGTTAAAACTGAGAAACAAGAGACAACACATAGAACTGGAGACAGGGAAGATAAATGGGAGTGAATATGAATACAAGTTATATTTTGTGAAGACTGGAGGGGTAAGAAGGACGTAAGGAAGAAGATATGGAAAGGAAAGAATATGATTTCGACTTTACGTCCGAAATTGTGGAATAATAACCTCTCAAATCAGACTAAGAAGAATATATTTAGGACAATAATTGAACCAGTCACGACGTATTAGTGAGAAGTGTAGCTCATAGATAAAAATAGAGAACGGAAACCACTTGTTGTATGGAGGATACTGCAGCATGCCATTTTTTAATCAGATGACGAATGAAATAATTATAGAAAGGATGACAGCTACAACCACGATTATAGATCAAAGTAATGATAAAAAAACTGAAATGTTATGGACTCTTGCGACGTTTGGAACAGGATACCGTCACAAGCATTTGAATTCCACCACAAAGAAATAAGCGAGAGAAACCACGTAGTATTAAAGAAGAAATAAGGTAACGATGACTGAAAGGAGGAGATAGACAAGGACATACGGCGTCTAGGATGCGAGAAGCGGCACTGATGTTGCACATACTCGCTGTATAAGAGGCGGACAAAAATATTCAAACACTAGTCAGATGGGTACCTCACGGTCAATTGTGACTAATGCATACACGAAATTTGTATCTGCGTGTTTGCCATAATACAGAGAATACTTCAGAAGACGTCGACTAAACGTCACCGTACGCACTACATGTAAGGTTTTTTTTTTTTTTTTTTTTTTTTTTTTTCCCAGAGACATTAATGATAAAGTTCGTGACGTGGAGGAAATGGTGCTTGGACTATTCCGAGACACTTTAATCGCTAGTGATGCGGTGGTCTAGCGGTGCCGGGCGCTGTGGGTCAGCGTGCCCGGTGGTTGGGCTAAAACGACCCCTATAATAAGAAACCTGAGCCAGGAACACATCGACCAACAACGAACAAACAAGATCGACGACCGCAATGAACACAACTAACCATAGAGCAAAAAAAAAAAAAAAAAAAAAAAAAAAAAAGAAGCAATAAGCTGTTTGCCTAGTAAGCATGGAGGTCCGGATTCGATTCCCGGCGGCATCACAAATTATAATTCAATGCTTCACCTTTATCATTAATGTCTCTGACATTATCGAGACGAAAAACAGTCTCAGGGTGTATAAATTTCTATTTATAATGATTAGTTTTGTGTTACCGACACAAGCGTGTGTTTCACGCGGGACAAAAGTAAACAGACGCTGCCGCGGTTCGAATGGTGAAAGAACACCCGCGGACAACGGCCACTGCTACAGCGGCAGAACTGGCAGAAGGCGCTGGTAACGAAACAGTGCGCAGATTATTGAACAGTGCTGGGTACAATGCCAAAGTGCCGAGGCGCAAACCGTTCGTCATTAAGTGTAACGCAAAAAAGCGGATGGCTTTTACAGAAGAACTCGTCGGCAAGAATGTGACTTTTTAGCACAAATTCTGTGGAGAGACGAACGCAGATACACTTTCAGCCACGAGGATGGTCGCAGTTTAGTGTGGCGTCAAGGAAACACAGGGTGGGAGCCCAGAAACATGCGAAAAACCATCAAACACGGAGGCTGCAGTATGATGGCGTGGGGATGAATTGTCTTCCAGAGGTGTTGGCGAGCTAGTATTTATTGAAGGTACCATGGACAAATTTGTGTATCTCCATAGGCCTATACTCAAACAAAATCTGAAGGAAAGTGCTGAGAAGTTGGATCTTGGAGATGATTTTTATTTCCAACAAGATAATGATCCGAAGCACACAGTGGAAATGGTCAAGTTGTGAATACAATAGAACACGCCTCATTACCACACCACAGGGTCCGGACCTCAATCCCATCGAAAACTTCTGGAAGGAACTGAAAGCGAGACTACAAAAACGGTATATGTTTAGTTTCAGACATTTGCGTGCATATATAAAAGAAGAATGGGCGAATATCGGTTCGGATGTAACAAAAAAAGGTTGTTTACTCCATGCCACAAAGACTGAGGGCTGTAATACAGAGAAAGGGAAGCGTTACCAAACACTGATTCCTGTGTGAATACTTTTGCCCATTGTATATTTCGATTTTTTTCCTTTCTTACCTAAGGCGTCTTTTGTTACTTGTTGTTCTGCATATGTTCAGACTGAGAATGAAACATATTCAAGGTTTACTGCTCAGATTACTCCCACTCGCCACTGAACATAGTTTTTCCTTAGGAGACAACCGATTAATTTCGTCAGTGTCTACAGCTGTCGCCTATGTTAAACGGTAATGTATGTCATTTTAATGCTATTAACAAGAATAATTTAGTATTGAGTAGTTTCAACTATAATAATAAAAGTAATGGAGATATTGTCCTTGCAGGAAATTGATACCTAAGAAGCTAAGTGTTTTTGGGACACCTTTAACATTGTACAAACACATCCAGCAGACCACGAATCTCGGCCACTACCGTCCGCCGGCCACCGCCATGCAGGGAGTGCTGGTCAGTCGCTCCAGGAGCAGTGCTATCCTTACTGTATATTTTAGTGTGCTGCATAGAGTTCTTCAGTTCGGAGCCTGGATTGATGCAGCTCTCCACCCAACTCTATCTTGAGCAAGTTCCTTAATAATAATGGCAACTCACGAATTTTACCCCAGAGACTTCACTCCAATGCCGAATTGGCGATTTGTCGATGCCTACCAATAGATCTCGTCTTATAGTCAAGATGTGGTAGACGTCCAAAGTTAAATTCCTTTCCTGCAGTCGTTAGCAGCAACAGATATTCGCAACCAGGCGAGTGAAACAGAACAGGAGCAGGGAGCCACGCCACACAGCAGACTCACTTGCTGCACACGGCCAAGGCTCCGGCAGCCCCGCGTCTACAACTTCTCTCTCTCTCTCTCTCTCTCTCTCTCTCTCTCTCTCTCTCTCTCTCTCTGGAAAGCCCCGACAGCTGCCGTCCGCACCAAAGAGGTTAGCATCTCTGGAGATACCTTTACACTGAAAAAGTGAAGCCAACGAAGTACGCAATCCGGCATTTGTTTGTGCCCAAAACATTGGTCGTGCTGTGTGTACTAAAGTAGTTCTAGTTGTTGAAACGTATGTCATATCTCAGTAAATACTCAGATATGACTACCATTCTAAGGTCTTTACGTAAAGAGGACAATATTCACATGCGATTTTAAGCGAGAAATCCTTGTTTTGGGCACAAAAGCATGGACCCCGTGGCTTCAACCAATGCTTGTTCTCAGTAGACCCTACATTCTAACCTCCTCGGTCCGCTCCGCTCCGGCAGTCTGAGGCTTATGGGGGCAGAATGGCGCGTATGTGCGGTGGTTATTGCACGATACGAGCACGCCACTTCACTCCAGCCGACGATGCTGCCTCTGACAAATGCGTTAAATTGTAGGGTAGCATGTCTGAAACGTTTGCAAGGCATCGTACGTGTTTTGTTGTGTACTTAACGTTTTCCTTTTACTGTATGCTTTACGGAAGATGACTAGAACCAACTTCGCAAAAATACGGCAGTGACAGGAAATAGTTTACAAAGATAATAGCGGAAACTCGTCGTTGAAACGTGCGACTGCAATCCCGAGCACCTCCTAGCGACATATGGAAAGGTTGTAAACTAAAACTGGGAGCGAACGGCCAGTTAACACTGTGAAACTCTGAACGTCTTCTTCATTCGTCGGTTTACTTTATAGAAGTCGGAAATTGTTGGAAGGGGAAGTGAATGTGCTACATACGGCTGTAATAGCGAACTACAAACAGCGATGTACTCCAGAATCTTTCTTCAGGTTCCTGAGAAATAGACAACTCTAAATATTATAGTAACGGAGGCTACTGTTAGGCCTAACGAGAGAGTTCACTGTTAATAAACAGTGTCTTTACCCTTGTTTTATGATACAGACGTGGATTATACATAAACGGAGAGCTGACTTTCATAAAATTTTGAGAAAGAAAGCCGGCCGCAGTGCCCGAGCGGTCTGCGGCGCGCCAGTCACGGTCTGCACGGCCGCTTTGTGTTGACCTTAGCGTAAGTTATTTTAAGTTAGTCAAGTAATTTGTGTGCAAGTCTAGCGACTAGTAACCACGCAATTTGCTCGGATAAGACCTCACACACATTTGAACCTTTGAGAAAGGAGGGCCCTGAGCATTTGAATAAAAGCTATTTAATATGCCCAGACTACTTTCTGGAGAAATATTTCAGGAAATAGATTTTCTAAAGCTAATGTTAAATGTAATTTATTCATTGCGTGTAGTTTCAAAAAAATGTTGGTTAATGTATTATAACAACAAATGTATAACAACAAGTTCTATTTGAAAAAGCGTAGACGAGGCTGTAGAAACATCCGCACAATACCATCATTTTCAGCTATTTGCATTTAAGTGAAATTATATTTTATAAGACACAAGACTAAACAGAAATTCAAAATAATGTCTCTCATTTTCGTTCTCATTTGCAGTATTTCACCTGATGCAGTGCCTTCCGTTTTGCAGCCCAACTGCCCATGGAAACTGTGTTCATGTATATGGTTAAGACTTATGTCATGTATTGTGTTAGTTTCAGTTCGAATTCTATCCAAATAAATTACATTATGGAAGGTATTATTTGTCCATCTCCGTAACTACAATAAGTGCGATCGTTTTTCAACAGATGCGTTTAGTTTCATTGAATATAAAACATCTTCAATGGTCTGGAATGGAAGATGGTTACAAATTTGTAAAATGTTGATTTTTTTGCTTACGGAAATTTTTTCTTAGATTTCGCGTAACATCATGAAACACCGAAGTGTTGCACAGTTCATGGCAGAGACGATTGTTTCAGTTTCTTCTGTCCTATACTTTAAAAAATTTACCATCCAACATCTTAAATGCTGTAGAAAATAGAAACACTTTGAAAAGAAATTTTGGTACGCAAGGCAAGTGTAGTCTATAGCTATTGCGCGCTCCGCAGCGAGACGCTTTAGACCGCTCGGGTACTCCACCGCGGCTATTATCTTTATAAGCTATTTTGTGGGGGCATAAATTCTCTGTGATCGGCACTTTGTATATTAGAGATCCGTGTACGTCTAAATAATTACTTACACATCATTGTACGCATGTATACCGAAATGATGTACCGTTTCCTTACTTTGTCAAGCCGTGTAAATTTGCTAGCACACTTAATATATATGTGGGTATTACGTGCGAAATATGTTGCGGATATATTGTCATAGCAATGCAGCATATGGCCATGCCGTGTCAACGCTTAATGGGACAGTTTAAAAGCCCATACAGCGAAAATGTCGTAAGCTGTGTTCTTGTTCTCGTCATTTCGTGGAGGGTCTCAGCGAGACTTTCTTTTTCCAGATGTTTGAAATTATATGTTATGTCTGTTGCTAGTCGATAGGTGCTGTACTTTTGTGTAGATTTTGGCGCAGTAGCATTTTTTATGACGTCATATGTCGTAAAATACTTGTCGCACTCTGTTTTTGAGCTAGGAACCTTCGCGGGTGTACGGGAACACTTCACTAAAGTTCGGTCGGAATCACATCGAGGACAAAAGTCCAGACATCGATTTCTCTCCATAGAAATTGCAGACACGCGACTTGGCAAATGCGGTCGCAGTCGTTTGGTCGACTCTGAGGCTTTCGGCCGGCACTTTGCGCTCCTCGCTGGTCACATCGAAAGTCACGTTCGATTTAACACAACGAATGACAGCCGGAAGCCCTTTCTGCCACCACTTCGTCCTCTCACCGGGACAGGATGTCAACCCCACCCGTCGCCTTAACGTGTTACACGAAATGCGACAATGTATTCGGAATATTAAAATGTAGGCTTCCGCGGCCAGAGTCAACGTTTCGGACAAGAAGGAGGCTACTGCAAGGTTGGCGGAAACGTTGGTTGTTAAAGTAATCGCCATCTTACATTAGGAAGCGGTATAACACCCAAGAAACTATTGTGTCGACTGTATTACAAATTTTTCAAAATCGTACAAGTGGTGAGAGACGTTGAAAGCAGCCCCATTTGGATGTAAGAAACCGCCGATACATCACGTCCTGGCTGGTAAGTTCGCACTGTATCGCCGACGGATAACGGGCCAATTATCGAGTTGACGCTTGTCGCGAGCTGGCCATCTGAGCTCTTGATATTCACAGTATTTTGCTGATATTGTCTCCTTAGCTCTCTCGAAATTTGGTACAGGGCCGTCATTTGTGTTTTCCCTGGTTACGCATGCTTTGAGACTGAAATCTGTTCTCTAGCCATTTCTCGTTACACATTCGTCTGTACTCCATTTCGTCTGCTTCATACTCACATTATCTTGTTCCTTCGTCATGAGCCGCATCGCTCGTCGACTGTCAGCGATAGACTGACTAGCTTTGCTCCGACACCGTGTACTGGCGGCTCTGTACGCTGGTGTGGGCACGTAGTGTTGATGCCGGCGCTGCTCACTAGTGACGGCTTCTCTCGGCAGGCTGGTAGCCGATAGAGCATAGGTTCGCCGCTATCATACCACTGCGTCACATCATTATGACGTGTGCATCCCCAGTTTTGACTCTCGATTATGTATATCGATCGAGCGAGGTTTTGAATCTCGATTATGTATATCGATCGAGCGAGGTTTGTCCTGGTGCAAGATCTCTCCTGCAGATATGCCATGTTCCCTTTCCTATTTACATGAATTTCACCTTATAACTCACTTGTTGCTATTTCAAAGTAATGGCACTCTGAAGAGGTACAAAAACACGTCATTTTTAGTATGATTAATTAGGCATGTCTTGACCTGCACGTATTTTCTTTTCAATGGCGAATACTACGAACAAACGGAGGGAGTCGCCATGGGTAGCCCTCTCTCCCCTGTGGTCGCAAATTTGTATATGGAGAATTTCGAGGAGGAAGCCCTGGCATCATTTGAATGGAAATCTACTTGCTTTTTCCGTTATGTGGACGACACTTTCGTCATCTGGCCACGTGGTATGGATAAACTCCTTGACTTCCTTACACATCTGAACTCCATACACCCCAACATCAAATTCACTATGGAGACTGAAACGGAGGGTAAATTGTCGTTCCTGGACGTCTTGGTCAAGAGAAGAGCTGATGGCACCCTGGGTCATAGTGTATATCGGAAGACAACGCACACTGATCTGTATTTACACGCAGACAGCTGTCACCACTCTTCACAGAGGAATGGGGTACTTAAAACTCTGCTACATAGGGCGCGTACTATCTCCGACGCAGAGAGTCTACCCCAGAGATTGGAACACCTGAGAAGTGTATTTCGAAAAAATGGGTACTCAGAGTGGCAGATTCAGCGGGCTCTCCGCCCAACCACTACATCACAACCTGTGGAAACGGATGAAAATACGAGCGAGGATGTATGCACTGTGTTCGTTCCATATACCAGCGCACTCTCGGGGAAGGTCGCCCGCATTTTGAAAAACCACCAGGTTGGAACTGTTTTTTGACCGCCGAGTAAAATTCGTGCACTGGTGGGGAGCGCCAAAGATGATCTCGGTTTGAGGAAGGCCGTGTCAGTGTGGAAAGTCATATATTGGACAGACGATGCGTACCATCGAGGATCGATGCGTTGAACACCAGAGGCACACACGATTGATGTATCCGAGCAAGTCGGCGGTCGTTGAACATTGTTTGTCGGAGAATCATGCGATGGAGTATGAACGCACTAGGATTCTGGTACAGACGTCGAGATACTGGGACTGCGTCGTTAGAGAGGACATTGAAATTCGCACAAGTGACGACCTCATAAACCGTGACTGTGGCTATAATCTTAGCAAAGCTTGGGAACCAGCGACTGGGTTAATTAAGAGTAAATCTAGCAAACGTAACGAAGTGACGACCACGGCGGACAAAGCCCTCACACTGACGTCATCTCAGACGCCGGCGCAATCGGTTCCACTGCGCGGCCGCGGCGCGGGGCGCGGACCGCGGAGGGGTCGCTCCGCGGGCCGAGGGTATTTAAATGGCCCGCTACCGGGCTAGAACCCAGTTCCCTTCGAGCAGCCGTAGCGTGCGGATCTCCGTGCCGGCGCGTTTCCAGGAGCTCAGTCCGTCAGTTCACCTGATGATGGCGACATGTATCATCGCCGAAATATTGTGCCCGTTGGACACTATAGACCGGCAGTACACCGGTGGATATTTTGATTATCAAATACGCCGGGAGAAACTGAAGAATCACAATTGCAAACTAAACTCAACATACGCCCCATTGGAGGATAACTCGTGATTTATTTATTTAGCGTATGGCGCTACACACATGATTTACACTCCTTATATTATGAAATGATATCTTAAAATCCACCATAAAATACATAAGAACACGTTTTCAGATAAAATATAATATATAAACACAGTAAAAAGTAACATAACAGCAGGTGTTATATGGCAAGGCGGTGTGCCGTTGAAGAAGTCAGCCCGCCTACCCTGGTAGGCTCTTAACTCACAGTCCTGGGCGATGTGCTGTATTGTTTGATTTGATTCCCCACAGTCACAGCTAGGGTTGGGAAGCTTTCCCCACTTGTGTAGGTTGTGTGCACGTAGTCCATGTACTGTTTTGATTCTGTTCAAGGTTTTCCATAACTGTTGTGGAAGTTCAAAGCCCTTAGGTTTCTCTGATGGACAGATCAGATCACGGTTGTCAGGGGAGGCAGTAACAGTCCAGATCTCGTGCCATTTAATATCCGTGCTGAAGTTGGCAGCTGACAGTTGCTGGGCCAGTCGTAGAGGCAGGTTTCTACAGCGGAGTCGTGTTCTTGCCAAAGATGGGATGTCTTCATGGGTAGGAAGATGGGGGTTATTCATTATTTTTGCATATTCCTTCATCAGAGCTTCTTGTCTTCGCAGGGAAGGTAGAGGTATATGTCTAAGTGTTGGAAGCCAATATAGTGGGGTAGTAATTAAGCATCCAGTTATGGTTCTCATAGTAGCGTGCAATCTAGCTCGCGTCCGTGGAAGAACTCACGTGCAGCCTGGGTAACGCTAAATGAGCCAGAGCGACAGCTGGCGCCAGACTCGTCTTCTCCAGAGCATCTGCTGGACTCGCGCACCTGGAAGCAAGCTGTCAGATAGTGGCTCCTGCAGGAGTTTATAATGAATATACCCCATGAAATACCGCTTGTTTGGATACCTGCAAATTGCGATACCACATTTAATCGTAGTCTTATACATTGATATGCCACATATGTATTATATAAGCATTTTATAACGTCATTTTCTGGGCACATTGATTAAATCATTATTTGGGTCTTCTAATAAACTAAATAATTGAAAGTCGTGATGTTGGGCAATAATGTGTTTGTTAATGAAATTAATGACTAACATTATCTGATGTCTTTTGCAATGTACTGATTTGTTTCCGATACACAACTTAAACTGTGTAATTTCTTTAAGTTAGCTATTATAAAAATATAAACAAACCTGCCTACTGCTCTAGTTGTAAATTACTTAAGATCGTAATTTCCGTTTTGTTTTGATATAAAATTACTATCCTTATTATTGTCATTATTTTGTGTATATTTTCTGTACGAAAGATTCATTTATGTTATACAGATGAACTATTTAATAGTTTATGTTGTAACTTGCTGGTTCTAGAATGTTCTCGAAAACAGTCAGTCTTACTTCGGCCTTAAGTCAATGTTATAAGTCATGGTACAGTCATTTATTGCTTCGTTAAGAATGTTGGTGTGCTTCTTCAAGAACGCAAATAATCGAAAATATGAAACTGACGTGTCATATTTGAGATTCCAAAAGACTCTAAAGTACCCGCAGTATTGATAATTATGTACAGGAGGCGAGCTATTGGAACTATTGGAGCTATTCATACTGCATCTACCACTGGATGACCGAGACATAAGGTGATGTATAACTTTTCTTTATGAAAACACCTTCAAAATGTGGTACAAGCAGTGAGTAACGCCGTTTTAAGCTGCAGGACAAGAAAAGTCGGTCCCACCTCCGTATTTGGCAACGAAATAACTCTTCAAGTTAGCGATATAGAGATACAGAAACAAGTTAGGTATTCGTTGTAGCGTTGTGGACAAAGGCATGATGATGTGGTGCTGAAGTTAATGGGCGGTGGTTCGTTTCCTGCTAGTGACATTTATTTGTACCTTGAATGGGATTTTTCTGACACTATTATTAATTAAATAGAATTCATGTTCTGCGTTATTTCTGTTAATTTACATGACCTGCATTTTCTCATCACCCCTATTTAGTGAACATGCCGTGAATATGCAACAACGAATTGTAACCATTGTCTCCGGAAGTACCTCCACGTAAACTGCGGACACAATGTAATAATAGGTGTTGCAAACGTCGTGCTCATAACAAAAATTTTATGTATATAAATTACACAGCAGATTTATGTTGCAATTGTCGTTCTTTAATGGTAATGAAGTGTCTTGGTTCTTTTAATATACACGGTGTTCCCTACTACACGCAATACTTATGGAACAAGTGTGCTATTACTGTATTTCAAGGAACGCAAGACCTTCATATACGAGGCGCGTCCAGAAAGTGAATTCCGTTTGGTAATAAAATGAAATTGTACACAGATACAGAAGAAATTTTTATTGCACAAAATTCTACAACTCTTAAACTACTTTTCCACATAACTGCCGAAATTTTTCAGGCATTTGTCATAGCGTGGCACCAGGTTTTGTGTACCTTCTGCGTAGAAAACTGCTGCCTATGTCTTAAACCAGTTCGAAACAGTTTCTTTCAGCTCGTCGTCATTGGTGATGTGATGACCGCCAAGGAAAGACTTGAGATGTCCTGGATCTTGTCATCAATCGCGTAAACCAGTTCTTCTGCAACCAAAGGTGGACGCCCACTTCGTTCTTCATCGTACACATCACTACGCCCACCATTGAACCTCGAACCCATATTCTCACCATCGAATCACTCATCGCATTTGGTCCGTAAACATGGCAAATTTGCCGATAAATTTCACTTGGTTTCTCTTTCCTCGCATTCAGAAACCGAATCACCTTATTACACAGGCGGCGGGAGTTTCAGTCAACGCCGACATTTCAAACAAGCACAAAAAAGCATATGTAACTTACAGCGATCTCCAAATGGCGCACGTTCTTCTCCTTGATACACATCGTCTACAGTGCATTTCCGGAACTGCAGTCGCAGCGCTGCAGCGGAGATAAATTGAAACGGAACTTACTTTCTGGACGCGCCTCGTACATTCCGTAGTCATTGTATTGAAACTACTTCTATTAGCGTGAAATTTACCATCTCTTACATGGATTAATGCGGTCGGTGCCCAGCCTAACTTATACATGATGTAACGCTACTGGGGGGAAGGATTCACAAACAACACTCATTCTCTCACACACACGCAATGCCACAGCGAAACTCGCCAAAAACAGCGTGCTTAGACTTGGCGGAAGCAGGCGCCGCTATCGTATGCGAAATTCAGCAAGTAACACTTTGAAGCTGGTTCTGGTCTGTCGTGCCTGTTTTGAGACGGTGCGTGTGTATAGCAAGTTAAATTATATCTGACCAGAAAACGCGAGCAAACACGCTAAAGGCGTTACACGGCTACGTGACATGAACGCACTCCACTGAAGGTGAAGTGGTTGAATATCTGATTCATTATACAAAATCACGGTGGATTCTTAAGCTGCAGTCTGTCAGCACTCGACCTAGGAACTGGTTTTATATGAGAAGTGGCGTGAACTCAGGCGACTAGCTGCAAACCCCGGAAGTCGGAACTCAGACCCACGTGGTTCCGAAAACCGATAAAATTGAATAAATTCAGTTCCCGATAAATAAAGAAAATTAATTATAGCATGTAACCCATAAAATTCTTAGAATTATATAAGGAAGCGAATGACATACAGCTACATGCGATAGGGGGCGAGAGCAGAGATGGATGAAGTCCAGTCTCAGAAAAACCACAAAAATGAAATAATCACAAAGTCGGAAAAATAAAATAAGAATTACGGCATGCAACCCACAGAAATGTTCAGAATTACCCGAAGAAGCAAAAGAAATGCAGCTACACGCGATAGGGAGCGATTACAGAGACGGATGAAGTCCAGTCTCCAAAACTCGTAAAAGTGAAATAATTTCAAAGTCGGAAAAATAAAATTAAGAAATTCAGAATGCAACCCATAGAAATGTTTAGAATTACATAAGGAAGCTATTGAAGGAGGTTGTACAAGTCTCAGAGTGAATTACTGACGAAGACAGAGTGCGTACTTCAAATTACAGAAGAACAGCAAAATTAAAATAGGCGGGGAGAGAAGGCCGTGAAATGTTAGTTACTTGCCTGATGGGCATGGAACACCAAAACATACATGGAAGACGACAGACTATCGCCTTTCAACGATAATTCGGGTTCTAGGCACTGAGCCTGTAGAATTATGCACTTTGCGCAAGATTGTTTAAGTTAATTATAATTAAGCGTTGGTCTGTGTATTAACGTAATATTTGTCCCTTTATTGCAGCGGCGGAGTGGCGGAGCGCATTGAGGCATGCTCCGATGCGCGAGGCCGTTCCCCGTCGGGGTTTCGAATTTTCCCTCGGGCTTGGATGTATGTATTAACTTTAGTAAAGTTAGTTCATAAGTTCAGGGACTGATGGCCGTGCAGTTAAGTCCCATAAGCTTAACAAACATTTAAACAATTTTTGTCACTTTATTCAAAAACTGTTCAAATGTCTGTAAATCTATCGGACCAAACTGCTTGGTCATCAGTCCGTAGCTTACAAACTACTTAAACCTAGGTAAACTAACCTACGGACAAACACACACACCCATGCCCCAGGGAGGACTCGAACCTCCACGGCCAGCAACCGCGCGCTCCGCAGCGAGACGCTTTAGACCGCTTATAACTCAGATTGCTCTTCTGATTCAATATTAAAAACAAAACGAAGAAAGAAATGTTATCCATCTTTCAAACCCATAGCAATAAAATCTTCGTATTTCTAGGAGATTGGGGCGTATTACTAAATGTACGCTGTTCTTTCTGGAATAACTAAAACAAACTTCGTTAATGGAAATGTAGAGGTGAAGTCTTCAAACATAACAATAAATATTTAGAAAATAATCGAAACATTCTTCTTCTAAACAAATATTTAGAAAATAATCGAAACATTCTTCTTCTAAACAATGAACCTTGCAAGAATAACTGAATATCTTCTTCTTACTTGTAACCTGTTTGTAACTTGTTTCACTTGTAACCTGTCAGTTAACATACCCGGTGATGTGCTATCCAGTGCACAACACAAAGGCAGCGGTCTTCACCCCCACTAGTGGTGTCCTGCGCCCTCCGATTCCCAACAGTTCCCCAGTACTATCCAACTCCTGTTCTTTCGAACACTATGTGTAACATATTGCCGAATAACTCTCCATGATTCTTGTATTTTTTCGTGTTGGAATATTCGACGTCGATATACATTCTAAATTCTACGTGATTGTCTCCACCAAGGTGGTTAAAGATATAATTTGTATAATGACCTATTAACCACATCACAACGTTATTTTTTGTCTTTGGAAAAAAGGTTACATCCGGGCAATTCAAGATGGTCGTGGGTATATTGTTCGGTGCTTTCCTCGTGACCAGGGCTATTTTTTCAAATGTTCAAATGTTTGTTAAGATTAAGGGACTTAACTACGGGGTCATCAGTTCCTAAACTTACAAACTACTTATGAACGACCTACAACTAAAGACGGCACAAATATCCAAGCCCGAGGGGGGATTCGAACCCTCGACCGTACTGGCCGTGCAGACCGTGACTGAAGCGCCTCAGTCCCCTCGGCTACCGCGGCCGGCCGCAATCTTTCTCCACATATGTATCTGTGTAGGACGTTATCTATCAGTTGGCAGTGGCTGCAAAGGTTGGTCTCACTCTTCCCAATTTTAAACAGTCTCTCATTAGTACTTATGGTCTCATTAATGGCTTTGTACCAAGCAGACCTGGGCGTCACTTTATTCTAAAGGAACTGTTTATCCTGGTACTGGTACTTTTTACAATAAACGAATCTTTGATGACAGTGAATCATGTGAATCAAATGTCCCAGTCCTTCCATAGAATCTCGTAGCTGCGTCTTATCTGCGGCTCAGGTCAATTGAGTACAGTACCAGCTGAGTTATCAGATGGTTTCTGTTAGGCCATTTCTTTGCATGTGCCGCATAGTATGCTACTTTAGTCCTCAGTATTCCTTTGCTCTGTGTCAGCCAGACGCTGCCCTGTTCTGCAGTGCCTCGTTCTGTCAGCTTAGCCTGGTCCCACTCCTCAATATTACACGTGCTGTGCTGCCACCACGGCAGACGGCCGCGCTGCTGCGTGCACCCCTTCCCCTCGCCTTCTCCTGTCCCCCTCTGCCTCTGCTATCCCTTCCGGTCCATTTGGCCGCCGGCACGCCGTTGCAGGGAGGGGGTCGGGGCCTCGGCAGCCTGCCAGGGCCTTATCACTGGCGCCAGCAGGAGCAGGTGGCGGCCGCGGTTACTGGCGCCAGCAACAGCGCTATCTCTCGCACCCTGCTTAAAGGGCTGCAGGCCCTGCTTCTTAGTGTCATCTGTTCTGCTGAACGACAGCTGTCGGCGAGGAAGCCCAGAGTAGTAGCTCTCAGCATATTTTAAACAGTGCTTTACCGGTGAGCGACACTCCCTGATAATACCGAGCTATCTCAGGAACCGCGCATATCCAATCCGTTCATCCGCATCCAGGAAATAGTCAGGTAGACGCGACACATGTCAAAATGTTCAAAGGTTTGTAGAGCTTATGGGACTTAACTACGGGGTAATAAGTCCCTAAACTTACGAACTACTTATGAACTAGCTTATACTAAAGACGGCACAAACATCCGTGCCCGAGGGGGGATTCGAACCCCCGACCGCAGACAGTGACTAGCGCGCCGCAGACTGCTCGACCACTGCGGCCGGCCGTCACGTCTCACTGTGATATTTGGTTCTACTACTTCCAGGGCTTGGGTCGAAACAAGACCCCTGGAGTGGAGGATATTCCGTCTGAACTGCTGATGTCGTTAGGAAAGCCAGCCATGAAAAAAATGCATCACATCGTATGCAAGATGTATGAGACAGGGGAAATACCCTCCGACTTCAAGAAGAATATTGTAATTGCAATTCCAAAGAAAGCAAGTGCAGACAAGTGTGAAAATTACAGAACTATCAGTTTAATAAGTCATGGGTGCAAAATACTGACACGAATTATTTACAGACGAACGGAAAAAACTTGTGGTATCCAACCTCGGGGAACATCAGTTTGGATTTAGAAGAAATGTAGTAACACGACAGGCAATACTCACATTACGACTTATCTTAGAATATAGGCTAAGGAAATGGAAACATACGTTTTTAGCGTTTGCCAATTTGGAGAAAGCTTCTGACAATGTCGACTGGAATACACTCTTCCAAATTCTGAAGGTATCAGGGGTAAAATATAGGGAGCGAAGAGTTATATTCAACCTATACAAAAACCAGACGGCGGTTATTAGATTCGAAGGGCAAGAAAGGGACGCATAGGATGGGAAGGGAGTAAGACAGGGTTGTAGCCTTTCCCCAATGTTGTTCAATCTGAATATTGAGCAGGCAGTGAAAGAATGGAAGGAGAAATTTGTAGAGGGCATTAAAGTGCAGGGAGAAGAAAACAAAACATTGTGGTTTGCCGATGACATAGTAATTCTGTCAAAGACCGGAAAAGATCTGGAAGTGCAATTGAATGGGATAAACAGTGCCTTGAAAGGAAGATATAAAATGAACATTAACAAAAGTAAAACGAAGATAATGGAATGAAATGTCAGAAAATTCGGCGATGCTGAAGGAATTAGATTACATAATGAAACAATAAAAGTAGTAGATAAATATTGTTATTTGGATAGCAAGATAACTTATGACGGCCGAAGTAAAGAAGATATAAAATGCAGAATGGCTATGGGAAAAAGAGCGTTTCTAAAGAAGCGAAACTTATTAACATCCAGTATTAATTTAAATGGTAGGAAGTCCTTTCTGAAAACATTGTGTGGGAGTGAAACGTGGGCAATAAGGAGCTCAGATATAAAGATGATAGTAGCTTTTGAAATGTGGTGCTACAGACGAATGATGAAAATTAGATGAGCAGATCACGTAACTAATGAGGTGCTTAACCGAATCGGAGAGAAAAGGAGTTTCTGGCATACACTGATTAAGAGAAGGGATACATTGGTTGGATACATTCTGAGACATCAAGGAATCGTCAACTTAGTTTGAGAAGGAAGCGCGTTGGGTAAAAATCGTAGAGGGAGACCGAGGGATGAATATAGTAAGCAGATTCAAAAGGATGTAGGTTGCCGAACGATGAAGAGACTTGCACAGGACAGGGTAGCGTGGAGAGCTGCATCAAACTACTCTGCCGACTGAAGACCACAACAACTTTCTTTGACCGCGCACCAATTCAGTAGGATGAGAAGTTGTAGAATGTAAAACGAAACTTCCTGGTAGAGTTAACCTGTGTGCCGTAACCGGGATACAAACCTGGGACCTTTCCCTTTCGCGGGCAAACGCTCTACTTATGAGAACTGACCGTGAAGCGTGCCGGGATAGCTGAGACGGTAGAGCGCTTGCCCGCGAAAGGCAAAGGTGCCAGGTTCGAATCCCGGTACCGGCACACAAATTTAATCTGCCCTGAAGTATCATATCAGCGCTCACTCCGCTGCAGAGTGAAAATTTCATTCTGTTAAACAATGTACGCAGTATTACACTTCCGTGCACTGCGATACCTGTGGAATTTCCTGTAATACTGCAGAAAGGGTTCAGACAGGAAATCTGTTGCGTCTGATATAAAAGATATGAGGTAGAAAATGACGAAGCAAATACTCCAGAATTTCAATCAAGAACAACCACCAGCATGCGTAACTTTGCAGTAGATGTAGCTGGAGTATTATGCCAACTTAAATAACTCAACAAATTCGTCTCCCGGTACAGACTGTATACCAATTACGTTTCTTTCACAGCATGGCAGCCAATAACTTCATATCTATCTATCACATACAAACGATCGCTCAGCCAAAGTTCCGTACCCAAAAGACTGAAAATATACACAGGTCACTCCAATATTCAAGAAAGGCAATAAAAGTGATTCGAAAAATAACAAACCTATACCATTAATGTTGCTTTTAAGCAGGATTTTAGAACATATATTTTCCTCAAATATTATGTATTACCTCGAAGAGAACGACCTATTCACCGATATTCAACAGTGCTTCTGAAAGTATCCTCTTTACTCCCACAAAGTGATAGTGTTATCGACTCCATAGTTTTCGATTTCCGGAAAGGTACTGATACTGTACCTCAAAAGCGTCTTCCAATGACTTATGGCATATCGTAACAGTTGTGCGATTGGATTTGTTATTTTCAGTCAATAAGGACACAGTACGTCGTAACTGACAGAAAGGCACCAAGTAAATTGGAACTATGTGGTGTTCCCCAGGAAAGATTTATAGGCTCCTTACTTCCTTCTCTTTTATGAACGATTTAAGAGACAATGTGATTAGCCCTTCGTGGATGATGCTGTGGTTTATCGGTTAGTAAATTCACCGTCAGACCAAAAGCAGCTGCAAAACGATGGTGCAAAAATTTGGAATTTACCGTAACCAATAAATAGTAGAAGTGATCCACACGAACACAGAAAGATACGTGTTAAACTTCATTTTCACGTTATACTAGTTAAATGTGGTCGTAAATTTAACTGCCTAGGAATTAATATTAGCCCTTTCAGACCTGGCGTCCAATATATTGGACTCCGAATTTTTATTAATTTTAGAACATTCTACGATCGCTTTACATTGAGACTCAGTGGCCTGTTTACTGGACAACTGTCACTTTTAGTTTCGTGCTACCTGCTGCCATCTGTCAGCAGAATGGCGTGCTAGAATGAAAAACAGTGAATATGGCGGAACCCTTGCGGTGTGCGTCGAACTTGATACCGGTAGTTAAAATTATTTTGTATATTAATTTATGAATTTTGTACAAATTCGACTTTACGACGTAAGTTCCCCCAACAATATGGAGTGACATATGTAACTGTTGAATTCTTATTTCACGCCCTTACTGCCATCTAGGCTCGGTGTCTAATTTGACATTTTGGAAAGCAAGTGTGAAAAATGTTAATTTCGCCCAAATATACAATAGATAGGGTCTTATAGACATGAAAAAGTGCAAGAATATGTTTTATTCCCATTTTAAAATAATTCAGGGCTGAAGGGGTTAAGGACAACTTAAATTAGAAAGAGCGCATAGAAAATACTGTAGGGAAGGCGAAGACTAGGATACGTTTCATTTGCAGAACACTTCGAAGATACAACCGTTCTATTAAAGAAACTGCCCGCACAACACGTGTGCATCCTATTTTGCAACATTGCTGCGTATCTGCGGAATCTTCACCAAGGGGGACTGACGGATGATGCAGAGGAATCCACAGAACGGCAGCTCGTTTTGTATCACTGTACTAGGTGAAAACCCGACGTTGCCCGGATACTTATTAGTTTATTCCTGGTATATATTCATTTTTATAAGGGCTGTATGACTGTAAGATCTCTTGAGAATACAATTAGTAGTAAAGAAGTGATGTGGTGGTTTTCCATGAAAGTTACTGTTTATGTGCTCATATCTCATGAACTACGTGTCGTACTGTGATACAATTTAGAAGGTACACTCAACTATATGCGTGTATATTGTTTGTAAAAATTCCTTCGGCTACAATTTGTAGTGTATAAATTATAAATTGTAAAGCCATACCGAATGCTGTAGTTTTAATACACGAACAGCGGAACGTTACTTTTTACGTGCTCATATCTTATGAACTACGTGTCGGAATGTGATACAATTTAGAAGATACATTCAACTATATATGTGTATACTGTCTGTAAAATTTCTTGTCGCTACAATTTGTAGTGTTCAAATTATAAATTGTAACGTCATACCCAGAGCCGTAGTTTTAATCCATAAACAGCGGAAAAGTAGTACTCGAGAAACTTTATCTTCCTTTCATCATTTCACTATGGTTTCCAGCGAGAAAAAGTTTAATAAAGGTTTGAAATTATGTTTAAAGTTTGTTGCAAGTCGCTAAGTACTGTCATTTTCATACAGTGTATTTCGAAAGTCTCGCCGCATAATATGGCATTTTTTGCGATTTCTATTGGTTATGAGGCAATATCTTTTGAATCCTTTGCCGTATGTGATTCTTAACCATGCAACAATCGTAACATCACGACAAGAAATGTGTGTACCAAATTTGGTTGAAATCGGTCCTATGGGTTAGGAGAAAATGAGTAGCATTGTCGCAAAATGCAGCAGTTTTTCGCGCATCTCATTGTTTATGACGTCATATCTCGTTTACTATATATCGTATGTGATTCTTACACTTACGGCGACCGTCCTCATGGATTGAAGCTTACGCGTACAAAATTTCATATAGATTGGAACAAAACTGTAGATTTGTATGCAACCCGTACAAATATACGGACACACTGCTTTAGACATTAGATCGCGAAACAGGGGAGAGAGTGACACAGAAATGATGCACGAGGTGTTGCGGTGAGATTTATTTCCGAAATTTCTGTCAGCAACTTTTTCTTCCGAATGCGTACATACAGAGTGGCGCACATAAAACCAGCCCGAACTGGAATGCAAACACGCGTAAGTAGTATTACTAACTTTTCAGTTTTTTTCTGCTTCCTACAGCAGCAGCAGAAAGTAGTCGTCATAATATAAACCGTGAACTTCATTGTCATGTCTTACTCCGTTGAATAACTTGTTTTCATTGTTGAAGAATACGTGCGGTCAGAAGCCATTAAAGTGGTTCGTGACACTTGTCATGAAACGTTTCCTGAAAGTAAATTTTGTACTATAATAAATTATGACAATTCAACAAACACAGCATACTTGACCAAGAGCCAATTTCAGAATAAGCAAAAACAATGATTTTACAATGGCACAGTCAAAATTATCTAACGATTAGAATCCTTTTTACAGAAAATAAGGACAAATCTTAATACAACTAGAAATTTACAATTTCGACTGGCTATAGTCTTCAATACGGTGTATTGTAAAAATATCAAAATTGTAATTTAAAATTCAGTGAAAGTTAAGTGCTAAACAGACGCGATCGATTACACTCGACTGTGGTGACCACGCTAACTCTACGTCCCACCTATCAACCACCATTCAATAATCTTTTCACTATTTATGTGTTGGCGCTACTTTACCATATACAGTTGAACAGCGTCACCGATGTCGAAGGGCCGCTGATGGAAGAGCAGGCTGATGAATGCGATCGCGAATGGGAAATTATCTACCCGATCGGCGCGGCAATTACTAAAGTATTCGAGCTACGAAAGAATACAGCAATTTTCCAATATATTCCAGGACAGTAAATTATCCTGATTACGAGTGAGCTTGTTCTAAAACAATACCCACTTCAGAATATTTACAAGTTTCTCAGTATAACGGTGTCCTCCACGCTTCTCTCCTTTCTACCACCACAAAGCTCTCTCCAAAAAAAAAAAAAAAAAAAAAAAAAAAAAAAAAAAAAAAAGGCCACCAGACTCCACCCACATGTGACGTCAAGCCAGTAAGAGAGAGGACCTAATGGTCTCGCCAATCAAATCAGTTTGCTATTGTTAGCGCTGCCAGGCCTGAGACTCACGTCACAGACAAATATATATGTTACTCTGTGCTCACGTATGCCACAGTTCCCAGTAACAGCGTGAAATTTTGTGTTTCACAATAGGCATCTCCAGACGGATAAATTATTTTATTATCGCATGGACGCCCTCTCCCGTCGTGAGTGCTCCGTCCTATCTTCTCTCGAGACCCCTCCGAAACCCACGCCTCGCCAACGTGGCGCCGGCAAAAGTCGTAAAGTTTGGTACCAGCACAGACAAATATGTTACTCTGTGGTACCAGCCAGGCGGGTCCAGTGTGCTGCTCGCCCACAATGCTGCCGGCCCCGCTTTTCCTTCGACTCCCCGGAGCGACCGAGCGAGCCCGGGGCGGCTCTCTCTCCCCAACCCCCAGAGCTGGGCGACATCCTGTCCCGTATCTTTATACACTGGTGGCCGCGAAACAAGGGCAGCATTCTCTCGCACGTTTTTAGCTGGTGGCGACATACGCCTAAAAACAATTACCCAGGTGTAAACGAAGGCTTCCGCGGCAGTTGTCATTGTTGATAAAACTGTTCTGGGTATTAGACCGCATCGTCAATATATCAGCAGTAAACGTAACACCCAGAAGATGGCCGCTTGCAATAGCCGCCGAAACGTCGGTGAAATATTTGATATATTGACGATGCGGTCTAATACCCAGAAGAGTTTTATCAACAATTACCCAGGTAGCTTATTCCTAATGTACCAAAATCATGCAATGATCATTTCCATCATCTGGCATTAAATTAGAATACAAAGAACCCAACATCCAATTAAATCGACAAACTAAATGAAATTGGAAAATATGAATATAAATAGTATTACCTCCTCTCAACTTAAGAGGAAATACTGTTCAGCTTCAAAATGATTTGCGGTTGTTCAAAGAATTAAAATTGCAGTCTAAATATAAATGTGTGTTTGGAATTTCATTAACAGCCAGAATTGCCATTTTAAGGTGTATACAACTTTATGAACGAAATTTACGTAACGGAAATTTTATGTTTGCCATCTCAGAAAACACGAATGATTCATAAAACTTAAACATCATATCGACTTCATCATTTCTATCAGATTACGTAATTTTATGTTAGTGGCTAAAACAACATACATTATAGTTAAAAGTATAAATTTGTACTTGCAGGAAGGTACTGGGGGAGCAGAGGTGGTTGCCGTTATGTACAGCAGTTCACCGAATTACTCGGCTCAACTTTAGCAAAATTAAGAAACGATGAAAACCATCTTGCGTTGTATCTGTGAAAATAAATTTATGTCTATAATCGTCACCAATGTGATAGAAATAATTTGATTTTTTTAAAATACAGTTATGGTTTAGTGAAATATAAGTTTCTTCAATGAAATTTGAAAAACGACGTATTGATTGTAGCTGTTTATATTTTATCTCAATGCTTCCGGTTTCGGTTAGTTTACCATTTTCAAGCGTTAGCAGAGTTTAGCTAATAGCTTATCATGTCGTAACACAAAAATACAAAATTGTAAAATAAGTATTTGTCATCATCACTGTACTACTTACCGATATTTCGACAGTGGCTGACTGTTTGTAGCAGTCCCTGGCTGAGCCGCTTCCAGCTTGTGCCTGTCCCACACAGCAGAGGTGACAGCGGACTCATCTAACGAAAGACGACGGATTCAGACTGCCCCACCCCATCGGCACGATGACGGAGGTATCGGGATACGTGAGACCGTGAAATGCTCTGTCACTGCTCGAATGTTCAGTGACGATGGTAACACGTCATGTCATGTCAGTCGTAGTTGCAATTGTTGTGGTGTGATCATTGGCACATGCATGGGTCATCGGCTGCAGGGCACGTCGCTGGGAGTGATTCATGCATTGTGTTTATATTTTCCAGCATTAGTATCTGATAAAGTTGAAGTCAATGTTCGAATTGTAGTTCTCAGTGGCTGTCTTAAATATATAGAAGACTAGCTAAAAACCCTGTGTTGCCCGGGTATTTATTTATTTATTCCTGTCTTGAATTAGTGCTCTCCTATCCCTTCTCTCTCTCTGTTCATCTCTTTTCTTCTAAAAATGTTATATTTATTGGAGAATATATAAGAAATCAGGCTGTCTTGCATAATGTACAAAATTATACGTGCAGCATCCAAACAAAGAAACAGCAAAATCAAAATACAAATGGTATGTAAAATTCGCACGATCTCATTTATTGAGTTATATGTAGTACATTGTATATTTTTTCATTTATATATTCATTTGTGTATGTGCTGTATGTCTGTAAAATCTATTGCGAATGCAATTAGTAGTAAAGAAGTAATAGATTACAACTCGTTGCGTGATAGGGCGGTTTTCTATTAACGTTACTGTTTATGTGCTCATATCTCATGAACTACATGTCGTACTGTGATACAATTTCGAAGGTACATTCCGCTATATGTGTGCAAATTTCCTGCGGCTACAATTTGTAGTTTAGAAATTATAAATTGTAACGTCATATCCATTGCCGTAGTTTTACTCCATGAACAGCAGAAAAGGAGTAAGCCAAAAATATTTTGCATTCATAATTTTGTTTTGGTTGTCAGCGAGAAAAAGTTTAATAAAGGTTTGAAATTATGTTTAATGTTTGTTGCAAGTTGCTCAGTACTGTCAGTCTCAAACAAAGTATGAATAAAGTCTCGTCGCATTATGTGGCAGTTTCTTGCAACTATATTGTTTATGACGTTGCATCTGCTGAGCCATGTCACATTTTGTTGTTACCCCGACAGCATTCTTACCTTACAGTAAGGAAAATGTGCACCAAATTTGGTTGAAATCGGTCCAGTGGTTTAGGAGGAAATATGCAACACTGTCGTTTAATGCAGCAGTTTTTCGCGCATCTCATTGTTTATTACGTCATATTTCAGGAACAATGTGTCGCACGTCATCCTAACACTTACGGCGACCGTTCTCATTGATTGAAGCTTACGTGTGCAAAATTTCATGAACATTGAAAGGAAACTGTATATTTGTATAGGCATAAATCTGAGTATTCTCACGTGGTGGCCTCTCATTATTTATGACGTCATATCTCCTGAGCTATGTGACAGGCTCTTTTTTTTTTGGGGGGGTGGGGTGGGGTGGAGGAGGTCAGGAGCCTTCGTGGGCGTACGGTGAAAACTTCACCAAAGTTTCATTGCAATCAAATCAATGGAATATGAACACACATAGGACATACATTCATTTTTATATGTAACTAGCTGTATACCTATCGTTGCCCGGGTGTTTATTTATCCTATACTCTCGTAGTCCACATCCCCTTCCCCCTCTCTCTGCGTCCACCTCTATCTCTCCCATCTCTCTGTTCGTTTCCACCTTTCCGTCTCTCGGCAAAGTTTTCTACAAGATACCCTCTGTAACATTTATGTACCAAGTGATCTTCCTCTTGGTTCAAGGTCATGGATGCAAAAATTCAGAAAGATTGGATGAAAACTATGCATTTTACAAAATTCTGTAAGTTAAGTACCCTTCACCACGCACCGAACGAAATTTTTTACAGACAGTGACATTACTCTTGTTTTTAACGTAGAGTGTGCAAAATTTCATCAATATCGGAACAAAGCTATAGATTTCTATGCAATAGAAACGCAGGGTCACATTGAAAAACGCACTTTTTTATTTTGAAATATTACAGATTTATTTCATACAACCCTTGTTCTGACAATAACGAAAACAACCAAGAACGGATATGTGAAGTCGGTCGGCCCGTTCTCAAGTTATGGCGCGAACACGGTATTTATGGGTCCATTTTTATGTTGCAAAGTACCCTCCCCCACGCACCGTATGTAACCTAAAGTAGACGGTGACTTTTCTCTTGTTTTGAAGGTTAGGCGTGCAACATTTCGTGATGATCGGAATGAAACCTTAGACTTCGTGAGTATGCAGTAGAAGTATGCTCCGCGATGTACCTATCACAAAATTGTTAGGTGACGTTTTCTTCCTATAAACTACATTCCTGCCAAATTTCAGCTCTATAGGGGCAGTAGTTTTCGAGATTTCTTGTTTAGTCTGTGAGTGTCATTTCGCTTTTATATAAATAGAGATTAAGATAACAGATTGCTTAATTTTGGACGCAAGTGAACAAAGCGAGACTTGAGACAAAAATAAATAGTAACATGCATATGTCTAATGCTAACTTTATATGATACAAGGTCATGGCTAATGCGACAATTTTACGGCATCTACAGCAAAGCTGTTGTGAGCATGGGAGTTATTTTGGTTTCATCATTTTGTGGAGGAGGAGGGGGGGGGGGGGGTCAGTTACAAAACGCTTCATAAACGTCCGAAATTACATGCAAACTTTGTTGCAGGTCCTTAACTACTCCCATTTTCCAAAAATTGACGAATAAATCTGGGTATCCTCACGCGGTGGCCTCTTATTATTTACGTCGTGATATCTCTTGAGTTATGTGTCGTGCTCTTTTGTTTTTGGGACAGGAACCTTCATGGGATACGGTTAACAGTTCACCAAAGTTTCATTGCAATCGAATGAATAGCTTATGAACCCATAGATGACATACAGACAAATATTCATATATATATATATATATATATATATATATATATATATATATATATATATATATATATGACCAGCAATTATTGGTTAATATTTCTTTATTGTTGCAGATACCACGGTGACTGTTATAAGTGCTGAAATAAAGATCAACACATTCATTTATTTCTAGAGTGAACTTAATTTGAAGCACTGATAATGTCACACAGTGATGGAAATTTACATACGCCACAATGCATAAATATCTGCGACCGACTGCTGTTAATTGTGTACGCATTAATGTCTGGTGCCATGTGCATTGCAGGTCACAGCCTTTCCTGTTCCACTAGTTCGCTCAGCCTTCGACGTAGCTAGTTTATAATGACGGCGCTTGAATGCGGTTTCACCTGGGTTTCGTCAACCAAATACTCCTCCAACACCCGACAAGTCGTGCCGTTTCGAAAATGTTCGCTCCAAATCTTGGGGCCGTTACATCTGCCCTCGGTGAAACTCAGATTACAGAAATTCCTCATTCTACAACCGAATAGCACGCTGAAAGACGATCGTCTGTCGTCTTCCGCATATTTTTTTGTATATTTCTGTAAGGTTATAATTTATTTAATGTCGCTAGATTATCATGTTGTAACTTGAACACCACTCTTTTCAAGACTTGAGGAATAGCATTTTTATTTCATGTGTTAAAATATTGATTAATATTGCTAGGTTTTTATTATTTTGTTATGTTAATAATTTATTATTATATTAATTAATGTAGCATAAGTACGGCTTCTCCGCTACGCCACTGTCCCTGTGTGGATGTGCAGTAGTTGTACTCTTAATTGGGTGCAAGAATCTATGGCTTTGAATGTGGGGGGTGATAGCTCGCTTTGCATCGTTCTCTCTGGCTCAGAGTAGATGGCTGCTAAGGTGACCAAAGAGGTGTCCACACCCTTTGGTTGCGAGCTAGTTAGGGTACCTACTCCTGAAAGAGTGTACTCGCTCTCCTTCCCCACCACCGCTTTTTCATGGATTTTCAGCTGATCATTGTGGGCTGGTTGTCTGGTGAGATAAGGTTGGTTCTGCTCTTGTTTCTGGAGATGGTAGCGTTTCATTGACTAGCACGTTTAACTTAGACTCGTGAACTTGGAAACCTTTTTCTGAAATATTTTCTCCGATCGTGTGCGGAAATGTGTTCTCGTTTTTGAATTCAGTGATTTCCAATAGATAAACGTGGTGTGTGTGATTCCAGTTGCAGTTTGATAACGGCTTGATATGTTAAAACCTTTTGTGACCATCTGGCGTTGTATGAACTCTGTGTAAATACTTTCTAGCTTTGTGGGGCTCGATTTCTAATAGGTGATAGGTTCATTTTTGTACATTGCATGTAAAAATCTTTTCATCTTTTCCTTCCATGAGTGATATGTGTTCCACGTGGTTGGTTCATAGAACAAATTCTCTCTGAGCCTTGTACAACCTTCTTTAATAGCTTCCTTATGTAATTCTAAACATTTCTATGGGTTGCATGCTGTAATTCTTAATTTTATTTTTCCGACTTTGTAATTATTTCACTTTTACGAGTTTTGGAGACTCGACTTCATCCGTGTCTGTAATCGCTCCCTATCGCGTGTAGCTGCATTTCTTTCGCTTCTTCGTGTAATTCTGAATATTTCTATGGGTTGCATGCCGTAATTCTTATTTCATTTTCCCGACTGTCTAATAATTTAATTATTGTGGTTTTTTTTGAGAATGGACTTCATCCATCTCTTCTAATCACTCCCTATCGCGTGTAGCTGTATTTCATTTGCTTCGTTATATAATTCTAAGTGTTTTTGTGGGTTGCATGCTGTAGTTAATTTCCTTTATTTTGCGTAATCTGAATTTATTCAATTTTATCGGTTTTTGGAACCACATGGGTCCGAGTTCCGACTTCCGGGTTTGCAGCTAGTCGCCTGAGTTCACGCACCTTCTCTTATGAAACCAGTACCTAGCTCGATTTCTAACCGACTGCAACTTAAGAATGCACCGTTATTTTGTACAATTAATCCGATTTTCAACCACGTCACCTTCAGTGGAGTCCGTTCATGTAACGTAGCCGTGTTTGCTCGCGGTCCAATTCTTAGCCACACTTCTAAGATAACGCTCGAAGTTGCTACCGCCTGGACGGGTTTATATAGATTCCCGAAAGGTGGTGACCGTTCTTACTGATTAGTGTATATTGGTTGGCATCAGTGAAGACAGTCTACTGTAAAGGAACATGGTCGTGCTGCATACCGCGCACAGCAGCACCCTTCGCCTCCTCTCCCGCTACTCTATAGAGAGTGTTGTGTAGGATCCCTCGCCACTGGCCAGACAGTAGGAGCGGCTGAATCTATCTCTGATGCATGTGCTGCTTAAACACCATACAAGCGTCTGTGCTAGCAGTGGTCGCATGAAAGGGAGACAGAGAGAGACTGCTTAGTGATTACGATGGGACGTTACTCCTTAATCTTTGTTCATTTCTTCTTTTGCTCAATGATTAATCCCGACTATGTACCTGCCTGGATGGCCGTCATTACTAGTTCTGAAGGCAACATGGGTTGAGCTTTCTTCCTTCCACTGTTTTAGCGAGAATCACAGCTGTGTTACTCACGGCGTCATGGTGTGGAGGAAGATAAGTTTTTTGTCGGACTTACCTGCGGTTTATCAGTTCCTAATTACAAACTTCTCATAAGCTAACTTATACTAAAGGCAACACAAACATCCACGCCAAAGGGAGCATTCGAACCCCAGACGGGAATGGTCTCGCGTATCGGAACATAGCGCCTCAATGTGCTCGGCCACTCCGGCAAAGATCAAGTAACATCAGGTCACGACCTGCACTGATTGAGGGATTTGTGGCAGGAAAGGCGTGGGTCATGGGCATACTGCGTCTGAAGATGCTTTCTCTCATGTCACGGTACAGTGTATTCTTCAGCAGGACAATTCTGTTGTCAAGGCTATCCGGGATCTACGAAACTTAAATATTTAAACATTTCGACCATTTTAGGGCATTGAAACAAACCCAATGGCAAAGATGAAAATTTGTGATGGACCGGTATTCGAACCCGGATTTCCTGCTTCGGGCCAGCGGTCGCCTTAACTAATTCGGCTATCCACGCACGCTTCCCTTCCGACCCAAATTCTCACCTTGTAGCACACTAAGAATGTAGTGACCCCTGACCATTTGATTCCACTTGCTCGCAATCTATACTGGACTCCCGCAAGGGATCGAGAGTTTTAATGCGTCCGCATTGAAATTGTCAATTGCCTGTTGGGGCAGTCATTTATACATCAGAAAAGAACAGATACCATATAAATAATTGTTTCTGTGATCTACGTAACACTGAGACACTCCTCAGATATGCCTTAGTAAGTTTAGGGTTTAACGTTTAGTCGACAGCTTGGTCATTAGAGACGGAGCTAACGCTCCGAATTTTGGGTAAGGATGGGGAAGAAAGTCGACCGTGCCCTTTGAAAGGAACCATCCTGGCATTTTCCTTGAGTGACTTAGGAAAATCACGGAAAACCTAAATATGGATGGCCGGAGGTGGATTTGAACCACCGTCCTCACGAAAGCGAGTCCAGTGTGTTGCCACTGCGCCACATCGCTCAGTATGTCTCAGATAAATGTTTTGTGGGACTACGTGACTCAGCTCCGTGCTCGTTATAACAGGTTTTTGGACTACTAAATTAGAGTATCGATATATCAAAAACATGAGTGTTTGTATGTCCTATATGTGTTCATAAACCATTCATTCGATTGCAATGAAACTTTGGTGAACTGTTCACTGGACGCCCAGGAAGATTCCTGACCCCAAAACAAGAGAGCACGACTCATAGCTCAGAAGATAAAACGTCATAAATATTGAGAGGCCACGGCGTGAGAATGCCCAGATTTATGCGTCAATTATTGGAAAATGGGAGTATTTAGGGACATGCAGCAAAGTTTGCATGCAATTTCGGACGTTTACGAAGCGTTTTGTAACTGACTCCCCACCTCTCCCGCACACTCGCACACACACACACACACACACACACACACACACACACACACACACACACAACACAAAATGATGAACGAAAAGAAGTCTACCGCTCACAACAGATTCGCTGTGGATGCCGTAAAACTGTCGTATCGGGTATAACCTTGAATCAAATAAAGTTTGCATTACAGATTTGCACGTTACTATTCATTTTTGTCTGCAACTCTCCCTTTGTTCTCTTGCATCCAAAATTAAACTATCTGTTTTCTTAATCTCTATCTATATAAAAGCGAATGGACACTCACTGACTAAAGAGGAAATCTCGAAAGCTGAAATTTGGCAGGAATGTAGTTTATAGGTAAAAAATGTCTGCTAAGAAAGTATTTTGTGATACGTGCATGTTGGCGTATACTTCTCCTACAGACTCATGAAATCTATAGTTTTATTCCGATCTTCACGAAATTTCGCACGCTTGACCTTCAAAACAAAAGGAAGGTCTCCGTCTACATTACGTTTCATACTGTGCTTGGAGAAGTGTACTTCGCAGCATAAAATGGATGCCTAAATACCTTGGTCGCCCCATAACTTGGGAACGCCTGAACGATTTCACAGATCCTTTTTTTGTTGTTTTCATTATTCTCAGAACAAGGGTTGCATGAAATAAAACTGGAATATTTGAGAAACAAAGTGCGTTTTCCAATGTGAGCCTGCGTTTCTATTACACAGAAATCTATAGTTTTGTTCAGATATTGGAAAAATTTTGTACACTCTACTCTAAAAACAAGACGAATGTCACTGTCTGTATAAAATTTCGTTTGGTGCACGGTGGAGATTACTTAACTTACGGAATTTTACCAAATGCATAGTTATGCTCCAATCTTCAAGAATTTTTGCACACATGACATTTCAACCAATAGGAAGATCACTGGGTACATAAGTGATTGTATTGTACATTATAGAGTACCTTGCAGAAATCTTTGCTGAGAGGGGGAAAGGTGGAAACGAACAGAGATATGTGAGTGAAGTGAATGCAGAGAGTGGGGGGGAGGAGGAGATGTGGACTACGAGAGTGTAGGATAAATAAACACCCGGGCAACGCCGGGTTTACAGCTAGACATTATTTTCTGAACAAATTCTTGATCGCATTGTATAAATGTGCCTTGTGCAAACCCCTAGTACGTCTTCGCCGCGGTGGAGTAGCCGAGCGGTCTAAAGCGTCTCGCTGCGGAGCGCGCGGTTGCTCGCCGTGGAGGTTCGAGTCCTCCCTGGGGCATGGGTGTGTGTGTTGTCCTCAGGTTAGTTTACCTTAAGTAGTTTGTAAGCTACGGACTGCTGACCACGTAGTTTGGTCCGATAGATTTACAGACATTTGAACATTTTTTAGTACGTCTTCAACTGCGGAAATTTTCACTTAATTCACTCCGTGTACTTTGGATCTAAACATTAACACTCTCTCATATCAGCGAATGTTTGTATTAGTCATGCGTGAAATACAAATAGCTTTGCTTTCGAGAAAGACAGAGCTAATTAGTTGGTATCTTACAAAATCTCTCTTGTTTCATTTTCGTATTTATCTTACGCGTCGATACTACTTGTTAAACGAAGCTCTCCGAACGTCTAATGAAGCCTTCATTTCAGAGGCAAAACAGTTCATTAACTTTTAATTTAGAAGTCCAAAACAGAGCTTGCTTATTACTTCTGCCTCACATTCCGTCATTAATGGTCGGTGGCAGCCCCCCACCCCCTGCCTCGTCTGCTCTACTCCTCGACGCCGACAAATAATGACCGGTAACCAACACCGTCTGACAATGACGGAGCTGTTCACTCACTGTGCACAAATTTATTTCTGCCTTCATTTGCCGACGCAGACATAATTATCCTCGGTGATGAAATTTCATTAACACGCCTGTCAAAATAAAACGGACGAGATTTTCGTTGAAGCAAAAATTATCTGGGAGGAGGAGAAACGAGTGTCACTAGCAGGACAAACCAAGCCAACAGCGTCCAGCGCTGGTGACGGACTTCAGTGACAGTGGAGGAGGCGGTCCACGAGTCTTCATCCACGCAATACGCAGCGCAGCTGAGGGCGGTCACTGGCGACGACATCCTGCAGAGGTGCTGAGTCTGCGCCGGCGCCGGCGTTTACCCGCTGTCTCATGTGTTGCGAGTTTTTTTTTTTTTTTCTGTGTGATTTATCGAACAAGTCGATCTGCCATACAGGGGGACCGCACGGTTTTTGTCTCTGTAGGAACAAAAAGTTTTCATGAACAAATTTTAATATTTCTTTTTCATATTGATTACTGCTCATGCATTGAACGCAGTTGGTAGCTGGCCCAAGTTTGGGTGTTTCAAAGAACAAGTGTAAAGAAGAGTTTTCTCCTCTTCGGTCCCTGCGTCCAGCGGGTGCTGTGGGACAAAGGGAAAAGGTTATGAACAACTTTAAATTGTCAAAAAAATCTCGTATCATACTAAACTCGTCCTAAATTTGGTTCAGTATTATTAAGAAAACTTGTTTATAGCTCTTATAGTCAGTTGCTAAGTAAATATTTATAAGTTTTCTAATGTCACCTAGCAACTTAACACCTCTCGTGAACCGTGGCACCGAACTTCCCTCCGAAGTCTATGTTCACCACCTAATATAAAATATATATATAATAGTTTATATTTCTATTTTTTCGTAATACACAAACAGGTCCTTATACCCGCGGGAGAAAGATAAAAGGTCAGTATATAACTTCAAATTCAAAGTTTAAACTCTTTAGCACCAATTCAGTCATGAAACTGGCGTTCGAACGAAAATCCACAGCCTACTATATTTTAGTTTCACATTTAAAATACCACTGTTTCATTTGAATGCGTATTGAAATTCAATAGTCTGTTATAAATTTTCAAACTGATGGTGTTTTCTTCCTAGGTGTAGAAGATCAAATAACATTTCCATAATTCATATTAAATAATAAATCATTCCATATACATGATGTAATTATTTTAAACTCTTCTTCAGTCAAACATCACATGTTTATTGGTCCACTTGCAATACAAGCATATGCTGTTTGCTTCTGATCCAATGTTACATATACAAGGACATAATCTGAACTGACTAACATCCATAGCAATAATAATGTTAAATAATCTTCTTAGAGGACGATCGATGTCCCGCAATAAAGAAGGCGCAGAGACGTCCGCTGCCCTAAAGCACCAGACATACCGAGCTCAACAATCCGCCATTTTGAATCCCAATGCGACGACAGTGTAGTGTGCTTTGTGTGCTGCAGCGAAGTGAATCAGCGGATATTTTGTGCTTTTCTTGTGAAATGGTTGGCAGTGCAGCTGCAAAAAAATAGCAGGCATGCTCGATATAAGTTTTATCGTTTTCCTTCAAACATAGATCGGCGTAAAAGGAGGCTTGTAAATTCCAGACGCCAAGTATGAACGCTAAAATCAAGCAAATAACTGTGGAATGTTAAGAAGCTTTTTTTTATTATTTGTATTCGAAATAGTTAACTCTCACACAGAGTTAGTAATGAAAATATAGGCCTAAACATGTAAGAAATAGAGAAAGGCAAAGGCAAAGGTCCCAGGTTCGAGTCCCGCTTCCGGCACACAATTTTAATCTGCCTAGAAGTTTCATGTAAGGAATAGTTTATTTTAAAAATTTTCAAATATTTGTAAATGTATGGAACTTAACTACTATGGTTATCATTCCCTAGGCTTAAAACTATTTAAACTAACTTTAATTAACTTACACTAAGAACGACACACACACACACAGACACACACACATGCCTGAGGGTGGATTTGACTTAGTGTGTTTAAAGTTGCTTGGGTCTATCTAGGCCTAAGCCAAGCAGTGAACAGGATGGCTAAACACACTGAACTTCACAAACAACGGGAACAGGAAAGAAGTCGTACATGAAAGGCATTAAATTCAAAACTTATAATCAAACATTCACTTTATTTCAAAGTGCTTGCTACCAGAGAGACTTTATTTGGTCGTTATCTAACGAAACCAGGCATTCAAAGTTAGTAAACACATTTTTGACGTAAAAGCTCCTCTCAGATATGCTGTGTGTAAAATATGGAAGACATTAGAGGGGGGAATACGGAAAGTATAGTATCGTAATTTAACATAATTCCGTTATTGTTTTCGAATGCAACTCTTACTTACCCTAAACGTACGTGAGCGCACCATTTATAAACCAGAAAATTCGATAATATTGTAACGTATTTTAACTGTATGTGGTAAATATTTAGAACAGCAACATATTCCTTAATATGGACTGTGACTGTATCATATCTCTTAAAAATATCCCTCTAATCACTAACTTTTAAGTTGTTTGCCTCTTACAGTCAAATGAATAAAATTTACTATGCTGTAACATTTTCTGCGTTAGGAAAGTATATTTAACGGCCTAATAGCGTATTAGAAAGCATAATGGTTCCACAGTTTTTAAATGCGCGCCTTCAACATGGGATTCAGAATGGCGGATTGTTCTGCGTGTACTATACAGTGCTCTACGCTGGCCCGTGACGTCATATAACGGCCAGCTCTGTGACGCCGTTCGGTGCTGCGGCGACGCTACTCCTGTTTATTGCAGTAACTCGATCCATCATGAAACAAACACAAAACATTCTTCTTAAGTATCATACCGTAAAAATCATTACTCAACATTCAATAAATCGTTTTCATTAATATGAAATGTTTAATTTTCATCTCCTGCAAAACAAAGCTGATATGGGAGAGTAGGGGCTCACAAATCTGTCCCACTACACGGGCTGGACGCTACTTCTGTATGTTCAAGGGAAGTCAGTGTTTTTTCCATACTGTAACCAGATGTCGAGGACGTTGGACAGTTTGGTCACACTGTAACATAGCAGTCGCGACACTCGTTGGTGTAAAATCTGTTCCTTCTGATATCTGGGCGACCCTAGCGCTCCAAACGGTGAGCAAGGGAGCCGCCTGTTAACATCGTATACGTCGTTCGGATAACACTTCATTTTCGCATCCTTTTAGACTCGACGGCCTTAGTTTAATATCAGACGAAGAGGATGGTGCTAAAAATAAACAGCGTTGAAACTAAAACAGTTGAATTAAACGACGAAATCTGATACCTTCAAACGCACGAATACGTGCCGATCCCAATATTTTTGCACATTTCCTCACTGAAATTAAAATAATTTACATCGAGATACATAAACAGTTTTAAGCGTATTGAGCGCAGCGGTGTAACTTCAACATAAATGGGTATGGCACACAATTTCCTTTTCGTTTCGTCCCGTGTTTTAAATTTTAGGACAACTGTTAAGAAAAATACGAGTTCCTTCTTTTTTATTGTCCTGTGTCGGATGCTTCCTACTAACATTTGGAATACGTTGAAAAGTATTGGTCCTGTTACGATAAAGTGAAATTTTTTCGAACAGAAAAAGGACAAGAATGACCTCTGACGCCAAGATTTGTATTTGATGTTAATTTTTTCTACATGTATCGGGTATTTCCGTGTCTTGCCAGGCCATTTCCTTCTTATTTGAGAGATTCCAAGAAGCTTACGGTGTAGTTTATAATAATCATTTTTCTGTAGCTTTGGACATAAAAACTGCACTATATAGGTCTCTAAATATATGAGCCATTTTTCTACTTCTTAAAATATGAAAAGAACCCTATTATACTTAAATATATGGCAGGTTTCTTCCTCGCGTTTAAAAAAGTTGTGGTTCGCTGGGATCAGGAGACGCCACGTTTGGCACTGTTAGCTTGGAGACTCACTGAATCTGACTCGCAACGCAGGAGTTGAAGCAGACTTATGTTAAAATGGCAGAATGTTTAGTGATTTTGCTTATTTTTTGATCAATTTGAGTACCTAACGTAAACGGTCTGCACTTAGTATCCGCTTGCTACCTTACCCTTTGAGATTTCGCTACGTTTGATTTATTTATTTAGAGAAGCTTTGAAAACCCTCATTTTCAGGTATGTTGTGAAAACAATCATATGAGAATTTAAGGAGTTTTCTTTGTGTAATGGGATTTAGACAAACTTTCGCGCCATTACACAATAGGCCCATAGTCTGGCAATGTCAAAGTAAGAATGCAACTTCAGTGGCCGATAGCAGCCATGGGAACAAGCAACATCTCATTTTCTACCGCGGGTTGCCCGATATTTCATTGATTTTGTGATTTTTTTTTAATCGAACCTAAGGCAGAATGAGCCGCAGAGGCCACGTGGCGGTTCATGGTGGTAGCTGAGCAGAGTGGGGTCGAGTGGTGTCTTCCCTGCAGCGTAATTCTAGGAACAGATGACATTTCGAATAATAATTCTTTTTCTTTCCTGGGGGGTACTTAATTTTGTGGAAATTTATATGTTTAGGAGTCCAGCAAGTCTATTGGTTAATTAATCTTAGAGCTCGTGGCTTAAAATGTTTGTCTGCTCGGCAACGAGTGTTCACAATCCATTTTTGTTTGTTTGTAATTTTAATTTGTTTAAGGGTAAGGTTTTATTTGCTTACTATCAGAAAATAAAAATAAAAATCTTGTCGTGAATTAGTCGGACTTTAGTATGAAGAGAATTTCCTCCACCCGTTTAAATTTAACAGAGAATGCTGGAATCCTAATAGAAAGTAAATACAGTAAGTGATATCTCATGAGTGATTAGGATGCAGGTAAAAGTTAAATTCTGGGCAGTTGTCATAGTGTACCCCAGCTCTGTATCGAAGGTTGAGATCATTGATTAAATACCCGGGGTCGTGTTATCCGATGCGCAATCTAGTTTATAACAAATTTTTCGGTTTGAGGCCTTTGATTAATTTATATATAAATAAAGAAACCCGACAGTCAGCTGTCACAGCATTCGGTCAGAGCATGAACCACTTAATTTTAGTAGCAATGTCCATAATAGTCAGCGTTATTAGCTGGTAAATCATATATCGTAGTAGTAAACAAAAAAAGACCAAATGAAAAAAATCATTGTAAAATGAGGGTAACTATGCACCCCACCCCTTTAGATATATTTCCATTAAAAGATCTACAAAATGTCTTGCCTCGGATTGTTTGCGCTTGCTTCAACTCGAGCTGAGGGGTTGGCCCTGCATTTCACACTTTTGTTCCAAGGTTAAAGCTGAGTAAGTTGTTACTAAAAGATACTGAACGTTGTTCATTTTTCTTTTATAATAAACACCAGGAACGTATCAACATGTACACGAACACTAATAGTTAATAGTTGGGTGTTTTTAGCGGCCCCCCAGTGCTGCTGTAGCAGTTTTAGAATCATTCAAGGAAAGTCTACATCAGGTAGTGCATAGGTATTCGGGCCATGTAATATTAGTCGGAGGTGACTTCAACCTTAAGAGTATAGATTGGGACCTCGCTAGTTACATTTCAGGCGGTACAGATAAGCAGTCTTGCGAGCTACTTTTGGACACATTCTCCGAAAACTGTCTTGAGCAGTTAAACCGGCAACCCACGCGCAATGGAAATATTCTAGACCTTATAGCCACAAACAGACCTGACCTTATTAACGACGTCTGTGTAGAGACAGGAATTAGTGATCATGATATCGTCATAGCGTCGATGGTGACCAAAGTTCATAAACCATTCAAGAAGGCTAGGAGCGTGTTTTTGTTGGGAAGAGCCGACAAGCAAATGTTACGATCGCACTTAGAAAATGAATGGGCATCGTTTAATTCCGGGACTATGGATGTAGAGGAATTGTGGACTAAATTTAAGTGCATTGTAAATAAAGGGTTAGAGAAATATGTGCCAGTAAAGACGATTAAGGATGGAAAAGGTCCATCGTGGTATAATAATAATGTTAGAAAGCTGCTGAGAAAGCAAAGGCTGTTGCAATCTCGATTCAAAAAAGAACACGCAAATGATGATAGGCAAAAGTTAGTAGAGATTCGTGCGTCTATAAAAAGATCGATGCGTGAAGCATACAATAATTATCACAGCCATACCTTAGCAAAAGATCTTTCCGAGAACCCAAAAAAATTCTGGTCCTATGTAAAATCGATAAGCGGGTCAAAGCCCACTGTCCAGTCACTAGTTGATCATTCCGGGGCAGTAATAGAAGAAGGCAAACGGAAAGCTGAAGTTCTAAATTTATCCTTTAAGAAATCTTTCACGCAGGAGGACCGCACAAATATACCATCATTTGATCAACGTACTAATTCCGAAATGGGGGACATAGCAATAGGTATTTCCGGTGTAGAGAAGCAGCTGAGAGAGCTAAATACGAAAAAGTCTGCTGGTCCGGATGGAATACCAGTTCGGTTTTAAAAAGACTATTCTGCGGCATTGGCCCCCTACTTAGCTTGCATTTATAGCGAATCTTTAATTCAGCGCAAAGTTCCTAGTGATTGGAAAAAAGCGCAGGTGACTCCCGTGTATAAGAAAGGAAAGAGAACTGACCCATACAATTATAGGCCAATATCGTTGACATCGGTTTCATGTAGAATTTTGGAGCATATTGTCAGTTCGAATATAGTAAATTTCCTTGAAACGGAAAAGCTTCTTTCCATGAATCAGCACGGGTTTAGGAAACATCGTTCATCTGAAACTCAGCTTGCCCTTTTCTCACATGACATCTTGCGAGCCATGGACGAAGGGCAACAGGCGGATTGTGTTTTTCTCGACTTCAAAAAGGCGTTCGACGCGGTGCCACACTGCAGACTGCTAACGAAGATACGAGCTTATGGAATAGGTTCACAGATTTGTGACTGGCTGGAAGACTTCCTAAGTGATAGAACGCAGTACGTTGTTCTCGACGGCGAGTGTTCATCAGAGACGAGTGTATCGTCAGGCGTGCCCCAGTGAAGTGTGATCGGACCGCTATTATTTTCTATCTATATAAATGATCTGATGGACAGAGTAAGTTGTAATTTGCGGCTGTTTGCTGATGATGCTGTGGTGTATGGGAGGGTGTGGTCTGTAACTGACTGTAATAGCATACAGGTTGACTTAGACAATATTTCTAGTTGGTGCGAAGGATGGCAGCTAGCTCTCAATGTAGAAAAATGTAAGGTGATGCGCATGAGTAGAAAAAACAATCCTATAATGTTCGAATACAGCATTAGTAGTATGCTTCTTGATGCTGTCGCGTCGTTCAAATATCTAGGCGTAACATTGCAGAGCGATATGAAATGGAACGAGCATGTAAGGACAGTTGTGAGTAAGGCAGACAGCCGACTTCGGTTTATTGGGAGAATTTTGGGAAGATGTACTTCACCTGTAAAGGAGACCGCGTATAAAACGCTTGTACGACCACGTCTTGAGTATTGCTCAAGTATTCGGGACCCGCAGCAGATCGGTTTGAAGGAAGACATAGAGGCGGTTCAGAGACGAGCAGCTAGATTTGTTACCGGTAGGTTCGACCAATGCGCGAGTGTCACGGAAATGCTCCGGCAAATAAATTGGGGATCGCTGGAAGAAAGACGACGTTCTTTTCGTGAATTTCTGTTAGTAAATTTAGAGGGCCGGAATTTGAAGCTGAGTGTAGTACGATCTTGCTGCCGCCTACTTACATTTCGCGTAAAGTCACAAAGACAAGATAAGAGAAATTAGGGCTCGTACGGAGGCATATAGACATTATTTTTCTCCTCGTTCAATTTGGGAGTGCAATAGGAAAGGAAACGCCTAGTACTGGTACGGTGTACCCTCCGCCACGCACCTTACGGTGAATTGCGGAGTATGTATGTAGATGTAGTTGTAAAACACAGTATGTAACTAATTACACTGTTAAGTGACTGTAACAAAATGAATCTGTTACGATGAAGCGACAAGCAATCTTCGGATCACGTGACACTGTAAGCAGCACCCCCTCCTATCTTTACGCCTGTGCAAAGGCAGCTCTCCCCAACATTTTTCAAACAACTAAATATTTGTTAGAACTAAGAGTATAAATGTCACTTAAACGTTTGGTAAAACGTTCAAAGACATGTGGCAAGTAACAATACATAAGTCATTGTTCTTCCCGTATCTGTTAAAAAGAAGATTCAGTCTCCAACCCCCTACCTTCTACGGCATAACGTAATGCCACTAACCACACTGCTGTTCAGCTAGGTGGAGAGTAATGACTACATTATTATTCACGATCGTATCTTATGAAAGCTTTTACAGTCAATGCGACTTTAATTTATAGTTATAAGATATTTTACCAAACATGCAGTGTTTTTGATGAATCTTCAATGCGCCAATAACAATTATCAAGGGCGGATGTTACGTTAATGGAGTATTTGCCGATGCGCAAGGCGAGGTGTGCAGTAGCTCTATTGTCTTTGCTTCGGGACAATTCGTGCGTATCCGTCAGAGCTCGAGTAGCCAGGAGCTGGCGTCTTCACCAGCTCCAACGCCAATGTTATAAGAGGCGTTTGCCCTCACCCCACCGTGCTGCGGGAGCGACCATTTGCTGCCTCCAGGGGGTTCAGAATACGAACCTTAGCCGCGCATGCGCACTGCAACGCCGCCTATAAGCGGCCGCGCTAGATCAGTATATGTGCTGTCTCCGCGGTGTAAAACATTTCTCATGCGATAAAAATCCTTGGAATGTGTATATAAAACCTGGATTACCTACAGTATTATTATTGCAGTTAATTTCAGAGCCAGCACGGCCTTCTCTATCTTGTCAATACGTGATCTTATTATAGGATGTGTAACGATACACTAGAATTTTACTTTATTTTATATTGGCCCACTTTAGGTTACGGTAGTAACACTAAAAGTGGGCCTTTGCAATTGTCTTTTGACAGCTCGAAATTTAAATGAAAATAACGGCTTAACTATTCATCTGACACGAAAATTGAATAACCGAATTTGTAGAGGAGAAAATTCTCTACAACTTTGCTCTCTTATGTTTTTTTCATATCTCGTATCGTTTGAAGCTTGCAAAAATAACGGTGATTTGACACCCTCCATTGAATTAACGAAAACCAGCCGTTCGGAGATGTCACGTGACATTCTTCTCGTATTTGATGATTTTCTGATTGTAAATTATACGTTGTCATTTCAAAGCAACGGCACACTGAGGAATTAACAAACACACATCGTTCTTCGTACGATAAATGATAATCTAACGTCTACAAATGCCATATTAACATCAGTTAACAATGGCCATCAATAGTATGAGATTAAAGAACGCCTGTTTTGATTTATAGCCGTATCGTAGTGGGCAAGGTGCTGTACTGCGACGCGAAAGGTCGGTAGTTCGAAACCCGCCACTATCTATTTTTTTCCTAAAAGGGTTTCAGACACTCTTATTAATTAATTTATTATTGTTTAGATTATTATTTTGGTCAAAAATGTTTGAAAAAACTTATAGAACTGCAAATCAAAAGTGGGCTGTAAAGTACATCAGTGCGATTTTTTAAAATTATTATTATTATTATTATATATATATATATATCAACGATGCTTATCGCCTGCGGTTCCCTCTAGCTCGCAATATGACTTAATTTCGTTCGTCATTTTTTACTTCCGGACAAGCGAGAAGACGGAACCGCGATCGTATTTTTTATCACTCCCTTGTCTGTGTTCGTTCTGTACCGACGACTTCCATTCATGTATCCATCCAATGTACGGAATTGTGATGCAAGTTGTTGTTAAAATATATTACTTAAATTTAAAATCATCCCCTCTCTTATATTTATTTTCTAATGTTTTCACCTGCTCGACATCCGTAATAGTTTAATGTTCTGACGCCATTACGATCGCTTAGCATGTCTTCAAAATTTCACTCCCTATTAGTTATTCTTGTACAGTACCTTGCTTGATTACAGAACCTACAATCATTTCTTTTGTAATTTTACGAAGCCCGATCACTTTTTCCTCTTTCTGTCATTACCATTAACGTCATGTTTCATCAACGGTCATACAACAATGAAAAGCGAAGTGAACCTTCTGACCGTTAGTCTAGTACGGTCATTGCTTTGTGTGATGCCCGACTTTAACATTCCACCCGCGGTGTATTTTGCTTAATGTTTATAGATGTTAGCCGGTCGCGGTGGCCGAGGTGACTGAGGCGCTCCAGTCACGGTCAGCACGGCCACTACGGTCGGGGGTTCGAATCCCCCCTCGGGCATGGATATTTGTGCCGTCCTAGTTCGTAAGTAGTTCATAAGTAGTTTGTAAGTTTAGGGACTGATGACCCCGTAGTTAAGTCCCATAAGCTTAACAAACATTTGAACATTTGATAGATGTTAATTTGTGCTGTGTTTTAACTAAATTATTCCAAATTCAAAATTCCGATATAATCAATCCTTTGTCCAAATTACAATCGCGGAATCAATTTTAACAACTTATGGCACCATACGAAAGCAAGGGTAACTTTACAATTGGCTCCCTTTGTGACAGGACCGGATGTTGATAAAATAACAATATCTGCATCATGATTTCCCCATTGACTGTCTTTTTCCCATTAATATCAACCCTGTGGAATTTGTAAGTGAGATATTTAATGTTTGAAAATAATTAAGATTTACGTAATAGTGCTACAAAATTTTCATCACCATTGTACGTGTCTAATCTTGTCTTATTTCATTTCATGTACTCAAACTGAAATATTGTACGAGCCACTGCTGAACCAATCTTCTATGATAATTACAAGCGGACAAGATTGCAAGACTGACCCATAAAATTTTGTGAATAAAACTTTTGAATTATCTGGAGCCGTCACGTCGCTTAACAAGCCAACACATCGCACAGGTAAGGACGGACCAGTAATTTGGCTTATTTAGTGCTTCAATAGATTCTCTTATCTGCGAATTTCTGTTCAGCATCTCTCTTAGCAGTAATGTCTTTTATCAAATTTTTTTTTCCATAGTTTGTGAGTTCATTGTTAGGGACAGTTCTGTAAATCCGCAAACATGGTTTCCGTGCGCAAATGTTAGCTTCGCGACTCTCGCTTGTTCCGCGCGCTGTCCTCCGTTCTGTATCAAGTCCGCCATTACAGTGCGATACTTATTAATTCATTTAAAAATAGCTGTGCGTGTGAAGATAGATAGACGTCAATCTCTTTCATTTTATTTGCAATTAGTATGGTCAGAACCCGTAGCCAAACCCCAGCAATGAATTCCGAAGAAAGTGTCAGTAGCATTCAACAATTAGTACCGTCCTCAAAGGTCAGCATGGCGGCCCGGCCGGCGGAATTAGTAACAGAAAATTTCGGCACAGAGTAATCGGCCGCGATTATCGCATCCGATAACACTTCTATACCCGGGGGTAGTTCACAAAACCCGCCAGATGATTGGATAAAGAAATTTGAGGCTTTACTTATAAACATGTCATCGAATTTAACGCAACAAATCGCTGACCAGAAAAAACAAATTTCCAAACAAATCGCTGACCAGAAAAAACAAATTTCCAAACGAATCGATGACCAGAACCAAAACATTTCCAAACGAATCGATGAACAGAACGAAGTCTTATACAGCAGATTAATAATCAAAAGAATAAAGTTTCTGTTTTGTCCTCTACTCTTACACAACACCTTCAAGAGTAGAATTGCAGCAAAATCAGACAAAGGAGGAAATTGTGAAACTAGAAAGAGTCCAACAGAATGTGCTTACTTTGATATCTGAAGACGTTATCAAGCAAATCAGTGCTCAAATACAAAATTTTGAACAGACTATTGAAAGTAAATTCGCTGATACACAAGGAAAGGTCCCTAAAGAAATTTTACAATCAGTCGATGGCAAAATTTCCTCTGTTGTCAGCGAGGTTGCCACCCTAAGCCAGACTGTGAAAACTATTCCACCGGTTATTGAATCACTCACACGAGACGTAACATAGCTTAAGCAAAAAGAAGAGACTTTTCAAGTTGCTGTCGCACAAATAGCTAGTCAGGCCGAAGCTGATGTAAAGAGAATCTAAATCAAGTGGAACAAATCTTGCAGGAAAAATAAATAGAACTTAACGAGAAGATAAACTCTGAACTTAATATTGTCAATAAGTAATGTCACCGAGCAAGTCTACAAGAAGCACGGTACTACCGTGAAAGCAATGCAGGATGACTTTCCGACCTGAAATCCTTAGTTAAAGCACAAAAAACAGTAACACACATAAACCTCAGACAGGAAACCGAACCGACTTGTGACCTTAAAGACCAACAAACAGATGTAAATAGTGTGCGGGCACGTCCGAGTCAGGCAACACTCACGTGACATGCAAAACGCACGTGATCATTCCCCCGATTTTACCACGTCTCGTAATAAGAACCTGAAGACACCACAGCACTCCCCCCCCATGCCTATTAACGGTATCAATATTTTAGTCGGGCCGGAATACGATGATCCCTGGCTCCGCCTACTGGGCTGGGAGACCGCCCCAGCCGCGGAAACTGAAAGCAGCCGTGTTGCCGAGTAGTTCGTTCGCTGCCTGACAATATAGCTTAACGGTCGCTGCTGTCTGACAGAACTGGCAACAGTGCAGAGCGCAGCCAAACGTGCGCATGCCCAGAGCAAACCTCGCGTTCGACTTGCTCCAATGGTCTGCTGCCGCAGTCGGCGCTCAAAGCAGATTGGCGCAAGCAACAGGGATCATACTATTCCGGCTCGGCTATAGTATTGTTATGATGGACGAAAACATGATCAAACATCATCAGTTTAAAATTTTTGCAGGTGACGGTAAGAGTGCCCATCCAGTCGTTTTTATTCAAGCGTTCCAAGGTATTTTGCCAGAATCTTTGTCTGTAAAGTGAATGATACGTTTTATCACTGGATATATACAAGGTGATAGCAAGGTGTGGGCAAATCAGGTCTCCAAAACTTGTAAATCCGTGGAGGAGTTTGCACAGGAATTCCTTGTAAAATTTTGGTCCCCCGTTTCCCAAGAGCCGGTCGCGGTGGCCGAGGGAACTGAGGCGCTCCAGTCACGGTCTGCACGGCCACTGCGGTCGGGGGTTCGAATCCCCCCTCGGGAATGGATATTTGTGACGTTCTTAGTCTTAGCTAGTTCATAACTTGTTTGTAAGCTTAGGGACCGATGATCCCGTAGTTAAGTCCCATAAGTTCTACAAACATTAAAAAAAAAAGAAAAAGTTACACAAGAGCGATTGCGGAATTAAGTACACAATCCGCAACCATTTAACGAACCCAGTGGTAGTCTGAGGAAATATTTTGAAAAATATATTAATAAGTCAAAATTTTTCGACGAACCTCTTGGCTAGCGAGAAGTGCTTCGGGTGATTAGGTAAATTTCATCATTCGTCCTCCTCCTCCTCCATTCTCCGTTATCTGAAATTAAACAGACCTGCGACTGGAACTCACACACGCTCCTGAGCACAATTTAGAAAGCTTTTTAAATTACGTTGACAAGTTGGGTTTAATTTTTGAAGATCGGCGTGCACATTTTGGTAACGCGCATGCAAACCAATATGGCTTTAAAAACTTCAAAAATAATAATATTAATAAGAGCGGAAACTTCCATAACAACCACAATAATGGCAGTAGCCAGCTTGTGCCATATTATTCGCGAGCCCAATGTTTACGAAACGTGCCACAAAACGTGCCACGTCAACTGCAGCAGCCAGCATTTATTAATGCCTCTGGCCAACAACAGCCGCAACAACTGACGAGCGATACGCGCAGCAGAAAAGTGCCACGCAATGCGCCTAATGGCGGAAATTATTATCGCCGCAGACAAGACAATAGGTTAAATCCAGGGTATTTCTGGAATAATAAGTGTCCCCTGCCAGTAGTGGGGTGGTGGGACTTCCAGCGCAGTAAGAATCGCCCGTCGACGTTAGTGTCATCGACGCCAGACGCTCGGCCAATTGCCGGACCGCCAATCAAAGGATGTCGCCACAGGGTGATTGACAGGTTACATGAAAGTGCACTTAACACTGGTGCACTTAATAACATTGCAAGTGAACAACAGCCCCCTCCAACCCCCGGCGCCGCCGCCAGACAGGCGCCACCTCCGACAGGTCCAGACTGTCCACCCCCAGCCGCCAGACACGCGCCACAGCCACCCCCGACAGACAGACGCTGGGGACATGCGCCGCCCCCGACAGACGCCCAATTGCCCGACCTCTGCCTCCAGTTAATTAAATTAAATTTGCATATCAAATTAACCGCCGACGCTGCCGACGCCACGAGTTTCGTACTTACGAACGTTATTATGTGCATGTTGCAATCCGCACTTACACAGTATATTTATGTTTCGTAAATGTTCGGAGTTACGCCTTACAGTCTAATTATTCGATATATGTTTGGAGTTACGCCTTAAGGGGGAAAATGCCACATACCGCACATCGCACGTCAGTCGAAGATGAGTGGTGACAGGGAGAAGAAGATTCGTTTTAATACAGCTGCTAACGAGACGCACTTAATGATCAGTTGGAGATTTGCATACACAGCAGCTCGTAAAGGCGAGTGGCAGCAATATGCACTAGATCGGGAGCGCTTCCACCGACGAATATAGCAAATGGAACGTGTCTTAGCACCTGAGATTCAGAAACGCTGTATATCAGCAAATTATATCACCAATTTCTTCTTTGTCAGTCATACTGAAACTGAATGAATTTATATGTAGCTAACTGTAGGCCTCTACGTGACTTAGTCGATAACATGTCGTGGTGGGAGAAACAACAAAATTTCGTAGTTGGTGAGTGGTCTGGTGATGGGTTGGGAGAGGATTCCCAGAAGAAAAAGAACGGTTCATTACTTCCTGATAATATACGTGCAATAATTGTAGGTTCGTCTAACTGCAGTAAAACAAATATTCTTATGACGTTACTCACGCATATAGATGGAGTGTACTTTGAACATGTATGTGTATTTTCAAAAACACTGTCGCAGCCTAAATATCAGTTATTGCAGGAGATTCTACGAGGTGTAAGAGGAGTCACCTGTACAATGTACAATGAAAGTGGTGATATCCCCCCTCCTGATCAAGTAAAACCCAACACCGTATTAATATTTGACGATGTTGCAGTTGAAAGCCAAGACTAGATTCGTAGATATTTCTGTTTCGGGAGGCATATGGGCGTTGATGTATTTTATCTAAGCCAAACGTATTCCAAAATCCCAAAACAATTGCTGCGTGATAATGCAAACCTCATTATAGCATTCAAACAAGACAATTTGAATTTAAAACATATTTACAATGCCCACGTCGGAACTGATATGTCATTCACCGACTTTGTAAAGATCTGTGCAGAATGCTGGGATCATTCGCAGTACGGGTTCCTCGTTATAGATAAAACAAGGAAACTGAATGTTGGTAGGTACAGACGGAACATTCAAGATATTCTGCATATATAACGATGCATATAGCTCACTGTGTGCTAGTGTACGCTGAGACATTGACAAATTCGCACGAATGTCCATCAATCGTCACCATCATCATGATGGGAATAGAATTCGCATGTACGTGAATGCTAAAATTCAAAATGGAGTTGACGACGTGCGCAAGGAAATTGTTGAGCTTTATGAAGTCAGAGAAGAGAGTTTGCGCAGGGAGTTAATGTTGTATTGTGAGAGTAAAGCTGAAGATGTGAGCAATGAACTGGTGCCGTATTATGAAAGTGTTCAGAACATGATTAACTAAAGGGGTTAATGGAATTGATATGAAAATAAACGATCTAGCCTTGAAAGTGAATGCTTTTGAGAAGGGAAAAATTGAAGTGCAAGCACTGGTCATTGAGAAGAATAATAATAAGAAGAGCGAACCTATATAAGAGAGCACAAGGCCCCAGAAGTGTGTTTAGTTCGTGTTGAGATGTCGACCAAGCAGAAAGTCATCCAAACGCGGAAGGCAGTTCGCGAGATATTGAGGCTGTTAAATTAGAGCAGCTGAACCGGGATCAGACATTAAGAGAAACGTTCAAACCTGTTACTGCAATCATAGCAATTCTAGAATAGACAAAATATACGGTGTTTTTTGTGTCCCAGCCTCGTCTCCGCTTTTGTGTCTCGTTTCCGTCGTAGGTGTTGGTGGCCGAGTGGAATGAGACCGACACAGGAATAAAGATAGCACGCTGGTGCAGGTACGGAGGGGAGCAGCCAGAAACTAGAAACACTAGAGTAAATTAAAACGAGATATATATTGAACAGAATTTATACAATACTTAACCTTTACAGAGATCAGTATTGCAGAATGCTGATACATAGTTGTTAGAGGCCTGCCTAGTGCCTGTACGATAGCAAAGTCTTCACTGGTGCCTATCAGATTCAGAAGGTCTTAACTGGTTCCTATCTCAGTCCCAAGTGAATGATGTCGTTCAGTCGTGGCCACGAGCGGAGTTGTCGCAGAGGGCGCTTGTGGCTGACGTCGTAAGAACGCCGCGCCGTGCGTGCATGGTGGCACGCGGTGAAAGTAGGTGGCGCGCACTTTGTACTTATGCGACACCACACCCCTCCCCCCCAAACTGATGCGCCGTCGTGGCGTAGGGCTGAGGGCCACGGCGACGGCACTGGGAGGAGGGCCTGGGCAGGGGCGTGACTGGTGGGACGGGCGTCGTACCTGAGGCTGGGATCGAGACGCCGTCCGCGCCCCGGCATCCGCTTTGCGATCCTCCAGGAAACCCGCCGAAACCTGGGGAAGGGCGCACACCCCCGCCCAAAGGGAGCACGTCATCTTCTTCTGAGGTGCGTGGCCCAAGCTGGGTGGGCCCGCACGGTCCCGGAGTCCCTCTCGGTGACGCTGTCATCAGTGGCGGCGACAGCGGCGGCGACGACTGCGTCGGAGGTGCGTCGACGTCCATAAGGATCTCGTAGACCGGGGACAAACGATGTGGCTGTGCTCCCTGGCGGTGAACTGGGTCTGGAATCAAGAAACCGGAGACAGGTTCGCGCGGTCTGTGCAAGCGCAAATGGTTTGCGTGGCGCTGCAGCTCCGGCCCTGTGGAAGAATGTACAACATACATATTGCGGCCGAGCACGCGCTGTATGGTGCCCGGCAACCATGTCTTCTTCATACCGGCAAACACCCTGTACAGCACCGGCGTAGAAACCTGAAAACGCGAAGCGCCTTACGAACCGACTCGGTGGGTGGGAGGCTGCAGCAGGTGAAGGAGAGTGCGGTGACGGCGGCCGTGTAGCAGCTCGGCAGGAGACGTGCCATCACGTGGCATGCACCGATACTTAGACAGGAAAATTTGAAGAGCTTGCTGCCTGGAGTGCTGACCTTTCATCTTTTCCATCTGAGACTTGAATGTTCGAACGAAACGTTCTGCTTCACCATTGGACTGAGGGTGAAAAGGTGCGGTGGTGATATGCTGAATGCCATTCACACGACAAAACTGTTGAAATTCCGCACTAACAAACTGAGGTCCATTGTCACTGACGATAGTTTCAGGCAAACCTTCGATGCAAAACACTGATGTTAAGGCACAGATAGTACTAGACGCCGTCGTTGAGTTCATGGCAATCACAAAAGGAAACTTGCTGAAAGCGTCTACAACGATTAACCAGCGTGTATTCCGGCAACGTTAATGTGTAAACGTTGCCATGGTCCCTTGGGGCGTGGCCAGTCTGAGGAACGTTGCGGAGGAGCCGCCTGATGCTCCGCACAAACAGTACACTGTGACGTCATGCGCTCTATCTGAGCGTCCATACCAACCCAGGTACAATGACGTCTGGCCAGTTGCTTTGCCCTAACAATACCCCAATGTCCTTGATGCAGGAGGCGTAACACTTCTCGTTGCAGGGAACGAGGAACAATCACTCTTGTTTGGTCGTTGTCCGTATGTAACAACAGAATACCCTGACTTAAAGACAATGCATGACGTTGTACAAAATAACGTCGAACCAGAGGCCGCTCAATGTCTTTGGCTCTCTGGCAGGCCAACCAAAGCGAACAAAACGTGCTACCACACTTAGGTCTGCATCCGCAGCTGTTTCCTGTGCAACCCGACGAGAGTTCAAAGGGAAATCTGCGACAGCGGAAGCATCTCTGGAGTCTATCTGACAACATGCCATTTCTGAAGAATCAAATGACACATCCTGGCCAACCGGAAGTCGGGAAAGTGTTTCCGCTTGGCGTGTTTAGTGGTAGGTCGGTACAAAATCTCATACTGATAGACAATATCAAGAACCATCCCTGAAGCTTTTGTGCCGTTCGTGGCGGAATTGGCTTTGTGGGTGAGAACAACGACGTGAGAGGCTTGTGGTCTGCCAACAAATAGAATTTTCTGCCATAGAGATAATGATGAAACTTTGTGACGCCGTAAATGATTGCTAAGGCCTCCTTTTCAATCTGACTGTAATTCTGTTGCGTCGGCGTCAGTAGCTTGGATGCAAAGGCAATAGGACGATCGTGACATCCAATACGATGCGTCAAAACTGCACCCAGACCGTACGACGAGGCATCAACTGCTAACACTACAGGCTTCTGTGGGTCAAAGGGAATCAAACATGCATCACTGAGTAGTGCAGACTTTAATTTGTCAAAGGCAACCTGGCAATCTTTAGACCATACAAAAGGACATTCATCCTACGTAAGTGATGCAGTGGAGCTGCAATCTGAGACGCATGGGGAATAAACCTGAAATAATAGTAAAGTTTTCCCATTACTGCCTGCAATTCGTGCACATTGTTAGGAGGAGGCAAGTCTTTGATTGCTGTAAGATGTGACTGTAAGGGATGAATTCCTTGGGCATTAATCACATGGCCTAGGTATTCTATTTCAGTTTGAAAAAACGAACACTTTGCTTTATTACAACGTAGACCTGCTGCAGTCAAAACTTTGAAAAGGCACTCCAGGTTTGCTAAATGTTCTTCAACTGTACGTCCGGATACCACAATATCATCTAAGTAGTTCGAGCAACACGGTACAGAAACTGTCAGCTGTTCCAAGAAACGCTGAAAAATAGCGGGAGCGGAAGAACTGCCAAAGGGTAGGCGTTGAAATTGAAAAAGGCCCATGTGAGTATTAATGACGAAAAACTTCTTTGACTCGTCATCTAGCGGAATTTGTAAGTATGCCTCTGCTAAATCAATCTTAGAAAAGAAGCGAGACTGTCCTAATTTGTCCATTAGTTCGTCAGGTCTGGGCAGGGAATAAGTGTCTACAATTGTTTGACTGTTCACTGTTGATTTGAAGTCCGCACAGAGATGAAGTTTTCCTGACGGCTTGGGTATAATTACTATAGGCGAGGCCCACTGACTCGCAGAAACAGGAGAAATCACCCCACTATCTTGCCAACGTTTAAGTTCTTCGGCAACTGTATCACGCAAGGCGATAGGCACTGATCTAGCTTTACGAAATTTTGGAACTGCAGATTCTTTTAAAGTTACATGTGCCACAAAGTCTCTTACACAACTTAATTCTGGCGAAAACAAGTCACTATATTTTTCACAGAATGCATTTATTTTGTCCTGAGGCACTACTGACGAAATTTGAAGCACATCTCTTTGAATTGATAAACCAAACAAGTCAAAAGCCTCTAGTCCAAAAATGTTCTCAGTAGATTTGGCCTGAAGAACTACAAATGCTACTGTTTTTGTTACACCTTGAAAAGAGGCGGGCAGGCTACACATTCCTAGCACGGGAATATTTTGACCAGTATGTTAACACTTGTTGACACGGCGACAATTTTGGCGAACCCAGGAATTCATAAGTTTCTTTATTCATTAGTGTGACAGCGGAACCAGTATCAAGCTGAAATTTCACAGTCTTATTTTCTATGCAAAGATTCACAAAAAGCTTTTGCTTGTGGCGCTCGACAGGTGCGCGAATGTGGGCAACGTCTGATTGAACTTGTTTACTACGCTTGCGCATGCGCGGGCTGCGTAGTGAAGGAAGCGGCGCAGACCCGGCACGCAGCGGATTAACAACACTGTCACTAGATGGCACTACTGCCGGATCGGCGTCCACGCAAGCATGCGAAGCTACTCCAGATTTACTAACCACTGCACTACACTTTTGAGTAGCTACTCCAAGTCTACTGTCACTAGTTACACAGTACTGGGCACTATTACAAAGAGAAGTTGTAGAAGGCACTAGGTTCACTACAGGATTGCACTGTACATAGTCATTTTGCTTGTCCCGAACCCGTTTCCGTTGCACAGATTTACGCGCTCGTCGGCGCTTGCGGCGTGGCTCAATACATAGTTTTGCAATAGGTGCAGAAGAATTTCCTTTCAATTGAGAACCAAGCAAAGCACTGTTCAATTCCAAAGCGTGTATAACATTTACTGTATGAACTGTTCTAGCACTATGCAAAGCACTGGTCCTAATGGCACCGTTATTTTGAATGTTTGTTTTGCATACACACTGACTGTACATGTCCTGTTTTGCCACATTGATAACAGGTTGCTTTGCGACTAGGGCACTGTGCACGTTTGTGGCGAGATACACACTGGGGGCAAGACTTACGAACATTTTTCTGAAATGAGCGTTGGCGCCCGATATTCAAATTACTGTTTCTAACACGACGGGGCGACCTTTGTGTCGCACTTTTACACTGGCTACTGTTCGCTGTCTGTTCAGCACGGCCGGTAGAAGTTAAAGAATCACTAGTGCTATACTGAGAACTACGGCTAGGAAAGTGTCCGTTGCGGCGCACTGAATTTACACTGTGGCTTTGCATTTCTACATCTGCTAAGTCAAAGGTATAATGCGCTTCTATAAGCTGCAGTACACTGTCTAATAAAGGGTCAGATTGTTTTAGAATTGCTGCCCGAATTCTGGGATCCTGAATGTTCTGCGTAATTGCATCTCTCAACATAACGTCACTATAAGAGAGTCCACAAGAGCAAGTAAATTTACATTTGCGGGTTAAACCCTTCAATTCCGTAATCCACTCTTGGTGCGACTGCTGCGGTAATTTTTTAAGTCTGAAAAATCGGTACCGAGCCGCAGCTACGAGAACTTTCCTCTCCTAATGAGCATTCTGTGCATCTACTATTTGTTCAAAGTCTACATCACGAGAAGATGCTTGCGGGAATAGTTTCTGCAGTAACATGAAAGTCTTGGTGCCAACTACGGCGAGAAAGAAATGTTTAACTGTCTGACCTGTTATTTGATGAGCCGCGACGAGTTCTTCAAACTGTGCGAAATAGTCGCTCCATTCTTCCTCACGTTCGTTGTACTGGCGAAACGTAGGAAGCGTTGCGGCGGCAGGTGTGGGCTGCTGAAGCGGCGGCTGTTGCTGTTGGTTAGCCGCTTGCGCTGTGAGCTGGGCCACTGCTTGCAGGAGTTGTGTGATTTGCGCCGTCTGTAACTGAATAATTTCCATTAAGTTTGGGTTCGGGGTAGTGGCCATGCTGACCGATTAGGCGCCGCGCATACAAGTAACTTATAACAAAACACAAATGCAATAGGAAAAAGTACGCTCTATCTGCAACAAAAATGTCCACAAACACGTAACTGAATATGTTCTCTCAAAAATCTTATAATAAGGGTGGGTGGGCGGGAGCAATTTCTGTATGCTCCGGCTGCTGCTGTCTGGCTGCTGGTCCAAAGTTCGTCTATCCCATCCTCGTCGCCACTTTTGTGTCCCAGCCTCGTCGCCGCTTTTGTGTCTCGTTTCCGTCGTAGGTGTCGGTGGCCGAGTGGAATGAGACCGACACAGGAATAAAGATAGCACGCTGGTGCAGGTACGGAGGGGAGCAGCCAGAAACTAGAGACACTAGAGTAAATTAGAACGAGATATATATTGAACAGAATTTATACAATACTTAACTTTTACAGAGATCAGTACTGCAGAATGCTGATACATAGTTGTTAGAGGCCTGCCTAGTGCCTGTACGATAGCAAAGTCTTCACTGGTGCCTATCAGATTCCGAAGGTCTTAACTGGTTCCTATCTCAGTCCCAAGTGAACGATGTCGTTCAGTCGTGGCCACGAGTGGAGTTGTCGCAGAGGGCGCCCGTGGCTGACGTTGTAAGAACGCCGCGCCGTGCGTGCATGGTGGCGCGCGGCGAAAGTAGGTGGCACGCACTTTGGACTTGTGCGACACCACAGTGTTAGCATAGTGAAACCATGTATGCTAGGCTCAGAGCCTATAAAATTAACCGAGAACACAATTCATATTCAGTTTTGCCCCCCTTAAACAACCACCACCACCACCAACAACAACAATTCATATTGGTGACAGAGAGTTTGAAAGAACCCCCAGTCTATTGGACCTTATTTTTCTAAAACCTACTAAAGATGAAAGCAAGAAATACACACATGCAGATCTGAAGCGCTATGGGGAAATATTGCAATTGGCTGATGTGCATAAGAAGACGCGAAGCCAACGCAGCTTGAATTACAAGAAAATTATAAAACCTCTGCTAGAGGGGAATGAAACTAATGGTGATGGTATAGACATTCAAAATAAAAGTATGGATATCGGGCAAGCCTCAGAGTATATATATTACAGTCATCCAGATGAAGTAATAGACAGACTACGTCTGCAATGGCATCAACAGCTGCTGGTAATACAGCTCACTCGAATGAGATTGTTTCCATAATTTCACAACTTAGACAACAAGGCATCATCTAATAAGAAGAAGAATGGAGACAGTGGTCCGTGAAATCCCTAGACCAGTAAGTAGAGGGTATCGTCGTAGACATGTTATGATTAAAGGCTTGGATGACTTATGGCAAGCTGACCTGGTAGATATGAAAGAGTATTCTAGAGTGAATAGCGGTTTCAACTATATTTTAATGATCATCAACACATACTCGAAATTTGCGAGTGCATTACCGCTGAAATCCAAAATAGGAAAGAACGTTGCACGAGTGTTTGAGCAACTACTGCAGACGGGTATGAATCGATGCCCTGTCAACCTTCAAACAGATCACGAGACTGAGTTTTATAATGTATATTTCAAGAGAGTTATGGATCGGTATGCTATTAATCACTACTCAACATACACGCTTCTGAAAACAAGCATCGTGCAACGACTGAACAGGACCATATAAGCTCAAATGTGGATGCGCTTCAGTCTCCGCGGCTCGCATAAGTGGATTGATACTCTCCCTGAGATAATTTCAAAGTACATTAGCAGTGATTTTACCTTATCAGAAAACATATGAAAGAATTGTCATGTCCTGTTCAATGGCACAAAAACAGAAATAGACAACATAGCTGCTGAACGTAATAAATTGCACCCCAAAATACAGTTCACAGTTAAACATGAAAAACCAGATGGAATGAACTATCTTGATCCAAAAATCTCTAACGAAAACCAGAAACACAACTTCCAAATTTGCAAGAAACCAACAGCAACAAATGTCTCCATTCATAATTCTTCTTGTCATCCAGACCAACACAAAAAAGCATTTTTCAGATCAATGGTAAACCGCATGCACAAAATTCCAATGGACACAAATGAAAGACAAAAGGAAACAAACATCATAAAATCAGTTTCCATCAGCAATGCTGTCGTTGACAAATTAATTCAGTCAACAAAAACAAAACAACCAATTTCTGAACAAAGACACAAAAAGAAAAAAAAAAAAAAAAAAAAAAACACCTTTATAAGCCTACCTTTCCTCGGAAAGGTTTCATACCAAATTGCAAACCTTTTCAAGAAAATGAGATAAAAATTAGTTTCTTCACAGACAACAAAATACGAAATAAAATCATCCACAACTCAAAAACCAACATAGATGAATTTAAAAAATCAGGTATCTATAAACTAACTTGAAACTCATGCCCAAGCGTCTATATTGGTCAAACTGGAAGAAGCTTCACAAAGAAGCTTTACAAAGATGTAAATAACATATGGACGCACTCCACCTCAATAACTTAAACAAAACCAGCTCTGCCGCACACCTTTCCCAACAAGGTCATTTGCAGATAACATTCAAAAGAACCTACAAATACTCCATTTTGCCAATAAGGGTATGAAACTTAACCTCCTTGAAGAAATTGAAATCCTCGTCAATACAAATACAGCATCCAACAACCTGCTCAATGATCAGACTGAACTAAAAAAATAAATGTTCCTCCAAACTTTGAGACCTTGCTAATGTAAAGAAACTAATTCACAAAAAGCCTATCCCTCCCCCCATCCCCATTTTCGCCCCCAACCCCCCACCCCCCTCAAACAAAGCCCCCCTCCACTCATGACAACTCTTTCATATGCTTTCTGATAAGGTAAAATCACTACTAATGTACAAATAAATAATTGCTTTACCCACATCTAAATACCTACCCCTTCAATCCTACAATAATAGCGCAACCAGATTCGTACTGTCTTTATACACAATAAACAGAACCTAGTCTATATTAATATTATGGAACACCACTAGTGTATGAATAAACATAGCAATAGTACGAATTAAAACTGTGGAAACAATGCAGACAGTATTTGTTATCCACTTTTGCACTTTAATATTGACAAAATTACTTGCTAAATAATCGACTGTATCATACTCAAAACAAACTTGCCTGTACAAAGAGTGTTATATCTTCGAATTAAGACGTTTGTAAATAACAGCAGCAGTAAAAACACATGTTGGACGCTGATAAACTGTTATTTATAGTGCAGTGTAAAACCCAACAGAAAAAGGTGATGTGACTTAAACAAAACAAGACGCAAGAAATGGCAATTAACCACAAAAATCCGGCCATACAGTCGCAGTAAGTTAATCAGCAAATTTCACGGAATCTTACAAAGACAAAACACGACCTAAACAAAGTGCAAATCGAGTTTTTAAAAATAATTTCCTTCTTCCCACCTCAGAGCCAGCATCCAACATGACGCTTAAAATGTTATTGTAACACGATCCATCTGTTGATAAACCTGAAAAGATTTGAAAACCGGTTCATGGAATAAATATCATTTCAATAAAAAGTGACTGGAGCAGTTTTCTTAAATCATATTGAAAATAAGTCCCGGGTTCTGAAACATCCAAAATGGAAAATCTAAAAAAAAAAAAAAAAAAAAAAAAAAAAAAAAAAAAAAAAAAAAAAAAAAAAAAAAAATTATTATTATTATTGTTATGCGGGTGGAGCTGATTATTTTTGTTAGGGAATCCATTACTGCGTAATGAATTTATATTGTTTATGTTTAGTTTGTAAGTGTGAGAGTGTGGATGGAAGAGTTTATATTACGACCCAGTTTGCAAGAATGTCATTCTAGGGCAAAGCAACAAAAATTCTGACATACACAACACAGACCTCTTCTGCAGAAACATTTGCTACACATTGCAGGTACCATTACGAATTTATTTGTTTATTAACTAGCTTTTGTAAAGATGGCATGTAAGAGTGACGTACTACAACAATATGTGATTTTGGAAACATCGAAAGTACATGAACTTCTAGGAATGGATAGATGTAAATAGAATCAGCTGGTTACTTGTTTGTTTACACACATACACTACACCTGGTAGTATCAGGTATAGTTTACTGCGCTATGAGAAGAACTTTAATCCTTGGAAAAGGGCCCTATTATTTTTTTTTTACGTAAAATATTTTCACCCCTTAAAAATGTAGGTACGCTTGTAAAAAATAAATAAATAAATGAAAAAGAAAAGAAATGAAAAAGAAAGAAGAAAACTGTGCCATTTCGTATCTATTACGTGTTAATCTATACATCAACATGTCAACAGTGTAAGAATAGATTAATAGATTAAGTTTTCTCTTTCTGCTGGATGACGTCGTCTACTAGAACTTTGGTACCGCCGTCATCGCATCGAGATCGTCGGAACTATAACCTGCTTCGGAGACACATAATATAGAGCTATGACTATTTTGACACGGTTTATATACCAACCAACACACACACACACACACACACACACACACACACACACACACACACTGGCAAACATGGATGGGACGAAGACACGACCATTCCTAAGGTTGACACACGATATTTCCCCTGACACATTGTACACAGCAATCTCACGCTAGTCAGACAACAGTCACTAGAACGCATGGAATGCAAAGAGACACCGCGAGGGACGAGCGAGAGAACGCGATGCTTTCATTTAAACTTGATACTTGCATTGTAACTTTATTGTGATTGTAACAGTAGTTTTTGATGTAGTTAGAAACCGTAATGCTGAATTTGCAATGTGTATACTTATTTTAGCGATGCTTCTCTCTCTCTCTCTCTCTCTCTCTCTCTCTCTGTCTGTCTGTCTGTCTTATATAATGACCCCTCTTTAAGTCTTAATCTTTATCTTCTCACACGCTTTAGTGCAAGCCCTCCTGCATCAAGTTGCCTGCTGGTCTGACTTTACCTGTGTCAAAACTTCATAGTAATTGTTTGTTTATTATAGATGTCAAAGACTTACATTAATTGCTTTCATTTTTATAGAACACTTAATGGTTAATTTATTGATGTGCAAAATGATTCACAACTTGACACTTATGAATTTGCCGTGGGAGGAAATACGACTGAAACTGATGACTTTAAATTCAATGGAATATGTAAATGAATTTGCTGAGACGAAATGTTATCAAATTTGGTAATGTAGATCATCCGGAGGTGCTGAAAACAGAAAGTCCCTTTACTAACCCTAAGCTGACATGAACACAGGCCGAAATAATATTTGCATAACTGTATAATATCCTAAGGAAAGGGATTGCAATTATTTTGCCTGTAAAATAGTAAAATACGTGACCAATGTATCACGGAAACTTTCAAAGTTGATATCAATATCAGATCTAAACATGATACATTTATATATTTGCTTTGTAAGAGTATATGTATCGTTCTTAGGTTATTTACATTTACGAACACAGTGAAAGGCCGTACCAGTGGGTGTGTCGAACTGAAATGACTACTAAAGCAGTGCAACGCACGTACAAACAAACGCGAAAGCAGTGTATGGTTGTGAAGGGATGCCAACCTGCGACTTTCAGTATCCACTGTGTTTTCCTTCCACTTATATAAGAAACCATTGTGCTGTCAGTAATGGCTACTAAGCCGAACAATGTACTGTGACGAACTATAATGGCAGCAAGTAACCATCATTTGGTGACTGATAAACGATAAACCTTTTACTCCAAACGACGAACGGGACACTACGCATGTGCCGCTCGTTCTTCCCAAGACAATGTGGTGCATAGACAATGTATTGTGGACAAACTTTACACAATTGCAGTGAAAGACTATTTGGTGCTGCACAAATGAAACCTCATGAGCTTATAAATTGCCATGGTGAATAGACTATATAAAGTGATCTTGAACATGATACGTAAAGTCACAGTGCTTAAGTGCACTCCCCACACAACAGTGTAATAAACTGCACGGACGTTAAATCAAACGCCGATCTGCTGCAAAAGAATCAACGTGTACTTACAGAGCTGCGGTGAATCTTGTAGAGGACTATAATCCGGTGTATAGTGCACAAACAGAAAAACAGAAAGAAATCATAAGTTATGAACCACGAAAGTCGGAAGGTGTTAGCGCGACCGCAGTGTAGTAATGTTTGAATACAGACTGACACGGATAGGGCAGGTGACCGACTACCACCCAGCCGTGATTGTTGAAGCCAACCGCTGCTGCGACGCTATGTGTTGCCAACTTTTGCATCTAAAAAGTGTAACACAGTGAATATACAAAAACTATTCAAAACAGAGACAAGACAAACGGGTAATGATGTTGAAACTGTCTGCATTTGTGAGACGGAAGCTGTCTATTTTTCATACTAACCTTGTATTACTGTATCTTTCTCTTTACGCCAATTATTGAAATATGTAACATTTTCCTCTGTAGATCTTTCTTTATTTTGATTTCTGTGCTTTTGGGGACACATCAGGGGTGATGAGCTCTTGAGATTGTAGTACATTCTTTGTTTATATGAAAATTTCGGGAAGTTAATGTTTATTGGCGCAGCATGGCTTCTAAAAAGTGGTTTACGGTTGGGTACGGTCAGGCCGCGCAGAGCAGAGACGCTCTTGGGGATCTCCCCCCTCCCACCAACTTTCGCTCTCCTTCGGGGAAGGACAAGACCTGTGTGGCGCCGACGCTACAGGCGGCGGAGTATACCTGGCAGCATTTTTTTAGAGTGTGTGGAACGCTTTACAAAATGTTGGACCTCGGTTTATGGTGGGCGATAGTGGGGACTGCCTTTTTAGTCATTTCAAGAGAGGAATTTGCCGCATACAAACACTAGCAGAGTGCTCTGGGCCTCGGGCTGTTTATGGAGACGTATTGCCCTTAGGCTTCATCTAAAAACCTTCCTAGAAAGCAGCAGAGTTTGAACACAGTTAGTGTGACAAATGGTTAGGTTGAGAGGAAACCTTTCTGCCCATCCGGCATCCCAGGGGTTTGGCTCCAGCGGCTGTACATATAGCACAACGTTAACATTTTTAGGTCGTGTGACTGTAACTAGGAGCAAGCTGAAATTCCTTCCAGGGCATTCACCCTGGGAACGGTGAAATACGCGGGAAGCTTTGGTGGCGTGGGCGGAGCCTCTTGGCAGCCGCAGAGAACGCGTCCTGATTCGGCAAATTATTTTAAAATGACAGCTAAGCAATTTGCCAACGGCGCTACGCCATCCGATTGGTTTGACTATTAGCCCTTAGCAGATATTGGTGCGTCTTTTCGCGCGTGAGTCAGATAACAAATAATTTTGGCTGTTTGTTACAATACGGTCAGACAGAATGTTACGTGTTGGGTGCATAGATATTATCACAATAGTAGAGTCGTAATCGTATCGCCGAAAATATTTCCGGCAGTGCGATTTTTCTTAAATCCATAATAATGCAGACACGCTTCGAGACCTGACCTACGACAATGCATTGCAGTGTCATCACGCGGCTCTGGCTGGCCTCGACCTGCACAGCGGCTTCTGGTCCAGACCGCGAGTCCAGCGCGCGAGTCAGCTGTCTCCTTCACATTACACTTCTCTTTGTTTGTGTGTGTGTGTGTATATATATATTGTCCGTCACCCACATACGGATTAATTGTTTCTACCAAGCGACCTCGAAACCCTGAGTATCTATTCCGAGACCGGCACTGGTACTTGAGTTCTATCACCTCACAATGACTAGTGTTAATAATTCATCACTTCTACCATTCACTGTAATATACCAAAGTTTCCGGAAACGAAATAGTTCTTTTACATAATACATATTGATGTTCCTAGGATCCAAGGCATTGGTTTTATATATGGAAAACTGTTACATTGACATGAGTTCTTCAAGAGTACTACTAGCACATTCGTTTACATGATTTTCCCTTTTACAGCTTAATCAGTTTTACGTATCCAGATCGTTATGTTTCTACCGCGGATATCGGTGGAATCCATGCACAAATTCGCGTAACAGAGCCCAGGACATTATTGTCCACTATTCTGAAGTAAATCAATACTTGCCATGAAGTTAATCATTACAAAATAACAACATTGCGCTACTCCTTGGAGTAATTCGGAAAAAAAGATTATCAACTTTTATGTGCTTCAGTGATCAATCAAGGCCCAGTCCATATTCAGTGCTTATTAATCTGGCTTAAGGCGACCTCACATGATTGACTCTCTCGTTAAAATTATCTCATGATATTTTTTGGAAGGTTTTACATTCGTCACCGCTTCTACAATATTGACTAAGATCAAACATCACAGACACATTTAAACTATTATACATAATTAATTCAGGAATAAGAAGATAATAAAACTAATTACTATATTTTCAGCAAAATAATTCAGTACATTTGTACAGGTAGCTGGTATAGAACAAATTTATGTCTACGGCTTTTCATGTATCAGTTCGTAATGGGAACTTAAGTATATGCAAAATCAATTCCATTGCATAAATTTTATTCAAGAGTTTTCTTACTTGGAAAACATTTGCTTGTAATCGCATTCTTTTTATTTACATTAGCAAAATAGGCACACACGTGCACTAGTAAAAATCTGTTATACTAGAGTGAAATACATTAAAATACTTAGACTGTAATGAACCTATGGTTATACAACAAAAATAAAGAATCGTACTTCTTAAATTTATTTAAAAAAATAAAAGTCTCTCTCATAGATCAAGTCTCCAAAATTAGCATGGGAAAAATAGCAAATTCCAGTCAATGGCTTTCCTAGAGACGCAAAATTTGATTAAGCAAGCAACTACTTTTTCGAAGATGTTTTTAAATCATGATATGAATATAATCTTTTGACTTTACATGTAAGAGGATTCACGATTACATAACTACCTTCATGCGGAATTCTAACAATCTGATACAGTCCGGAATACAAAAGCTGCCACTTACTATTTCTCTCGTTTATCTGTGATGACTTTGGGTGATTCTGTAATAGAACATGTTCCCCTATTTTATACTGTGGTACCTTTCCTAGCGTTTTGTTGTGTATGGCACTACGTAGCTGAGCTTGTCTTTCCACATTGGTTATTTTCTGGGAGGACGTGGAAGTGGATCCAAACAGTCGTTATTCTCAGGAATTTTAAGTAGTAATTCTGTTGGTCTACAAGTTTCACCGTAGATGGGTAAATTGTTTACCACTTGTTCAAACAATACAATGTAATTAATCCATTTTGAATGGTGGTTGTGTCCATAAATTCTTATGAAATAGAATGGGTTGCCTTGTGGATTAAAACATGAGGCAAGGATCTGTTGGAGACCTCGCTCTTGTAAAAATATCCTTCAAGCATGCATTGTCTGAAAGTAGGGATTCTGGTTTACCTATGGCTGGAATGTAGCTTGTAGCTAGTCTCCTACTAATTGTTTTGGTTGTTGGTGATTTGATTGCATATAACTTAACATATTTATTAAAGGTGTCACAAAATGCTACTATGTACCTAACATCTCCACGTGCCCTGGGTAAAGGACCAGTTACATAAGAACACACAATTTGAAGTGGTTTAGTAGGTAATACGGGATGCAATTCCGTTTGTGTGGATTGGATGCTAGGTTTGGCTTTCTGACAAATAGTACAGGATTTGATCAAGTTACATATGCACTTACACATGTTAGGGAAAAAGCAATAAAGTCAGGGTATTGAAACTTTTGGATGTACCATAGTGCCCCCAAGTAATATGAGTGTGAAGGATGGTGTTTTCATCACAAGCTTGTGGTATACATACACACCAGAGATCTGACATGGGATGTTTGTTCAAATAGTTGTAAATCTATCGGACCAAATGCGTGGTCATCAGTCCGAAGCTTACAAACTACTTAAACTAAGGTAAACTAACCTCAGGACAAACACACACACCCATGCCCCAGGGAGGACTCGAACCACCGACGGCGAGTAACCGCGCGCTCCGCAGCAAGGCGCCTTAGGCCGTTCGGCTACTCCACCGCGCCGACTTGGTACGTTGTAGGAAATAAAGTACATAATTGTGTGGGACATAATATGCACATAGTTTATCTGTGGGGTGATTTGTGAGTTGTCTTTCGACACGTTTCCACTGGGGATCAGCATCTAACAAACTAGCCATATTCTTACACATATCTAAGTAATATGGTCTGTAGGTTCCATCAAGCATCAACATAACCTGAAAATCCTGTGTTTGATCTGTTAATTCAGAGTGCTCAGCTGTCCCTCAGGCAGACATGACAATGCGTCTGCAATAACGTTATCTTTTCCAGATATATATATATATATATATATATATATATATATATATATATATATATATATATATATATATATATATATCAAAATCATACTCTTGTAAATAAGAAACCAATGCTCTAGGCACTTGTGTAACAATTTACAATTCAGTAGAAAACTCAAAGCCTGATGGGCACAATACACTTTAACCTTTTTTTCCATATATGTAGTAACTGAACGTTTTGATAGACCAAAGAACTGCTTGGGTTTCCAGTTCAGTGGCTGAGTAAGTATAAACACTCCTGAACTTACATTAAGTCCAAATGGTAATACACGAAATTGATTGGTAGCTGCTACCAGCGACAATGAATACCGTACCATTACGTGACTCTTCCTGCAATCTGACCTGCCAATATGAACTCCGAAGATCAGTTGATGTTTAATAGTTTTCATTATGGAATTTTTGTAATTGTTCGTCTAGATTTTCAAGCCTGGTACGTACAGGTTCAATAATTTTGTTAATGTCTCTAACATCTAATCAAGACGGTTTTGGGACTACTAGTAATGAATTACAGTAAGAGGACAACGGCAGTTCAATGATACGCCAATCTAACATCTGTTTGATTTCTCTCAGAACTGCCTCTTTCTTAGACCATGGGATGGAATAATAGGTGTGATGACAATATACATCATGGGGACGAGCTTGCATTTTGTACTCATAACAGTTCATAATTCCCGGCTCTTTCCAGGACGCTATAATGTATTTAAATAATTGTGCATCTCATTTTGTTGTGACAGGTTGATAGTACTGGATTCACTTACTTTATGTTCGATCTGCTCTGTCAGCTGAGCAACCTGATCAGATGTGCCTGGTATTTGATATGTGTCTGTGTTTTGTGTTTGTATGAACTTAATACTCAGGCCGCGTCATTGTTTTCCAGCCTCTACTCTAGCCCTGAGTAATAAAATTGTAAGCTTGGTGCTGTTATCCGACAACTCAGACAAACCTGCAGAGAAATCTATTGATCCAGCTTTCTCTCGTAAAAGGTCTAAGCCAAAAACACAGTCTATAATTAGCGTATCGATGATGAGGAAAGGACACGTTATGATTCCAATTCCAACATCTATATCGCCCAGAATCTGCTTCTTGGTCAGTTGTAATTTATTCCCAACAACTCGAATTATCCTACAACTCTGAACACGGAAGGTCGGCACATTAGTAACTTCTTAAATAAGTTTGATGACATAACACCGACAACAGCACCAGTATCAAGTAAAATAGTTGCAGGTATTCCAGCTATTTTTGCTAAAAATATTGCTTGCACAAAGTTTTGTCATGTGTGTGACATCTCTTGTGTTCAGGGGCCAATTAATCTCTGACATCAATATCCTCGTTAAATCTTAATACATTAACGGTCTCATACCCGGAAGAATTTTATTGATAATGACAACAGCCGCGGAAGCATACGTTTGCAACTTCAATGATGTTTACATTAGGTTCACCCTTCCTCCAATTCCCTTGTGTATTACTTGTGTGTTTGTTGATTGGAGTGATGTTGACTGTAATTCTGTGAAGGTGACGGTCCCATATTTTGTTCCTTCCACCTATCACTATTTTGTGTTGGACGATTATCATAACGATATCTTGAATGATTATTTTGGTTGTAATTGTGTTCATAATTGTTCCAACGTTCTTATCCGTTTTTTGAAATACCCATTACTGTATTTGGAATTTTACAGTAAACTGATAATAATCTAGGTGGAGAAATATCTGTCTCTACAACATAAAATCGTGAGATTATAAAGATAGCCTACGATGACGAAGTACTTATAATGCTACTGCAGATAAATATTTAAGTTTTGAATGACAGCTCATCGTGCGTGGTGTCTCTCTTGGTTGGTTGTAACACAGTTGCAGAAGCCACCGATTTTTGTCGCATGCGTGGCACCCAGGTAAGTACTGCATGACTTCATTCCCCGCGAATATAATGGTTTGAAGTGCGGCACATAAAGGCGACTATGTCAGCCGCGATTATTATCGAGAGGAGAAAATCTCCCAGCGTGCCATTAGCTTTATGTTGGCAACAGCGTTAAACTCTGCATGCCACGCTGCTGGCGCGGCGCTTTTGTTATTGGTGCGGTTTAGTGCGCTACTAACTTTTCGCATCAAATCGGAGGAATCTAATACTGAGAGGAAATATTCAAGATTATGTACTGGTCTTTCAACGACTTGATTCCGTAATTTGGTGGTTAATTTTCCTTTAAGTATAGCTATAACATCTTCGGTATACTTTGGTTTATCCCAGTAGCAAGTTTTATTAAAGTGTTTCTTCGCCTTCTATTAAACGGTTCAGGATTTCTTACTTCATTTCGTAAACGTTCCTGGATAGATCTAGAGAAAAATTTTGAAAGAAATGCACGCTCAAACTGTGCATAAGTACTACTTTATTCGGCAGTTACTGTTGCCCACAAGGCGGCCTCACCTTGTATATAACCTGCTATAAATTGAACACGTTGTGGGTTATTCCACGCACGGGGTAATGCACCTTTGAAAGATTTCAGGAAAACAAAAGGTTGAATAGATCGCTTTAGGGGATAAACATTTGGAATTGGCGATGTTTAATGAAACTTTCGTCTACAAATGATAAATGATAAATGTGGTATTTCCCCCATTCCATGACATAAATGGTTCGAGTACAGTCCATTTAAAACAGGCTGTGTATTCGGCACTGACCCATCTCACAATGAGTTTTATTAGGTGGCAGTCCACTATTACTATATGCTTTGTTTGTAAGTTTTGTTCCCTGAGTAGCAGCTGAGTCGACATTATGTGCAGTCTCTTTTAAATCGTTGGATTCTATTCTGTCACACTTAACATGTGAATAATAACTATTAACATTTGCAGAAATCTACCTTGTGTTTATTGATCCCATGTTATGTTTTGCACTGCTCACAAAACCGTTGACACAATATCGTTAACAGTATCCTTTATAACTCGAGATAGCTCAACTTTAAGACAATTATCCACTTGCTATTCTCTTTATGATATCCATTGAGTGTAATGTTGTTGTAGGTTGCCAAACTGTACTCTAACCTATTGTTTGATAGTACTTTCCTCACCAGACACAATGTCGTCTACTATTATTGACAAATCATCTACAACATTATTTAATTGGGTTTGGGTGATAGACATACGTTCTACACTTTGTGATAAATCCTTGCATTGCTGCTTAAGGCAATCTAATTCTGTAGTAAGCGTAATCTGTTGGAAGGCTAATGTATTCACATTTACAGAGTCAGTGTCATACTGCAACGTTAAATCAAAAACATTTATCAGTGTATGAAGTACTCGTCACACGTCTTGGTTCGAACTTAGTGGCACGAAAATTCCTAAACTCACTTCAATTGAGCCTTAATACGATACTTCATACACGGTATTAACTTGAAAGTAGACAACAATGTCCTTACCTTTTGATATTTCATACGAAGTCGTACACGCATCGGTCCAAGTTCAAAATCTGGTTACCTCGTTCACTAAATGTTATGTTATATATCATTCTTGCTATTGTGCACTAATGGTAAAGTATACAACAATGGGAATACAATAATGATTAATACACGCAACAATGACGCGTCCTGGCTCGGATTCGCCTGTGTAAGCTATTTATTTCGTCAAGGAGATGGGTCTGTTGGGAATTTGACTTTAAAAGGGGAAAATGATTGCAATAATTGAGAATTAGCGGGTTTATTGGATCAGCAAATGGCGGTTGCAGACGTTGTGCCTGTGCATTGTTCGATGTAGCGCTCGTGAAAATAATTTTAATAAAATGGGTGCAGGTTCTTATTTCACGGTAAACAAACATCTATCTGAAGACGATCGCAGGCATGAATTACTGTTGTGAAACAACAAGGAAGTGTAGATAGCGTACGATGACGCGAATTTGTACTACATTGAACAATACGCGTAAGCTGTAAAAAGAAACATCACAACTTAAAATAATTGACATGGACTAGGTTTGTAATTAGTAAATAAGTAATGTAGACATGTTTCTGGTTTTAATAGCTGATTATTAACGTAAGTATTCATACAATAACAATATCATACATGAATCAATTTTTCATAGCCACAATGGCGTCCTTTTACAATTATTATCAAACATCGATCCATAAAACAAAGAGACATGGAGACGAAAGACAAAACAAAAATGGAATGTGTTCTTTTATTGTTGGCATAATAGTCAACGATTATGTTTAGCCAGAGAAACTACGAGCCACTAAAGACCAAAGTAAACGTATATTAATTCGTAAAACAAAAAGTCTTGGAAAAATCATTTCAGCTGACAGTGTGTGACACCTTCGTAAATTGCTGTGCATTTCAGTGGTGTCCCATCAAGAAGTAACAGCGTGCGAAGCATTCAACGAAACGTGACATGGGTTATGGGAGCCGAAGGGTCGCTCGTGTACCGTTGCTGGCTGAATGTCAACCCAACATTGGGCAGTTGATGAGTGGAGACGTGGTGTCTGGTCTGATGAGCCTCGTTTCTAACTGTATCGATCATGTGGGTGTGTACAGATATAGAGAGAACCTCTTGAATCAATTGACCCTGCATGTCAGCTGGTGGAGGCTGTGTAATGGTAGGCGCTGTATGCAGTTTGAGTGATACGGGAGCCCTGATACGTCTAGATACGACCCTGACAGATGGCACGCACGTACGCATCCTGGCTGATCACCTGCACCCATTCATATCCATTGTGCATTCCGTCAGACGTGAGCATTTCCAGCAGTACAGTGCGCCATCCCAAGTCCAGAATTGCTGCAGAGTGGCCCCAATAATATTTTTCTGAGTTTAAACGCCTCCAAAATGTTCATATGTTTGTATAGCTTATGGGACTTAACTATGGGGTCATCAGTCCGTAAACTTACAAACGACTTATGAATTAACTAATCCTAAGGACGGGACAAATATCCATGCCCGAGGGGGGATTCGAACCTCCGACCGTAGTGACCGTGCAGACCGTGACTGGAGCGCCTCAGTTCCCTCGGCCATCGCGGCCGGCTAAACGCCTCCGTTGGTCACCACATTCCCCTGACATGTACATTATTGAGCATATCTGGGATATGATGCAACCCGCTTTTCAGAAGAGATCTCCTGCCCCTCATACTCTTACGAATAAAAGAGAATCCCTGTAGGATGCATACTATCGTTTCCCTCCAGCACTACTTCAGAGATTATAGCTGCCGTCATGCAGGAAGGCGCTACCACGCGTAGATGCGGAGCGATGGGGGAAGCGTGGAGGGGAGGAGCTACGGTCGAGCACCAACAGTGGAGCCTGCGGGAGAAACTTTGTAACCTGGGGCCAGTCACGACCTAGCCACCCATCGGCCGCGCCTCCAGGTGGAACAAAATCAAGCGCACTCGGTCCGAGTGGCCGCCCTCATATTTTTGTGAACTACTTCCATGATATTAATTGAAATCCAAAACACATATTGGCTAGTCTTCAGGAGTATCTAAAGAAGAAGATACACCAAATTTAAAGCAAAAGAAAGTATTTATTAAAAAGAATACTTCTTAAACTAAAACAATCAAAATTACCCATTTACCACACACAGATTCTTAAAATTGGTCGAACTGATTTACATATAAAAGTTATAAAGTTTTTTAAATGCATCAGGCAGTGTCTTTTGACGTAGACTTATATTTCCTCGCCAAATTAGTAGCCAGAAGTTGATGTTGGCGCTCCCAAATTAGCAGCTGAAAAACACGTTGGGCACAGTGCTTTTACATGGCTTAAGCATATTGGTTGATGACATGCTGAACTTTCATAATTTGTCATCCTCCTAAATCCTGATTTAGCCCTGCAGGTACCACTCTTTCGCCTTTTTGTTGGTAATGTCGGGGATTTTTCAGGTTCCTCGTGGGGTAAAAACTTTTCAGTCGGGTTTGTAGCTGAATCGACATTCCTCTCGTATTCAAACTTCGACGGGCTAGTTGTCCAATTACAAGATGATGAGACAAGGTTTTGAGAAGTATTCTTCTTTTCAGTGATTCCAGCTTATTCCCAATCGAAATCAGAATTGATGCCAGCGATGTTCAGGCAAGCAAAAAATATTACCATAGGCCAGCGCCTTGTATTCCGACTAACACTGAAAGTGGCACACATCTGATCAGCAGTGTCTACTCCAGCTTTGGTGTTATTGTAATAAGTAATTACCTCTGGCTTCTTCTGTTCTCCTGTATTCTGGTCAATGACATCACCTTCGTGGAGAGAGGCACATAAGAAACCAAAGTGTTGCCATTATTGAAGCCAAACAAGCTGCTGTATTGACTCCTCCCTTGAACGTGGACGAAGCAGGGCGGTAGCTGTCGCTTATTTTTTTTTTTTTTTTAATCGTACCAACATTCGACAGCTTTCTTGTTTTCAGATTATATATATAAAGCAGAGTGTCCGTATATTTGTACTTGTTGCATACAAATCTACAGTTTTCTTCCAATCTTTATGAAATTTTGTACACGTAATTTTCAATCCATAAGGACAGTCGCCGTAAGTGTAAGAACCACATACAATACATTGTTCACGAGATATGGCATCATAAACAATGATATGTGCGAAAAACTGCTGCATTAAGCTACAATCCTGCTCACTTTCTCCTAACCCATCGGACCGATTTCAACCAAATTTGGTACACACATTCCTACACAATTGCTGCATGGTTAAGAATCACATACGCCACATGGTTCAAAAGATATTACATCATAACCAATAGAAATCGCAAAAAAATGCTATATACTGCGCAGAGACTTCCGAAATACACTGTATGAGAATTACAGTACTTAGCGACTTGCAACAAACTTTAAACAAAATTTCAAACCTTTATTAAACTTTTTCTCGCTGGCAGCCATAGTAAAATGATGAAAGAAAAAATTTTCTCGCTTACTACTTTTCCGCTGTTTGTGGAGTAAAACTACGGCTCTCGGTATGACGTTACAATTTATAATTTGAACACTACAGATTGTAGCGACAGGAAATTTTAAAGACAGTATACACATATATAGTTGAATGTAGCTTCTAAATTTTATCATATTCCGGTACGTAGTTCATCAGATATGAGCACATAAACAGTGACGTTCCGCTGTTCATGGACTAAACTACGGCATTCAGTATGACGTTACAATTTATAATTTCTACACTACAAATAGTAGCCGCAGGAAATTTTGCAGACAGTATACACACATATAGTTGAGTGTACCTTCAGAATTGTATCACAGTACGACATGTTGTCCATTCTATATGAGCACATAAGGAATAGCGTTCATGGAAAACCGCCCCATCACGCACCAAGATTTAATTTATTTCTTCTTTACTACTATTTGTATTTCCAAGAGATTTTACAGACATACAGTCCTTATACAAACGAATATATATCTGAAAAATGGCAGGAATAAAGAGATAAATACCCGGGCAACGCCGGGTTTTCAGCTAGTAGTTAATCAGATCTTTATCCGTGAACCAGTTGTCAGCAGTGATGTTCCACCCTGTCCCATAAAGTGGCTTGGCCATTCTTTCACCACATCACTGGCCTTGTTGCTAACACAGAATGGTCATTGAGGCTGCTTTCCTGCATAAATTTCAATATTGTAGACATATATCATACGGGAATCCGCTAGCGGAAATATTATAATGCCATATTTACTGGGTTTCGATGGTATGTACTGCCTAAACGCACATCTTCCACGTAATCCCGGCAGCATTTCATCAACGGTGACATTTTCTTCAGGGATTTAGTTATTTTGACAGTTCTGAACAAAGCGATCAAACAGTTCACGGACTTGGGCAAGTCGATCAAATGCTTTTCGTTGACCTCGGGTTGTTTGATCATAGAAACGAATACAATCGGGCGCAGGCGGCCTGTGAAGCCAAGGGGGTCCCCTGTGAGCTGTGAGACAGTTGACAGCAGACTGAGGATCTGCACTGTGTAAGGCTCCCAAAGTGACGCGAGTAAACAGAGAGGCGAACCTCTGGGCCACCATTGTTAAGCAAGAATCTCAACAATGTGTTTAGCTGGCCTCTGAGGCCGACTGCGCCCGACGGAGAGCTAGAGAACATGGGCGTAGCCTGGATTTGATTTCGGGAGGGGTTTTCAAGAAATGAAGAACATTAAAACATTACCTGGGTCTTTTAATAACTTACGTCAAAATAGACATCGTCAGCTGTCGATTTGCTTCGGACGAAGAGCTGCACTATCTTTCCTCGCAGTGGAATAAATCTGTTTACAGTGATGGCGATCATTTTCCAAATAGTTAAAGTAGAAAATTCTGTTTGCGACTGATGAATTTGGATGTTTTCTGCTTCCTGCAGTTATTGCTAACATGCTTGTACACAAGGCAAATGGTCTTGTTTGCCTCTTCCCTCAAACTTAACCTGAAACATTAAGAAACAGTTCCAAATCGTGACGTAGAGAACATCATTCCATAAAATCCATTAATTGCATACTCAGGACACCTCCTTAGTGGACTCTACTTGTCATCAAACACTAGGTTTTTACGTCAATAATGAACTGTTGAACAAGCAAGATAATCCTGAGTAGAATGAAAATAGTCAAAAATAATAATGATTGTTAAATGAAGGTTAGCGAAAAAGGAAAAAAAAATCGGATTATCATATTATATACATTAGCCGTTCCGTAGAGTTTAAAAGGTGGTAATTTGACATGAAGATTAAATTGTGCCGGCCGTGGTGGCCGAGGGGACTGAGGCGCTCCAGTCACGGTCTGCACGGCCACTACGGTTGGGGGTTCGAATCCCCCCTCGGGCATGGATATTTGTGCCGTCCTTAGTCTTAGCTAGTGCATAAGTAGCTTGTAAGCTTAGGGACTGATGACCCCGTAGTTAAGTCCCATAAGTTCTACAAACATTTGATTTTGATTAAATTGCAATACATTTTAGACAATTTCTGCAATTTTTTATTAGCTTTGTTAAAACCTCTGGAGGGGATTTTTATAGCTTATGGGACTTAACTACGGGGTCATCAGTCCCTAAACTTACAAACTACTTATGAACTACTTACGAACTAGGGCGGCACCAATATCCATGCCCGAGGGGGTATTCGAACCCCCGACCATAGTGGCCGTGCAGACCGTGACTGGAGCGCCTTAGTCCCCTCGGCCTCTCTAGGGGATTGAACCCCTAAAACCACCCCGGGCAACCCCCATGCTAGAGAACAAATTTTAATGGCCGCCAGTGCGGAAATGAAGGCTGATGCGCAGAACGGCTGAAAACTGGCCGCCTTCCTATGTGACGCGGACTATAATCGAGTCCGTGTCACGTCTTCCGCGGCCGTACACGATGTTATGCAGATGTTCCAGTTTCTCTGACCAGTGTCGAACCAAAATTACCGGTATTTCATTTGCACGTATTCAAGCTGCAGTACTTTGTGGAAGCACGGGAACCGCTATCGGTAATGGATGACCTGGATGTGCTGTCGAACAGGCTGACGAGCAAAAAGAATGGAGGGGAGAGGAGCGTGACGAGTGACAGAGCGGAGCCGTGACGCGGCGCGACGTCAAAGCGATGCAGATGACGCGCTGGCGCCAGTATAAATGTCAGTGGAAGCGGCACTGGCGCCAGCGCCACGCGCGCCGCATTTCACAGAGCTGGCCGTAATTATTCAGGGTAATGGCCGGTGGCAGGCGGCGGGAAAATCGACAGCGGAAGGACGCGACAGAGCGAGCCAGCAGCACAGCACAGCACAGGACAGAACAGGACAGGACAGGACGGAATGGAACGGAGCAGCGGCTGAATTTTAATGAGCAGCCTCTCACCACTCCCTGCGGTCTAATTTCCCCGCGTCGCTCGCACGGCACGTCCGAGGGTCGTTAGCGCACTTGCCGCGTTGCAATTTTCCAGTTCCACACGGGGAGACTTGCCACAGTTGATGACATTCTGCTACTAAGCCTAAGATTGTAACTTATACAGGGTGAGTCACCTACATCTACATCTACATACATACTCCACAATTCAGCGTAAGGTGCGAGGCGGAGGGTACACTGCACCACTACTAGGCATTTCCTTTCCTATTCCACTCCCAAATTGAACGAGGAAAAACAGAATGCCTATATGCCTCCGTACGTGCCCTAATTTCTCTTATCTTGTCTTTGTGATCACTACGCGAAATATAAGTACGCGGCAGCAAGATCGTACTACACTCAGCTTCAAATTCCGGCCCTCTAAATTTACTTAACAGAAACTCACGAAAAGAACGTCGTCTTTCTTCCAGCGAACCCCAATTCAGTTGCCGGAGCATTTCTGTGACACTCGCGCATTGGTCGAACCTGTTGTTTGTTGTTGTTGTGGTCTTCAGTCCGGAGACTGGTGTGATGCAGCTCTCCACAATACCCTATCCTGAGCAAACCTCTTCATCTCCACATAAGAACGACAACCTACATCTGTCTGAATCTGCATACTGCATCCATCTCTTGGTCTTCCTCTGCGGTTTTTACCCCACACACTTCCCTCCAACGCTAAATTCACAATTCCTTGATGTCTAAGAATGTGTCCTACCAATCTGTCCCTTCTTTTAGTCAAGGTATGCCAGAAATTTCTTTTCTCCCCAATTCTATTCAGTACCTCCTCATTACTTACGCGATCCACCCACCTAATCTTCAGCATTCTTCTGTAGCACCATATTTCAAAAGCCTCAATCCTCTTCCTGTCTGCACTGTTTATCGTCCATGTCTCACTCCCATACAAGGCAACACATACATATGCCTTCAGAAAGGCCTTCCTTAGGCTTAAATCAATATTCGATGTTAACAAATTTCTCTTTTTCAAAAATGCTTTTCTCCCATTGCCATTCTGCATTTTATATCTTCTGTACTGCGACCATCGTTTGTTATTTTACTGCCCAAGTAACAAAACTCATCTACCTCCTTTATTGCTTCGTTTCCCAATCTAATTCCTTCAGCATCACCTGATTTTCTTACGCTGCACTCCATTACACTAGTTTTGCTCTTGTTAATGTTCATCTTATATGCACCTTTCAGCACACTGTCCATTCCGTTCAATTGCTCTTCCAGGTCCTTTGCTGTATCTGACAGAATTACTATGTCGTCGGCAAAACGCAATGTTTTTTATTCTTCACCCTGAACTTTAATTCCTTCCCCAAATTTCTCCTTGGTTTCCTTTATAGCTTGCTCAATGTACAAATTGAATAACATTGGAGAAAGGCTACAACCCTGTCTTACTCCCTTCCCAACCACTGCATCCCTTTCATGCCCTGCAACTCTGACAACCGCTGTCTGGTTTTTGTACAAGTTGTAAATAACCTTACGTTCCCTATATTTTACTCCTGCTTGCTTCAGAACTTGAAAGAGTTTATTCCAATCAACATTGTCAAAAGCCTTCTCCAAATCTACAAAAGCTAGAAATGTAGCTTTGCCTTTTCTTAATCTATCTTCTAGGATAAGCCGTAAAGTGAGTATTGCCTCCCGAGTTCCTACATTTCTCCTGAACCCAAACTGATCTTCCCCGAGGTCGGCTTCTACCAGTTTTTCCATCCTTCTGTATATAATTCGTGTTAATATTTTGCAACCATGACTTATTAAACTGATGGTTCTGTAGTCTTCATACCTGTCTGCACCTGCTTTCTTTGGAATGGGGATTATAACATTTTTCTTAAAGTCTGAGGGTATTTCGCCTGTCTCATACATCTTACACACCAGGTGAAACAGGTTTGTCATGGCTGGTTCTCCCAGAGACTTCAGAAGCTCTGAGGGAATATCATCTACTCCAGGAGCCTTGTTTCGACTTAGGTCTTTCAGGGCTCTGTCAAATTCTTCTCTCAGTACAGTATCTCCTATTTCATCATCATCTACATCCTCTTCCCTTCCTACAATATTGTCTAGAAGTTCATTTCCTTTGTAGAGCCCCTCTATATACTCTTTCCACCTTTCAGCTTTCCCTTCTTTGCTGAGAACTGGTTTTCCATCAGTGTCCTTGATATTCATAGAGCTGTTTTTCTTATCTCCAAATGTTTCTTTTATTTTCCTGTACGCTGTATTTATTTTCCCCCTATTTATACATTCTTCTACATCCTTGCATTTGCCTTATAGCCACTCCTGCTTAGCCATTTTGCACTTCCTGTCAGTCTCATTTCTTAGTCGTCTGTACTCCATTTTGCCTGTTTCATTTACTGCATTTTTATATTTTCTTCTTTCATCGATTAAATTTAGTATCTCTTGTGATATCCAAGGATTTTTGTAGGTCTTGCCTTCCTACCTATTTTGTCCTCTGCTACCTTCACTATTTCATCTCTCAATTTTACCCATTCCTCCTCTACTGTTTTATTTTCTCCTGTTTCTGTCAATTGTTGCCTAAAGCTCCCTCTGAAATTCTTAAGAACCTCAGGTTCCTTCAATTTATCCAGGTCTCATCTCCTTATTTTCCTACCTTTTTGTAGTTTCTTCAGTTTCAGCCTACAGTTCATAACCAACAAGTTATGGTCAGAGTCTATATCTGCCCCTGGGTATGTCCTACACTGTAAAACCTGGTTCCGAAATCTATGTCATACCATTATAAAATCTATCTGGTATCTCCCGGTGTCTCCTGGTCTCTTCCACGTATACAACCGTCTTTTGTGATTCTTGAACTAGGTGTTTGTTATAACTAAATTATGTTCTGTGCAAAATTCTACCAGGCGGCTTCCTCTTTCATTCCTTTTGCCCAGACCATATTCACCTACTATCTTCCCTTCCCTTCCTTGTCCTACTACCGAATTCCAGTCTCCCATAACAATTAAGGTTTCCTCTCTCTTAATTGTCTGAATAATTTCCTTTAGCTCCTCATATATTTCTTTGATTTCCTCATCATCGGCAGAGGTAGTTGGCATATAAACCTGTACTATTGTGGTCGGTGTTGGCTTCGTACCTATCTTGACAATGACAATGCGATCACTGTGCTGCTCATAGAAGTTTACCCGCATTCCTATTTTCTTATTCATTATCAATCCTACTCCTGTGATACCCCCAACTGATTTTGTATTTATAATCCTTTACTCACCTGACCAGAAATCCTGTTCATCCTGCCACCGAACTTCACTAATCCCCACTATATCTAACTTCAACCTATCCATTTCCCTTTTTAAATTTTCTAATTTTCCTACTCTATTAAGGGATCTAACATTCCACGCTCCGACCCGTAGAATGCCAGTATTGTCTTTCCTGATGATCACATCCTCCTGAGTAGTCCCCGCCCGGAGATCCGAATGGGGGACTATTTTACCTCCGGAATATTTACCCGAGAGGATGCCATCATCATATGCTGTATGTCCTCGGGAAAGGTAACGGCTGTAGTTTCCCCTTACTTTCAACCGTTCGCAGTAGCTGTATGGCAAAGCCACATTAGCTGATGTTACAAGGCCAGCTCAGTCAATCATCCAGACTGTTGCCCCTGTAACTACTGAAAAGGCTGCTGCCCCTCTTCAGGAACCACACGTTTGTCTGGCCTCTCCACAGATACCCCTCCGCTGTGGTTGCACCTACGGTACGGCTATCTGTATCGCTGAGGCACGCAAGCCACCCCACCTCGGCAATGTCTGTGGTTACCTACCGGTAACAAATCTAGCTGCTGGTCTCTGAACCGCCTCTATGTCTTCCTTTAAACTGATCTGCTGCAGGTTCCAAACATTTGAGCAATACTCAAGACGTGGTCGTACAAGCGTTTTATACGCGGTCTCCTTTACAGGTGAAGTACATATTCCCAAAATTCTCCCAATAAACCGAAGTCGGCTGTCCGCCTTACTCACAACTGTCCTTACATGCTCGTTCCATTTCATATCGCTCTGCAATGTTACGCCTAGGTATTTCAACGACGCGAAAGCATCAAGAAGCTCACTACTAATGTTGTATTCGAACATTATGGAATTGTTTTTTCTACTCTTGCTCATCACCTTACACTTTTCTACACTGAGAGCTAGCTGCCATTCTTCGCACCAACTAGAAATTTTCTCTGTCATCCTGTATGATTTCACAGTCCGTTAAAGACAACACCCTCCCATACATCACAGCAACATCAGCAAACAGCCGCAAATTACAACTTACTCTGTCCATCAGATCATTTATATAGATTGCCGCTGGATATATTTCGTAAACCACATCAAATACTGACGAACCGATTCCACAGACCAAACGTGAGGAGAGGGGCTAGTGTAATTGGTTAATAAAAACCATAAAAAAATGCACGAAAGTATGTTTTTTTAACATATACCTACTTTTTTTTAAATGGAACTCCGTTAGTTTTGTTAGCACATCTGAACATATAAACAAATACGTAATCAGTGCCGTTTGTTGCATTGTAAAATGTTAATTACACCCGGAGATATTGTAACCTAAAGTTGACTCTTGAGTACCACTCCTCCGCTGTTCGATCGTGTGTATCGTAGAGCGCCGAATTAAGTAGGGATCCAAAGGGAACGGTGATGTACCTTACGTACAGAAGAGACTAGAACAGCACATTACGTCCACATGCTAACACCTTTATTGGTCTTTTTCACTGACGCACATGTACATTACAATGAGGGGTGAGGTACACGGCCGGCCGCGGTGGCCGAGGGGACTGGGGCGCTTCAGTCACGGTCTGCACGGCCACTACGGTCGGGGTTTCGAATCCCCCCCCCCCCTCGGGCATGGATATTTGTGCGTCCGTAGAATAAGGTAGTTGATAAGTAGTTTGTAAGTTTAGGGACTGATGACCCCGTAGTTAAGTCCCTCCCATAAGCTTAACAAACATTTGAACATTTTGAGGTACACGTACACACGTGGTTTCCGTTTTCAATTACGGAGTGGAATAGAGTGTGTCCCGACATGTCAGGCCAATAGATGTTCAAAGTGGTGGCCATCATTTGCTGCACACAATTGCAATCTATTTCGTAATGAATGTCGTACACGCCGCGGAACATCTGGTGTAATATCGACGCAGGCTGCCACAATACGTTTCATACCCTCTGGGGTTGTAGGCACATCACGGTAAACATTCTCCTTTAACGTACCCCACAGAAAGAAGTCCAGAGGTGTAAGATCAGAAGAACGGGTTGGCCAATTAATGCATCCTCCACGTCCTATGAAACGCCCGTCGAACATCCTGTCAAGGGTCAGCCTAGTGGTAATTGCGGAATGTGCAGGTGCACCATCATGCTGATACCACATACGCCGACGCGTTTGCGTCTTACGACCGTACCTGTTTCATACAGTTGGCGGTAGATGTTTTGAAATGTGTGGCACGTTGGATGCTCTCTGTCCGGGTACCGTTCTGCATACATCCTGCAGGATTCAGCTGCATTTTGTCGACACTCGCCATAGATGAGTATCATCTCTGCCTTTTCACACCATGGTCACAGTTCCTACAACACTACACTATCACAGACGTCTGGTAACACAGTGTACTACAGTTTGCGTGCAAAGGCGAACGAGGAATAACAATAGCAGCAAGCGCTACATGAGGACACTGCGACAGCTAGACCAAACCACAACAGTGCACTACAGCCACACTCGTAAACACGGTCGTCATCGTAAACATGTCCCTGCAGATGCTGCTCGCCTACCGTGGCCCGTGTTTGTTACAATACGCAACTGAACGTCGGAAGTTTCAACCGTCAACTTTAGGTTACAATATCTCCGGATGCATTTACATTTTACAATGCAACAAACGGCACTGATTGCATATTTGTTTATATGTTCAGATGTGCTAACAAACCTAACGGGGTTCCATTAAAAAAAAACTCTGTTTGTGTTAAAAAACATACATGCATTTTTATGGTTTTTATTAACCAATTACACTAGCCCCCCTCCTCAAGTTCGGTCTGTGGAATCGGTTCTTCAGTATTTGATGTGGTTTACGAAATATATCAAGAGGTGATGTTAGGTGACTCACCCTGTATACGGTGTGACACTATTTTGAACCTGCAGCCACAAACGAATGAAAGATATTAGATCCTTGTGGACACTTACATCAGTGCAGAGAGTGGGACGTTAGTGGTGGACAGCGATAGGAAGTAGGGGTCCTCTGCCTCGAGCATGTCTGAAAGTAGAGACAGAAATTGCACTGGTGTCTTTTACAGGTCACTTTAGGTTTTCATTTAATTTTCGGATTTTTCAAAGATCTTTTCAAAAATAATAAAGATATAAAATTAAATATAAAAATAATAAAATGGAATGACAAAATGGAGATTGAAAAACAAGAAAGGAAAACTCTGAGAAAACCTCATGGTGCAAATTTTAGAGAAAATATCTGGCAAAGAAGACCCACAGAAGAGTTATAAAAACACTGTGAAACAATCGCCACACATCAGAAAGCGCAGAGCAAAATTCACCATGAATATCGCCAGAATGAATGACACCAGACTAACTAAAATAATATTCAACATAATTTCTACATCGAAACTGGGCACATCTTGGTAAAAGAAACAACAGAACACCAGAAAACATTAAACATCTCCATAGAAGACATATAAGACCGCAAAACTTGTTGGGAAAAGATTAGAAACCAAATAGTCCTGGGGAGCTCTGCTAGGTGAAATACGTGTGGGTGTATTACTACGAAATTCTTCTGATGAATCATCATCGTCACTACATTCACTGAAGATGCCACCCTCACTATCACTGTCACTCCTTGTCAGTATCTCCAGTATCTCATCTTCATTGCAATGACGCCGATGTGCCATTTGTCTGTCGAACTCTAAAAATAGTCACACGAACCAAATAGCACGAATGTCGAACAGTAACTGTGAAATCCATATCAGAGTTTTCCCCAGAAAGCAGGGGCAGCGGCACAGAAAAATAAATAGGCAACATCCATCCGGTGCAGTGGAAGGGACAAAGAACTCGGGACAGGCAGGCATGCAGCCCTGCGGCTGTTCACGTCCGCAGATCCGCAGGCAAAGGGACCGGCTGCGGTGTAAGCCGGCATTAGCGCCCAGGTACCTGCCAGGCCGCGCGGTGAATGCCGCCTGCAGGGCCCGCTGGAAATACCACTGCCGCGGCAAACCACGTCCGTCAGCCCTGCGGCCCGGTGGAGCGCTGCGCAATATCCCGTTTGCAGCGCTCAAAGGGTTAAGAACAGCCAAGGGCCCAAGATGGAACCTTGTGGCACCCCATTTATCATTGTTGCCCAGTTTGATAAATCAGCTGTTTTTTTTGCATATTATATGAACTATTATGTAAACTTGCTGCACTCTTCCTGTTAGGTATGATTTATACCATGTGTACGCTGTTCCATTCATACCACAACAGTTCATCTAGAAGAATTTCATGATTTACACAATCAAAAGCCTTGGAGAGAGCACAAAAATTTCCAACGGGTGATGTCAGGTTATTCAGGGAATTTAATATTACATGACAATGATTCCTGTCATAAAATGTCTGGGAGTAGACATTAGTGGCGACCTGAATTGGGACGACCATGTAAAATCAGTAGTGCGTAAGGCAGGTGTCAGACTGAGAGCCATTGGAAGAATCCTCAGGACGTTTAGTCTGTAAAGAAAGGAAGTGGGTTACACAACTCTCGTTCGGCAGTCCAGCAGTCCAATGAGTATTGCTCATCAGCATGGTATCCGTACCAGGTAGGGTTAATAGAAGGGACAGGAAAGATCCAAAGGAGAGCGGCACGCTTCGTTACGGGCTCATTTAATAAGCGTGAAAGCATCACAGAGATGGTTAAAAATCTCCAGTAGCAGACGCTACAAGGGAGGCGCGCTGTATCGTGGTACGCTCTTTTGTCAAATTTCCAAGACCAGACGTTTCATGAAGAGTCAATCAGTACATTGCTTCCTCCTCCTATATCTCGCGAAGCGACCACAAGGTTAAGAGCAGAGAGATCGGGGCCCACGCAGAGGCACGCTGGCAATCATTTTTCCCGCGAACCACACCTTACTGGAATAGGAGGAAGTGACTGTGGTGTACAAAGTACCCTCTGCCGCACACCGTGAAGTGGCTTGCGAGTATGAATGCAGATGTACCGACTAACCCGAAATTTACGTACAAATGCAATTCTATATCACGTTTCTTCTTGTTGTTCCCCATGGGCCTACTTTGGACCATGCTTGTGGAATTGTTGGGCTTTTACCTTTGCCGAGTACTGTCACATCCTCTGCCGGTGTAACTCCTTCCTTTCTGCTGCCCAGGGGGTACTTTTCCCTCGGGACTTTTCCTGAAGTCCTCGGACTTTCTTCACAGCAACTCTAACAAATTGTCTGTTCTGGAGTTCAGTGATTCCAAGTTCTTCAATATCCTTCTCGGTTACTGTCTGCGAAGTTATTCGAACCTTCTTGTTTTGCCAGAGGGTGAACAGACGGCTGATTAATCTGTTTGGAGGCAATCTTGCAATATGGCTACAGAAAGCTACCCTTCTTTTCCTTGCACAATCCGAGAGCTTCTCGATATGTTCATAGAGCACCGAATTATGTCGTCTTCTGAAGTGTACATCTTTTTCTACTGGGCCTAGGTTCTTCCTGAGGATTCTCCATTCTCTGACCTCCAATTTCTCCACCATAGCACTCCAGTTCATGGAAAGACATTACATGGAATACTGGGCTTCTGGTCGTATGACTGATGTGTAGTGCTTAAGTATCAGGTTGGGTGATATGCACTTTTTGTTGTAAGCGTTCATAGTCAGTCGATAGGCTAATTCCAACTGGTTGACTATCGTGGATAATGATGTTTTTCCTATATCACGTTTAATATTTTCAATTATGTTAATTCTTTTCCAAATCCGAACCTTTGACCAGACAGGAAACGTTACAGAGGGAGGACTCGGAATGTAAATGATTGAGCATTGATTGATTGATTTTGTCAGGGAAGCCAAAACAGTTTTGCTCCAACCCGCCACTGCCTGCACCGAAACTAAATTTATTGTGCGGTATCGCGCCCTGTATAACTAATAAAGCCAACCAATGCCCTTGAACAGTGCAAGGAGTCCCTTTACCAGTTCTTTATTAGACACAATTTCTTCGGGTCTGGTTGTCCCAAATGTTCTGTGCCTTTTGCTCTCCAATGCAATGCATTCGAAGATTAGATGAGATGCACTTTCATCACCGTCATCACAAATCCTACATTTAGGGTCTTGTGTTATTCCCATTGTATGTAGTTTTTTTTTTTTTTTTTTTTTTTTTTTTTTTTTTTTTTTTTTTTTTTTTTTTTTGAAATTCCAATGGCCTCTCAGCAATTCAACCATGAGTCTAATCTCCCTCCTGTTCAATCACAGGATTACTTATTTTAAAACATGGCTTTGGCATCATTACCTTGCCATAGTTTTGTATATAGACCTTGGTCCAATATTCTACATGCTGTCTTCTGAGCCAGTTATGTAGCTCCAATTTGATCATTGCCTTGATGATTGTCAGGACAGGTTCTGGTCCAATAAATGGAGTCTCTGCCCCCAACCTGGATAATCTGTTGACATGTTCATTGCCACTGATCCCCGAGTGTCCAGGTACCCACAGTAGGTTTACCCTATTGCTTTCCCCTAGCTCCACCAAAACCCTGTGACATTCTGCAACAATTTTGGATATTTTTGCAGGAGCTGCCAGTGATCTCAGGGCTGCTTGGCTCTCTGAGTAGATGTAGATGCTATCGTCTTTGTAGCACCTACGCAAATTCGCCTCCACACACGCCATGATGGCAGTGATTTCGGCCTGGAATACTGAGGCCAGTTTCCCTAGAGAGATGACACCCTCCAGTCTTGGCTGCACTCCATATACCCCGGCCGCAGTGCCTTGGTCTGATTTCGACCCGTAAGTGAAACAGACAATGCCCCCTGTAAGGTGCCAAACTATGTTCTCCCACTGCTCCCTACTTCCAATTGTTATATTGAAAGGCTTGTTGAAGCAGTATGGGGTTATAATATAGTCAGCCAGCATTTCCCCAACCTTTCCTATATTTACCTCACTCACAATTTTAGTGTGTGATTCTGGATATCCCAAAGAGTTCCAGTATTTGCCAGATTTGAGCCTGTATGCACCAGCCGCTGCCTCCATCTTGACACAAATGTGTAATGGGGGCATGTCCAGCATGGTTTCCATCCCAGCAGTTAGTGTGCTGCTAATTTCGCCTCTTATGGGCTAATCAGGCTAATCTATGCACCTTACCAAGCTCCTTAGCAGCAAACTGCTGTTATATCTTCTTTCACCTCACACCCGTGCCATAGGTGATCTTGGGTCTAATCACCGTGTTGTATATCCAGTACTTACCCTTCGGGCTCAAACCTCAGTTTTTGCCACAAGCTTTCCTGGTACTTACCAGAGTACCTTTCACATTGGAGCAAACATTCCTGTGAAGGGTCCATGTCAGTTTCTCATCTAAGGTAACCCCTACATATTTCACTGTCCCCCTCACAGGTATAGCTTCATCGAAAAGCTTGAAATTCCAACTTGAATGTTAGATTTCCTTCTTCGTGAATGGTACAACAACAGTATTCTTAGGACTAACTCCCAGATCCTGTTTTCTGCACTAGTCTTGCACAATGTCCAACGCACCTTGTGCCATAATCCTGATTGTGTCAGCAAATTTGCCAAGTATTACTGTGACAAAGTCATCTGCGTATCCTTGGCAAAAGTACTGCCTAGAGTTTAATTCTCCAATGAGTTCATTCACCACTAGATTCCACAATAAAGGGGAAAGAACTCCTCCTTGCGAGCAACCCCTAGTGGTGTTGATTACCAGTTTTTCATTCATCATGGTAGCTTCTACCTTTCTTCCACTGAGCATGGCTCTAGTCCACCTACATATAGTGGTCCCTAGGTCATGCACCTCTGCTGCCCTAACCATGGAATCGAAGGTCGTGTTGCTAAGAGCTCCATCGATGTCCAGGAAGATACAGAGGGTTATTTCCTGAAAGTGTAGTGCTTTCTCCACCTTCCCAACGAATTGGTGGAGAGCTATCTCACATGATTTACATGGCTGATATGCATGTTGGTTTGAATGTAGAGGAGCCCTACTTAACCTCCTCTCTCCAACATGTACATTAACCAGCTTTTCCAATATCTTAAGAATAAAGGAGGACAGGCCGATTAGTGTCATATCATTCGCTTTGGTATTGTCAATTCTCCCTGTCTTTGGAATGAAGACAACCTTCAATGCCCTTCAGGCATTGAGAATGATCCCTGCTGCTAGGCTAACCCTAAATAATGTGGATAGGAATCTTATAAGATTTTCTCCCGCATGTTGCAGGAAAGCTGGAAAGACTTTATCAGGGCCAGGTGACTTTAACGGTTGAAATGTTCCCACCGCCCATCGGACGTTACTGAAATCGACACACTCCTTGGCCAAATCCTAGTCCTCTTTGCGAATACCTGAGAACCGTTGTCTCTTAGGCTTTGCATTCTGGTCTGTGTTATCCACCGGAGTATATTGAGGAACGTTAGTCTTGAGGAGTAGTTCCAGCGCCTCATGTGCTGTCTATGTATACTCCCCATCCTCCTTCCTCAATGTTCCTCCTAGATTAGTTGGTACCCTAGTGACGATTACATGAAGTCTGGCTTGAGCATCCGTGCCCTCCACTTCCTCACAGAATTTCTTCCAGGATGCCTCCTTTGCTCGTCTGATAGCAAGGTTGTAATAGACAAGGGCCTCACGATATTTTGCCCATTGTCCTTTGCGCCTCGTAAGGTTAAACAGTCTTCGTACCTGTTTCCTTTGCATTTCCACCAAGGCACACTCCTATTTGTGCACTTCTTGGTGATTGAACAGTTGTCCTGGTATGAGGTCAGTATAGTATTGGTTACAACCTCTGCTACTTCCTTAAACTCTGCTGTATTCCTTATCGAGGTTTTAATTTCCGATAGAGTGAAATCAAAGTCTCTCATATTTGTCCCCCAGTCTGTTTTCCTGGGATTCGTATAGGTCATGGTCTGTCTGGTTCCCATTTACATGTTCCCATTTATATGTGATCTGATGAGGATGGCTCCAAGACCACATGCCACTGTTTGACATAACTGCCCATCATCATGGAACCAAAGTTATGTCAATTACTTCTTCCATTTTACTATTCCTGAATGTAGGTTCATCATCCCTACTCAGGATCTCCAAGTTGTTAGATAGGAGAAATTCAAGAATTCCCTGCTGCCCCACACTAGATTGTGGGCATTGTCGTCGCATTCCACCAACAGTTGGTGACCTTGCCAATGGCAGACTTTCATCAGTCTCCTCACATACAAAGAACGAGGAGAGGTGTCTTCGTTAGGAAGATATGCTGAGGCCAAAGCAATTTTTCTCGTTATACGTTCCTCACGTTGCTGCATCCTGATGGTCACCAGGTCCCTGGAACAAAAATCCATCATTGGCATGGATTCCGTTTCTAACATAAATGCATGTTCTGTTTCTTAGATTTATAGCGTAAATTAGCTTACCTCCAGTACCACCGAGGCCCGATATACCCCCAAGTATCAGGGCCACGTCCACTTCCTGTCTCCCCAAGCGACGGCTCGGGCCAACAGTGGCCCCTTTACTGAGCTGCAGGTTTATCTGCAGCACTTACAGTCCTCATCTTGCTGCCATTATTGCCTTTAAGGTGTTTGATAACCCTGACGGCGACCTGCAAGAACCCTAAAAACAGTTTCAGGCCTTGCTCTCTGGTTGCCTTCAGGAACTTCTCTCCGACCTCCATCACCAGAGTTCGTCCTTCCGGAACGACCTTTTGGTTGATTACCATCCAATCCTCTGTTGAGACTTTTTGGTTCTGGACCTTTATTTTCACGAACAGAGTTTTTGGAGGGACATCCTTAAGGATCTTTGATACCCATACTGATACCTTTGCGGTCTTTAGGAGTTCGGCTGCTGTCGTCACTAGCAGCTTCGCATCCTCCCTCTTGGATATCATAGGTACCTTTCCTTAAGCCATTCTGCTGAGTGCTCCCCCTCACAGACAAAAATGAGGGCACCCTGATCTAGATAGACCCTCTGAATTTTGGTCCTGGACCAGTGTCCCTCCCAATCGCCCCCTGTTGTGAGGTGATGCTCACCTGTGGATATCCTTCTTGGACAACCGCCATCCTAAAGACCGATACTGCAGTATTCATAGCCTGTTTCCCTATTTTCTGCCTTTGATTTTTAGGATCACACTTGTCCAGATAGGAGGGAGTCTTAGATTCCTCCATAACCCTCTTGCCACCTTTGATGTCGAGGAGGTATGTGCACCCCCTTCGACCTGAGGCAGTTTCTTATTGGGGATCTTGGACTCAAGCCCTTTTAATTCCCTCCACGTATGCTTAGGAAGCCATTCTTTTCCTTCCTTTGCTTCTGTTGCTTGAGACGTTTCCTCCTCTGAGTCTCAGACCCTGTTTCAGAAGTGGGAATGCACTCCATCAGTACTGACCCCAATGTCTATCTGAGGTCTCAGATTGCCTTTCAGTTTCTTTCAAAATAATTTCTTTTTTCGTTTCCATCTTGGTCCCCCGAAATTTGGGGATTTATACGGTCCACACCACCTTGCGCGGTGTAAGGCTACATACTCGGGAAGGTTGCCCGGTATCCCTGAGGCTCCGTTTGAGACACATCTACCCATGTGCCACACATCCCTAGGCACGTACCGCATCACACCATGGGTTGGGAAGGGTATTGGGAAAGGACTAGGCGTGGATAAGGAGAACGGGGCGTTGTGGGACAGTCTTAGTCTGATCCATAACCTGAGGCCTTTCCGGCTGTAGGTTCTCTACTTTCGATATAGCCCTCAGCTTCCCATGAATGCACAATCCTCTCCATCCACATGGACAGTGCTTCGTCAAGGTGGTGTCCCCCAGAGAGTTGATTGAGCATAATATATTCAGCTTCTTTTGTACACGATGTCTATTATTGGAGAGTTGGTGGCCTTCCGCATGTAGATGTACTGGAGCCAGTAAAGACTGAAGCATTAATCACGGAATATTTATATTAGTTTCTGTACTTAAAATTGGATACGTGTGGTATGCTAACCGAGGGAACCCTGTTGTTTGGCCTCCATCTAACTGTAAGGTTTACAGTCTATGTTTAATCCTGTGTATTAAGAGTCCTTTCCATGTAACTAACCGGAGGAGTCTGGCCGTGTTGTTGCACGCTTGTAATGATGAGACCACTTGGCTGTATGGAGATCGTTAGAAAGTCATACCTCATGTTGCTGATTGTGTGTCTCTCACTAGAAACCAGCGCATAGACTGATTAGACTGTCCACGACTGTGTTACAGACGCATACAATGTTCCCTTCGTAACCTGTTTAAATCCCTTCTACCGTATTCTCTCACTGTTCCTATCTTTGTGTTTGAAAAACACGTACGCCGGCCGCGGTGGCTGAGCGGTCTGTGGCGTGCCTGTCACGGTCTATACGGCCGATGCGGTTGGTGGATTCGAATCCCCCCCTCGGGCATGGATGTTTGTGCCGTCTTTAGTATAAGTTAGTTCATTAGTTTGTAAGTTTAGGGACTGATGACCCCGTAGTTAAGTCCCATAAGCTCTATAAAAATTTGAACAAGCACGGCCATTTGCGTGCGGATGTTCTTTCTGGAGCAGCCTCAATGTGAAGGTGCAGAGGTTTGTGGTGGGAGTAGCTGCCACCTGCCCTCACAGACGTCAACACAAGTCTTTTTGCGTTGTAGCAGTCAGATGTTACTGATAAAAACAGTTAGAGGTTATGCTGGAAAAAAGACGTTTGTTAAGCTTATGGGACTTAACTACGGGGTCATCAGTCCCTAAACTTACAAACTACTTATGAACTACTTACGAACTATTTACGAACTAAGACGGCACAAATATCCATGCTCGAGGGGGATTCGATCCCCCGACCGTAGTGGCCGTGCTGACCGTGACTGGAGCGCCTTAGTCACCTCGGCCACCGCGGCCGGCGGTTATGCTGGAAAGCTAGACATTACTTACTACTTTCACTCTGGAGTGTTCTATAAGCGTCTATGAAAATGTTTTCTTTCGAATGCCTTTTAGTCCAGGATCGATATACCACTCAGGCAGAATTTCCGTAAGGGTATCACCACACCGAAGCAACCGGGTGGACGATACCCGTTGTGTGAAGAAATCCGTAACTACTTTATTTGACAAGATTCAGCGATCCTTTAAAGGTTTTTTATGCGACCGTTGATGTGACGTGGCGTGGGTACCAGCGAGCACAGAACAACATAGAGAGGGTTTATAATGACAGTGAAATGAAACGGGCATACATAGCCCCTCTCAACTGACATGGCGGCCGCAGAGCATGAACCGTCCTACAGTAGTGCCGAGCGCCACCCGGCCACAGCTGCGAGCACAGATGGCTGGAGTGTTTAGAGTGGTGCCTATTAAGGGCCACATCACAAATCTTAGTGCAGTCAAAGTAACTTGTCTCTACTCAGCCTGTAGTGTAGTTTATTACTCATAAAATTTCCCTTTTTGTATTAATTTATCTAATAATTTCTATTGATTTTGTGTCTTTTTATTGTGCAGTATTATTAGTGTAAGTATTATAGTGTTATTTATGAAATTCGTCACGTCACTTTTCAATAAAATTATTGCTGCTATACGTGATTATATCATTGATTTCTTGGCCTCTGTAAGAAAAAAATAAGCGAAAAATAAAAATGGCGTGTCTATCAAAATTTGTTGGAAAACCAGTAGAGCTATAAAAAAATTGTTTAAGTAAAAAGAAAAGTTAATTTCATTATCAACAACTTTCTCGCTGATAAAAGTTTCCTGACTACAAAACAAAAGAAGTGGCAGGTGACTAACTTTTTCATGTCTTGATTTTAATCTATACCTATAAAATGATTGTTTGTCTGTATGTTCTCTATGCGTTCAAACCATTCATTCGATTGCAAGGAAACTTTGGTGAACTGTTCACCGTACGCCCATGAAGGTTTCTGACCGGAAAACAAAAGAGCACGACATATAGATCAGGACATATGACGTCATAAATAATGAGAGGCCACCGCGTGAGAATACCCAGATTTATACGTCAATTATTGGAAAATGGGAGTAGTTAGAAACCTGCAACAAAGTTTGCATGTAATTTCGCACGCTTATGAACCGTTTTGTAACTGAACCCCCCCCCCCCCCCCCCACAAAGTTATGAAACGAGTCGCGGCGGATTAGCCGCGCGTTCTGGAGCGCCGTGTTGCAGTGCGCGCGTCTGTCCGCCGTCGGGGGTTCGATTCCCCTCTCGGGCATGGGTGTTTGTGTTGTCCTTAGTTTAGTTTACCTTAGGTTAAGTAGTTTGTAAGCTAGGGACTAATAACAAAGTTGTTGAGTCCCATAGATTTACAAACATTTGAACATTTTTTGATGAAACGAAAGGAGTCTACCGCACACAACAGTTTCGCTGCAGATGCCATAAAACTGTCGCATGAGGCATGAACTTGTATCAAATAAACTTAGCAATACAGATTTGTATACTATTTGTTTTGTCTGCAGGTTTCCCTTAATTGTCTTGAATCCAAAACGAAGCAATCTGTTTTCTTAATCTCTATGTATATAAAAGCGAAAGGACACTCACTCACTCAATGACTAAACACGAAATCTCGAAAACTACTTCACCTATGAAGCTGAAATTTTGCAGGAATATAGTTTATAGGTAGAGAACGTCAGCTAAGAAAGTATTTTGTGATAGGTGCATGGCGGAGCATACTTCTCCTACAGACTTACGAAATCTACAGTTTCATTCCGATCTTCACGAAACTTTGCACCTTTGACGTTCAAAACAAGAGGAACGTCACTGTCTACCTAAAGTTTCATACGATGCAAAGGGGAGGATACTTTGAAACATAAAAATGTATCCCTAAATACCTTGGTAGCGCCATAACTTAAGAACGGGTCAACCGATTTCAAAGATCTTTCTTTTGTTATTTTCGTTATTCTCAGAACAAGGGTTGTATGAAAAAAAAAAAAAAAAAAAAAAAAAAAAAAAAAAAAAAAAAAAAACTGGAATATCTGAGAACAACGAAGTCCGTTTTTCAATGTGACGCTGCGTCTCTGTAGTATAGATATCTATAGTTTTGTTCCGATATTGACGAAATTTTGCACTCTACCATAATAACAAGAGGAATCTCACTGTCTGTATAAAATTTCGTTCGGTGCGTGGTAGAGGGTACTTAACTTACGGAATTTTACAAAATGCATGGTTTGGCTCCAAGCTTCATGAATTTTTCCACACCTGACCTTTAAACCAAGAGGAAGATCACTGAGAACATATATGTTTGTATGGTACATGACAGAGGGTACCTTGTAGAAAACTTTGCTAAGAGAGGGAAAGGTGGAAACGAATAGAGAGATGGGAGAGAAAGAGGTGGATGTAGAGAGAGGGGGAAAGGGGATATGGACTACGAGAGTGTACGATAAATAAACACCCGGGAAACGCCGGGTTTACAGCTAGTTTCACATAAAAGTAAGGGCTTCCATTATTACTTTTATACAAACACAATACTTGTTGTACCTGCTAAGAACACTGTTGCATTTCTTCAGTACTCACCTGTCTGCGTGAAAAAATTGGCAATATTCTTCCTGGTTCGAATGATAATGGAATTGAGGCGAGTATGTTTAGAAGAACTACGCATTTATCGGCCAAACTCCGTTTCTACGCCCATCCAAGATGGCTGTCGTGCAGTCACTGCCTGTACGCTGGTGTAGGCGGTGCAGCCTCCCTGTGTCGTTCTGCGCTCGCTGGTGGGTGCTCGCCTGCCTCCACATTCATCTGGCCTCATTTCTGCGTTACGACGGCTCCAAGTGGGATCTGCATTTCCCGACGCACTTTTCGAAAGACCTGCTGAAGGACATGCTTCCTCATACACATTCTTCAGTCTCCATTTGATATCTCCAGTGTTCGTACTTATGAAGCCAAGAAAAGAATAACATGACATTGGTCTTGTTTTGATGGATTTAGTAATAAAACCGTCGTATTTTCCGTTTCCGGTTTACTGGAAGCACGATGAAGAGGTAAGGAAGGTACACCATCTCATGTAAGTCTAATCTGCGTTGCGCCTGAATATGTAGGTTTTGTGAGCTCCTCTTATATACTGCAAAGTGGTTTGTTCATCTTTTATTACAGAACTGAAGATGACCGAGAGGATCTCTAATGAGGTAACCCGGTAGCTAAATATTTTACTCCACTTACGAAACCTTTCCCGTGCCATGGTAAAATATTTCTTTTACTCGCTGTAATTGCACAAAGTACTTTTACGTTTGCCAACCGCTCAGCCCCCTCATTTAAAGTTTATTGTTTACATAGCGCGATAAAGTTTTTATCGTACAGTATGTTAGGTGCCCCCTTCGTCTAGAGAGGCAACGGAATTTATTAACACAAAGCGCTTTAAGCGAGTAAGACTTTTTTCCTCGGGCTAATTGTGCAGGGTCCTGAAATGAAACAGTAACGTAATGGGGCAGGCCGTCGGCGCTTCGTCAGGACCAGAAGCGGCGGCAGTTTGTAATTTTGCCGCTGCTCTGAGGGGTCATTTCCGGGCTGAAAGCGCAGCTCCGGCTATTACGGAAAGAGTAATTTTCTCACAGCGAAATTAGTGCGCGAGTAATTGGGTCAGTTCACAGTACGGTAAATACAGCGGCGAGACAAAAGAAGGCGCTGCTCGCTCAATACAGGCCGTTTTATGGCCGAGTCGGTCCTGGCTGGGCGGTCCAGGGGTCTCCAGGAGCGAGTCCGGAGTCCGGCGCACGAGTGGAGAAGCTGCGTGTTGCGGTGCCCGTCGGGTAATGGCGGTAGACTTTACCCCGGTACCGTGGCCTGAGGCAAGTGGCGCCCAGAGAACGACATTCTCTAGCATGTGGTCTCGAAAGCATCTCACGCAGTTCCACTTCCATGTCAAGTCAAAACATGAATCGACGCAGGTATGAGTGGCAGGTGAAGTAGGCTCCATTCACACCTCGGTCGCCGGCCACTCACTAAATCTCCACACCCCAGCCGATATTGAACACACATCCTCCTTCCGGCTACTACGCTCAGGGGTTCGAATCCCCCCCTCGGTCATGGATATTTGTGCCGTCCTATTTCGTAAGTAGTTCATAAGTAGTTTGTAAGTTTAGGGACTGATGATCCCGTAGTTAAGTCCCATAAGCTTAAAAAACATTTGAACATTTACTCCGAGAATCCTGTCGTGTTTACTGCTCTTGCCTGCACACTCGTAACTGGGACACTCTCCAACGTCACTGGCCACTCCTACGACACATTAGAAACACATTGAAAAGACCCCAGTCTTTGTGTCACACATGCACCCATCTTAATGAGTAACTCCCCTTGATTTCTTCCAAGTGCTGGAGAGCCTTCCATCACCTCACCACCAATCGTCTCGCCCTAGTCTACCCGCTCCTTCTCAATGACATACCCTTTTCTGATAACACTTGTAAGGCAGAACACTTTATCACTTACGTCCCTGATGTATTCTCTGTCCCCGACAATACCCTTTTTGACATTCCCGACATCTATGAGCAAACCAACACATCCGCTACCCCCCTCCTCCCCCCTGATAGCCAGTACTTGGATCACATCCCTCCTTCAGAACATAACACACCAGTTACCGCCGTCGACATTCAACTTACACTCCGCACCAAACGAAATACCGCTCCCGACTGCCTCACCTACAGGCACTTATGTGTGTCACCTTACTCCTTCTATCCTGCCCTCGCTTCTTTATATAATGTTATCCTTTACACTGGCTTCTTCCCTGGCCTGGGGAATACCATTTGTATCCTTTTGTTTCCAAAATATGGTAAACCTGCCTCTGAGGCCTCCTACTACTGACCCATCAGCCTCACTTTGATGTTCACCGAGGTCTTGGAAACCACCCTCTCCTGTAGTTTACACCAGCACCTCCATCAAAACGAACTCCTTTCCCTCTCCCAATGTGGCTTTCGACCATCCTTCTCTGTCGACGACCAACTCCTCCACCTCATCCACGTGGTCTCCGTCCACATTCATTACCGTCATGCCACAATATTCCTATCCATCGACATCAAGAAGGTCTTGTATGGAATTCTAATCGCCTCTTCAAATGCCAAACCTATGCCCTTCCCATTTACCATGTTCGTCTCACTGCTTGCTTTCTCTCCCACCAGCCTTCCTGTGTCACTGTCAACAACTCCGACTCCTATTTGTTTCACACCTTCACCGGCGTGCTCCACGGCTCCATCGCCGCTCTTCTACATTTACTCATTCGATATGCTGCTATCCCAGCCTTCAATCCATCTCCTTCAGTATGCTGACGACGCCGCCTTCCTCGTCCTTGTCTCTTCTCTTGCAGTTCCCAACAACTTCTCATTTATCCCAATTCTCTACCTCATGCAACGAGTGGCTCCTTACTGTCAACCCTACAGAGTCCCAGGCAATCATCATACGTCATAGCACCCTCTCCTTCCGCTACCGCGACCTTTATCTCACTCTCCATGGTCGTCCCATCCTGCAAACTCCCACCCTCAAATTGCCTCTCCCTCGACTGTTCCCGTACTTGGACTCCCCACCCTTTAGACTGTTCGCCAGAAATCCCTGTCTTGCCTCAATCTTGTCAAACTCCTCTATGGCCAGAAATGTGGTGTCAAATCATCCACCATACTTTACACATACCGTTTTCTGATGCGTCCTGTTCTCTGCAGCTTCCACCCCGCCAGGATTTCCGAGCCACCCTCTTATTACAAATCCCTCCAGAATATGGAGCGCCACGCCCCCTGCCTTACTTACCACACCCGCCTCCCTTCCCCCACCGGAGCTTATTGCTATCCTGTACGTTCTGAAATTCCTGGAATATACTTGCATCCCGTACATCTCCCGAAAAGTTGAATACCGACACCCTCCAATGCATCCCTCCCGCCCTACACCTGCATACCTCCACATCCTGTCCGAGGGTAAATTCCGCAGCTTTCCTCTTCCGGATGACGCCCACCATCCCGACATCTGCCATTCCTACCAGCGTTGGTGTCACCTCCTCCCCGTATATGATGCGCTGTCTTTCCCTCCCCTCCTCATCCCTCCCACGCATGGTCTCCCCCTCCCACACCTTCCCTAAAAGTTCTTAAGCCTTTCCCTTCCCACCCCCTCCCTCTCACTTTCCCCAACCCTCCTCTGCGTTTTCTTTTCTTTCTTTTCTTTTTTTTTTATGCCTGTTATTTTAACCTAAGACGATTTTAGCAGTGTACAGTGATGTAGTGTTTGTGACTTCAGTGCTTCTAATACTTATAGTGCTGATGTATTTTGTAGTTATTGTCTCTTTATAACCCTACCCGTCTTACAGCACCGGTTAGTGTACGATAATTAGTAAATTGACACCTGTTCATAATTATCTTAATTGGGTGGAAAGGCTATAGGAAATGAAGCATATGCTGTAGTGGAGATTATAACCGGAACGTTGCTGTACCTCTTTGGTAAACGAGAACGATCGATAGTAATGAAGAAAGTGGAAAGTAAAATTTGGAATAAAATGATTAATGTTTAAATGAAAATAATGCGGGACAAACGAGACACAGGGATTAATTAAAAAAAATGAATAACTTATTGATTTACGGTGGCCAGCTCGTTGTACGAGTAAATAATTTGGTGGGATCTCAATAATAGAAAAGTTAATTAACAACGTGAAAAATTACGTAAAATTTGGGTGGGCAGGGAATCAGAGTATGTGCTTCAAATCCGGTACAAAAGACACTGACAATATACGAATTACTGAGAAATAGTTCATTAACACAGGGGTTGAATATAAGACAGTGAAATGCACGCAAATGCAACATGCAGCAGATCATGCAAAACGCTCCCCTTAATACCTACTATTTACAGCTTCAAATAATTAATTGTTTATATAAGTACCAGAAATTATTCAACAGCAGGTATGCCATGTGCTTTAGCGATAATCAAGATGTAACTGAACTATTAACTGTACTAACAGCAAACTCAAAAATTAATTGATGACATGACGTGATAACACTGAATATTTAGAAATGAACTATTTAACCGTCTGATTAACTTTCTCTTTAACCAGGAATTATTAGCATTTCAAACACTTGCAGATAATCACTATTCTCACTAATCAGTTCTTGCAAGTAAAAACTTTACCTCAAATAATATGGAAAACAATTAATGTTTTGCACATCTATTGAATTATCTCTTGAAAGTGAAAGTTTGTCATTCCACTTAGCAACCTATTGATGAGCAACATTGGCATAATCTACATTTAGTAATACTATTCAGAACGAATTGTTATTGATCACTGTCACATTGTCTTTAATTACTTTGATTTTTAATTTTCTATAACTTTGTGAATAATCTCGGTAAAACAATGGATGAGGAAGGAACATGTGTGGACAGACTAAGGGTAATGATTTTTTAACACAGGTTCACAAATAACAGTGTTCACTATTGAACTATTATCACTAATACGCTGGTTAGCTGTACCTGCTAAGACAAACTGGACAGATCTTAGCGGATTTTGGTGTGCGATGTGGTGCTGCTGATTGGAGACTGTTGGCACTTAACAAATGGCAAACACAGGCTCTTTTTGGCGACGAATGTTAATTACAATTTTGGGCCCAAAGCATTCCTCTTGATGCATTTATTAATTATTTAAGCTGTGTCCGTAGGAATAAATAATATTGCCTGTTCGCCGTTTCCTCCACTAGTGCCAATCCAACACGCATTCTCCTTCACGTCCTTTTTCTGTACACCATTGCCCGCACCGTCTAACTATTACGTCTGTTCGCAACTACGTCAGAACAACGACTCTCTCTCGCTCTGCGCCTCAGCGCTACCAGCTATAAAACTCTGTACTCAAAGACGATTCTATACAATAGCAAAGCCCTCGCTAAACCAGCGTGTCTACTACATCGATATAAATACCATTTCTATCACAATAGTAACATAAAATATATAGTAAATTACAAAAAATACAAATAATAAGGAAAAATACATGAATCATCGTTTTACATCACAGGCGTTGGTCACTCTGTTGTTGTGTCACAACCTGCGGACCGGGTACAATCAGTGTTCTTCTGTAATTTCTTACTACTGTACAGCTCACTGTTATTATAATTGCACAACATTTTAATGTTTATTCCACTTTTTCATTAAATACTCAAATTTAGGCGTCAAAAAATTAAAATTTGAATTCACCAGTGAATTTTTAAGTCAGTGATATTTATTGTCGGAAAAAAATTGAAAAAGAACTACAGTCCTATTTTATACAATAAAACATGTTACGTCCTAAAAAATATTTACAGAACATTCGAAATCAAGAAAAATAACAATAAGCGTAAGTTCAGAACACAATGCGACGTTCATAATGGACAACGGTGTGATAAACTTTGAAGCATGGGGAGATACACAACCCGCATTACATTCGGTGTACTGATATCGGGTGTCCTTCTTTCCAGCCTTCCCTGTTGAAAATTTCCTGACTTACCGCTATTTTCAGACGACGTATAATCCGGATCGACTTCAGACAGCCATGTTTCACCATCTGGAAACTCGTAAAGGAATCCACAAATCATTAGCTTCAAACGTTTGGCCTGTTCACTACACATGTCGAACAGAAGATCAAAACAGAAATATTGAAAACGAACGAAACTGAGATGATACCAACACCAGACAATGTCTACGAAGTAAGCTAAAGTAACGAAGTCTTTCACAAAGTATTCCACTGAGTTCGCTGCTGCCTTCTAGCGCTCGCAGTTGAAACTACGAAGCCTGTAGACCACGCATACTTCCTGCGAGTCGTAAGCATACGTTTGACGCCAGAGAGAAAAATCGCAACTGCCGAAACGTAACGGTAATATTACTTCGGCCGCACAATTAGGCTTCTTTCTCAAGACGTAATATTACGTCGGCCGCACGCTGTTACGTGTCTCCGACCGTGATTACACGGTAGAACCAGTGCTGTTTGTGACATTTTACTCAGTGTATCCGTTTCCGTTTCAGTGTGGGCTGTAACTATAGTTTCCTTAGCTACCGTGGCATCGTTTTAACTGATTGTGTATGAACTGTGCGCCGTTTTCAAATCGTCTGCTTGCCCATGTCTCCATTGTGTGGTTGCTACCTCCGTTTTTCATCACTTTGTGTATATTGCTGGTTTCTCCTCGGCTGTTTGTACTTTCGCTCGGCTGTAGAGCGGCGCCGGATCCTCTGCCAGCCTGCACTACAGGGGCGAGAAACACAATAAAGAAAAAGAAAAAAAAGTCTTGCTTCCGTGTAAGGCGCAGTGGACATTTGACAACAGAAAAACAAAATCGATTTCCCACTGCTGCAATTCTTACTCTCCACTGGGCTGTTACGGCTTTGTTTGCGGCGGTCTTCTGTATCTGCAATGCTGGTTCAGCGTGAATTTTCGACAATGTAATAGCATTCATTTCAGGAACCCACTTCACTTCGTTCGCAATTACTTTGAATTCGAATGTCGTATTTGTCATCTAGGGGCAGTTTATTTCGTCATGTGCCGCTTTCTGTCGTGTCCACTACAACAAAAAAAGTGTACAGAACGGAAAATATAGTTAACAACCCAAAACTCATAAAATTAATAAACGAGTCAGAGTAAGGTAGTTGTTTCAACCAGGAACAAAAGGTATAGCATGATCTGACAGAATCTACAGTCAGTCTATAAATATGATTATACATTCCACATCTAGCAAACTACTGGACCGATTTCAGCCAGACTTGCTACACAATTTGCTTTTTACCAGACAACAATATCACCATGGATTAGAACCATTTCCGAAACAGATTTCCGGAGATTGAAACCTCTTTTTTTGCTTTTCATGCACTAAAACTACGGCATTGCACGTTTATAAGGTCGTCAGCACTTACTTTATTCGCGAGAAAATTTTCACATATACGAGTGAATGCACCTCAGAAATTATACCATAGTACTGCAGATATCTCATGAGATACGAGATGCGTTCCAGTAGTGATGCTGCGGAGCGCGCCGTTGCTCGTCGTTGGAGGTTCGACTCCTCCCTCGGGCATGGGTGTATTTGTTCTCCTTAGCATAAGTTAGTTTAAGTAAGCCTAGGGACCGATGACCAGAATAGTTAAGTCCCATAGATTTAGAAGCATTTGAACATTTTAGATATCAGATCATAAACAATTTGCTTCATGATAAATCACCCCATGCACCATGAAGTTTCGATTTATAGATCTTTATTACCAATTCTATTGATACGAAATCACCCCGGAAAGAACGACGGCCGATGTAACGAATCTGGTACAAGGGCGTCAGTTGAGACATTCCTGTTAATATTCTTTCATTACTGCATCTTCCCAATCAGTTGTTTAGAATCACGAGATGCTCTGACAATTAAATGACGGTATTTCACAAGAAATATTACGTGTGACTTCCAATCATTCACGGTGCTGCAGTGGAGTAGCGAGCGGTCTGAGGCGCCTTGCTGCGGATCTCACGGTTGCTCGCCGTCGGAGGTTCGAGCTCTCTCTTGGGCATGAATGTGCTTGTTGTCCTTAGCATAACTTGCTAAGTAGTTTGTAAGACTGACAAACGCAGATTTACTGACATTTGAAGACGTTTTGACGCAACGGTAACTCTTACTCGTGAATCAAACCTCCTGATAATACACAGGTGAAGTGGGTTTCGTCTTAAATTAGTTTTTCTCTACCCTGCCCGATACACAATGCATGACATTCCCTATCTATCTACTGTGATTTCTTGAAAAGGTCACCCATCTTGACCAGCGGAGGATGGGGTAGCTGGAAGGGATGATGATTTTAACTTAAATGAAAAGGGACAGATTTATAAACTATAATTTCACTTTATTAGGTTAATTCTTAACTTTTTGAACATATTTAAAAAGTAAAATTACTTTCATAAAAGTGCAATACGGCTGAATCTTATTTTATTAAATTACAGGTCTCCTATTCGTGAATTTACCACAAATAACGGACTGGCTGCAAAAGAAACAGAACTTACAAAAACATCACATGCGTTACAACGGGAAAAAATGTCTACAGGGGGTATGTTAACCTGTCCTATATCATTTCCTTTCCTCCTCCATGTTGCCATGGATGACGCACAACAGTTTACGTTTGTATCGCAAAGACAGTGTATGCGAGGGTTGTAGTTACTCCTCACTGCAATGTGTGAAGAGTAGAAACTCTAAAAGTTCACCAACCTGACGTCTTCTATAGATGTCCCCACGCAGGTGATAGCACACAGGTCGGAGTTCTTGAATGAGGCTGAAATTGTTAAACTGTTGGTGGGAACTGATCTAGTTACTGAATAAATCTGAAATCCTTGGGAATTGGAATGCCAACTGATTTTATTAAAGTCAGCAGAACACTAGTAAGCTGCATAATAACATCAACGAGACACACATTTTCTTAACTGAAAGTAAATGTAGAATAATTTCCCTTGTTCTAAGGTAATTAAACAGTGTTTTATGACCGCCTACATATGCATGTTACTCCACCGAGTACGCGTACTAAAGTCACACGTTACTCTTCCGAGTGCGTGTTCTGGACTGAGCTGTGGCTGCTCGATGCAAGACTGCCATCGTTCCGCAATTTGGCGCGAAATGGCTGCCGTGCATCGTCCGTCTGAAATTAATTGTTTTGTTTATAGAATTAGCAATTATTAATATGTTTTACCTACGTACGGCATAGCTTAGCTCTGAGGGGTTTTTATGAACTGAGTTTGACATTGAATATATTATTATTTTATTAAATATTAATAAAAATATGATTGCGTTTAGGCGCGTGACCGCCAGTCCTACAGCCAATCGGCGTCCAGTGCCTGCCGCTCGGGGACTTCCCTAGAATTCGGGGAGATTTGCCAGTGCTCTTTCCCATAAGAAATCGACCTATTGTACCACTTGTCGTGTTTCTGACCAGCTTTTACCATCTGTCGCCTACTGGTCCTAACCGGCTGCACTGAAGCAATACTCAGATGTTAATGCGATGGCTTTAAGCCAGAAATATTACAGCGTCTCACGAGTTCAATTAAGCTTAGCGTGCACATTCTCTCCTCCAATCTCAACCAAGCAAAGCACGCAACTAGTGAATTAAGGACATGTGGGAAGCAGAAGAAAGGTACCGATAGAGCGTGACAAATTATTATTTGGTACATTGAAATTTCGGCAGAAGAAATGTAGGATGCGGTCTAACAGCTGAATGAGTTCTAGAAAAAATATCAATTGTTTAGGGTTTGGTTCAAATAAGCTGAAAACCACTGTAACCACGCAGCTTTTGAAATCATGATGCAGTGCGTACTGTAATCATAAATCATCTAAGACCAAAAGGACACATCTAAACGACGCACTGAATTCCAAAAAGCTCTCTCAAGATATGAAATAAGAGAATAACTGTCTGACAACTAATTAACGATTTTGAAAATTGCAACTGGTTCCTCCAGCTACGCCCACGTGGTGTTTCAGAACACATCACACAAAGAAAAACTTACGTCAAAAAGTGAATTGTGCACTATTAAGTTTCTTAGGCTCTTCACTGAGTTTAAAACTACGGACTATTTATCAAATCTAAACCATCATGGCTTTGTCTGAATCCTGCTGCAAGGTGTAACTATTACCACACAACAATTCACTTAAAAATCAAATTGGGCTAGCGAAAATACAACATCGTAAGAAAGCACATGATTCAATTTGTTGATGTCTTCAGTCCCGGGACAGATTTGATACAGGTGTCTACCCTACTCTATACTGAGCAAGCCTCTTCATCTCCTGATGAGAACGGCAACCGAAATCAGTTTGAATGTTGTTATTATATTCATCTCTTCTTCTACCTCTGCGATTTTTACCCCACTAGCTTCCCTCCAACGCTAAATTCACAATTCCTTGATGTCTAAGAAAGCGTCCTACCAATCGATGCCTTCCTTTAGTCAAGGCATGCCAGAAATTCCTTTTCTTCCCAATTCTCTTTGGTACCTCCTGATTAGTTATGCGATCCACCTACCTAATATTCAGCATTCAACATGTTTCACTCCCGTACCACCCAACACTCCACACAAATTCCTTCGTAAAAGACTTAGTTACTGTTAAATTAATATTCGATGTTAACAAATTTCTCTTTTTAAAAACACTTTTCTTCTCACTGCCATTCTGCATTTCATGTCCTATATACGGCTACCATAATTATGTTATTTTACTGCCTAAGTAATAAAATTCATTTTCCAGCCTTATTGTTTTGTTACCTAGTGTAATTGCTTTAGCATCGCCTGATTTTACTAGAGTAGATCGAAAGAGTCCAAAAGTTGGGTATCTCGTTTTGTATTGTCATTATACAGGGGACATAGCGACACGGAAATGATAGAAGATCTGGGATGGGAATCATTACAACAATGGCGTTTATCGCTGCGGCGTGGGCTACTTAAGAAACTCCAATCACGAACAATCTCCTCCGAATGCGAAAATATATTGTTGATTCAAATGTTCAAATGTCTGTAAAGCTTAAGGGACTTAACTACGGGGTCATCAATCCCTAAACTTACAAATTACTTATGACCTAGCTTATACTAAAGACGACAGAAACATCCATGCCCGAGGGGGGATTCGAACCCCCGACGGCGGACGGCCACGCACACCGCAACACGGCGCTCCAGCACGCGCGGCTAATCCACCTCGGCTATTGTTGATTCCCACGTACATAGAAATGATCATCAGAATAAAATACGAGAAATCAGAGCTCGAACGCAGAGATTCAGATGTTCCATCTTCCCGCGAGCTATTCGAGAGTGGACTGGTAGATGACTAATATAAAGGTGCTTCATTTAAAACTTCCGGGCTCATAAGCCGTGGTCGATTTGTAAAACTTTCCTCTAACGTTTCATCTTCGGGTGCGGAAGACATCTTCAGAGATAGAGAGGCGAACTGCGACGTGAATTTGAAGGAGCGCTGTATATATAGGCGATGCAGAGGGCACCACAAGACATAACGTGACGTCGGCTACGACACTATCACTGGTATTGGCAGCATTCTTAGCAGAGAAGAATCGATTGTCTTTCCGCTGGTGTAAAGCAGAAGTCCCAATTCTGTCTAATTTAACAGCTTCCTCTTTTCTGTTAAAAGTATTGCGATGTTTATAGGTCTCGATTGCTTCTCTATATGTGCGCGCATGATAGTGCGAAGATGTTGAGATGACGTCGGCGGCGGTCGCGGCACTATAGCTGTCTGCCGCCCTGCCGGCGCGACCCCCGAGCAAAGGCGTCAGAGTCCCGCGTCTGCCCAGGCAGGAGCTGCCTGCACGTCTCCTCGCTTCTCCAGCGACGGACCAAGTGTCTTCTTCGGTGGTTCTCACCAAGTCTCCACTCGCTATCCTGCTACAGCTTCTCCTCGAATTTTGCGCCTCTTCGTCTCTTTGATTGGTGGGTTGGTTTTGCAATGCCATCCAAAAGCTGATCGCCGTTTTCACGACCACGCCTCTCAGTCGCCGGTGGAAATTTTCTGTGGGCCGAGATGAGACTGGCGAACTGGCGTCTTTCCCACGTTTCAAGATATTGTCTGCATTCCTTCTTGGTTCTAAAAAACAGTTCTTTGTGGCCACTGTCTGTGTTAGGCCTGTCCGGTATGCGATAGATCAAGGTCTTTCTCCCTGACAATAAACATTGTTTTGGTGAAACCACTTTATCTGTACTGCAAGCCGGTCTATCTCCCACTCACGCACATGTGCACTGCAGAGGTTTGCTCGTCTTCTTCCCGCTTGCAGGGGTCCACGGTTTACCTGCGATGTCGTTGCTATTTTTTGTAAACGACTCCTCTGGTGTCTGCAGATAAGGGCTTCCTCAGGGCACGTGCTATTGTGACCATTTAGTTGGAAGGACATCACTTCCCTGTCTCCATTTATCTGGACTCTCCTAAAGTCAGGCTGGTTTCACCGAGTACATCCTCACGAGAAAGTCACGGCAGTTCACCTGGCTGCCCCCTGGGTCGGTGGCCAGTGCTGCAGGTGACAGTTGGGGGTGCCTCCTTAGCCTCCTGCTGGCTCTGTCTGGCTCCACGGGCCAGCGGCTGGATGCTCCAGTCTGGAGGCCGGCATGGCGTGAGCGAATGCCTCCACTGCCAAAGTCACTGGACAAAAGCGTCCCTGGCAGAAATATTACGCATTTAAATGTGATTTGCAGAGTATGCCATGTAGATGCAGACTGTATTCCACTGCCCTTGTTTTGCTGTTGTTAGTGTCCATCTTATACGCTCCTTACAACACACTATCCACTCCATTCAACTGGAGCAGCCGGCCCCGGCGGCCGAGGGGACTGAGGCGCTCCAGTCAGGGTCTGCACGGCCACTACGGTCGAGGGTTCGATTCCCCCCTCGGGCATGGATATTTGTGCCGTCCTTAGTATTAGCTAGTTCATAAGTAGTTTGTAAGTTTAGGGACTGATGACCTCGTAGTTAAGTCCCATAGACTCTACAAACATTTGAACATTTGAACAACTGGAGAAGAGTGTACCAAGGCGCCTTGCTGCAGTCTGCGTGGCGCTGCCTCGTCGTAGTTTGGAGTGCACCCTCGAGCATGGGTGTATTTCTCATCCGTAGCTTATGTTAGTTAAGTAGTTTGTAAGTCTAGGGAGTGATAACCTAAGTTGTTGAGTCGCATACGATTACAAATATTTCAACATTTAATTGCTCATCCAGGTCCATTGCTGTCTCTGACAATTTACAATGTCATCAGAAAATGGCATTGTTTTTATTTCTTCGCCCTCAACTTTATTTGCTTTGTATGAGCTTTCCCACATGTCTTTACAAGCCATGTCATCTCTTCAAAAAAAAAAAAAAAAAAAAAAAAAATAAAAAAAATAAAAAAAAAAATAAATAAATAAATAAATAAATAAATAAATAAATAAATAAATAAAAAATAAAAAAATAAAAAATAAAAAAATCCCTCAATTAATCCAAAAAAGGAAATATTTAGGACACATATTCCCAACCAATAACAGCAAACTCTGCAAGCGCTTGATTGTCTTACTCGTATATCCGGTCTTATATCCGCAAACTAAGGAATGGCACAGAAAGACATCCATTATTTTCATAAACATCGATATAAATTAAACACGAAAAACTCGCGCTCTCCATCCTAAAATTGATTCTTTTGTTATCAGACCAAATATTTTTATCACGTGAGTGCTGAGCTGATAGTATATCCTCCTTTCGTTCCGTTATGAACACCAAGTACACGATCATCTTAATTATTCAAAAATATCATAGAAACTCGCGATCATTTGATTCCCGCGAATGAACAACAGTAATAATATCATTCCCTCAGGAAATATCGACCAAGTTTGACATGTTCACCCACTTTGATAAACCTTACGTCAGACCTCTTACACGCTGACGTCCAGTCAGCCAGGGCGGCGCGCTGACTACACTGATAGGTGGCCTGCCCTCTGCCCACTTAGTCCCTGGGACACTATTGTCCGAACAGTTGTATTGTGTGCGACACTTACGTCCCACTAAGGTTACTGACAAGGGAATGGTCAGAATTGTCATGTCTAAATCCGTGTTGCTATTTTTACCACTGTGAGTTAGCATTAAAGGAAGTCTGTATGCAGACTGTTAGCTGCTGACATGATCTGGAAGTCTGTAACAACTTTTATGAAGTATGACATTATTGTCGCATGGTTTCCGCGCTTATAACTGCCTCTTGTACAACCCTGACCTCTCTCGCTACTTTACACCAACTCCTTCTAGGGACAAGGTGGCGTTATCTACGCGCCGCTCTCCTGCCACAGCAGCGAGAGAGCTTATTCGCCCAGTGAAAGCGATCGTACGATAATTAATAAACACGATAATAATAAATTCGTTGAAAAATGCAGCATTTTGTAGAATACTTTCTTCCACGATTTATCAGAGTTTCTGTCTAAATCATTTGTGTAATTATCTGATGAGCCAAGTCCACGCCACATATATAGTCGTTACATGTGTTCAGTACCACAGGACATTTTACAACCAATTTAGTTCCATCTTTTAACTTTCTATTCACTGTTCATACATCATACCAGTTCATCTCAAGGAGATAAGTTTACAATACTGTAATGTGCAAAGTCATTGGGAAAGTGGCACATCTTTATCCCAAAAGTCTACTTGGACTTCTTATGGGACATATGTGTCAAAAAAAAAAAAAAAATGTTCAAATGTTTGTAATTCTATCGGATCAAACTGTGTGGTCATCAGTCCGTAGCTTACAAACTACTTAAACCTAGGTAAACTAACCTAAGGACAAACACACACACCCATGTCCCAGGGAGGACTCGAACCTCTACGGCGAGCAACCGCGCGCTCCGCAGCGAGACGCTTTAGACCGCTCGGCTACTCCACCGCGGCACATATGTGTCCATTTAGCTTCAAAAGGGTTCATATCACCGCTGCCTATTGCATACACACAGACGTGCAAGCAAGCATCCACACGAGGAAAGAGAGAATAAGATGCTGTGGAGCATAGCTCCTTGAGTTTTTGAAAGTAAACCACATAGCTTCCTGCATTCCTGTATCACTGGTCACTTTCCCTATCAGACCCATAATACAAGTAATGGCTCAATGAGCTTCTACAAAAAAACTGGCACATTAATAGAAACCGAAAACTACATGAATTTAATTTGAATGGTTACAAGTGAACCTTCGGTGCTGGCGTTACATTTCACAGACTGCCCACACACGATGGACCGATCGAACATTCGCTTTCTGTTTCGGTAACGGCCAGATTCGGCCAAATTATTGACTTCGTCTGCTGTTCCGGTTTTGGCCAGAAATCAACCGAATCTTCGACTTGACCGAAATTAGCTTCATTAAATTTATTGATGAAGACCGATCGCGTTCTGGATGGATCGAGTTAACAATAGCGCGTAACCTCAATTGACGGCGCACCGTTCAACTACTAGCAGTCTCTCCTCCCGCGTAAAAATTGTGGGTATTTTATGGTTAAGCACAATATAAAGCAAGCGTTTCTTTTACTAATGTACTGTGTTAGTAACAATTTAACTTAATACGTATTGTACGTATTGAACGGGTTATTATATTCTTATGTTGTAACTTAAGAGAAATTGGGGCTCGTATGGAGGCATATAGGCATTCTTTTTTTCTTCGTTCTATTTGGGAGAGGAATAGGATAGGAAATGCCTAGTAGTGGTGCAGTGTACCCTCCGCCACGCACCTTACGGTGGGTTGCGGAGTATGTATGTAGATGTAGATGTAGCTGTTATGAGGTTCCTTAGAAGCGAGAGGCTTGTTTAATAACCAATATGGGTTTAGCAAACGTTGCTCACGTGGTACACACGTTTTTATGTTCAGTTTCCGTAAATTTATACTGACAACAATCATACTGTGAGCCGGAACTGTGAGTTTATTTTTCGAAATACTTTCTTCAGCACTGATTGAAGCTGCTATGTATCCAAGAATGCCGAAAAAGGAGATATGTAGGCCTATAGTTGTTTGTCGATTGAAAAGAAAAGAGAAGAAAGATAAGTTGGCAATATAAAGTTAGCGGTCTAAAAAAAAAAAAAAAAAAAAAATCGTTAAGGCTACTTATGGAAACAAACAAATGATTACTTTCTGCGTATTTTGTATTGTTGTAGTCATGGCGAGGCTCTGGCATTTCGTAGTATCTATTTGGCATGTATGTTGTATACCTAAAGGCTATATTCCTTCAAGAAGGTACGCAGGACTGTGGAATTTGTGGTGGCTATACAGTAGTCCCGTTAATTAGAGATGAACTGAACCGGGATCACCTCGACCTATCCAAATTTATATGTGAAAAAGAAGAAAACCGACCTTGTAAAGAATACAAGTGTAAACTGACTGTTTTTTTTTTAAACAAAGTTTTCAAATAGTCATTTAAATTGGCAGCCTAAAGGTTTTAAAGTCTTTTCACTATTTACTTCGCGTTATAATGGTGGAGTGCCTTTTTCTGTGAAGATGGAATATACTCGCAGTTGTTTTCCTTTACGACGGAGAAACTGGTAATTCTAACACTCGAAATATCAAGAGTCCGCTGTATCGAGTTCAGTTTACTTATTTTCTAAGTACCTTTAATTTTTCTTTTTAGGTAGAAAATATCACGGCGAGGAGAAAACTAGTGATTTGTGGTGTGACGCAGATGTACAGAAAATTTAGCGAGCTGCGGCGGAAACGAAGAGGAGCCCAGTGTTTGGCTACAAAGAATATTTCGGTCGGACTCTTAACACGCATATATCACTGAATGTACCTTCGGAATTATATCGTACTGCGACGTAAAGTTTAGGAAATCCTCCCCAGTCCACTTGAGTTAATAAAATGTTCAAATATTTGTATTCCTATTGGACGAAACTGCTATGACCACCAGTCCGAAACTTACAAAGTAATTTAACTGACACTAAGGACACCACACATGCACACATACACACACACACGTTGTAATGACTAACCTGCATGAAAATGAATCTGAAGTGGAGAGAAGCAGGTAGAAGGCGACTGCCGGAGAGGGACGTGGTCAAGTGGGAAACAAAATAAGAAAGGAATAAAATACTGGGTGTTTCACAAAAGACGCCTACCAGGCGTTCGTGGATCGCGGGGTACGGCTCCCGGCCACCGCCACCGCATCCGCCGGACACGGCAGCGCTCGATTCTCGGACTCTATTGTGTCGCGGGCGCCTTTATTTACAGTAGATGTTCAAAATGATGTCCCTCTATGGAAAGAGCGGCCTGACATAATTTGAACACATTTGCGAACACTCGACGAATTTCGGCTGCCGAAATCTGGGAAATGACTAGTCGAATCCTCTCTTCCAACTCTTCGAGTTGACTTTTACCATTGCCCAAAGATAAAAGTCACAGGGGGGGGGGGCTAAGGCGCTCCAGTCACGGTCTGCACGGCTACTACGGTCGGGGGTTCGAATGCCCTCTCGGGCATGGATATTTGTGCAGTCCTTAGTATAAGGTAGTTCGTAAGTAGTTTGTAAGTTTAGGGACTGATGACCCCGTTGTTAAGTCCCATAAGCTTGACAAACATTTGAACATTTTGAACATAAAAGTCACAGGGATTTAGATCTGGAGGTCGTGGAGGCCAGTCAAGTATCCTATCATCAAAAACACTTCGTATTGCTGCTATAGAAGCATTGGCAATGTGTGGTTTGGCATTGTCCTGCATGAAATAACCGTAGAGCTTTTCGTTGGGTGAAAGTTAAAATAAATGGATGCAGGATACTGTTCACAAACATGTCGGAATTTATTGTTTCCCAGATTTCGGCTGCCGAAATTCGTCGAGTGTTCGCAAATGTGTTCAAGTGATGTCAGGCCGCTCTTTCCATAGATGGACATTATTTTGAGCATCTACTGTAAATAAAGGTAAGCTTAGGTTATTCACATGGCAATGTTTCTTAGACTTTAACTCCGTATATGCGCGGCACAATAGTTTGAGAATCGGGCGCTGCCGTGGCCGGCGAATGCGGTGGCGGCGGCCGGGAGCCGTACCGCGCGATCCGCGGACACCTGGCAGGCGTCTTTCGTGAGACACCCTGTAACACACAGGAGGCAACGTCGGGTGCGAATGCTATAATTCAGTGAATTGTGATTACAGAGAGCAGCTACATGGGAACTGCGGCGCTTAACGTTTCAGAGAGCCCGGCCAGTGGACGCCTCCCAGGCCGTCGCCGGTGGCGAACATCCGGTGTGGCAATCTGGTCGCACCTGCCCGCCTGCCGCCGCCGCCGCCGCCGCGGCGTAATTAGTATCGACTATCGCCGCCACGTATCGACTGGCGAGTCTCGCTAAGCGGCGCGCTAATTAGCGAGCGGAGCGGGGGTGGGGCGAGGAGGTGGGGTGGGGGGTTTGCCATTGACAGGCTGGCCGGCGGCGACTGGCAGCGGTTTCCCGGCAGCAAGTGCGGCGGATACACGCGCTCTGCGGCGACAGACACCGCGCACAGGCCGGCCAGTAACGACAGCTGTTTGCTGCTGTTACCTGTGCTCAGGCTGTGTGAAGGTGGGTTGTCCAAGGCGCGATTGCTGCCTGCGGCTGCGATGGATCGGCTCATGACGTCAGAGGCTGGCTGCTCGCGCATGCGCACTTCGAGTTTGGAGTGCGGCGCGCGGCTGATGCGGCGACAATCGCAGGACTGCACCAGTGAGCAGTGTTGCGATGGGAGTCGGACGACTCAAGGCAGCGGCAGAAAGATGCCGAGACAAGCGGACCGAAGAAAAACGGATATGAACCACTCATAAGATGAGTTGGTCTCGCCATTAAGCTATTGTCTTTGTGCGTTATACATATTTAGATTTCATGGCAATCTAGTGACATATATAAGAGTAGACTGAAAATATTCGAAGCAATAAAAGAGAAATGAAGGTTCTAAAAGGAGCTTTACTGTCCTATAGGGTTATGGACATAAAAATGTGGCTGGTGGTAACTAATTTTTTTGTTTAGGTGATCCCACAGGTGTAAGGAAATGCATGACTACTTTAATGTAATATTTTCATTAACTTCATTCATACCAATACAGTCCGTTTTGTGGCATGCCGTAAAAATTATCTTAGTTTATATGAACAAAGATAAATGTTGTAGTGTACCATTTAGATTAAAAAAAATTTCGTGTACGGTATGGATGACATATTCGATATTTTAAAATCTTTTTGGTTTCCATATTCCCTGGAAGACGGTTTAGGACAGAAACCAGTCAGATTGAAATAAATTATAACAAAACAGCAAACAGTCTTACAACTGCTGTTGAGACATTTAACAAGCTACAGAAAAATCTTTTGTTTGGTATGTGTTTGCTATTTTTGATTTCCCTTGGAAAAAATTTCAACTGTGCCTTTTTGAACACTGGGACTTATTTCAAAGGCAACGGAGAAGGTGAATCCAATCAGTTAAAAAGGGGGAAAAAACCTGAGACGAGAGAGATGCAAACTGCATCAGGAGTTTCAGATAAACAACCTCCTGGTCTTATAAACAGCGCTGCAATCGTAAATAAGAAAATAACAGAACAATTAGCTTAACATCACTGCGTTTTATTTTTATTTTTTTCAGCTGCACTGATAGATTTGTAGAATCGGTTATAGGATTTTCTTTGTATGTCACTCTCTGCAAGTTCCAATTAATGTGCAAACTGGCTGCCATTTAATCTAAAGTCAAGCATGAATTACGTGTCGTCATTTAAAAGGTGCCCGTTAAAAAAAAATGTTTTAACAGCTTTCATGGTCATGTGTAACAAAAATAGAATCAATATATAGAAAACCCTAACAGTTAAAATCTGCAGTGACACAGTGAAGTACACGGCAATTTGATGAAATAAAGAACCAAAACTTCCATCCCTTTGGAGAATAAATACACAGCTCCATGAAGTCGCACATAGAATTAACTCTTAAAAAACTGCCATTGATGATGGTTCACAAATAAAGAAGTGAAGCGCCTTTCATTTAGTTGCAATAGACGGAAATAAACCTCCATGAATATTAAATACTGTTTAATCAATACCTCGTAAAAATACTATAGTTATTTCTGTATACCTGTAGATAAAAAAAGCTTTGCGTATTAATGATTGTGTAAAACATGAATTCCTTCCCAGGCTATCATTTAAAAAAAGGGTTCAATATCTTCAACAGTTTAGAAGATGCGATGATTGTTACCTCAGCACAATTCAGGTTGCACGTGGAGAGAACTGGCGCGCTAGGCGCGACGCTCCCATACCGTAGATATACGAGCCAAAATCTCGAAAACGAAGACAGGTATCGTCCTGCTCTCAACTTTAAAAATAATTTAGAATTATTGGCTTCATTTCATCCGCAACAATGTATGACCTAAAATGAACCATACGCAAAGTAGCCAGCGACTACATTTTTCGATGTAAACACTTCAAGTTTAATGCAATAGGTTACTTAAAAATTAAGTATCTGAATAACTGTGAGGAATTTTGAGAAAAGAGACACTTCATTACCAAGCTGGGGTATGAATCTACAAGATAGGCAAAAACCAAATTTTTTGCATGTTAGTTTCCTCAAACTCGACAGAGATGCAATAAAAAGTGAAAAAAAACATGCGCAACCGAAAGTAGTGCTTTTTAATTTTTTAACGGAAAACGAGAATCTGTAACGAAAAATTAAATATGGTTAATGATGTAGCTTCGCTTCCTTAACATTCAGTATTTTTTACAGCAAATAAATCGGAAATTCTATTTTCGTCACGAATTTCCCTAGTCGCTGACCAGGAGCCGCGCCTTGGTAAACGGCAGCGGCTTGCGGTGTGCTCCCGACTCGCCACCGCACGCCACGGCCGGAAAAGGGAGGGGGGCCGAGCCGCAATCGCAGGTAACAGCCGCGTCTTGGACAACCCACCTTAAGTCTGCACCATGGAGCGCGGACGCCCGCGGCCGGGGGGAGGGGGGGGCGGGGAGGGGGGTTATACAGCAGCTGCGTGAGGCGGTCAATCCCCAAGCTCTATGCGAAGCGGTCACACGGTGTACAGTCTTTACACTTTCATGTACAACATACTTTGTGGCAGCATTTACTAAAAATTCAACTGCAAGTAACCACTGAAATCGGATAAAAGACGATCTCAAAGTAAACTATGTACCGTAGGATGTGTTGGATAAAGCAGGAAAGGGCGACAGCCGAAATTCTATCGATATATCTACATTTTAAATATATCGCATAATTTATTCATCTTAGGAAGCGATCGTATTCCATAAATGTAAGTATAAGTGCGAAGATCGCAAATTGTTATTGTAATAAAGCACGAATACCGGTTTTCACACGATATGGTGTCATCATATGGTCTCATTGATAAAACTGCTTATAGCAATGCTCTACATGAAATCTTGTGGGTGCACTGGTATAAATGAATTACTGTCCGTTAGTCTCGCTAAAACCTGAGAACGGGTCTAATTTTAGTCTTGAAATATTCGTGTAAGTCCAGGGAAGGTTTAAACGGTGATAAAATGTGGAAAAGTTGTCCGGAAAAGAGGAAAATCGGGAAAAACTGAAACAGCTCTTTCCAGTGAGCTATCAATACCGTTCGTCCAATTACGATTAAATTTTGTACATTCCATGTTGAAAGCAAGAGGAAGGTTCGCATCAAATAAAAATTTGGAAAAGTCGCCCGTAAAGTAGGAAAATTTAGGAAAAACCGAAAGCGATTTTTTTCTATGAATAAAAATCAATTGTCACTTGGTTGTAAGAGCATCACTTGAATACGGCTTGACAGGACAGGGTTTATATGAAATAAATTTTTTGCAAAATCTAACGGAAAATTGCAAAATTTGAGAAAAAACTGAAAGTGCGTTTTTCAATGTGTTTTTGATTGAATTCAGCACTATGACGGAGAAGGATAATTCTTTTTTTGTTCTGAGCAAGAGTAACGTTCTTATGAAATAAAACTTTGGAAAAGTTTCCCGGTAAATTGGAAAATTTAGAAAAAATTAAAACAAATTTTTCTATGAAATATCAATACCATTCATCTGATTACGATACAATTTTCCAAATTCGACGTTCAAAGCGAGAGGAAGGTTTGAGTGAAGTAAAAGTTTGGAATAGTTAGCCAGAAAATAGGAAAATTTTTGGAAAACTGACAGGTGTTTCTGTTGTTTTGCCGTTCTATCCACTTTTAATAAAGGGACAATGTATTCTTAAAAGTTAATTATAACTTCTGAAAAACAGTTAAGTAGTAAAGGAGTAAACAGCTTTTCCACAGAGTAATTACTGTCCGATATTTCGCTTTATATACTTCAAATAAAAAAATATATTGAATTACACACTTTGTAAAGTATCTTACCTGGTACTTCAGCGTTCAAGTTATTTCCACATCACACTTCATTACAATAAATTCAGTGGTTCATGTAATGATATACGTATAGCGAAATCGGTTCAGCCGTTGTCGAGTTTTAGCGAGTCTAACGAACAGCAATTCATTTTTATCTTTGACAGTTCATATCGAGCAAAGCGAACTTTGCTCCTTCAAAGTATATTTCTTAACGCACCTAACAACCAAGTCATTATTTTACAAGTTTATATCTAAATTTTCCCCGCAATTGTTCCCAATTTTATCAGCGTTTAAACCTTCCCTGAACTTCGACGAATGTGACATGAAAATTAGCCTAGACACGTGTGCTGATGCCTTTATAAAGCTACTGGGTTTAAAATACATATGATTTCAATTAATATGGTTTATATTAAGAGGCAAGTGATACGAAGTTCACCGGATCATCTACATATATAAAACTAACTGTAAACCCGGTGTTGCCCGGGAGTTTATTTATCCTACACTCTCGTAGTCCGCATCCTCTTTCCCCTTTCCTCTGCATCCATCTCTTTCTCTCCCATTTATATGTTCGTTTCCACCTTTCCCTCTCTCAGCAAAGTTTTCTATAAGGTTCCCTCAGTCATGTACCATACTTAAATGTACCCAGTGATCTTCCTCTTGGTTGAAATGTCATGTGTGCAAAACTATGTATTTTTTAAGATTCAGTATGTTAAGTACCCTCCACCATGCACCGAACGAAATTTTACACAGTGACATTCCTCTTCTTTTTAAGGTAGAGTGTGCAAGATTTCATCAATATCGGAACAAAACTATAGTGTTATATGCAATAGAAACGCAGAGTCACACTGAAAAACGTACTTTGTTGTTCTCAAATATTCCAGTTTTATTTCATATAACCCTTGTTCTGAGAATAAAGAAAATAACAAAAAAGGATCTGTGAAATCGGTCGAGCCGATGTCAATTTGTGGCGCGACCATGGTATTTAGGGATCCATTTTTATGTTGCAAAGTACCGTCCCCGATGTACCGTATTAAACTTGAGGTAGACGGTGACGTTCCTCTTGTTTTGAAGGTCAAGCGTGCGAAATTTTGTGAAAATCGGAATGAAACTGTGGATTTCCTGAGAAGTATGCTCCGCCATGCACCTATCGCAAAATGCTTTCTTATCTGACGTTTTCTATCAATAAACTATATTCCTGCAAAATTCCAGCTTCATAGGTGAAGTAGTTTCCTAGATTACGTGTTTATTCAGTGAGTGAGTGAGTGTCCGTTCGCTTTTATTTATAGATTAAGAAAACAGATTGCTTAATTTTGGATGTAAGAAAATTAAGGAACTTGCAGACAAAAATAAATAGTAACATGCAAATCTGTAATACCAACTTTATTTGATACAAATTCATGCCTAATGCGACAGTTTAACAGCATCTACAGAGCAAAAGTTAAGTTACAAAACGTTTCATAAACGTCCGAAATTACATGCAGACTTGATTTGATTTGATTCTTTCAGGGAAGCAAAAACAGTCCTGGTCTAACCCGCCACTGCTCGCACCGAAACTAAGTTTATTGTGCGGTATCGCTCCCTGTATGTCTAGTAAAGCCAACCAATGCCCTTGAACAGTGCAAGGAGTCCCTTTACCAATTCTTTATTCGACACAATTTCTTCGGGTCTGGTTGTCCCAAATGTTCTGTGCCTTTTACTCTCCAATGCAATGCATTCGAAGATCAGATGTGATGCAGTTTCATCACCGTCATCACAGAGCTTACATTTAGGGTCCTCTTCTGTTATTCCCATTGTATGTAGGTGTTTTTTGAAATTCCCATGGCCTATCAGCAATGCAACCATGAGTCTAATCTCTCTCCTGTTCAGACCCAGGATTGCAGAGCTTCTTTTAAAACAAGGCTTTGGCATCATTACCTTGCCATGTTTTTGTTGATGGACTTTGGTCCAATATTCTACGTGCTGTCTTCTGAGCCACTTACGTAGCTACAATTTAATCATTGCCTTGGTGATTGTCAGGACAGGTTCCGGTCCAATAAATGGAGCCTCTGCCCCCATCCTGGCTAATCTGTCGGCATGTTCGTTGCCACTGATCCCCGAGTGGCCAGGGACCCACAATAGGTTTACTCTATTGCTTTCCCCTAGCTCCACCAGAACCCTGTGACATTCTGCAACAATTTTAGACCTTGTTGTAGGAGCTGCCAGTGATCTCAGGGCTGCCTGGCTGTCTGCATAGATATAGATGCTACGATCTTTGTAGCACCTACACAAATTCTCCTCCACACATGCCCTGATGGCAGTGGTTTCGGCCTGGAATACTGAGGCCAGTTTTCCTAGAGAGATGACGCTCTCCAGTCTTGGCTGCACCCCGTATACCCCGGCCCCAACGCCTTGGTCTGATTTCGACCCGTCAGTTCAAGTTCATGCCTGATGCGATAGTTTTACAGCATCTACAGCGCAAAAGTTAAGTTACAAAACGTTTCATAAACGTCCGAAATTACATGCTGACTTTGTTGCAGGTCCCTAACTACTCTCATTTTCCAATAAGTGACGCATAAATCTGGGAATTCTCACGAGGTTGCCTCTCATTATTTATGACGTCATATATCCTGAGCTATGTGTCGTACTCTTTTGTTTTTGGGTAAGAAACCTTTCAGGGCATACGGTGAACAGTTCACCAAAGTGTCATTGCAATCGAATGAATGGTTTATGAACATGTAGAGGACTACAAACATTCATTATATATATATATATATATATATATATATATATATATATATATATATATATATAAGATTATGTGCTGCTGGGTAGTCAGAAATAAAAGATAGTTGGTCAAAGTTAAATCAGTAAAATGTACATAAAATAATGACCATAGTGCAGATCTCTTGATGAGACATTACACGATTATAATGAGACATTAAACCATTATAATTAAACTGTGAAAAGTGCAAAAATATTTATACACGGTCAAAGTTAAAAAAAAGTCTTTTTGGATTTTTTAGTGAAACGGTTAGTCTTATGATAAAAGTAGCTCAGACAAAAATTGCAGAGCGTGTAATTATCTACAAAAATTGCCCTTACATGTTTTCTTCTAAGATTCGCCATTTTCGAGAAAAATAGATTTTAAAATTTACCAATAATATGAACAAGACTCCATGCTCCTAGAAGGTAATGTACTTTGCTTGTTCTTTTAGCCGTGTAAATATAGTTAACAAAGTATTCAAAAGTAAATTTGCTTCTGCTTTTTTATCTAATATTAGAATATTGCTATTATGTCTTTTAACTACTTTTTGTTATTATTTAACTTAAAATTCACCACTTTGCTGAGTTCACATTCATGGTTTATCTTATAATAAAAATATTAGCCATTGGTACTTCTGGTATCACTTAATTGTGGTAGGAGGTAACCAGTTTACTGTTATAAAAAAGCTTAATTTTAGCAGTAAAATTAGTGGAGGTCCGTGTGGACTACCGCTTACCACCTGCTGCAAAACCTCGTTCCTTGGCCCAAGAACTGACTTGGTTCAAATTACTCTAATAAAAGGAAGTTAACGATACAGAGGCCAATATACGTAGCAGCTCACACGAAATTACACACAGGCATTAATAAACAAGCCACCACAATTTAAGTTATTTCATAAAGGTGGCTAAAGAAATACATTTATGGCACAACAGAACTTAAACATAAAAAAATTGCATCTGAGCTTGTTCTCAGCATTGGTGAAAAACAATATTAAATAAACGGGGGAAGGTACTCGAAAACAACAATTTATAGGCAAGTCAAAATTATACTGAACTTAACCAATTTTGTTAATACAATAAAAATGCATCCCATTTAAATTATCTAATACAGACGATTCCCAGCATTGAATTTAACATAAATTACACAGAAGTTAACGCAACTGGGGGGAGGATTTATAAACAACACACACACACACAATGCAACAGTGAACCTCACCAAAATCAGTATGCTGAAACGAGGCAGAAGCAGGCGCCGCTATCGTAGGCGAAATTCAGCAAACCCGGAGGGACCACACAACACAATATACAATAAAACTGCGAAGATGGCTCTGGTCTGTCGTGCCTGATTTGAGATGGTGCATTAGTATAGAAAAGTTTAGTTGCATTTACATTAGACTGCGAGCAAGCACGCTAATGGAGGCACACAGCTACGTTACATGATCATACTCCACTGAAGATGAAGCGGTTTAAAGTCGGATTCATTACACGAAATCACGGCGGACTCGTAAATTGCAATCTGAGAGTAAACGCTCTAGGCACTGATCTTATAAGAAGTGGCGGAAATTCAGGTGACTAGCTACAAACCCCTGAAGTCGGACTTCGGACCCAAGTGGTTCCGAAAACGGATAAAAATGATTAAATTCAATTTCCGAAAAATAAGGAAAATTATCTACGGCATGCAACCCCTCTAACTGCGTAGAAATTCATCAGGAAGCTATTGAAATGCAGCAATATGTGATTGGGAGCGTTAAGAGACGGAAGAAGTCCAGTCTCAAAACCCGAAAGAGTGAAATAATTACAAAGTAGGAAAAATAAAAATAAAAACTACAGCATGCAACGCTTAGAAATGTTTAGAATTACACAAGAAAGTGAATGAAATGCCACTACTTGCAATAGGGAGCGATTACAGAGATGGATGAAGTCCAGTCTAAAAAAACCAGAAAAGTGAAATAATTACAAAAACGGAAAAATAAAAACCCTTAGAAATACATAGAATTTCACTAGCAAGCTATTGAAGGATGTCGCACAAGGCTCGGAGCGAATTACTGACAGAGTGCATACTACAAGTTCTGAGAAGAAACAGGAAAATTAAAATAGGCGGGGAGAGAAGATCGCGAAATGTTGGTGGAAATCAGAAGGAGACACGCATAGTTACTTGCCTGATGGGCATGGAACAAACAATATTGGAAGCTGAAGGCTTTGTTCTAAGAACCAACCATGTTGAACACAGATATCACTCACTGAAGGCAATGATAAGAAATATTTTATATGCACTGTACAAAAATGAACATATTGTCTGATAGAAATCAGGGCCCACAAAGTGAGAAAGAATTTACAGAGTTCGTGCACCGCCACATAATCACAAATGGTTTGAATGTACCAGGCCGTTATCAAACTGCAACTAGTAACAGATACACCACATTTATCTGTTGGCAATCACTAGATTGAAGAACTAGAACACAATTCCGCGCATGATCGGAAAAATTATTCCGAAAAATGAATCTTAGTTAAACATGCTAGACAACGAATCGCTACCATCTCTGCGGACACAAGAGCCAAACCAACTTTACCTCACCATGATCCCAGCAGAAAGTGAAGACCGAGCGGTCAGGAGGACTGAAAGCTACTGGAAATTGACAAAATGCAAGACAACCACGGTAGTGGGGAGAGAAGATCGCGAGACTCGCCTTGCAGAGGGCTCGTCGACTGGCTTGTAACCAAAGGGTGTAGAAACCTCTTCGGTCGCATCAGCAACAGGGGTTGGTAATGACTATCAACTCTGAGGCAGAGAGAACAATGCAAAGCAAGCTATTACTACCCATATTCAGACAGCCATTAAATTCTCACACATCCACTTAAAAGTAAAACAAGTACCCATTCTCAGAAGGTCATTGGCGTTGCGGAGATGCCATACTTTTTGCCACATTCATAAATACAATAATAAATTATTAAAATAACAAAATCTTAAAATATTAAATAACGTTTCAGAGACTAGTATTGTAAAACATGAAATAAAAATGCTATTCCTCATGCCTTGCAAAGAGTGGGGTTCTAGTTTTACAAAATGCTAATCTAGCAACATCAAATAAATTGCAATTTTATAAAAAAATAGATAGAAGACTACAGACGGTCGTGTTTAACACTTCTTTAATAATTTGTGAACAAGCAGAACGGACTGTCCGATTTTTTTGCTGGCTGCCGCACCACGTCTCTCGGTAACAAGCTCCCGCGCGTTAATGAAGCCCCTTTTGAGGAGTGTGTGCTGCAGTCAAAACACCACTGACTGCCGCGCGCAGTCGGCAGTCAGCCCAGAGAGCAGGCGAAGGCGCCAGCAGGTAGGCTGCCCGAGAGGGAGGGCGCTGCCATAGACAAATATATACAGACGGGAAACCTCCGTAAGGCTCTGGGGTGCGGGGAGGGAGGGTTTCCAGCAGTACCGTAAGATGTCCCATGATGGCACTGCGGTTAGAAGCAGCCCTTTCAACTGGCCAGAGCAGGTGACAGGTAGCGGCTGTCCCCACAACCACCTCCCCTCAAACGCCAGCAAGCTGGACACAGCCGTGGCCTCGTGGCAGGCGGCATGAGCTCTCCCCTCAGCCTCCCCTCTACGCTAGCCTCTGACGTGCGAGAGGCACCCTCAGAAGTACCTCTAGTGTCGTCTACCGGTACTAAGCCAGGGAACTGTCTGACGTCTGCTGGCATCTTACGGAACTACGATGGGAGCGTAGGACAGAGGTTTAGTGGCGGGGGGGGGGGGGCGGAGGGGGGGAGGGGGCTTCTTCTCTGTATATGTTACTCTGTGGCACTGCTTAGTCGACGTACTGACAATCAGTTCCAGAAGCACCTACTGCCATTTTCGCCCAGTAGGGAGCAAACAACTGTGTTTTTCTTTTATTAAGATGAAATGCCTCAGCGACTTCTATGCCATGAAGTTTTGAATACGACAAAGTAATATAACACACTATATCATGCAACGCAGTACAATGAACTGCATAGTAAGGCACGAATCCAGCGGACCTGAACGTGAACGGGCTGCATTCTTCATACCTTGCTTTTGGTGCACATTTTACTTGATCTACAATGAGGAGGAAGTGGCGATTTTGTACAAACACTGAATGACATTAATTCAAGCTGTAACAGGACATTTATTGAAATATCTTAAACTATAAAAGTTACAATATTTTGCCTAATACATGTTTTTATAACATACATACGTATTCTGAAATTATTTTCTGGTGCATCGTCAGTCTAATACCATTTAGACTGCGGCAGGCTGCTGTCAACATATTATGCCTCTTATTTTCTGGTTTGGAGTATATATGGGGAACAGAAAAACTATCTTCTTGTCTAAAAATTACCGTTAAAATATATATACTTCTCCAATGTATACAAAGATGCAGTGCCATTTTTCAATTGGGGGAAATTTGGTGAACATAGCCAAATCCATTTTGAATGTATATGTGCCTAATGTTCTGCAAATGTAGTTTCGAGAAACTGAGAAAAGAATGTTGACAGTGTTTTTGACTAACCGTATGCCTCTTTCAGAACTTTCCAGTGGCATGATCTTGCTGGCCAGCTGTTTGTTTATCCTCTGCAGACTTTTTGAGCAGTCTTTTACCTTCTCGTGACTTTTTAGTGGTGGTTCCTGCAGCCCTTTCAGCTTCGACAACTCGCTGGCGATCGACGGCAGTCAGAGCAGCTATCATAGTATTTCCTGGAGGAATCCCTAATTATTTATTATTTTGGTCTGCTAATTACATAATCATTGAAACAGATAAAAGCATCTGTCACACCTATTTTGACTGGTACCCATCCATCGAACACTTCTTTCGGTACTCGTTGCACACGCAGCTGTTGAAACTCTCATTCGGAGCCGCGGCAGATTAGCTGTGCTGTGGTGCGCGCGGCCGTTTGCCGTCGGGGCTTCGAGTCCCCCCCCCCCCCCACCCCCCAGCCACTCTCCTCGGGCACGGGTGTTTGTGTTGTCCTTCAGTTTGTTTACTTTAGTTTAAGTAGTTTGTAACTTACGGACTTATGGCCACTCAGTTGAGATCGGTAGATTTACAAACATATGAATCTCATTAGGATTTTGTCTATGACCATGTAGTCATTTGCTAAGTAATTTATTATCTGCCAGATCCCTGTATACTGATTCCATGACAGTGGCTGGCGTGGAAGGATTGTGGTGAAATTCCTTGCCTGAAGCATCAGTGTGGCCAGTGTGTAGACATTTGTTCATCAAAGACAATAGTAACGATTTAAATTTAAATGAACCATACGTTTTTTGAAAAGGAGAAAATTTGTCTTTCAAATGAAGGCAATTTTTTTTTTTTATTTTTATTTATTTTTTTATTTTTTTTCAGTCACTTTCACGTCCAGGTCCTCATAATGTTACAATGAAGCGCGAAGTTCAGCAACAAGTAAATCTGACGTAAAATCACCTTATGTATAAAAATCTGGAGTCAGGATGATTGTACCTGGGGAACTCCTAAAATATTCGACTTATTTTCATGAAATTTTGCACTGACTCTGTAATTTGGTCCGACTTATCAGATATGATGGTTTTTATCTCGATTAATAGCCGCAAAATTATTTTTATTGCAAATTAAATATTTAATCTAGGTAGGGAATCTATCCATTAATTGGCGATTTTCTTGATGTGTGGGCTATCGGCAAAGTTCTCGGTTACAGAGCAGCAGATCACGAGTTCGAAACTCGCTGGAATTGCGGATGTTTTTCGCTTTGAGTTTTACCATAGGCTTCACCTCTCAACGACGCGACGAGTCTCCAGAAACGACACGTGAGACGCATTCCACGTTAAACTGGAGTTCCCCTACTCCGGTTTGATAACTGGCGTAGGTTACAGAGATTACAACATTCCGGCACTTAACTTCACGCGGGATTTATTGAATTAATTGGATGCTGAGTCCCACATATACACCTGTTTATTAACTATAAATGTCAGTTCATTAAGATATGCCACCTATACTTGCAGTGTATATGACCTAAATACTCTCCGGAATTCGTTGCGTTGCGGACACACACGCCAAACGACGATTTCATACAGTAGTTCTTTCCACCTCTCAGTGTAGTGTGCCAATTTCCACTCAGATTCTCAATATACAGTTCAATATTGCTTACTTCAGTTTTATATGTCTCATTCGATAGTCCTCTCCTCAGGTCGTGGATTCTAACGACGTGCACATCACAATATCGGATGTTATTCTAAGTCAATGAAGGTATGGTTTTGTCTACTCGAAATTAAAGGTGGCTATTTTCAGACACTGGTTTTGGTTAATTTTTTCACAACGGCAGATTAATGTGAAGTCAGATTCACAAGTGTCAGATTAATCACGCGGTAATGAATTATTAGCTTTACTGAGCACCTTTATAAATATGAAATCAGAATGTTAATTTCGCCTTTACTCCCAAATCTTGCAGTCGCGATCTTGTAAATATTAAACTGCCTTAACTGGCACAATTCGTCGACACATATACATTTCAATTTCACAGAGCGTCGTTGGCCCAGTATTAGTCGGCACCATTCTTTTCTTTCACTGAATATAAATTTCTTTTACAGTCGCGACCGACGACATAGCACTACGTAGCGCTTACACTCATGGTCCACTATATACTGATACCTTGTTTACGCTCGCGCCTTTGCGCCTCAATTTAACAAAGTAGCACACTATTGGCTGGATATCAGGGTCCAATGGAAATTATTTTTCAATTCACAACCTAATTATGATTAACATAGTCGGTTTAGTAATCATGTAATTAATAATGCAACCGCCAACATGAGTGTAATCGCTCGTAATGTTGAAGTTATCGGAAAGACTTCTTAAATAGTAAAACATTACCATAGCTTATTGTGGCAGTTTACGCCTTATAGAAACATGGTGGAGCCCCCACTCTCCATGCAGTGCACGGCTGATGGCTCCTTTCCCACTGCTGGCTGACCATCTGTCGCTGTCGCAACCATCCAGTTCCTACTTATAGATGCTGCCTACTTGGCTTGGACGGCCACCAGTTGCCCATACAGACATAAAATAAATTTTTAAAAAGCCGTAATAAAGTATTAGCAAAACTATTGGATAACACCACAAGATGTTGGCGTTGGCGAGACTTAAGAAGAGGTTACTGAGGAACACGAAATCATTGCTATAATCGATTTGATGGTACAATTTATTTCACATTACATATTCTTCCAAACTAACGCACGCAGATCTGTGCTTTTTAAACATATTGCGCAGGAGTAGGTGTCGAGAGAGAGAGAGAGAGAGAGAGAGAGAGAGAGAGAGAGAGAGAGAGAGAGAGAGAGAGAGAGAGAGAGAGAGAGACAGGCAGACAGAGAGAGGATGATTGCGTATGGACCAAATGAATATTGGAATCAATAAATACCCGACATCGCGGGGTTTTCAGGTAGTTAATACCGTGAGGAGCAAACAGTTACGAATCAGAGATATAGACATGGGGCAAGAGATACGAAGAGAGGTTAAGGTTAAGTGTGTAGGGCGTATATACAATTCCCATTCCCATTTAGCAATACTAATTTCACTTGTCTATATAGTATATAAATTGCTGTTCGTTAGTTTCCTTGAAACTCAGAACTCGTTTATCGAATATGAAATTTGTATTTAGAAAAAAAGTAACAGATGAAAAATCGAAAAAACTGGGACTGGTAATTTGAATGAGCATCGCCACTTGCGATCAGATTAGTGTTATATGCGTTGCCATACCCTTGCGAAAACACATGCACACTTCTTGAGCCGTGCCGGCTCCTGTTTGGTCTGCTTCGTGCTTTCCATCTTCTTTCGTTTGCTAATGTTAGTTATCGACTGGCCTTCCTGTGCCTGCCGGCGATGGCGCCTCATACGCGGGTTAGTGGCCTCTGTTTGCGCGCTGCAGCGCTCCCTCTTTGAAGTGGCCTATAGCTGCGGCGAGCAGTCAGTCGGTTTTCCGGGTTCCATCGTCCGCAGTCTGCAGGGGAGTGAGCAGTGTTGCTGCTGCCGCATGACCGTGGCCTGTTCACATAGCCAGTGGTTCCACGAGGACCGTTGGGCCACGCTGGAGTTGTCCCGGGAGGAGATGTCGCGTCGTCCGACATGTTGATAGCTTGAGTACTGTTGTGTGATATCCTGCCGCCGCCGCCGCCGCCGACTGTGCTAACTGTATCGATGGCAACCTTCGGTACCGGATGTTGTGGATAAACCGATTCATCCTAGTGTGCTGAATCGGACGCTCATATATCTGCCTGCGCCTGCAGGGTCTGGATGTGCTAATTCTCTTTCCAGGAGGTTTTCTGAAGATCTGTGTGTGCCTTTCTCCTCCTTTCGGCCTTTGCTCTTCCGGGTGTGATATGTTGTCTTCTTATTGGAGAGACCTGGTGAGGTTGCCTGCCGTGTTAAACGTGTCGTGATTTGTTTTGAGGGCCTGTACTCGGCCCCAGGAGTGCCTGCCCTGCATGTCTGCATCCTTATGTTTTGTGTTGGGTTTAATCCATGAAATTCTGCGCTCTCGTAGTGCGTATGTATTAGTGAGTGCGACCTGTTGGTTGTGCACTCTTCTTGTACGAAACTCATTCCTCTTTAAGATTTAACAATTGAACCGCTGAGTGGCACTGGGGAATTCTGGCTTTTGCCCGGTCGCTTTCTGTCAACTGCCCAGGAACCGGCTGATTTGTTTCTTTCTTTCTTTCTTTTTTTTTTTTTTTTTTTTTTTTTTTTTTTTTTTTTTTTTTTTAAATCTTGAGCAGAACCATTTCTGCTCTTAGGTGTGCCGCCCTACGAATATAGTTTAGGCGTTCCCTTCCTGTCCCTTTCGGTGCCTCTTGCCCTGCTTCCTTCTGGAGTTCTCATCTGCTGTCAGGAGATATATATTGATATTGTTGCCATCCTAATCTGGCAGTGCAGTGAATTGATATCGCGAATTGTTGTCTTATCTGTTATAGGCAGCCTGTGTAAGTTGCGTGTGTCACACTGCTAAGTATTTGGCCTAGCATCATGTGCGTTGTATGGCCACCTTGGGTGGTGTGTAATTGGTATTCGTGTTGAAAGCATCTATGTTGTTGTGAAACCTTCCCTGACTCCAGTTTTTTTATTTAAATTTGCCCTTCCGGCACATATTCTATTGTATTTATTTAGAGATCGCCCTTCCAGCGTAGCTTTCTTGTTTGTTCAGTCCTGTTCATGTTGTTTTGAATTTCGCCCTTCTGGCGCAGGTTTTCCCTTGTGTATTAAGCCACTATTTATTGGTGTTTCAATTTTACGTTACTTAACCAAGTCATTGTGAATGGTTGATTTTAGCTTGAATCGAGTTTGAATAGCCTCGCGCCTTCCACTCTCCACTCCCTACAGTATCAGTGGTAGCAGAGCGCGGTTGGAGTCCTGCCGGTTCTGGGAGCTAAATTCAAGCTACTTTGGTTAAAATTATTAAAGGTTGTTTTTCTAAAAAAAAAAAAAAAAAAAAGGAAAAGGAAAGGAAAATTCACTGCGCCGCTTGTTTTTAAGCTTTTTGAGTCCAAGATGGCGCGCAAGTGTCCCGGCGTTGGACTATTTACAGAAGGACATACTAGTCTACGAATTAGCATGTCGATGGCAACCAATAGACGGAACCGTGCCGGAATTAGCAGCACGATTGAGGGAGGCCTTGAATAACCCAATCTTAGTGCCTTCACTGACAGCAGGTGAGATCTCTCCTATCCTTGATTCCCTGCAAAACTATGTTGATGATATCTCCCGAACCCTTGGTGTCATTGATCAGCTTACTCCCAAAGAATTAGATCGGATCAGGGCGCAATTAACTCACTTGCGAAATCGAGTTAAGGATTTGGAGAACCTTTTGTTACTTACCGCAACCAAAGGCGTTGTTCGTTCGTTGTTTGAGAGTGTTACTGACTTGTTGTTGGGTACTTCTGCCCAGGGGCTAGATACGGATAGTGATAAAGATCGACAACAACAGTTATCACCGGGTGAGCAGTGTACTGTAGAGGAGGTAAGGAGTAGTATTAACTTTTCCTCTGGGTTAGAGTAGGCGCGACCACTAGCACGGTCAAGTTTGCTGATTTACCTAACCCCATCCTGTACCTATTGAATGGTATAGAACGGTTAACCTTCAATGATAAGCCTTCCGCTAAGTCTCCCCTGTGATTGTTAGATGAGTTGGAGGAGCACGTGGAAAATTTAAAGGTTTCTGACCCGGTCATCCTTACTTTTCTGTATACTCTGGCACAGGACGCTTTTAGGTCTGTAGTCTCACAAGCTTTGTGTGAGCGGAGGTCCTTTAAAGATTTTCGGCGGATTCTTCTCAAACAGGACTTACCCCCCAGATTGTGTAAGGAATTACAGGATAAGTATTTGTGGCGCCTCCAGGCGTCCGCCGAACCCTTAAATGACTATCTTCATAGAACACGAATGGCTTACTTAGCTGTGAGCCCTGAGATGTCGGAGGACGGGGTTGTGGCCTGAGTAGTCGATAGTATGTTTCCTCAGTTTTGAACCCAGTTGTTGCTTTTAGGGCGCCCGAACACCTGGGTGCGGTTGGTAAAAGAGGTTAAGGAAATAGTTAAGACTTTTTATGCCGACCAGCAGAGGATTCAGATTGAGCAGGCAAGAACCCCTGAACCCTCCTAGGGTGCTTCTCGTTATATTAAAGAGAGGGGAAATCGGTGTTGTTACCGTTGTGGGTCGGATGCTCATCTGGTTAGGATTTGCCCTGTTGTTCGGCGAGATCGCCCTAAGGAATGACGCCAGGCAGAGGGGGGGGGGGGGGAAGCGGCACAAGCGTAAAAGAGGTTTCTGCACTAAGATCGATGCCGGGCCTATCTCCCCCGTGCCGTTTGTTTGTTGTCGCTTGGGTGGTGAACTTGTTTGCGCGCTTTGGGATTCAGGGAGTTCCTTTTCTCTAATTACGAATGGTTTTTGGAGTTCCAATATTTGCTTAGGCTGTCCTTTGTTACCAAACCCGAGCGGAGATGTCGTCTAGCTAATGGTGAGCTGTTGCCTCTGCAGGGATATGTTAAGGGCAGCCTTTCTATATCTTATTTCACGGGGCCATTTGAGTGTGCCTTGCTACGCGGACTCCCGGTCTCATTACTTTTTGGTTGTGATTTTATTCAGAGAACCGATTTAATTCTGGATTTGGGGAGACATACCTTTCATTTCAATTTTGTCTCCGGTGAGAGTGTTGGCCTTTGTGAATGCGAGAAGAGCCTGGTCAGTAGCGCACTGAGTTGTGTTGATGATGAGTTTGGACTTGATCACATTAGTCCTCACCAAGCGTGTCAGCTTCGGGACAAGTTGGAACAATTTAATTATCTTTTTTCCGAGAGGCTTGGAGTAGCTAACGCCCTACAATATCATATTCGGTTGACTGACGACGAGCCGGTTAGGCAGTCACCTTATCGCTTATTTCCCCAAGTTAAAAATTCTCCGCACTAAGTTAGATAAAATGCTCCAGCAAGGCATAAGACCTGCGACCTCTCCGTACGCGTCCCCCATATTTTTGGTGCCTAAGGATCAGGGGAAGGATTTTTGCCCCACTCCCTGTCCTTAAAATCAAGAGTGACGGCACTGTACACACAGTATTTCCTTGACTGCATAACGGAAGATACTTTACAATGGACTCAGACACAAATGTACAGTTTTATTCCTATCTTAATAAAATTTTCTAACTTGACCTTCAAAGCAAGACATATTATCGCAATCCTCATTCTGAAAATTCTCCCAAATTACACACAAAAGCAGATGGAAATATCAATGTTTGTCTCAACATATATTTGTAATCAACAGTTTTCTATTTTGAAGAGCGTAAAATTGCATTTCCCTATGTCCGATCTCCTACCTACCCTGAAATGTAACACGGTGTGCGGTAAGTTCGGGAATCGGAACTCACGAATCTGAATTGATAGTCTGGCAGCTTTTAAGTGACACAGAAATGATACCAAGTCTTTGGTTCACAAATCACATAAAATTTGTATTCAAGGTGCCTTTCAACCTTCTTGTAATTAACAAATGACATTATTACATGAATGTATTGACAGACTGCTTCCTTTTTAATACTTATTTTACCAGAGTGGTTTCGAGCACATTCCCATCGTCGGCGGTCGTGCAGAAGATTCATAAATTGATACACAATTTAAGACATTCTATATGTTACGTTATGGGACTTTGTGGTAACATTTGCGCATTTTATGTTTTGAATCGTTTAGTGATCCTTAAATTTTATTTTTATACTAGCTTATATGCCAGTGCTTTGCAACGGTAAGGAGGGCCTGTGTGTATCATGGATTTTAGAGTTCTGGACCCCAGTCACTAAAAGTAGAATCCTTGTTGGATCGCTCTTTCAACAACTCAATTGTGCTAGCCAACACGTTAAATGTAAGTAAAAGTCATTGTCCAAAACGATGTATCTTAACAAAGTTTTTGATACAAAGGGTGAAATGTGCCAAAATAAGCAAATATCGTTAAAAAATACAAAGCGAAATCAGTAACACTATGTTCAATGTTTGTTGGTATTCGTAGACATAAGATTGCTTAATTCTGTCACAGACGTTTGCTTCCTTGTTGCACTATCCAATACGTATTATGCAGCAGAGATGTTTATCAGTTCTTTGGTGCACTACAGTGCCTCTATAGCTTGTTTGCTGTATTACACAATCCATACTTCAAGCATAACCTACATCTAAAACTATTTCCCTGATTCCACTTTTATGAATCGAAGTTGCTCCATGCAAATCCGTAAAGTAGTTTAGGACATTAGGTATTTCTAATAGATGAACAGACTGTTACTGAAAACACTTAAGATTGCGTTGTATCTTTCTTTCCATGATCTGATTTTGATGAAATCATGCCTATATGTTTCCTCATCTTAGCTCAATTTTCCTGTGAAAACCGCATGACAATGTGTCAGTAGTTGTTTTTAATATGTTTGTGAAAAGTGTTAGAAAGAGGCATATCTTCATGAAAATGATTTAGCTAACACCATACATCTTACATTCGCCATTTGAAACATTTCTTTCATGAGCATTCATCTCTCTGGGTAATGGGCTGAGGCGTGGAAAGCTGAAATATAATAAATTACAATTATTTCCTTAATGAAGTAGAAATATCACTGAAAACAATATTTTTAAGGTTGGCTGTCTTTTCGTTAGATGCGCTATTGTCGCTCTAAGCGTGAGACTTAAACTTCCATAGCAGTTGTACATATACGTTAGACTGTGATATAAATAATCGAAGATTGAATCAGTTTTATATTCATTGCGTTGAATCATATTTCCTAGAACATAGCGACCAAGAAAACGATTTTTTAGAAATATGGTAAATTTGAAAAGTCAAAGAGTAAGAAGTATTTTCAAAGGGTAATAACCCGATCGCTGCCCCGAACTTCACACGGACACCCGCAACGCTATCTATTAGTTCTTTGCTGCATTATGCCGTTCTTTCCAAGCATGGAATACACATAAAACTTCAAATTACGAATCTTTTAATTTCCTGATCTGACTTTAATGAAATGAAGCCTATATGTTGCCCCAGGATATTCTATATTTATCTGTGATACCCACCATGAATGTTCATTTATTACTTTTGGAGATTACTCTCTACGGACACATGTGATTGCTTTCAGAGAAATGTTTAAATTGTGATATCTTACTTTTTCTGATTCGATTTTGTAAAATGGAGCGTTTCTGTGATCGAAAGATACCCTCACGCTACCTGTGAAAAACCCCTGAAAATTAGGCTATTAGTTTTTGAGATGAAAGAGAAAGATAGACATGACGGTTTTTGATGGAAAAACGTTGAATTGTGATGTTCTTCTTTTCTGTGATCCGATTTTTATGAAACTAAGTCTGTATGTTGTCCCTAGATACGCTGACGTTACCTGTTGAAACTACCATGCGAATTCGTGAAGTAGTTTTGGACAAGTGATTTCAAATAGATGAACAGATAGACACGACGGTCTATGAAAACACTTCGTGATTCTGTTTTGATGATACCATGCCTAGATCCTGAACTAATCATTGCTCATATTTCCTGTGTAAACCGCATAAAAATTCATCCAGTAGTTCTGGAGATCGAAGCGAACAGCGACAGGCCTACATTTACAGATGTATTATTATTATAGATATGTTGTACAACTGTAAAATTTTGCAAGAATATATTGATTTGTGTAAGTGCTGTATGTCGGTAAAATCTGTTGTGAATATGGTTGTTAGAAAAGAAGTAATAGATTACAATGTGATGCTTGATGGGCCGGTTTTCTAAGAACGTTACTCTTTACGTCCTCATCTCATGAACTACGTGTCGTACTGTGATACAATTTAGAACGTACATTTAGTTTTAAGTGTGTATTCTGCGTGGAAAATTTCCTGCGAGTACAATTGTTAGTGTATAAATTATAAATTGTAACGTTATACGGAATGCCATAGCGGAAAAACAGTAAGCGAGAAACTTTTTGTCCCCCCCCCCCTTTCATTATTTTGATGTGGTTGTCTCCGAGAGAAAATTTAATAAAGGTTTGAAATTATGTACAAGTCATATAGTGTATTTATAAAGTCTCATTGCATTATGTAGCAGTTTTGTGTGATTCCTATTGTCCATGACGTTATATCTCCTGCACCATGTGTCGTATGTGGTTCGTACTCCTACATCAAATGTTATCTTACGTAAGGAATATGTGTACCATATTTGGTTGAAATCGGTCCAGTGGTTTAGGAGATGTGTAACATACATACATACATACATACATACAGACAAACTATTTTATAAGATGTAAGATTATCATAGAAATTGGTTTAATGTTCTATTAGGTTGCAGTCCTTTATCAGATTTTTTGTATTATTTTAAGTCCGGAAAATTTATTTTTATTTATTTATTTATTTATTTATTTATTTAGCCTGATCAGATTAGGGCCATCAGGCCCTCTCTTACATCGGACCAGGGTTTTACACATACAATATTTCTTTACATGTGAGTTACCTATAACATAATAATGATTTTTACAGATGAACAGTTAATAACATTATTTATACAGGTTGATTACATGTAAAAGGATGTAAATAAAAGGTAATAACTTAACTCTGCATATGTAATAACTTAACTCTAAATAGGATTAATACTAACAGTACCACTGAGACACCTTCTGCTGCTGCTGGTGGTGTAATAATAGAAGTAACAACATTTATATTAGCAGATACAATATTTACTTTTGAATATATCGAGACTGGTTAACGCATGGCGAATTCTGACAGAAGCTGTACCTGGCGAGAGCAATGGCAGTTGAAGAATATCTGGGAGGAGGAATGGATGTGACGTACCTGGACCGTAGGGTAATAAAGACTGGCGTCATTATTGCTTTAGTAGATAATCCATTAACTGTCGTTTGAAGCTGGCAGTGTTATTCAGTTCTCTGATATACTGAGGTAGATTGTTCCAGAGCCTGGTTCCTGCTACTGGAAAGGATTTTGAGAAACCGGCTGAGTGATGGATAGGGACAGAAAGGGTTTTGCTCTGACAGGAACGAGTAGTTCTTTTATGTTGATCAGATAAGAGTGTTAAGGTCGAGGAAAGATATGAGGGACAGTGTACGTTGATAAGAGAGTAGAGGAAACAGAGTGTATGAAAATCTCTGCGCTTGTCAGCACGGAGCCAGGATAGTTGCTTATAAGATGGTGAAATGTGATCAAAGAGACGGATGTTACATATATATCGAACGCAGGCATTCATGATTAGTTCCAGACGTCGTGAGCTTTCCCAAGAGAGACCTTGCAAGATAACATCACCGTAATCAATAATTGGAATTACAAGCGTTTGTATAAGTTTCTTTTTAAGATCGAGAGGAAAAAACTTCTTATATCTCTGTAGGGCATGAAGAGATGCTGATGCCTTCCTACACACTGCGGCTGTGTGCTCAGCCCAATTTAGTTTGTCGTCTATTATCACTCCCAGACTTTTTGCCGAGGGCGAAAAATATATAGGTGTGTCATTTAATATTAATGGTGGTTGAGATTCGCGGTATTTGTGGTTGATGAGTCTAGGATGACCTACCAGAATCGCTTGTGTTTTACTTGGATTGAGCTTTAATCCTATATTCTGTGCCCACTTTGATAGTGCACATAGGTCAGAATTAAAATTCTCGATTGCTGCCTTCAGGTTTTTTGGTTTTGCACTTAAATACAACTGGAGGTCATCGGCATACATGTGGTATTTACAAAAGGACAAGACCGATGATACGTCATTTACATACAATGAAAAGAGAAGTGGACCTAGCACCGAACCCTGTGGTACGCCTGATAGAACTTTTCTCCACTGTGACTTTTCGGTGCCGGACATGACGCACTGAAGACGCGATGTCAAGTATGAGCGAATCCATTGCACCACGCCTTGAGAGAAATTTAGACTGCTAAGTTTAGCAAGTAAAATATCAAAGTCCACAGTGTCGAAAGCTTTGCTAAAGTCTAAGAAGCACATAATAGTCGCCTCTTGTCTATCCATTGCCTGCTTAAGATCGTCTGTTACTTTTATCAAAGCAGATGTTGTGCTGCGATATTTGCGAAAACCTGATTGGTGTTCGTCAAGAAGTTTATTAGTAGTCAAGTAGCTGGTTAGCTGATCATGTACTATATATTCTAGGGCTTTGGACAGTGCCGGAAGAATGCAGATAGGTCGGTAATCAGAGGGTGCTGTGGCAATGTCCTTTTTTGGCAGTGGCTTAACTAGTCCACGTTTCCACGCATCAGGAAAAACACTTGTGGCTAAGGACTGATTAAATATCTGTTATGATGGGCAGCAGTGGATCAATAATCAGCTTTATCATTTGGATAGTGATACCATCATCCCCGCTAGATGCTGATGTAATACGCATAATTGCTTTTTTGACTGTATTTCCAGTAACATGCTTAAAACAAAACTTATCATGGTTAGCGTTGTTGATCCTCGTGATATGGTCAATAAGTGTTTGTTTCGTTTGGTGATCGATTGAAGTGGTAGGCGTTGTGAAATAATGATTTAGTTCCTCAATGGAGACAGTGGGTTCGGCTGCAGTTTTTATTTTCCCAATACCAAGACCGCGCAGGTTTTTCCAGAGGACAGCCGGTCTATTTATGTTGTCGGTTAATGAATGGGCGTATCTGAGTTTAGCATTTCTCACAGCCTGGCTGACTCTGTTACGTTTCTGCTTGTACGAGGTGTGATTTTCAGATGTAGGGTGCAGTTTGTATGTCCGATGTGCAGTGTCTCTGAGATTCATGAGCTGTTTTAGTTCATCGGTTAGCCAAGGTGCGGGTTTCCTTCTCACTTTTTTGGTTTTGATGGGCGCATATTTATCATACAGCTGGTTAAGTTTATTTGTAATTTTGTGAAGTTTCTCGTTTACATCCGGGAAGGTGTCAGAGGTTGGCTCGAAAATTATTTCTAGTGCATCAGCTGTCAGTTCAGGTAAGTTGATGCGTCTTAAGTCACGGTATGCAGTTAACAGTGGTTTCTTCCTAGGGCATTCTAGCGAGTACGCCATGAAAATTACATCATGGGCAGACATACCAGGCGCAGATGTTTGTGACGTTCGAATTACTCTGTCTGGAAACCTTGTTGCAAATATATCTATTAAAGTGTGACTATCAGCTGTGTGATGGGTGGGTGCAAGCTGAAGTAAGGTTAGATTCGAAGATGTAAGCATACGCTTGAACTTCATACAGGACGGACTGTTGAACAGAAAATTTATGTTAGTGTCACCTGCTATAATTATGTGCTCGTAGGTTGATTCGAGGTCTGAGAGGGCAGTTTCGAAGCAGTCCAACGCACCTACCTTCGGAGATTTATAGAGGACGCATATTAGACACTTTTCTTTGAGAGGTTTTATCTCTATGAACATGTATTCCACTTGTTCAGTTTCATCGTTATTTGACGTGTGCAACACGGTAGGAGATAATTCAGAGCGAATGTAAGCTCCAACGCCGCCTCCGCGTTTGTGCAATCGGTCGTGTCTTAGGAAGACATAGCCGTCTAAATTTACGGAACTGGTGGTAATGCTTGGTTTGAGCCAGGTCTCCGATAGAAGAATTATATGAAGACACAAGTCTTCAAATATATGGCGGAACTCAACTAAATGAGCTTGTAGTGATTGAACATTTGCGTGTGCCACGTGCTGTTTTATTAACCAGCGATGTAGATCTAATTGTTTAAAATGTCAAAGATTTAACTGTTTTTCTCTATTTCGAATTGACAACAATTGCGTTCTTCTTTATGCTTCGGTCAGTTTGTGTTTGGTCATTGAGAACACTATTCGGATGTGTTCGCCATGTGAGTAAAAATTTTTAATTCTTCCAGAATAGATATTTACCTTTATCAGCAATATGTAGGATTGACATACTTTGTGTTATGTCTGTTGGTTTGAGATTTTCTTCCTTCAGTGAATTACACCCAATTATAACTTACACAATATAATATGAGAGAAACAGAAAAATAAAACAAATTTAGACCTAGAAATTAGAAAATTAAATTCTTCACATACCTTCAATACTTTTGCAAAATCTAGGAACACAGATACAGTAATACACAACATTTCTTGCCATCACAAAGAAGCCTATTTTCGATACAGCATTAACAGAATATACCGGTATCCACTAACTCCAGACAATATTAAAACAGAAAAATGTTTTGCTCAGAACAATAGATATAGTCCCAAAATTCTAGACATTGTTTCCAAAATGAACAGAACGATTAAACAAAAATTAAGACGTAATTACACTCAAATGTATTAAAAAAAAGCAATTGCATTGTATTTCCATACTGGGAACTTGAAAACGAAATTTAGTACTATGAAAGATAAAACTAACAATTGGATTCAGATGTGAGAGAACAGTACGAAAAGGTCTATGTCACTCACTAGAACAAATAACAAAATTCTCCAGATGGGAAGTGTATAAATTAACATGTAAAGACAATGAAAAGTTATATTTCGATGAAACAGGTGGAAATATTGTAATAAGATTACAAAACATAGGAACAACAGTGAAAACAATCACTCAGCATTCAGTACACATTTGAAAGAACAAAATCCCAAAAAGACAGATTTAATACAATAATGTAAATCTTAGACCTTGTTGATAAAGGGAAATATCAACATTATATAGATAGTTTTACCAATATCCTCATCCAAACATTGAAAGTGGTCTTGTTGAAATAATCTTGGGCAGTTGAGATCTGCAAATATAAGTTAAAATGCTCACTGCTGCACTAAATTACTTTGAGTGGCCACAGTACATGCACAACAGAAATGTAACTAACTGCACATTCTTTAAGGGAGCAGCCAACGTTTTAACATAACATGAAAGTTAAAAAAATAAATGAATAGATAATTAATCATTAGATGGGGAGCATGAAATCATAAAGCAGAGGTTTGATACTTTAAAATCATAAATTAGTCAGAAAATAACAAGGAAGTAAATGTGGGGAGACCAAATTAAGCACATACCTTCTACAAAAGTGAATTAAATCTTATAACTACTGCCCTTATTAAAATTGTTGCTGCCCTTAATGAGTATGGAGGTAATGTGGGAGGAAATTTGTAAACACTCGATGGGCAGTTGAAAACACATTCATTCATCATGGACCTCCTCACGCCCCCTCTCGGCGAGAGGTCATCCTGGCCCGGTTGCGGATCGGTCACTGCCGTTTCAGCCACCCTCATTTGCTAACCGCCGACCCTCCACTGCTGTGCTCCTGCGGTGAATTGCTGATGGTGCGCCATGTTTTACTGTCTTGTGTTAATTTTAATCACCTCCGTGTAGCCCTTCACTTTCCGTCTACTCTGGCGGAACTTTTAGCTGATGACACAAGAGCAGCTGCTCGAGTTTTGCGTTTTATCAACATGGTCAATTTATCAAAGGATATTTAACCCTTTTAATTGTTTTTATCTTTCGTTTTTAGCCTTCTCTTGATACTCTATCTGGTAGTTATTAATCTTTTCGAGATATAGCGAATCTGTACCGATCTGGGCGCTAATGACCTTAGAAGTTGTGGGCCCTAAAACCATAAAAAAAATCATTCATCACAGACATGTGCATAATGCTTAGCAGTACTTTACTCTGCAGAAACACTTGAAAGCAGAGGCGAAACAAAGTGTTGGCGCCGTCTTGATGAGATGGTGGGTGTCTTGATCACAAATTTTTAAATATACTGTGCACAAAACGAACTCATCAGTGGGAAGGCTGTGACTAGAATAAGAGAGTAAACACACACGAGAATTTCTATAAAAGACAACTAGTATTAACAACAGTATGGCTGAAGGCTGAAGTAATGACTGTTATGAAAGCACGTGGTACAACTGGCTATACAAGACAGGAAAGATGGAATCAAATCAGAAAATCCGAGAAATAGTTAGCATACTCGCAGATACAGAAATGACACAAAAACATTAGTTAAAAACATGAAGGAAATTCATACACACTAGGTTTACATAAAGGCTGAAGTCCACACACATGTATTTTAACTTGAGCAAAACCGGACACACAATCATTACTGGAATGAAAATGCAAACAATAAATTTACACTGAATTTATTCGAGTTCTGTAAATTAAACACTTTGCCTCTCATTTCCAAAGAATTAATGAAAAGAAGTGTCATTGAAAAACCAAGACTGCCTGATCACAAATAAATCAAAGTCCTAATAGCATGCATTCCACTCAGCATGATTCGGTTGAGTACTTACTTCCACAATCGTCAGAGGTAGAATTAAGAGTGCCGACTGCAGTTCTAAGGCCTCGGATAAACCTCCCTCCGCCGTAAATCGGCTATAGAGCGTGCTATTAATCGACGCAGAGCGCGTTCAGAGACTAGTGTTTACCAACCCTTGCCATCTGGTCAATTCCCAATACAACCGCTCCCAGGGAGGTCTCCTGTCGCCTCCTTTGTCCAATAGTAGTTTGGTATGACACTAAGAATATGGCCACCTCGCCATCGTGACAAGTAAGCTTGTCTCTGACCACCCAGCAGACGCTAGCACAGATGACAAACAAAGCCACACATTCTTAACTACAGCAAAACGAGGCCTAGGTGGGAGGTGGTGACTGTAAGCCATTGTGCGGCATTCAGTCAATATTAAGAGCACACATTCACATTCACATGAACAAACAAGTTCAATCACACGGGTGGAAACTTATATAAATATGGGGCAAACAGGGGCATTGATCATTGATAAAAATAATGAACACACAGATGGATAACATTAATTGTTCAGAAACACTTTACGTTAATGAATAAATCAAAATGGAACACGACCACACAATCAGTGGATGTGATTCAGCATGAATTAATAAATCAACAAATTTCATACTTTAAAGTTTACTCATTCACACTTTATTAGCTATAAATTACGTATTTTCGCAATAAGCATGAAGGAGATCACAAATATTGTCACACCGAAAGGGAAAATACAGGGGCATCGATATGTATGACATCTTTGACACTTTAACAATAAAAAAAACTGATTGCTGTTTAGTAAAATATATTTTTCCTGAGATAAAATAAGAAGAATCTAAACACCAAAAACAACTTCGATGGTATCACAAACGATTTACAACATAAAATGCGCTAATATTATCAGGAAATATTCTCTTAACGAAAGGTATATAATATGGAATGAATATCCTACAGGACCGCTGACTAATAGCATGTTCTCGAAACTGGTCTGATAAAATCTCAATATACATAAAACTTAACGCGTTTGTGCCTATATTTCACTCTACAGTCACAATTACACATCGCAAACGAATAGTGTTTGTACGTGGTAGTAGGTGTGCATTATGCACCATGGTGATAGAGAGTTGATAACGAAAAAAGGGTGGATGATATGGGAGTTCAATGTTACCGATTTATATAAAATTGTGCGTCTGGGTGTTAATATTTTGCTTTTCCGCAAAAACTACACAATCGAGATGAACGATCTCTCCGTGTTGTTGTAGTACAATGTCTCCCGCTGCACGCCATATTAGTTCCGTGTACACACGCACACACACGCGCACACACACACACACACACACACACACACACAATGATGAAACGAAAAGAAGTCTACCGCTCACAACAGTTTCGGTGTAGATGCCGTAAAATTGTCGCATCAAGCATGACCTTGTAGGAAATAAAGTTGGCATTACAGATTTGTGTGTTACTATTTAGTATTGGCTGCAAGTCTCCATTTATTCTCTTGCATCCAAAATTAAGCTATCTGTTTTCTTAATCTCTATTTATATAAAAGCGAAAGGACACTCACTCACTGACTAAACACGAAATCTCGAAAACGACTTCACCTATGAAGCTGAAATTTGGCAGGAATGTAGTTTATAGGCAGACTACGTCAGCTTAGAAATAATTTTGTGATAGGTGCATGGTGGAGCATACTACTCCTACAGAGTCACGAAATCCGATCTTTACGAAATATTGCACGCTTGACATTGAAAACAAGAGGTAGTCACCATCTGCCTTAAGTTTCATACGGTGCATGGGGGACGATACTTTGAAACATTAATATAGATCCCTAAATATCTTGGCCGCGCCATAACTTAAGAACGGCTCGACCGATTTCACAGATACTTTTTTCTTTTTATTAACAAGGGTTGTATGAAATAAAACTTGGATATTTGGGAAAAACAAAGTGCGTTTTGCTATGTCACCATGCGTTTCTATTGCATAGAAATCTATAATTCTTTTCCGATATTGATGAAATTTTGCACACTATACCTTTAAAAAAGAAGAGGAATGTTACCGTATAAAATTTCTTTCGTTGCATGTTGGCGGATACTTAACATACGGAATTTTACAAAATGCATAGTTTTGCTCCAATCCATATGAATTTTTGCACACATGACCTTTAAACCAGGAGGAAATCACTGGGTACATAAATGTTAGTTTGGTACATGACAGAGGGTACCTTGCAGAAAACTTTGCCGATAGAGAGGAAGAGAGAGAAAGGTGGAAAGTAAGAGAGAGATGAGAGAGAATGAGGTGGATACAGAGAGAGAGCGGAAGGGGATGTCTGATAAATGAACTTCCGGGCTAAGCCGGGTTTACAGCTAGTAAATATATAAAACAGGAAACAGTTTGTCATTATTTTCACGTAATTATGTGGTTTATAAAACATCAAGTTTTCATATTAAGGATAAAAATCCTATGGGTCAACAACGCAGTTAACTTCAACTTCTTCATGTTCTATGTGATGCCCGGTTTCTGCACATTGAGCTATCTTCAAATAAAAGAAATGCCATAACGGCTATAAACTTTAAAATAACCCTATATGACGAAATAGATATATAAGAAATTAAGTGGTCATGCAACTCCCTACATCGAAGAATACAACCAAACAGAGGAAGCAAACAATCAGACGCAGTGACAGACTAATGGAGTATTGTGGATGGGTAGGGGGGGGGGGGGCTGGCAGGGTTGCCCGTCACGAGTGTGTCGACCCGGGGAACTCCAAATCTAGACGACGTCGAGTTGTGGAGGCTGCTAACACCAAGTCATATGTAATGAAATCACTATAACTGGCACAAGACATTGCTTAGATGAAAGATAGTGTGGCACTCAAGGTCCCATATGTATGCTAAATATAAACGTAGTTACTTGCTTATCTATTATCAGGATGTAGCGTCTATGTGTGCCTTCCATTTTTTTTTTGCAGAACGTTACATACTTATATGCTGTAGAATAATGACCAATTTTCTGCTAGACGGAATTATTCTCCATGAAATGTTTTCGATGTCTTTATACACGGTCGTAATAGCACAATCTTTCGTCAAGGGTATTACAGTGGCGTAGCGAATCTCGCCGGACAGACAGCTGACACAGCGTGGATGGTGCTCTGGCCCTGTGCAGCACTGCACTGAGACGCCGTGGCAGTGGTTCCCAGAGTCTCTGGCGTAGCTCAGGATGAGAACTGCTGACACCACACAATTTGCAGATCAGTTGCATTTCTGGCCCCGACTTACATTGTCTTTCCTGTTAATTACATTTATTCGTTGTTGTAATACTTTTTGTGAATAATTCCTAATGTAGGTCTGTTTTCAAATATTCTGTTTACGACATGCCCAGTTTTATTTTTCCCATCATTTCAGTATTTTTCCACTAAATTACGCTTACATTACAAGTAGCCTATGTATGTTTCCGTGCTACACAATTTTGTTTCTAAGCTTTAAATATATTCGTCGCGTCTAATATGTAGCCTATCTATGAGATCATTGGTCAAAGCCGACGGTGGTGTCCTAATCTTCAGTACTCGCCAGTTTTTTATGACTGCGTCTACATCTACATCCACACTCCGCACACCGTCTCATGGTGCGTGCCAGAGGGCAGTTTTTGTACCATTGTCACTTCTTCCTCGTATTCGAGTCGCGTACATTTCGCGGAAAAACGATTGCCCGTATGCCTTTGTCTGAACTCTTTTGCGAAAGAAGCAATATACTCTTGACATGCGCAAAAAGATTTATTGGATTTCCGGTAATATGGACGAGGTCATGTATTGTGAAAAAGCAGCGGGCTTAGAATAGTCCCCTGCGGCACGGCACAATTAACTTTCACGTCGCAAGACTTCTATCTGTTGACAAGTCTGCTTTGTTGGCTAGAAACTTTTCAACCCGCTCACAAAGCTGGTCTGATATTCCATATGCTCTAATTTTCTTCATCTTGTGATGGTTCGGAACATTACAGAACATTTCGCAGAAGACAAGGAACAAAACATTTTTATTTGAGATCGATCACGAACAGGAAAATTCAGTCTATTATCTTACCCGCTGTATTACAAGGAAGGAAGGAAGCTTGGAGTTTAACGTCCCGTCGACAACAAGGTCATTAGAGACGGAAGGTTTGGTTAAGGATGTGGAAGGAAATCGGCCGTGCCCTTTCAAAGGAACCATCCCGGCATTTGCCTGGAGTGATTCAGGGAAATCACGGTAAACCTAAATCTCGATGGCCGTAGGTGGATTTGAACCACCATCCTTCCGAATGTGAGTCCAGTGTGTTACCACTGCGCCACCTCGCTCGGACCGCTGTATTACAGTTAGTAATATATATATATATATATATATATATATATATATATATATATATATATATATATATATATGTGTGTGTGTGTGTGTGTGTGTGTGTGTGTGTTTGTGTGTGTGTCGTTGCAGCCGGTTTTTGTGGGTGTCGGTGGCTGGGTAGAGAGAGAGATCGACACAGGAAAATGGGACGCACACCTCTGCGGGTACGAAGTCTGAGGTGACCAGCCAGTGGGACAGCAGAAACTAGAAACACTGAGCTAGATTAGTACATTATATATATTTAGCTGAAATAGTACAATACCTAGCTTTGTTAACTGAGGACTAGTTAAATGCAGATACATAGGTTAACTAGGTAGAGATCTGCCTACTGATGAGAGTTTTCTCGTGCCTGTCCTATCGCCAAGTGACCGACGCAGTTCAGTGGTGGACACGAGCGGGTTTGCAGCAGAGGGCGCTCGTGGCTGTCGTCGTAAGAACGCCGCGCCGTGCTAGCATGGCGGCGCGCGGCGAAAGTACGTGGCGCGCACTTTAGACTTGTGCGACACCACTCCCCTCCCCCCCCCCCCTCACAAACCAACGCGTCGTCGTGGCGTAGGGCTGAGGGCCACGGCGACGCCACTGGGACGCCTGGGCGGGGGCGTTACTGGTGGGACGTGCGTCGTAGCTGAGGCTGGGATCGAGACGCCGTCCGCGCCCCGGTATCTACATTGCGATCCCCCGGAAAATCCACCAAAATGAGGGGAAGGACGCACACCTCCGCCGAGGGAGCATGTCATCTTCTTCTGAGGGCGTGGCCCAGGCGGCGGGGGCACGCACGCTCCCGGAGTCCCTATTGGTCACGCCGTCATCTGTGCCGGCAACAGCGGTGGCGACTGCAATGGAGGCGCGTCCACCTCCATGGGTACGATCTCGTCGTCCTAGAACGCTGGCCCCGTCGGCGAGCGATGTGGCTGTGCTCCCTGGCGGTGAACTGGGTCTGGAATCAAGAAACCAGGGACAGGATCGCGCGGCCTGTGCAGGCGCAACTGGTTTGCGTGGCGCCGCAATTCCGACCCTGTGGAAGAACGTACAACAAACATATTGCGACCGAGCACGCACTGAATGGTGTCCGGCATCCATCTGTTGTGTCCAGCAAACACCTCCTACAGCACCGGCGTAGAAACCTGAAAACGAGAAGCGCCATACCAACCGACTCGGTGCGTGGGAGGCTGCAGCAGGTGAAGGAGAGTGCGGTGACGGCGGCCGTGTAGCAGCTCGGCAGGAGACGGGCCGTCACGTGGCATGCATCGATACGTAGACAAGAAAATTTGAAAAGCTTGCTGCCTGGACAGCTGATCTTTCATCTCTTCATGTGAGACTTGAATGTGCGAACGAAATATTTTGCATCGCCATTGGACTGAGGCTGAAAAGGTGCGGTGGTGATATGCTGAATGCCATTCACACGACAAAACTGTTGAAATTCCGCACTAACAAACTGAGGTCCATTTTCACTGACGATAATTTCAGACAAACCTTCGATGCAGAACACTGATGTTAAGGCACTGATTGTACCAGACGCCGTTGTTGAGTTCATGGCAATCACAAAAGGAAACTTGCTGAAAGGGTCTACAACGATTAACCAGCGCGTATTCCAGAAAGGTCCGGCAAAGTCAATGTGTAAACGTTGCCATGGTCCCTTGAGGCGTAGTCAGTCTGAGAAACGTTGCGGATGAGCCGCCTGATGCTCCGCACAAACCGTACACTGTGATGTCTCTCTCTCTCTATCGGATCGTCCATACCAACCCAGGTTCAATGACGTCTGGCCAGTTGCTTTGTCCTAACAATACCCCAATGTCCTTGATGCAGGAGGCGTAAGACTTCACGTTGCAGGGAACGAGGAACAATCACTCTTGTTTGGTCGTTGTCGGTATACAACAACAGAACATCCTGATTTAAAGACAATACACGACGTTGTGCAAAATAACGTCGAACCAGAGGTCGCTCAATGTCTTTGTCTCTGGCAGTCCACCCAGAGCGAACAAAACGTGCTACCACACTTAGGTACGCATCCGCAGCTGTTTCCTGTGCAACGCGACGAGAGTTCAAAGGGAAGTATACGACAGCGGAAGCATCTCTGAAGTCTATCTGACAACAAGCCATTTCTGAAGAATCAAATGACTCATCATGGCCAAAGGAACGTCGAGAAAGTGTGTCCGCTATGGCATGTTTAGTGGTAGGTCGGTACAAAATCTCATACTGATAATTTGACAATATCAAGACCATCTCTGAAGCTTTTGTGCCGTTCGTGGCGGAATTGCCTTTGTCGGTGAGAACAATGACGTGAGAGGCTTGTGGTCTGTCAACAAATAGAATTTCCTACCATAGAGATAATGATGAAACTTTGTCACGCCGTAAATGATTGCTAAGGCCTCTTCTTCTATCTGACTGTATTTCTTTTGCGTTGGCGTCAGTAGCTTGGACGCAAAGGCAATAGGACGATCGTGACATCCAATACGATGTGAGATCACTGCGCTCATGTCGTAAGACGAGGCATCCACTGGTAGCACTACAGACTTCTGTGGGTCAAAGGGAATCAAACATGCATCACTGAGTAGTGCAGACTTGAATTTGTCAAAGGCAACCTGGCAATCTTTAGACCATACAAAAGGAACATTCTTCCTACGTAAGTGATGCAGTGGAGCTGCAATCTTTAGACCATACAAAAGGAACATTCTTCCTACGTAAGCGATGCAGTGGAGCTGCAATCTGAGAGGCATTCGGAATAAATCTGAAATAATAGTTAAGCTTTCCCATTACTGCTTGCAATTCGTGCACATTCTTAGGAGGAGGCAAGCCTTGATTGCTTGAAGATGTGACTGTAAGGGATGGATTCCTTGGGCATTAATCACATAGCCTAAGCACTCTATTTCAGTCTGGAAAAAAGAACACTTTGCTTTATTGCAAAGTAGACCTGCTGCAGTCAACACTTTGAAAAGACATTCCAGATTTGATAAATGTTCTTCAACTGTGCACCCTGAGACCACAATATCATCTAAATAGTTCGAGCAGCACGGTACAGAAACTGTCAGCTGTTCCAAAAAGCGCTGAAAAACAGCGAGGGCGGAAGAACTGCCAAAGGGTAGGCGTTGAAATTGAAAAAGGCCCATGTGAGTATTAATGCCGAAAAACTTTTTGACTCGTCATCGAGCGGAATCTGTAAGTATGTCTCTGCTAAATCAATCTTGGAAAAGAAGCGAGAATGTCCTAATTTGTCCATCAGTTCCTCAGGTGTGGGCAGGGGGTAAGTGTCTACAATTGTTTGACTGTTCATTGTGGATTTAAAGTCCCTACAGAGACGATGTTTTCCTGTCGGCTTGATTAGAATTACTATAGGCAAGGCCCACTGACTCGCAGAAACAGGAGAAATCACAACTCTATCCTGCCAACCGACACAGGAAAATAGGATGCACGCGTGTGCGGGTACGGAGTCTGACGTGACTAGCCAGTGGGACAGCAGAAACTAGAAACACTGAGCTAAATTAGTACATTATATATATTTAGCAAAAATAGTACAAAACTTAGCTTTGTTAACTGAAGACTAGTGGAATGCAGATACATAGTTTAACTAGGCCTCCTACTGATGACAGTGTTCTCATGCCTGTCCTATCGCCAAGTAGCCGATGCAGTTCAGTGGTGGCCACGAGCGGAGTTGCAGCAGGCATCGGCGAGACTCCGCGATCATACGCAGCGGTATCATGACGTCACGTACTGTCCTTGCGTGGATAGGCATAAAGAGTACGATGTACTGAGCTGACTGTAGCGTGAAACAATGACCGCAAACCCTCTGAAGATGCCTTCAGCAGTGGTAAATGATACGTCAGGGTGAAGATCAGTTAAATGGAAGTCAACAATGTATTTGCGCATTCGCAGGAAAATGTTGGCGATTGGAGTTTCGTAAGTAGCCCACACCGCAGCGATAAGCGCCGTTGTAATGATTCCCATCCCAGATCCTGTATCATTTCCGTAACGCTGTCTCCCCTGTATCGTGACAATACAAAACGAGCTGTCCTTCTTTCGACTCTTTCGATGTCCTCCGTCAAAATCCACCTGATACGAATCCCACACTGTGCAGCAAAACTCCAAAAAAGACGAAAAAGCTTAGTGTATGCAGTTTCTTTAGTAGTTTGTTACATTTTTTAAGGGTTCTGCTAATAAAATGCTGTCTCTGATTCGCGTTTCCCAGCTTAAGTCGGAAGTAGTAATAATTCCTAGGTATATAGTGGAGATTACGGCTGTCACGTTTGATTGATTTATCTTGTGAACAAAGTTTAACGGATCTATTTTCGTACTCAGGTGGACGACTTCACACTTCTCATTATTTAGAATCAATTGCCCAGTTTTACACCATAGTGATATCTTATTTAGATCTTTCTGCACTTGGTTTTGATCTTCAGATGATTTTACTAGAAGGTAAATGACTGCATCATATACAAACAATCTAAGACAGCTTCTTAGATTTTCTCCCAAATCGTTTATGTAAATAAGGACTAGCAGTGGACCACAACATTACCTCTGTTTTAGTCGATGACTTACCATCGATTACTACAAATTGTGTTCTTTCTGACGGAAAATCTCCTTTCCAGTAGCAAATTGGGGGCGATTTACCATAATCACACAATTTGATTAAAAGTCGTTCGTGAGGTACGGTTTCAAAAGCCCTCTGGAAATCAATAAATACTGAATCAATTTAAGATATCTTGTCGATAGCCCTCATAACTTCGTGTGAGTAAAGAGCTAGTAGTGTTTCGTATGAACGATATTTTCTAAATCCGTGTTGACCTTGGGTCAATAGATCATTCTGTTCGAGATAATTCATAATATTTGAATACAGGATATGTTCCAAAACCCTGCTGCAAATTGACGTCAATTAAATAGGCCTGTAATTTAGTGGCTTAGTCCTACTGCCTTTCTTGAATATATGTGTGACCTGTGCAACTTTCCAATCTTTTGGTACAGATCCTTCTTTGAGGGAGCGGTTGTATATGGCTGTTAAGCATGGAGCTATCGCTTCAGCATAATCAGATAAAAATCTAATGGGTATACAGTCCGGACCAGAAGACTTGTTCTTGTTAAGTGATTTTACTTGCTGCACTACTCCGATGTTATCTACTCCTACGTTACTCATTACGGCCTCTGTTTGTAATTCGAAATCTGGAATATTGGTTTCGTCTTCTTTGGCGAATGTTTTTCGAAAAGCTGTGTTTAGTAACTCTGCTTCAGCAGCGCTGTCATCGGCAGGATCACCATTACTATCATGTAGTGAGGATGTTGTTTGTGTTTTGCCCCTAGTACATTTAACATATGACCAAAATGTCTTTCGGTTGTCAGTCAAATTTCGAGAAAGAGTTTCGTTGTGAAAAGTCTTGTAGGCATCTCGCATTGAAGTCCTCGCTAAATTTCGGGCTTCTATGTACGGTCGCCGCCAATCCAGGAGATTTTGTGTTCGTTTAAATTTAGTATGCCTTTTCCGTTGTTGACCTGTTTCACTTTTTATTAATTTATTTGGTATAAAACTGCCAATTGCTGTCGATATCACTTCTCTGAATTTGAGCCACATTTGGTCTACACTTAAGTTTAGTGTTAGAAACGAGTGGAATCTGTCTTTCAACAAGCATTGTATTTTATTTCTATCTGCTTTCCTGAACAAATATACTTTCGTCTATTTTTGGTCACTTTGGGTCTTTCGATATTCAGTCTCGCTACGACAGCCCTGTGCTCACTAATACCTGTATTCGTTTTGATGCTCGTTAAGAGCTCAGGATTATTTGTTACCAAGAGATCAAGTGTGTTTTGACATCCATTTACAATTCTACTTGCTTCATGAACTAATTGTTCGAAGTAATTTTCTGAGAACGCATTGAGTACTATTTCGCAAGATGTTTTATGCGTATCTCCGATTTGAAAATATAATTTCGACAACACTGAGGATAACTTAAAATCACCTCCTACTACTATTGTGTGATTCGGGTATGTGTTTGCAATTTGACACAGGTTTTCTTTGACCCTTTCTGCTACTGTATCGACAGAGTCGGGAGGCCGGTTAAAGAAACTAACTTTTTACGATTTTCGAGTACAAACTCTACCCATAATAAATCACAAGAACTATAAACTTCACTACACGATAGACTACTTCTTACGGTGACAAACACGCCTCCATCTATTTTGTTTAATCTATCCTTTCTGAACACAGTTAAATCTTTTGCAAATACTGCTGCTGAACTTCTTTCTATTAATGCTTTTAGTTCTGGTACTTTCTCGATACAGCTACGACAATTTACAACTGTTTATAGCGATAGTTTCTAGATCTATATTTTTTCGTGTTCGACCTGCACCTTTTGAGATATTCCATTTAGATTTTTCCCAAAGCCTTCTACCCTAATAAAAATCGCCCAGTCTATGCCACACAGCCCCCGCTACCTGTGTAACCACTTCCTGCGTATAATGGACTCCTGAACTATTCAGCGGAATCCGGAAGCGCAAAACCCGCTGGCGCAAGACAAGGAATCTGCAGCCTACACGGTCCCAGAACCGCCTGAGCCTCTGTTTCAGACCCTCCACTCGGCTCTGTACGAGAGGTCCACAGTCGGTCCTGTCAACTATGCTACAGATGGTGAGCTGCGCTTTCTTCTTGCGAGCAAGACTAGCAATCTTTACCACTTCAGATAGCAGCTCAAAACCTGAGAGGATCTCTTAAGATCCAAAGATACATACATCATTGGTACCGACGTGAGCCACTACCTACAGTTAGCTGTATCCCGTATCCTTCGTGGCATCTGGAAAGACTCGAGCCACATTTGGAATGACTCCTCCCGGTATGTTCACGGAGTGCACGTTGACTTTCTTCCCCTCTTTGGCAGCTCTCAACTACGAGCAAACCCATTCTCTGTGTGTCTTGCAGGCTGCGTGGTGATTTCAGGAGCGGTGTCCCGAGCAGACGAACCGGGGAGGCCTCACGGTCGGTCCCCCGGAATGTCTTACGCTTCCTGCCATGCTCTGGAGCGACCTCTCACGCAATAAGTGGTGGGGTGTGTGCCGCAATGAGCAGTATGAGGGCTTGTCGCTGCCGCAGGCCGATCGGTGGACACGCCGGGCATCAAATGTTCAAATGTTTGTTACGCTTAAGGGACTTAACTACGGGGTCATCAGTCCCTAAACTTACAAACTACTTATGAACTACCTACAACTAAGGACGCCACAAATATCCATGCCCGAGGGGGGATTCGAACCCCCGACCGTAGTGGCCGTGCAGACCATGACTGAAGCGCCTCAGTTCCATCGGCCACCGCGGCCGGCACGCCGGGCATCCGTTCGGTTCCCATGAAACACGCGATGTACACTCGACAGAGGGTAACTAAGGCAATCTGGTGCTACTAACACTCGTACGAAACAAAACGTACTATCAAGCATTACAGTGCAAGACTGTGGATGAAGCTAGAAATCAACAAGAAGATTAAGCACAAAGAACTCCTTAATCAAGATATGAATTTAGTACATTTAAATCTTAGTAAGTCCATAATTCCTCTAATATTTGACAATGTATATATCTTTATAGAAAAATATTTGTGTCATGTACGTTATGAGATTACATCTAGAAATGAAAATAAGATTAGATCTCTCACGGCTAAACAATACCCACCAAATTCATGAACGAATAAATTTAACTAATATTCATTTTAATGAACATGAGCAGCACCTACTAGATAAAGGTTTGAAATATGTTATCCTACCAAACATTTGTTCCAAAGAACAAAAACACATTATAGCTACTACAAAATTAGCTATAGATAAAGCAAACTTACCAACTAAAACAAAAAATGTAATTTCTGTGAGAATAGCCAATGCTATAGACAATAAATTTAACTATATATATCCAAAACATACGTATTTAGAAAGATTAACTTCGAAAGACATAAATTACAAACTAGAACAGAATAACGCCATAGCAGTTAAGGCAGATAAAGCAAGCAGCATTGTCTTAATTAACAAAGATGACTATATACAAAGAGTATACAATTTTTTCAACGATAACGGTACTATACAAATTCCACGTGATCCTACCAACAAGTATGTAGCACAAACACAGAAGATCATTAAATCATGCACCTCTATTTTATCTGGAAATGGAAAAAGGAAGTATATCCCAATGAACCCTAGAACACCACAATTGAGAGGGCATCCCAAGACTCGTAATGAATTATGTCCGATTCGTCCTGTTGTTTGTAGTATAAATTGTTCCACCAACCTAATTAGTAAGACGTTGAATACATTTCTATAAAAATATTACACTTAAGATAAGAAATACACTATCAAAAATTCTAAAACCCTTACAATGGATATAAATGGGATAAATATGCCCACTAATGCCACTAATGGAAAACTTGTATCTTTTGACAACACAAATCTTTATACAAATATCCCTAACCAAGTGACTATAAACCTTATTGATGATAACTTACTTAGATACAACAAAATTCCAGTCAATGACACATACGAAATTATAAAATTACTTCATCTAGTCTTAGAAGAAAACGTTTTCCACTTTGAAGAAAAATTTTATACACAGTTAGATGGTGTTGCTATGGGTTGCAACCTAGCTAGTACTATAGCAGATATATTTTTAAATAGCCTTGAAGATAGATTCTTCCTACACCAGGAAACTAATAAAATTATTTATTACTATCGATATGTTGATGACACTCTCATGATCATAGATGGAAATGAAGGAGACAAATAATATTCATAACCTCCTCAACAACCTACATCATAAAATCAAGTTTACCATAGAACTAGAATCGAATAACAAAATTAATTTTCTGGATATATCCATACAAAAAGTACAAAATAGACACAGATTACAGGAAACCAACAACATCAAGTAACATTATCCATGCCCATTCATGTTATCCCCGATCACACAAACTAGCATTTTTCCATTCAATGGTTAACAGATTTGTTAGCCTACCACTAGATGAGATGGACAAACAAAAGGAATTAAGTACACTTCAGTACATTGCCCAACAAAATGAATACGACCCAACATCGTAATAAAGCTTTACAATAAAAAAAAAAAAAAAAAACGAGTTATGATCCACTAGAAACATGTACAGGAATCACATTACAAAGAGAAAAACCTCAAACAAAAAAAATTAACGTATATCAATACAACATATCTAGGAAAAATCACAAATGAAATGAAAAAATTTTTAGAAATACTAACATCACTTTTTCGTACCAATACAGACACACCATACGAAGCAAAATCGTCACACACATGATAAAACCTTCTAAATTTCTAAATACTGGTATATACAAACTCTCTTGCAACTCATGTAATAAATATTATATAGGCCAAACTGGACGTAATTTGACCGTTCGTTATAAACACTTGGGAGAGTGAGAAAAACCCATCTACTTTTTACCAGCACTTGCAATCGGAAAATCACTCAGTAGGCACTATAGAAAAACGCACTCAAAGTTTTACATGTAATACAAAAGGGATATGAAATGAATATTCTAGAAGAAACTGAAGTATGTATCCACGCAACTAGCGACGCAAACAATTTATTAAACGATCAAACCGATTTTAAACACAAAAATTACACTGATAATTTTATTGATCATTTAATTCTGGATAAAGGGGAACGCAGCTTACATAAATCAGATATCGTACTATAATGTTAAAATCAACCAAAGACGAAATAAAGACAACCATGTCAAATATAAATGTATAATCTATAATACCCTCCAAAATTTCTAATAAAATTTTAAACCATAATCGATAATAACAACATAGACAGAAATAATAAAGAAAATAATGCCATAGCTGTTAAATTCTATATTTTCTCTCTGAAAGAAAAATTTGTAAATATTTGTAAACGTATAGTATTCTGAGGTATTGACAGATGCTGTAACTGGCTACAATTCAAAAATCATTTGTAAATCATCACCTAATAAATAGTCAGTTGAAGCACTTACAACTTCTAAATACGGTACGTACTGCAAACTTTCTAAGTGAAATTTGAAAAATGTTAAAACTTCCTGACAAATTAAAATTGTGTTTAGGAAACGGGACTCGAACCTGGGACCTTTGCCTTTCGTGGGCTAGCGCACTACCGACTGTGCTATCCCGACACGACTCACGATACCGCCTCACAACTTTACTTCTGCCAGTACCTCGCCTCCTACTTTCCAAACTTCACAGAAGCTCTCCTGCGAACCATGCAAGACTAGCAGTCCTGGAAGAAAGTATATGGTGGAGACATGGCTTAGCCACAGCCTAAGGGATGTTTCCAGAATGGGGCGGCATCGTGAGTCGTGTCGGGATATCACAGTCGGTAGTGCACTAGCCCGCGAAAGGCAACGGTCCCAGGTTCGAGTCCCGGTTCCGGCACACAATTTTAATCTGCCAGGAACTTTCATATCAGCGTACACTCCGCTGCAGAGTGTAAGTTTCATTTTGTAATATCTTATTTACGAAAATTCATTTATGTTGCATTTGGATACATACTCTTATAAGAAAATGTTTTTGCATAAACACCTGACGATGGCACTAAATGCCGAAAGATATATTGTGTGATAAATAAATAAATCATTAATTAATTACAGTGTTTGGACTATCCTTTCACATTATGTCAATATACAACCTTTCTAACACTGTGGGCCCGAGATTTAACAAGTTATTGAAAAAAAAAAAAAAAAAAAAAAAAAAAAAAAAAAAAAAAAAAAAAAAAAAAAAACGCGAGAGTTGGCCTACTAAACACAAAAACAAGAAACAAGCGTAAGAATTTACACTAAAGAGCGACAAGTAAATGAAAACAGTTGGCTGGTACTTAACTGTCGCGCTGTCGGTGCTGCCTGCACTATAGCAGAAGACCAACTCTGGACAACGGCTTTATTTCCAGGTATCTAATAATATCGGCAATAATTGCACAACATACCAAGAAAAGTTACGTTCAAGGACAGAAATGTTCGGGACTGAAGACCATGTTAGTTTGGTCCCTTTAAAATACCAACCAACCAACTATGTCACAGTTACCAGAAGAATTAAGTCTCTTGTCATATCGTGGGATCAAGTTTTGTATTCTTGCCTCATAAAAGTCTGCTGCCTGTGTACGTGATAGTTGTCTTCAGCTCTTAACGTGTAACAGTGCGTAAACTGGGAGCCGCCATTAGGAACAAGACGTGTCGAATGCTCACTGCAGGCGTCGTGCTGCTCCACGCCAGAGACCGTCCCCACACGGCTCGGCGCATAGCAACAGTTTCTCAGGAGTTCGTGTGGAGGCTGTTTGATGATTCTGAATACTACAGTCCTATTGAGTTACTTGACTTATTTTCTGCTGCTTCCTCTAGAGCATAGGGCCTTGACAAAATTACCCTACCCGGGGTGACCAGATTTCCAAAATAAAAATACGGGGCACATGTGGGTGTCGGGACGTGTGACATTAAATATTGTCCTTACTGTAGCATTGAAGCAGACATAAACACACTAATTGATGCACACACAGTATAGTGAATAAAGCCAGTGTTTCTCCCTCCTCCCCCCCCCCCCCTCCTCACCACGATCACCAAACTGGTGTGTCGTATTCGGTGGTTCTCGTATGAACATTTACTTTCACTAGAAATCGCTTATTTTAGAAAACTTTTCCCAAAACAGGAATAGTATTTAATTGCTTAAAGAACATGAAAGCAACGGGACAAGCATCGGAATTACGGATTTTTGGGACGTGACAAACTACATGTCAATCTCAATAACTAAGACATACCAAGTCAGATGCTAATACAAAAATTAACCATAAACAGCAACTCGCCGCTGTGGAGTGGCCAAGTGGCCGTGATGCGGAGGCCGCTGTTGCTCGCCGTCGGAAGTTCGAGTCCTCGCTGCGGCATGAGTGTGTATATTGTCCTTAGGTTAAAAGTGGACCACTGTACATAATAAAAGCTTAATTCTTGTAGAAGGTACCCAGATAAGAATTTACTGTTATAAAAAAGGTTATTTTTAGCAGTAAAATTTGCAAAAGATCCGTGTGAACTACAGGCTACTCCCTGCTGTAAGACCTTGTTCCCTGGCCCAAACTGAGAACTGACTCGTTTCAAATTACTTCAATAACAGGAAGTTAACGACACAATGGCTAATATACGTAGCAGGTCACACGAAATTACACACAGACATTAATAAACAAATCACTACAATTAAAATTATTTCATAAAGGTGTCTAAGGAAAAACATATATGGCGCAACGGAACTTAAGCATAAAAACTGCATCTTAGCTTGGTCTCACCACTGGTGAAAAACAGGGGAAAGTGCTCGAAACTACTTTTTATAGGCAAGTCAGAATTATACTGAACTTATCTTGTTTATTCAGGTCTAACACTGGCAAAATGAGGAACCAATTTTGTTAATACAATAAAAGTGCATCTCCTTCCATAAGTTAATACTGACGAATCCCAGCATTCAATTTAACATAAATTACACAAAACTTAATGCTACTGGGGAGAGGATTAACAAATAACACCCACTTGCTCACACACACACACTATGCAACAGCGAAACTCACCAAAATCAGCGTGCTGAATCGAGGCAGAAGGAGGAGCCTCTATCGTAGGCTAAATTCAGCAAACCCGGAGGTACCACACAACAGGATATACAATGAAACTACGAAGATGGCTCTGGTCTGTCGTGCCTGATTTTGAGGTGGTGCGTGAGTACAGGAAAGTTACGTTGTATTCAGATTAGACCGCGAGCAAACACGCTAACGGTGACACACGTATATGTTACATGATCGCACTCCACTGAACGTGAAGTGGTTAAAAATCGGATTAATTAAAGAAAATCACGGCGGAGTTGTAAGTTGCAATGTGAGAGTAAACAATCTAGGCACTGGTTATATGAGAAGTGGCGTGAATTGAAGTGACTAGCTACAAACGTCTGAAGTCGGAATTCGGATACACGTGGTTTCGAAAAGCGATAAAAATGTATATATTCAAGTTCCGAAAAATAAAGAAAATTAACTAACGGCATGCAATCCGATAAATGAGTCTAAGTTGAAGAGTGCACAAATCACTACCATCTCCGCAGGCACACGAGAAGAGCTTATTTTACTTCCCCCCGGTCCGAGCACAAAGTGAAGACCTAGTGGCCAGGAGGTGCGGGGAAGCTACCGGAAACCGGGAAAACCTCGAGTACAGCGGTGGTGGGGAGAGAAGATCGCGTGACTCGCCCTGGAGAAGGCTTGTCGACTAGCTTGTTACCAAAGGGTCTAAACACCTCTTTGGTCGCATCAGCAGCAGCGGTTGGTAATGACTATCAACTCTGAGCCAGAGAGAACAAAGCAAAGCGAGTTATTACCATCCACATTCAGACCGCCATTAGATCCTCGCACATCCACTTAAAGAAAAAAAAATACACATTATCACAGGGACAATAATAAATTATTAAAATAACAACAACCTACCAATATTAACTAACATTTCGTAAAATTATATTTTAAAACAAGAAATAAAAATGCTATTCCTCATGCCCTGAAAAGACTGGGGTTCTAGTCTTAACAAAATGGTAATCTAGCCACATCAAATAAATTACAGTTTTATAAAAAATATATGGAAGACGACAGAGGGTCGTCTTTCAAGGTTAGTTTAAGTTAGTTTGTAAGTCTAGGTACTGATGGCCGTAGCAGTTTGGTCCATTAAGTTCACAAACATTTGCACATTTAGAACATAACTACTCGCACAACTAAAAGTCAAGTAAATTGCAACACTAATTAAAAAATACTTTGTAGCTGTCACTTGCAAACAAGCGACAAAGCCAGTCATGATTACTTATGCACTTTACATTTCTGCCTGTTAATTATATTTTGCAGAAAAATATTTGTTATTCCAGAGATTGATATTTTCACATAATGATCACCAGATGAAGTATTGTGATAATTAGTTCTTATTATAATTAATTCCTTCACAGTTTACAAACAAAATATATTGTTTTCGCAGTCCATAAATTTTTTTTGATGAAGAACACTGTTTCCACATCAGCTTTTGCTACAGATATCATCAGATGAAAATAAGTCGAAATTGGGAGACCAGTTTTTACCAGCTCGCTACACAGTTCTCAAGTAATAAATTTTTTCTTCACGTATATGGCACGGGGATTAGTTAAAAAAACTATCAAATGAACCAACCGCAAGAAATACACATGTAAATATAACCACCAACCAAATTGCCAGCCATCCAGCGGATGACAAAGAAATCGCATATCATGCGAAGTACTACAATGAAATAGAAAAAGGTCTAAGCCTGGAACTGGAAGCCCTCACTGACTATTATAGGGGAAATCAACTTCGACCAAACCCTAGCAAAACTCAAGTGTGTCTGTTTAATTTGAATAACAGGGAGGCTAGAAAGAAATTATACATCGTTTGGGACAGAGTCCAACTGGAGAACTGCTCCAACCCTACCTATCTGGGCATCAACCTCGACGGAACATTAACCTATAAATATCATATCGAGAAAACAAAGGCAAAACTCCAAACACGTAATTGAATACTCAACAAGCTAACATCTGCAAAGTGGGGTGCAAAACCAAACGTTCTACGTACCACAGCTCTCGCCACCTGTTTTTCTGTTGCTGAGTATGGATGTCCGGTCTGGGGATGATCTGTTCATACAAAGGAAATAGATACCGTCCTTAATGATTCTTGCAGGAAGATAACGGGCTGCTTGAAACCTACCAAAGTGGACCATTTGTATTCACTGGCTGGTATTGCTCCGTCTCACATTAGAAGATCGATCCTCGAACGGTATAAACAACTCATTGATCCCGAGGCACCCACTATTTAATCACCAGCCTGTACCTAGACAACTGAAATCTAGGCAAAGTTTCATAAACGCAACTCAGCCATCTTCTCTGGAAACAGAAGTACCCGGACGCATTCAGCCATGAGGAAGCTCTTCCCCCTGGCTCTCACCTAGATTGACAACATTGGAGAACTATAAACCGACTCCGCACGGTCATGGGGCGATGCAAACAACTAATGTACAAATGGGGTTATACGGACACGGATAGATGTAAATGCGAGGAGATACAAACAATGGAGCATCTCCTTAGGTGTCCGTTGGTGAATACGTGCGGAGAATGCTCCTAGGAAGATCTTATGAGATATGACGAGACCGCTGTTTTATATACAGAGTTCTGGATCAGCGAGATATGAATTTTATCGTGTGTTTGTTTTAGATGTGCTTGTCTTTTAATGTTGATGACGTGCGTCCCAACTGACGGATATTTTTTTAATATATACACTCCTGTATCTACTAATTTAAGTATGACTGTACTTAATTATCAATCTGTAGTTCGTTACACGATTATAAATATATATCTTCTCGTATATTTTGAGGATGGTTCACTTTCTCAGTAACCTGATCCAAGCTGATATTTTCATGAAACTCAGGTACATTTTTAATTCTTTACTGTACAGACTTCCACAGAAGAAGATATTGAGATGAGACTAGTTAAATGCGTTCCACACATGAAATGGTTCAGGCTATTTCGCGATATAACCAGTTAACGTCTCATGACATGAACTTAAAATATGCAAGAAATCTTGCAATGAATTCATTAAACAATGAATTAGTACAATTGGAAGACTTGCAAATGTCGTGTGCAAATATTACTTTTTTTAATGTAAAAAGTCATAGGTTACCAAAGAATACTTTTAAACGTATATAGAAATTTTGGGCAACCTGTGCTTTTTTGCATTTAAAAAAAGTCGCCCTCAAAGGTTGAAATATCAGAAAATTATGAAAAAAAAAAAAGTCAAAACTCGTGACTCATCCCCTTCGAGTTGCTTACCGTTACATTTGTTCACCGTTTGTTTACGCTAACATTACTTTAAAAAATATTCATTCGTAATATATCGAATATTCAAATGTTTGTATAGCTTATGGGACTTAACTACGGGGTTCGTAATATATGGCGCGGTTGGTAAAATACGGGACAATATACGTCATACGTCCCGTATTTACTTTGTCGGGACAACGGGACACTGAGGCTACATAAGGGACGATCCCATAACTTACGGAACGTGTGATCACCCTAACCTAGACCACACATTCCGGCAGCAGCGATGCTGGTGATTCGCCGTCACCGTAACATATCGGCTCTGCATGATGCGCCCCACTTATACTGTTGTCAAAGTTGAGGGCTCCACTGACCTTAAAGATGGCTTCACCCGTATGTAGGAAGAATGAGGCATCCTGGAATCGTTGTTGATCTATGAATAAACACCTGAAAAAACTGCTCCCGATGTGAAAAATCTGTCATTAATAAGCCCTGTATACGCTGTAACTGGTAAAGGTGGTAACAGTTGTCATGGAAAATGTTTCTTTGGGACTTCCAGCTTAACCCGTACTGGCGAGGCCCGGTACTGACGTGGCGGTCACCTTCCACGGTGTTAATCACATTTCCCTTCAAATCTCGTGTCCAAACGTCCGTCTCGATTTCCGACTTCATTAACGGGACCTGGACCTGAAAATGACTGAAAAATCTAAAAAAATTTTTTGCCTCCATAGTCGATTACTATATGTATGGAAAACATCTTTGGCACAACTGTTGCTAATTATCCAAATACAAAAAAAAAAAAAAAAAAAAAAAAATCTGTAGTTTAACGTCATAGCGTAACAATCTGCATAAAACCTGGCAGCTAAAGACGTGTACAACTGCGAAATACGTCATTATTTCACTGAAATTTTACAGCAGTGACGCCAGATGTTAGTATATAACGTCCAAACATTGTAGAAGTAAGTTATAAGGAAAATTTATAACAACATTTTTATTTATTTTTTCATATTATTTGATTTGTAATCGGATGGAAACTGATTAATGTAATTCTTATATACACAGCCGCTTGATAATGGCAAAAAGCTGAAACAACTGTAGCGTTATTTAATAAAATGCAAGCAGTGATATGGAACTTTCATTACTGTGAATATTCTGTTCTCTTTTTCTCGAAACTACATTTTCAGAACATTAGGTACATCTATCTTCATAATCAAACTTCTCCCAATAGAAGATTCGGACAGTTAGTTTGTTGTAAGCCTCATACATTGCAGAAACGATCTACATTTGTCATTCTGTTATTATTTTAACGGTAATTTTTAGACAAAATACTAAGGAAGTGTAATAAGGGATTTTCTGTTTCCTCAGATTTACTCCAAACTACAAAACAAAAATGTTCAAATGTTTGTAGAGCTTATGGGACTTAACTGCGAGGTTATCAGTCCCTAAACTACTTACCAACTACCTTATACTAAAGGCGGCACAAACATCCATGCCCGAGAAGGTATTCGAACCACCGACGGCGAACTGCCAAACTAAGAAACAAGAGCCATAATGTTTTCCTACGAATGTTGACAGCAGCCTTCCAGAGTCTAAATGCTATCAGACTGACGATGCACCAGAAAATGCTTCCAGAATGCGAACGTGTGTTCTAAAAACATGCATTAGGCAAAATATTGTAATTCTTAAACTGTAACAGATATTCCAGTAAATTTCCTGTAGACGACTCTATCTGGAGTCCGGTGCAGAACAACCACATTAAAATGCTTAAAACAGGGAGCAAATTCAAATGGATTTCAGTCCATTGACATGGACTTTATGCTGTTCTTGCATAATGTTAACATGCAAACCGGAAGTATTTGTGGGTCACAGGGTTTTGACTCTAGCACTGAAGGTGGTCAGACACTGACTGAAATCGATTTGTAATTCAAGTAATGGTTTCAATACGGCCAATGCTATTTCTCCCTATTTTAATAATAAATTTCGTATTACAGCTTGAGTTAATGTCATTCATTGCTGGTACAAAATCACAACTTCCCCCGCAATGTAGATCAAGAGTAATGTGCACCTATAAGCAGTACGTTGCTGCCCGCCGACCGTTGTCATTTGCCTTTTCGTAAGTAAAAAATCGCACTGACGTGTTTTACGGCCCACTTTAGATTTGTAGTTTTTATGTTTTTGCAAACATTTTGGACCAAAATAATAATCTAAATAATAAAAAATTATGATGATAAGCTTACGACTCTACTATTGTGGTAATATCTATGCACCCAAAACGAAATATTCTTTCTGACCGTATTTTAAGATACAGCCAAAATTGTATGATGTTTTAGTTTAGCTTTGAAAAAAATACTCTGTTTTGAACTTTCACCTCTTTGAACTATCATTTTAAAATCTCTCTCACATTTTCATTATATTTTTCCGTTAGAATATTATCACCTGTCTTGCCTTGGTAGTTCTAAGTTCATTTTCTTTGCCTGTATTGGTTACGAATGACTACAGCCTGGAACGAACGAAGCGTGCTTTTGACGTTCGGGTGAGTGACCATAGTTTGGATGGAACACAGCGTAAATTTGGCGTTCGAAATTAGTCACGTGACATCCCTCGCCCCAAAATCTCTTTTGCGTACGCCTTATTGCTTTTTCTACTTGATGATTTTGTTATTATAACTCAGACGTTGTCATTTCAAAGCAAAGGCGTACTGAAAATTATCAAAAACACGTCGTTCTTAGGACAATGAATTATACTCTAATGTTGGTTAGTCAGTTAACACCTGCCACCGATAGTTCGAGAATCACGGATTACTCTCGCAGCTGTTCGCCATAGAGTAATAAGGGAGGAATTCGTTTGTGATGTACGAACATGTTAGACGATGGTTCGGAACTTGCTAGGGCGCGGTTGCTTAGCGCGCTCGGTCAGAGGGTTGCCGGTATGGTAGCTCGACGCCCTCTGTAACGAAAGAACTGAGTTGTCCGAAACGATGAAAATAGGACAAAACAAACCAACGTCCACAAAGTACCCGCTTAAACCGATGAACCAATCAAAAGAGAGAAAACGAAAGACGGTTCAACTAACACCATAGGAAGAGAAGGACTGTTCACTGACGTGCCACATCACACAGCGTCGATTGCGATCGCGTAGCTCACTGGCTGGCCGCTGTGAGGTGTTGGGCCGTGCCCCATCAGCCAGCCAGTAAGCTAAGCGATCGCGAGCTACTCTGTAGAGCACTGTATAGTACAAGCAGAACAATCCGCCATTTTGAATCCCACGTTGAAGACTCGCATTTGAAGACTACGGAACGCTTACGCTTTTTAATACATTCTTAAGGCATTAAATATATTTTCCTAACGCAGAAACATTACAGCATAGTAAATTATTTTATTGGCTTACATTTGACTGTAAGTGGCAAACAACTTGAAGTTAATGATTAGATGGATATTTAGAGATATGACACATTCACTTACATTCCTTATAAAGGCGTTTGTTGCCGTTCTAAATAGTGACCAGATACTTTCGAATTTTGTTACAATTATCGCATTTTCTGCTTTATAAATGGTACGTCCACATATATTTACGGTAACTGAGAGTTGCATTGGAAAACAGTTACGGAATAATGTTAAATTGCGATACTGTATTTCGCGTGTTACCCCATCTAATGTCTCGCATGTTTTACACACACATTTCAGAGAAGATTCTACTTCAAAAATGTGTTTAGTAAATTTGAAAGTCTGATTTCGTTAGATAACTACCAAATAAAGTCTCTCTGGTACCATGCACTTTGAAATAAAGTCAATTTTGTATGATAAGTTTCGAATTTAATGTCCTTCATGTACGATTTCTTTCCTGTTTCCATTCGCTGTGAAGTTGAATTTATATATATAATTTTTTTTCCTCCAGACATTCTGTTCACACCTTGGCTTAGGCCTACACGGAGAGTCACATTTAAATTAAATATTGAACTAATGCAAAATAATATAATTTAAAAAACTACTATCTGAGCAAAGGCAGCTGCAGTCATGCATCACTTAAAATACATCTGACTCCTTGGTTGGTCTAAATAAAATCAAGAACAGTAGCTTCCTTTAACCAAATTGTATGTCGTGTTAACAAACTGAAGCCAAATGAAAATAAACAATTGCTTACATGTGTAGGCATAAATTTTCATGACTACCTCTCTGTGAGCATAACAATTTCTAATACAAACGAAAAAATCGTTTTGTTACTAACGTTACACAGATAGTTACTCGATTTTGGCGTCCATACTTGGCGACTGGAGTTTACAAGCCACCTTTTACTCCGATCTATGTTTGACGGAAACTGATAAAACTTATAGCGACCATGTCTGCTGTTATTTGAGCAGTTTGTAATTGCACAACCACTCATTTCACAATGTGAAACAAAAAAATCACAAATTATACGCTGATACACTTCGCAACACCACACAAAGCATACAACGCTGTCGCCGGATTGGGATTCAAAATGGCGGATTGTTCAGCTCGGTGTATCTAGTGCTTTACTACTCTGCGTGACGTCACGTGGCACGGCAGTCCACAGGCCTTCTCTTGAGACGGCGTTGGTTCAACGCCAATAACAAACTGAGTAGAATTCTCAACAAACAACCCAGAACAAATATGAACAAACGACCGCAAAGCATCGATTTCACTCAAGAGAAAAAAAAAAACTATATATATATATATATCCAGCACAGTCAATTTTTTGTCCCACTTTAATTTTCTTGCTTCCTAAAAGGTTTCCATACACTCTTGTTAACTGAACGCAACTGTATTCTGCAAGATTGTGGGTGGGTCAAAGGTAACAGCAAAAATGTTCAAATGTTTGTATAGACTATGGGTCTACGTGGTCATCAGTCCCTAAACTTACAAACTACTTATGAAGTACTTACGAACTAGGACGGCACAAATATCCATGCCCGAGGGGGGATTCGAACCCCCGACCGTAGTGGCCGTGCAGACCGTGACTGGAGCGCATTAGTCCCCTAGGCCACCGCAGGTAGCAGGTAGCAGCACTTTCTCTGAAAAGCACATTTGTTCTGTTTCGAGAATATGCGATGAAATACATAGCGCCGGCCGCGGTGGCTGCGGGGACTGAGGCGCTTCAGTCACGGTCTGCATGGCCACTACAGTCGGGGGTTTGAATCCCCCCGCGGGCGTGGATATTTGTGCCGTCTTTAGTCTTAGTTAGTTCATAAGTAGTTTGTAAGTTTAGGGACTGATGACCCCGTAGTTAAGTTCAAATGTTCAAATGTTTTTTAAGCTTATGGGACTTAACTACGGGGGCGTAGTTAAGTCCCATAGTCTATACAAACATTTGAAAATTTGAAATACATAGTAACGAATTGTAAACATAGACTTCTTTAACAAATGTACATAAACTGGGGAGATACTGTTGTAAATGACGTATTGATAGTACTAATTTTGTATTTGTATTGAGTATTAGAGATATGTAGAATTCAGTATTACCACACTTATTCCGTTTGTGATTTTAGCTGTAAAGGAAAACGTAATCACGGTTTGAAATAGAATATTTGTTCTTTATTTTAGCGCAGAACATTGTAACATGAACGAACTCATATCTGAACTACAGGAAAGGTAATACCACCTACGTTGAAAGCGTCCATACCAACCAAGTCAAAGACTAACATTTTAGTTGATGCATTGATTCTAATTAATGACTTTCAATATATTCCACAAATAGTGAATAAACGCTTACAAAAACAATAAACAAGGTAATTTGTTGCAAGGTATACACTTGCCTTCTGTTTGGTTAAGGAACTACATTTCCACAGAAATCTGGGACTTCATTTATATACGAAACTACTTGTATCAGCACTTTGTGCAGATTGTTCATTATTACAATATCCCCCCAGTTTACGTGCACATGCTTCAGAAGACCATTGTTCAATTCGTTGTTGCGTATTTAACGGCATGTTCACGAAATAGAACAAACATGCATTTTAGAGAGAGCATTCTTACGTATGCACAATTTTACACATAGCTCTATTTAATTAATAAGAGTGTCTGCAAGCCGGCCGCGGTGGCCAGGGAAACTGAGGCGCTCCAGTCACGGTCTGTACGGCCACTACGGTCGGGGGTTCGAATCCCCCCTCGGGCATGGATATTTGTGCCGTCCTTAGTATTAGATAGTTCATAAGTAGTTTGTAAGTTTAGGGTCTGATGACCCCGTAGTTAAGTCCTATAAACTATACAAGTGTCTGCAACCGTTTTAAGGGGAAAAAAATTTAGGTAGTGGCGGGTTACAAACCAGTGCAGCATCACAGACCCACAATCTGCCCACTACGCTACGGCTACCAAACAGAAGTTGCATTCTTTAATCTCGTTCCATAGAGGGCCGTTGTTAACTGATGCTAATATGGCATTTTTAGACATTAGATTATCATTTATCATACAAAGAACAACATGTTTTTGTTAATTCTTCAGTGCGCTATTGGTTTGAAATGACAACGTGTAAGTTACATTAAGAAAATCATCAAATACGCAACGCAAGATGGCGTACTCCAGAGAGAGTTCAGGGCGAGGAATGTCACGTGAAAACTACAGAACCATCAGTTTAATAAGTCATGGCTGCAAAATATTAACGCGAATTATATACAGAAGGATGGAAAAGCTGGTAGAAGCTGACCTCGGGGAAGATCAGTTTGGGTTCAGGAGAAATGTAGGAACACGGGAGGCAATACTCACTTTACGGCTTATCCTAGAAGATAGATTAACAAAAGGCAAACCTACATTTCTAGCTTTTGTAGATTTGAAGAAGGCTTTTGACAATGTTGATTGGAATAAACTCTTTCAAGTTCTGAAGCCAGCAGGAGTAAAATATAGGGAGCGTAAGGTTATTTACAACTTGTACAAAAACCAGACAGCGGTTGTCAGAGTTGAAGGGCATGAAAGGGATGCAGTGGTTCGAAAGGGAGTAAGACAGGGTTGTAGTCTTTCTCCATTGTTGTTCAATTTGTACATTGAGCAAGCTGTAAAGGAAAGCAATGAGAAATTTGGAGAAGGAATTAAAGTTCAGGGTGAAGAATTGAAAACATTGCGTTTTGCCGACGACATAGTAATTCTGTCAGATACAGCAAAGGACCTGGAAGAGCAATTGAACGGAATGGACAGTGTGCTGAAAGGTGCATATAAGATGAAGATTAACAAGAGCAAAACTAGGGTAATGGAGTGCAGTGTAAGAAAATCAGGTGATGCTGAAGGAATTAGATTGGGAAACGAAGCAACAAAGGAGGTAGATGAGTTTTGTTACTTGGGCAGTAAAATAACAAATGACGGTCGCAGCACAGAGGATATAAAATGCAGAATGGCAATGGGTAGAAAAGCGTTCTTGAAAAAGAGAAATTTGTTAACATCGAATATTGATTTAAACCTAAGGAAGTCCTTTCTGAAGGCATTTGTATGGAGTGTTGTATTGTATGGGAGTGAGACATGGACGATAAACAGTGCGGACAGGAAGAGGATTGAGGCTTTTGAAATATGGTGCTACAGAAGAATGCTGAAGATTAGGTGGGTGGATCGCGTAACTAATGAGGAGGTACTGAACAGAATTGGGGAGAAAAGGAACTTCTGGCATACGTTGACTAAGAGAAGGGATAGATTGGTAGGACACACACTTAGACATCAAGGAATTGTGAATTTAGCGTTGGAGGGAAGTGTATGGGGAAAAAATTGCAGGGGAAGACCAAGAGATGGATACAGTAAGCATATTCAGACAGATGTAGGTTGTCGTTCTTATGTGGAGATGAAGAGGCTTGCTCAGGATAGGGTATTGTGGAGAGCTGCATCAAACCAGTCTCCGGACTGAAGACCACAACAACATTTCCGAACGGCTGGTTTTCGTTAATTCAATAGAGGGTGTCGAATCTCCATTATTTTTGCAAATATCTCTCAAACGATGAGAGATATGAAAAAAAAAACATAAGATAGCAAAGTTGTAGAGAATTTCCTCCTCTAAAAATTCGGTTATTCAATTTTTGCGTCAGATGAACGGCTTAATTGCAATTAAAATTATATTACAAACGGCTTTTTTGGTATTACCAACGTATTTCTTGTCCGAAATATTTGAAATTCGATGTTCTGGTCTTTGGTAGCCAACAATTATGTCTGTAAAATTTGGTGCCGATCGGTTGAATGGTTCTACCTAAAAAGTGGGAACACGTTACAGACAGGCAGACATAGTCAAATCGCCGTTACTTTTCCAAATATCTCTGCAACGATGCGAGATATGAAAAAAAATATCCTAATAGAGCGAAGATGTAGAGAATTCTCTCCTCTACAAATTCAGTTTTCGTGTCGTGCAAACGCCCACTTTTAGTGTTATTACCGTAACCTAAAGTGGGCCAAAACCATGTCGACGAGCTATCGATTCGAATTCTAAACCTTTGTGTACAGTCACACCCAATACAAGGTGAGTTAGCAAGAGAGCCGAATTGAACACATTAACGCCGACTGTAGCAGGAGAGGCGCTAAGGCAAAGAGCACCTCCCTCCACGAGGGAGCCGTGCACGCTGTGACTGTGCTTGCATGATGCAGTAAAAGTCACTATTATGTCATCTTTTCTGAAAGTAACTCATAATGCATCAGTAGTACGTGACTGACTAATTGTACATGGTAAAGGAGGAATACTAATGTAAACAAACGCACGTGTTAGGAGTAACTCAATGCAGCTAAACTATCAAACTGACTCAGTAGCGTTCTGCGGTTTATAATTTACAGGACGAGCTACTATCATATGTAAGACTATGCATACAAGCAGCTACAAATGAATTACTCGTAAAATTTAGATCCGTTTGAGAAATAATAGGTAAAATTAGGTATGTATCTGATCAGCCATACTATGCATTAAAGGTTATTTTAGACTGAAAGTCTTGGTAGAGGTATGCAACCTTCATTGTAAAATTTTTATAATGATTTTAAAATTGCTGGTTGATTATTTATTGTCAACTGTTTATTGTCAATAAGCACGAAACATGTTGTGAATTGACAATAAATAATCAACTGATAACATCTATAGATTATTCAAGCAATCTCTGGCAATTTTAGAATCATTATAAAAATGCATTAAAGGGTTATGACTGCATTTGAAATGTCTACTTCTTCGTTATGTAGTTCATGTAAAAAGACGGTAAACTTAATTGGGTGAAAAACGTAACACTTTGTTTACGTCAATTATCATTGTCCATGATAGAAAGAAAAATAAAAAATGTCCACTTACATCTCACTATATCTCTCACAGGAAACAACAATAGTGAAATCATACTTTCATGGTACTATTTTTGAAAAGGAAATTTTTTTCTTCGATAAAACAGATCTCTTTTTGTTATTTTTTTAAAGAAAATTTTTTTACAGAGCAAACATTTGATTTCAACTAGTTTTAACCCATGAGTGGTACATCTTCCAGACATGTAGCTCGAGAGATAGGTCGGAGCGGAGCAGGAAACTGGCTTCGTCCAGCAGTGACAGCGCCTGGTGCAATCTATAACCGGAACAATCCACAGCAGTCCGCCTCCGTAGCTCAGTGGAAGCGTCGCTGACAACCACGCAGGAGGCCCGGGTTCGATTACCGGTAGGGGACCGGGTGTTGTGTGTTGTCCTCATCATCATCTCATCGTCATTGGCACGTAAGTCGCCCACGCGGCGTCAAATGGAAAGACTTACACTCAGGCGGCCGAACAATCCCGTAAGTGATCTCCCGGCCAAGAGAGCCATACGCTCATTTTCATTACAATCCACAGCTCTTGCTCCGCTCCGCGGCATCTCTCGACCCACATGTCCTGAAGATGTACCACCCATAGGTCGAAACTAGTAGGCAATCAATGTTTCCGCTCTAGACAAGTTTTCGTGTAAGGAAAATTACATACCACTGCCAAGGCACTATGCTTCCACGCGCGCGGATTACCTGCAATTGGGGGTGCGATACTCATCATTCGCCACATGTAACAGAAACCTCCGCACTGCCATCTATCGGAACTTTAATGACTACTTATCGAACGTTGTTGCATCAACGTCCACAAAACATTTCGCGAATGTACATTGTAAAATTAATAAACTGTTAACAGTTACCAATTCAGTGTGTTTGTTTGTTGGGCCACGCCCTTGCTCCTTGTGAGGAAACTTCTGCCGTTTCACCCGTACTAATGGCCGCTCGTGACGATTTCCACTTCCCACTTCTGCCCCGACTGACAGAGCCCCTCGCAGCAGTGGAGATCCGTGCCGTTAGGAGCCGCTGATCTCTTTATCGCCGGCTGCCAACCGCCCCCTCCCAGTCAGCGCGCATTTCAATATCCGGCCGGTGGGATGGCGACTGGAGGAAGCGGCCCAGCCACGCAGCCGAGCAGAGCGGAGCTGCGTCAGCGGTTGTTCCGCCTCACCAGACAGCGGGGCAGGCGGCGCAGCCGGAGTCCCGGGGGAAGGGGTGCCGGCTTATCTCTGCCGTGGGGAGGCCGACCTCTGCTGCTGAAACACTGCCGGCGGAATGGAGGGCGGCCTTTCTACAGCTATCTGGGCGTCTCGAGGGCTGCCATCCTCTTACCTCGAATTCCGCGCTCTCCCTCGCCACATTTGCGCGTTAGCTGTTACCACTTCCGCAGGAGCTGAATTTCATGAAAGTATTCGCTAACGGAACTACGTGTCATAGAATGTAGGCTTTCACGGCCGGCGTCTTCATTTATTAAAACTTCCGGGCTAAGTTGCCGTGCTCCATCCATAATACTTCTTACTCCCGATGTTTCGTTGTCTACTGCGGGCAACATCTTCAAGGGTGAGTCGACGACTGCCTACTAGGCGTTGGAGGTGCTGCTTATATAGATGGCATAGATGGCGCCACAACTTGTCACGTGCTGCCGACTATGAAGTTATCTTTGACCAACGTCATGTCTCTCGATTACAGGTAATCGATTGTCATATCTTTGGTTCAAAGTTGACCGCCATATCTTATCTAATTTCAAACCTTCTTCTTTCCTGTTTAATTAACGGAGCTACGTGTGTTGCAGAAACTGTTTCAAGAATAGTTCTGGCGTAACATGTCAGTTTCACCATCGGTAATCAGTGTTCTGTACATCACTGAAGGCCAAACACATCTGCCAATTTTTCAAATTACCTACCTGTCGACATCCAAATGAAAACAAAACTTCATTTTATTTCTCTTTGATACAGTCAGTGACCGCCAGTAAGGATTATAGAATGTTGTCATAATCTGCTCACAAAGAGATATAATGTTACGTTAAGGATTCTTGAATCCCGCAACAAAGTTATAAACTCTTGGAGAAATGGAACCAGATTTACACTGACGTCATCCACAATTGGAGAGAGTCGGTACTTAGTAGCTTACTGCACACAATTTGACACACTTCCCAAACATTTCTGTCGGTAAACCAGCTTACATAATAGTAAAAGGAGAAACGTTTAACGCTTTTTACATTTCTACATTATCAGACATGATTTTCAAATTATTACTTCTTCACCAATCACTCTCAAACCATATAGCAAATTGTATAGACACATTCTACTCTATAAACATACAAAACCAAATCATTTATGGCATTACTACAATTTTCCCTGTTTCTGGATGGGGTTTATCGTTCCACCCAATTTTCAATATTCTTCTACAGTACCAAATTTAAACACATCGATTTTCTGGTTTTCCCACTGTCTAAGATCAGCTGTCATACAACGCTTTCTTCCAAACTCATCTGTATATATATATATATATATATATATATATATATATATATATATATATATATATATATATATATATAAATCCTTATTTCGCTTGGCCAATCCACAACTTGAGAATACTCCGACCGACTTCACTGATCTCTTTTGGTTTTGTTCGTAATTCTAAGAGAAGGATTTTATGCCGGCCGCGGTGGCCGAGGGGACTGAGGCGCTCCAGTCACGGTCTGTACGGCCACTACGGTCGGGGGTTCGAATCCCACCTCGGGCATGGATATTTGTGCCGTCCTAGTTTGTAAGTAGTTCATAAGTAGTTTGTAAGTTTAGGGACTGATGACCCCGTAGTTAAGTCCCATAAGCTTAACAAACATTTGAACATTTTTTTTGAAGGTTTTTATGAACTGAAACTTTTGCAAAATCTGCTGCAGAACTGGAAAATTGGTCAAAACCTTAATGGGCATTTTCAATGTGTCCTTGTGCTTCTATTGTATACAAATCTATACTTTTATTCCTATCCTGATGAAATTTTTTACACTTGATCTTCAGCAAGCATTCGTATGATCTATGCCAAAGTGTACATTGCCAAAAATTGTACGCTGTGTCACTGTCAGTCACGAAGGTTGATAGATACATATGAATCTTCATAGAGATCCGGATCACCCAGGAAGTTCATGAGACCACCCATTAAAATCAACTGTGGCAATTCCACAGTCAACAACGCCGACCCTGCGCAAGTGGGAAAAGGCGGAAGAAAACGAAAAAAAAAGAAGAGGGGAGAAGGTGGTAAACTGAGGAAGTGAACTCGTCAGAGTCAGAATGAGGAGATGAATAGAAAGAGGGGAGAGAGAGAAATGAGTAAAGTTAGAAGAGATACAAGAGTGTCCGATTAATAAATACACGGGTAATGCCGGATATCACTTCTCATCTTGACTTGGGCTTCATTGACCACTTTGCTTGTACTGGTATTGTCTTGATCTTTACCTTGTATCGGTCATCGGTGTCAACTAAATATTCTTTGACACCTGGCGTCGACGTTGGCAGCTGTTCTTCTTCTGAGTCACGGAGATGAGAGAGTTTTTAATAATTGCCATTTCACGTTCTATCACGCATTTCGCTTTCTTACCGTCACTGCGTCACAATTCTTTTGTTAGCTGCAGCGGTCCTGCGCGTTTTAATTCGTGTGGCTCCCCATCACACGCCTTTCAGATTTAGTGGTAATACAGCGCAGCGGGCAATTCGTCAGACACCAAACACAAAAACAGGAAGGCGTTGTATGGGAGTGTGATGTTAGCGAAATATCATCGATATGTGCTGTGGGGCTTGAGATTTGAAGGACCACTCGTGTACTCTTGCTGGTTGCACGATAAAAAGCCTTACTTCTCGCTTGGAGCCGTCATCATCGCCGTTGGACTGTTGATGACTGGAAGTATGTTGCCTGATCTAATGAGACTGAATTACAGCTAGGTAATGGACGTGTATGGGTGTGGAGACGTCGGCATGAATCCTGAACCCTGCATATCAACAAGGGATTGTTCGAGCAGGTGGAGGGTGTGAGACGTGTGGAGCTGCAGTGATATGGGACCGCTGATACGTCTAGACATCTATACTCTGACAAGCGACACGTACGTACGCATCCTGGCTGTTCACCAGCATCCACTCGTGTTCATTGTGCATTCCTACGGACTTGGCAATCCAACATGCCAATGCGACATCTCAAACGTCCAGATATTTTACAGAATACCTCCAGGAGCGTTTTTCTGAGTTTAAAGGCCAGTTCTGGCCACCAAAGTATCCAGACTTGAACATTATTGAGTATAATTAGGATGCCCTACAACGAGCTGTTCAGAAAAGTTCTCCACCCCCTCGCAATTTACGGACAGCCCTGCAGGCTGTATAGTGCCAGTTTTCTCCAGCACTACTTGAGACATTAATCGAGTCCATGCGAAGACCTGTTGCGCCACTTCTACCTGCTCGTGCTGGAATTACACAATATTAGGCAGGTCCAGTGGCGGAGTAAGGGGGAGGGGGCGGACCGCCCTGGGCCTCTCGGTTTGGGGGAGGGCTCCAAATACCTCGACAGCCAGTTTTCCCCCCTCTCGTTCTCGGGTCTCCAAATCTCTAAAGTCCCGTGCGTTTGGTCCAGGGCGGCCTCCAAATATCAAACGTTAGTTTTTTATAGTAATACATGTATTTCCAAATGGACGGGGGTCCTCATTTTGTTTCGTCACCGCCCGGGCCTCCAACAGCCTTAGTCCGCCACTGGCACGTCTGCAAGTTCCTTTGGATTCTAATTGTAGTTGTTATTCATGCTGCTCAACAAAAATGCTCAAATGTTTGTAAAATCCATGGGACTTAACTACTTGGTTATTACTCGCTAGCCTGCAAACTACTTAAAGTAAGTTTAACTAACCTACGGACAACACACACACCCATGCCCAAGGGAGGATTCGACCCTCAACGGCGAACGGCCTCGCGCACCGCAGTACGGTGCCTCAGTGCGCACGGCTATTCCGCCGCGGCTATTCATGCTCTACCAACCCCACGACTCAGTAGCTATTCTAGATTAAAAATGAAATTAAATATCGGTGAATTTAATGGCAGTTTATATTGTCGAGTAATCAATACGTTTACTTCGCTAAAGAACGTATCTAATGCTTTTAGTATTTCAGATGGCTGCTGAATGGTATTGCAAGTGAAGCAAAGGAACGTGCTCTTCCTTATCTACAATGGGTTTCCAAGTCAACGTGCAGTTGATTTTGTTCTGTTGACTGGTGACCAGTTTAGTCTGTCTGTTGATAATCGTACCGAGCGGCGTTGTCGTAGTAGGGTAATCTGGATTCATTTCTAAATGTTTGTTAAGCTTATGGGACTTAACTGTGGGGTCATCAGTCCCAAAACTTTCAAACTACTTATGATCTACCTTATACTAAAGACGGCACAAACATCCATGCCCGAGGAGGGATTCGAACCCCCGACCGTAAGGACCGTGCAGACTGTGACTGGCGCGCCGCAGACCGCTCGACCACCACGTCCGGCCGGATTCATTTCTCTGGACGGCCATACCAAATTTGATGGTTTCTCAGACCAGGCAAATATTTCGATGGTTCCTCCATGTGGCCATCATATAACCGGAAATCGTAGCTAAAGCTAAATATATAACGATAATAACGGTCGAGTCGTCGTTTAACACCAGTTTCAAAACTTGTTTTTAGAAGGTTGTTATATGATGTACTACGATATACTGAGCTAAAATTGGAATTGACTATTGGTATGTGTTACAGAGCTTGTTATTCACTCTGTGAAGCTTTTAAGAGCCACAGACATCCACGTATTTCAATGGCGTAAAGATAACACTCACGAGATAGTTGTCCGTTTTAGAATGTTTTGGTGATATTGGCTGTCAACAGTTTAGAACTTGTACAGAACTGTACAAAGAATCGCTTATTTCGTTATCTACACATGTAATGCTTTACTATGGTTCTTACTCACGTTTAGGCAATAGCGTAGCTAGTTAGTTTGGTACTCGGTGCAGACTATTGTCCTCGCTTTCCCAATGGAAAACGTATGGGGGATGATGGCACGACAGCTGCCATGTGCAACATCTGAAAGCAAAACTCTTGCATAATTACGCGAACAAGTCGATCAGGCATGGAATATTGTATCTACAGTCACTCCCCTCAGGGGCTCAGCATTAATTTGCTGAGTACGGGCTTGGCGAACCCGGGGTCCTGAGCTGTGGGCTGTGTCGCGCCAACAGTCCGCTACACCGTAATATCTGTGCGTGCTTCAACGACCATCGTTCGGCGCGACGGTGGAACGTTGTATGTTTCAGAGCCCGGGGATGTTGGCTTAATCGCCCGGGTCGCGAGGACGGTACAAACCTCCATAAAAAAAAACCTCAATCTCAAGGTGTGCTACGTGCCGAGGAGATTCATGGCTGTTGAGGTTGAACAGCCGCTAGCGAGCAACCTCTGAGGAACCTGCCGCACCTCAGTTGTATAAGGCTTACCCATGCAAGCGGGGCTCTGCCTGGGTGGGCCTTTAGTTCCCTAGCTGCTCGTGGGACGAACATGAAGCGAGCAAATAGAAGCGTGGCCGGCCGCGAAAACGGCGTCTCTAAGAGAGGTAGAAATACATATAATGCCGCACAATATGACCCCCAATCGTTCCCTTCCCTGGCTACCCCATGGGAGGAACGACGGGTGAAAGAAAGGGTTGAGACATACTCCCCTAAATATCTTGTTTGTGCTAGAACCGATGGGGATAATTTCAGTAGCACTAAGCCACTCTTCTTTGTTGAACACTTAGAAGATAAGTTTGGCGAAGTTTCAGGGTTGTCTAAGATGAGAAGCGGTGCAGTTCTCATAGAAACGGCATCCCCAGCACAGTCATGGGAACTTCTGGCCTGTGAAAAGCTGGGTGATGTGCCTGTGACCATCACCCCTCACAAGAGTCTCAACATGGTTCAGGGGATAGTTTATCATCGTGATCTCCTTCTGTAGTCGGACGACGAATTACGCGCCAACCTTGAACGACGGGGTGTCCACTTCGTCAGGCGCATATATAGGGGGCCTAAGGACAACAAGGTAGCCACCGGTGCCTTCATCCTGGCTTTTGAGGGCGATTCTTTGCCCAAAAAGGTCAAGGTTATGGTATACCGGTGCGACGTAAAACCTTATATTCCTCCTCCGATGCGGTGTTTCAAATGCTGGAGATTTGGGCACGTCCTCCAGGTGCAATTCCAGCTCCACCTGTAGAGAATGCGGGCGTCCATCCCATCCGGACGCTCCTTGTGCTCCTCCTCCTATTTGTGTCAACTGCGGACAGCACCATCCCCCTTGCTCGGCAAACTGCACGATGCTCCACAAAGAAAGAAAAATTATGGAGTACAAAACCACGTACAAATTGTCATATAATGAGGCCAAAAAGAAATTTGAGAGACTGCACCCCGTAGCACTGAAGACATCATTTGCGAGTGTCTCGTCGTCCCATTTCCCCTCGGTGACGGCGGCCCCATTGTTTGTACCAACTTCTGTGGGCCCTCAGGGCCGTAAAACTGCATCAGCCCCCTCGACGGTTGGGGGCTCTCCACCGTGTGCTCCCCCCAATACACCTCTTGGGGGAGCACATCCCCCCACACCAACGGGGACAACGGCCCCGTCACTCAGCCGGAGAAACAACAACTTCCTCCGGCTCCTCTCGCTCGGAAGGGGTCCCTTGGGACGCTCCCTTCCGAGGCATCTCAGAGTACCACGGAGGGTCCCAGCTCACGGCTGTCGGACTCGCACGCCCTTGGTCGCAGGGCTACGCACACTACGTCGGACCCTGACTCCGTCTCTGAGAAGCCCTCTCAGTCCTTAAGACCGAAAGGACAGCGAGAGGAAAAGAAGAAGAAGCTGAAGAAAAAGGAATCTTCTGTGGCTTCAAAGCCACGCCTTGGCACTTCTTCCGCTTCTGACGACGAGTTGGAGATCCTTGCATCCCCCAAGGATCTCGCTCTCCTGGACCCTCCAGAACCAATGGTTCTGGATCCAGTCAGTACACAATCGACAGCAGCAGGTAGTGAACCTATGAGCTAATCATCCTTATCATATCATGGTCTATCCCGTCAGCTCTAACCTAATTCTCCAGTGGAATTGTGGTGGTTTTTTCTCCCACTTGGCAGAGTTATGGCAGCTTCTCACCACTTCACCTGAACTGTGCGTTGCCCTGCAGGAAACCTGGTTTCCCCCGACGCGATGCCCTGCCCTACGAGGCTATTGGGGATATTACCGGAATCGCACAGTTTATGACAGGCTTTCAGGTGGAGTATGTCTGTTTGTCCTTTCGACTACATACAGTGAATCAGTTGCTCTCCAGACGCATTTAGAAGCTGTGGCAGTCAGGGTGAGGACTACAATCGACCTCACCATTTGCAGTGTCTACCTGCCCCCAGACGACGTAGTACCCCAACATGTGTTGGCGGCACTGATTTCTCAGCTCCCCTCACCTTTCCTACTTCTGGGGGATTTTAACGCCCACAACCCCCTGTGGGGGGGTACTACGATTACTGGCCGTGGCAGAGATGTTGAGAGCTTACTATCTCAGCTTGACCTCTGCATTTTAAATACCAGTGTTGCAACACACTTCAGTGTGGCTCACGGCACTTACTCTGCAATTGATCTATCTGTATGTAGTCCTGGCCTTATACCGTCTGTCCACTGGAGAGTGCATGATGACTTGTGTGGTAGTGACCATTTCCCGATATTCCTTTCACTACCACGGCCTCAGTCCCCTGGACGTTTGCCCAGATGGGCCCTTAATAAGGCTGATTGGCTCGAGTTTACTGCCGCTGCAAAGATCGGCCCTCCAACGGATGCCGCCATAGATGAGGTGACTGACAGTCTCACCACAGCCATTATTTCTGCTGCCGAACATACGATCCCTAGCTCTTCTGGATCCCCTCGGCGGAGGTCGGTGCCCTGGTGGTCACCAGAGATCGCGGAGGCTATTAGGGATCGCAGGCGTGCACTCCAGCGCCATAAGAGACACCCATCCTTGGAGAACCTTATCGCATTCAAGAGGCTCCGTGCACGAGCACGTCTTTTAATTAAGCGTCGTAAGCAGGAGTGTTGGGAACGGTACGTGTCCACTATCGGTACAGGTACCTCTCCATCCAAGGTCTGGGAGAAAATTAGACGCCTCCATGGATACCACAGTGCCACAGGCGTGCCAGGAATTTCTATGAATGGAGTAGTTTGTACGGACCCAGATGCAATTGCTGAACATCTAGCTGAGCACTATGCTCGTAGTTCCGCATCTGTGACTTATACGCCATCTTTCCGTACCGTGAAAGAGCGGAAAGAACAGAAGCGACTGTCCTTTTCAGCACGTCGAATGGAATCCTACAATGCTCCTTTCAGTGAATGGGAATTCCTCGGTGCCCTTGCACATAGTCCCGATACCAGTCCTGGCCAGATCGCATCCATAACCAGATGCTGAAACACCTATCAGCGGCGTCGGACGGTTCTTCCACAGCCCGAACTTTATCTTAACGACCACCTGTTAGAGGTTGTTGACACTCACAGGTTTTTAGGGCTCGTGTTTGACTCTCGGCTGACATGGCTCCCCCACATTCGTCAGCTGAAACAGAAGTGCTGGCGCCAACTGAATGTTCTCCGCCATCTGGGCCATACGAACTGGGGTGCCGATCGGTCCACGCTGTTGCGGATATACCAAGCTTTGGTGCAGTCCCATCTGGACTTTGGATGCCTTGCCTATGGCTCCGCATCCCCCTCGGCATTGCGCTTGCTGGACCCCATTCACCACTGTGGGGTTCGCATTGCAACGGGTGCTTTCCGCACCAGTCCCGTGGACAGTTTACTTGCAGAGGCCGGGGTTCCACCTCTGCGGATCAGCCGCCAGCAACTGCTCGCGGCCTATGCTGCTCATGTTCATAGCACGCCAGGCCACCCAACCCAACGTTTGCTTTTCTCCCGCATGGTCATCCATCCTCAACAATGGCGACCCCGTTCCGGTCACACGATCGCCTTCCGTGTCCAGTCCCTTCTGTTGGAACTAGAGTCTTTCCCTGTCCCATCTCCGCATCGGGCCTGTACGCGTACGCCCCCATGGTGTGTACCGAGGCCATGCTCTAGGCTGGACTTGGCCGATAGACCCAAAGACTCTGTTCCTCCAGAGGCACTCCGCCGTCAGTTCTTTGCTGTTGTTGCAGAGTACACTGGATACGACATCGTCTATACGGACGGTTCGTTGGTTCGTGGCCGTGTTGGATTTGCCTATGTCCATGGCGATCACGCCGAGCAGCGGTCTCTGCTGGATGGCTGCAGTGTGTACACTGCCGAGTTGGTGGCCATTCTCCGTGCTCTTGATCATATGCGCTCCTGCTCAGGTGGGTCTTTTCTGCTCTGAGCAGTCTTCGCGCGCTCGATCAATGTTACTCCCGTTCCTCCTTGGTGCTGGCTATCCATGAGACACTTTTTGCTCTCGGCCAGTCAGGACGCTCTGTGGTCTTCATTTGGTCTCCTGGTCACATCGGCATCCCGAACAACGAACGAGCCGATAAGCTAGCTAAACAGGCTGTCCATGCGTCCGTGTTAGACATTGGCCTCCCGGCCTCAGATTACCAGTCTGTGTTGCGCCATAGAGTACGTGAGCTTTGGGCCGCAGAGTGGCGTAGCCTGAGCCATCCCAACAAACTCAGGGCAATAAAGGAGACCACAGCTGTGTGGCACTCGTCCATGCGGGCCTCTCGCCGGGACTCGGTGGTCCTGTGCCGGCTCCGCATCGGCCACACTTGGCTGACCCATGGCCATCTCCTCCGCGGTGAGGACCCGCCTCGTTGCCGTTGTGGCTGTCCCTTGACGGTGGCCCACATTTTGATGGACTGCCATCTTTTAGCCGCCCTGCGCCGGGATTTTAATTTTCCTGTAATTTTATCTGAAGTTTTACGTAACGATGCCATTATGGCTGATTCTGTTTTAGGTTTTATTCGTGACAGCGGTTTTTACAACTCTATATGAAGCTTGTGTTGCCTCGTGGCTGACCCTTCCTATTTTATTTTCATGGTCGGTCAACCACGAACTTTGGCTTTGTCATTTTATTTCCACACTTGTTTGCTGTTTCCGTGTGATTGTGTCCTTTCGTGTTGTCTCCTGCCTTGTTGTCCTTTGTCGAATTTGTTTACATTTTATTGATTGACTGGGGTTTTCCTCCCGTAGCAGTTTTAACTCTGGGCGAACTTTTCAGTGCTTCCACACTTATCTCGCTCTTTGATGGAATGGGGGACTGATTACCTCCGCAGTTTTGTCCCCCTAAAACATCAAACCAAACAACCAACCAACCAACTACAGTCACTATTCGCCTGAGTTGCCACCCACGGAGACGACATTACGCACCAATATGGTTGTATCAGCATGGATCGACACCTGCTACCTCAGTACTACTGCAGCCTTTCTTTTTATCTCTAAACGCAATCATGTAATGTACTCCATATGCACTGTTTCAACAATAAATATTGAGAGCAACAGAGAAATCTAAGAGGGTGGCTTAATTTTCTGCAATGTAAACATACTCTCCGCTAATTCGTTCTCCATCTCATTACAATCGATTGCTATCTGCAGTTTCAATTTGACGTAGCCTCGGCGGAGTGGCCACGCGCATTGAGGCGCTATGCTCCGGTGCGCGAGGCCGTTCCCCGTCTGGGGTTCGAATCCTCCCCTCGGGGATGGATGTGTATGTTGTCTTTAGTATAAGGTAATTAATATGTAGTGTAGGTACTGATGACCCGAAGTTAAGTCCCATAAGCTTAACAAACATTTGATCAGTTTTGAATTTGATGTGAAAGTTTCTAGTCACCCTGTACTGTTCATGGGACCACTGCAAATCTTTCTACCTTCAGTGTACTCAATGTCTTACCGTGCGCTCTAAGGCGTCTTGCCGCGGAGTGCGCGGTCTTCCCCGTCGGAAGTTCGAGTCCTGTCACGGACATGGAACATGTATAGTTCTTAGCATATGTTAGTTTAAGTAGTTATATATATACATCTACATGGGATACTCTGCAAATCACATTTAAGTGCCTGGCAGCGGGTTCATCGAACCACCACTATTCATCTATCATTCCATTCTTGAATAGCGCGCTGGAAGAAGAACATCTAAATCCCTCCGTTCGAGCTCTGATTTCTAGTATTTTATTCTGATGATCATTTCCACTTATGTAGATGTCAGCGTACAATATATTCTCGCATTCGTAGGAGAATGTTGGCGATTGGTAAGTGGAACAAGCCGCAGCGATAAACGCCGTTGTTGTAATGATTCCCATCCCAGATCCTGTATCATTTCCGTAACGCTGTCTCCCTTGTATCGTGACAATACAAAACGGGAGGCCTTTTTTTGGACTCTTTCGATGGTTTCCGTCAAACCCACCTGATAAGGGTCCCACCCTGGGCAGCAATACTCCAAATGAGGATGGACGAGCGTAGTGTATGCAGTCTCTTTAGTAGTTCTGTTGCATCTTTTAAGCGTTCTACCAATAATATGCAGTCTCTGGTTCCTCTTTCCTACGACATTATCTACGTGTTCTTTCCAGTTTAAGGCTGATGTAATAGTAATTCCTAGGTATTAAGTGCAGTTTACAGCCTTCACATTTGATTGATTTATCTTGTAAACAAACTTTAACTGATTTCTCTTCGTACTCATGTGGACGACTTCACACTGTTCAATATTTAGAGTCAATTGCCAAGTCTTACACCATAGTTATATCTTATTTAGATCGTTCTACAGTTGGTTTTGATCTTCAGATGACTTTTCTAGACAATAAATGACGGCGTCATCTGCAAACAACCTATGAGAGCTGCTCAGATTTTCTCCCAAATCTTTTGTGTAGATAAGGGCTCCCAGAGGAGCAACAACACTACCCTGTGGAATACCCGATATAGCTCTGTTTTTACTCGATGCTTTACCATCGATTACTACAAACTGTGTCCTGTCTGATAGTAAATCCCCTATCCAGTCACAAATCTGGGGTGATATTTTATTAAAAGCCGTTTGTCAGGTACGGTGTGAAAAGCTTTCTGGAAATCTAGGAATAGGGAATCAATTTGAGATCCCTTGTCGATAGCACTCAACACTTCGTGTGAGTAAAGAGCTAGTTGTGTTTCACATGAACGATATTTTCTAAATCCGTATTGACATTGGGTCAATAGATCACTCTGTTCGAGACAATTCATAGCATTTACGTACATGATATGTTCCAAACCCCGCAGCAAATTGACTTCAATGAAATGAGCCCGCCGCGGTGGAGTGGCCAAGCGCATTGAGGCGCTATGCTCCGATGCGCGAGGCCGTTCCTCGTCGGGGGTTCGAATCCCCCTTTGGGCGTGGATGTCTGAGCTGTCTTTAGTATAAGTAGTTTGTAAGTTTAGGGACTGACGTCCCCGCAGTTAAGTTCCATAAAAATAAATTAATTAAAAGAAAAGAAAGAAAGAAAGAAATAGGCCTGTAGTTTAGTGGGTTACTCCTACTGCCTTTGCCTTTCTTCAGTGTAGGTGTGACCTGTGCAACTTTCCAGTCTTTTGGTACAGATCCTTCGTTGAGCGAACGGTTGTTTATGGCTGTTAAGTAAGGAGCAATGGCATCATCATAATCAAATGGAAATCTTAGAAATCTTATGCGTATACAGTCCGGACATGAAGACTTGTTCTTGTTCAGTGATTTCAGTTACTTCCCTACTCCGATGATATCTACTTCTACGTTACTCATTCTGGCCTCTGTTCGTAATTCGAAATCCGGAATATTGGTTTCGTCTTCTGTGGTGAATGAGTTTTGAAAAGCTGTCTTTAGTAACTCTGCTTTAGTAGCACAATCATCTGCGGGATCGCCATTTCTATCAAGTAAGTTTTGGTATCGATGACCACTCCATTTAGGTCCCACAGCGTTACTAATATTGGAACTTAATGTCTTACAAGAAAAGTAATAGTCGTGGTGATGTCTTAGCGTATTTATCTCCTGCAACTATAAGTAGCAGTAGTTTGTGTGTTTCTGTGCATGGTCCTAGAAGTTTATTCGAACTGAGCACTGATACAAGTTATGGAAGTATGGTAAATAAAGCCGTATAAAAAGTCCTACAATTTTTAAAGCTGAATCAGATCAGTTACAGATATTAGATACTTATTATGGAAAGTTTCTAGTATAAATGGTATGTGATGCGTTCATTGGATTTTACGATCGCGATTTCCTCCGAACGTATTTCAGAACTCATACAGAAACATTGCGTTTCGTAACACAAGGAGGGAATGGCAGAGGGCTGCCCTCTGTCGTTTGGTCAGAGACTAGTGATGACGTCACGCGGGCAATTCGCCGTTCCGTAACCTCTGCTCACCGGCTCCGCCGAGCACTCGAGACTCTCATCAGCCACGCGGGCGGCGCCGTGCGTCACAAAGACAGGCAATATGCGGCCGCGGATTGTCGCTGCCCGCCTGGGGCGGAACTGAATGCGGCTCAAAAGCCACGCGGCCTGCTCCTCTAACTGCGTTATGGCGGCGGACGACGAGGGCGACCAGGAGAGCAGTGGCCGCCGACAAAGGGAACGCCAGTCACCGGCACTCCACTTCCTGACCGCGGGAAGGGGTGTGACGCTAAGGTGAGAAAAAAAATCTCATCTGCACCCTTTTTACCACAAACATCGTATTAAACAGGTATATTGTTTACTTCGCAGTACAGAGGATATAAAATGCAGAATGGCAATGGGTAGAAAAGCGTTCTTGAAAAAGAGAAATTTGTTAACATCGAATATTGATTTAAGCCTAAGGAAGTCCTTCCTGAAGGCATTTGTATGGAGTGTTGCCTTGTATGGACGATAAACAGTGCGGACAGGAAGAGGATTGAGGGTTTTGAAATGTGGTGCTACAGAAGAATGCTGAAGATTAGTTGGGTGGATCACGTGACTAATGAGGAGGTACTGAACAGAATTGGGGAGAAAAGAAATTTCTGGCAACCTTGACTAAAAGAAGGGATAGATTGGTAGGACACATTCTTAGACATCAAGGAATTGTGAATTTAGCGTTGGAGGGAAGTGTGTGGGGTAAAAACCGCAGAGGAAGACCAAGAGATGGATACAGTAAGAAGATTCAGATAGATGTAGGTTGCCGTTCTTATGTGGAGATGAAGAGGCTTGCTCAGGTTACGGTATTGTGGAGAGCTGTATCAAACCAGTCTCCGGACTGAAGACCACAACACAGCACATTGTTTACTAATTTCTACAGGATATCTTTCTTTCTGTGTTTAAAGCAGAAGGGAAAAACGGGGTCATTTTTGATTAGGTAAGTTTCAATAGATAACATGCTCCATGAAATAAGTAATACGCATTTGTTTCTCAAAAATTATAATACATCCAACAACTGACATTTATCCAATTTGCATTTATTAAAATAGATTACTTTGGATATACTGTTGATATCCTCACAGTTTTGGTGTCAAACTACAAGCATTTGTTGTTTATAGGAGTACTAGCTTTTACCCGCGGCTTCACTCCAGTTGCATACCTGTCAAAGACCATCGAAAGTACAATAATTTCAGAAATTTGTTCTTAAGTTACCACCAGAATCATCAAGATAAAACTTTTCGATTTTCCAGTTTAAATATAAATTATGCGTAGAATGACAGTAAACACCATCCTTCTAATGAAAATAAACATATGATTACATACAAAAAGAAACTCTGTTTGTTACATTGTGACTACACCGTCGACTGAAGAAGCTAGAGGCTTACGTTGTATAGCGTCCAAATTATGCAGGATTCGAATGTCAAAGTAATAGGTTCAGCGGTTTGAAGACGTTGACTTTTTATGTAAGTTTTGTATTCATTATGTTGAATATTTTGACTTACATACTTTTAAAGTCAACAAATATCTCTAAAGTAGCCTATTTTGTTCTTCAGCTTTCATGCTACGTCCATACCAAATTTAATCAATATCGTTTTTTCGGTTTAGTTCTGTAACGTAACACAGAGAGCTTCTTTAGAATTTATATTACTAGTATGGATTGATTCCATTATTTCATTCACTGTAAAAATAGCAACCTCGTAAGATTTAATTCCATTAATTATTAAATAATGAATACAAAATAATTGTAAACATAGGTACTTGTAAAGGAAGAAGCAAGGAAGGAAGCTTGGAGTGATTTAGGGAAATCACGAAAATCTAATTCTGTATGGGCGGAGGTGGATTTGAACCACCATCCTTCCGAATGCGAGGCCAGTGTGTTTCCACTGCGCCACCTGGCTCGGTTGAATTAGTAGTAATCCGGTAAAGTGGTATAATTGGTACGATATTTAACTATAATTCTGAAACTCGAAAACAGTCCGAACGATTGAAATAATCCAGTTTGCTATGAACAAAAACTAGTATTCCTTTACTAGATATTCCATCAATTGTGTTAGCATAGTGGAGATATTCAATTTTGAACGTAATTGGAAATTACCAATAAAAACGGATTTATAGTGAAGTTGTGAATTAAATGAATCCATGAATGTTGCGTAGCGTATGATTTGAATTTTGATTACTATTTTCTTTGTTTTGATATTCCACTTAAAATTTTGTGTATTATTCAGGACAGCCTTATTTCTTATATATTCTCTTCTAAATATAACACATTATTAGAAATAAGGCGATCGACCGAGAGAGAGAAGGGATAAGAGATATTCTAACTCAAGGGTTGAATAAATAAATAAATACCCGGGCAACGCCGTATTTTCAGCTAGTTCCACATAATAATGGAAGTAGGAAGTCGTAGCTATTCAAAATTAAGTAATACAAAGTAAAGACGTATTTGAATTATCTGGTAACAGCACCTGATGACAAAAAATGTGTGTGTGTGTGTTTCATAATAATAATTCGCTAAATTATGAGGCCAAGGAGAACGTTGTTCCGTTATCGCAAAATATTGATTTCTATTGGCCACACCGCCATCGATCTAGTGGTTCCACCCTGTCAACTGCTAGATGACTTCTGCTAGACCTGTAATATTAATGGGATATTATCGTCTAATACCCTATTCAGATATGAAAACCACTTACAAGGGAATGGTCAGACTTTTCATGCCAAAACATGTATTGATTTTTTACCATGTTAGTTAACATTGAAGGAAGTCTGTATGCAGAATGTTAGCTGCTGACATGACCTGAAAGTCACCCAAAATATCACGAAAATGGCTGTTTTTACTGCTTGGCGCTTGTGGTGGCGGCTGGCCACCCCTGGAAATGGCGAGTCGCGAGCTGTTGTTATGGTGAGCATTGTGAACATGCTCGGGAGGTGCGGCCGTCTTATCGCGGTGTTCACTAAAGAGGAATATCGTTGCACGGTTTTGGTGGAAAGGGGAAACGAATATTCGTTTCTGTGGCATGCACTTCGTTTTCGTTTCTGGTAAGTATTTCGAAACTTACCGTCCTTAAACTGGTTAGAGATGTGAAAGATATTCAGTACATCTACATCTATACTCCGCAAGCCACTTTACAGTGAATATTCAATCTTACCTCACAGGTGATGACAAACCCTAAAAATGTTTTACTGCTTGCCATAGAGATATACCACAGACGCCAAATGAAGCAATCAACAGGAAACACGCGTGAAGACTATGTGATGTGCTACATGGCAGTTAAACTTCTAGACGAGCATGTATATAGCGCAGACAAGTAACTAAAACGACTGCAACACTCGACATTGCAAACTGTGAATCTAGAGACGGCGAAGAAACGGAAGAAAGTTGCACACATGAAGACTCATTGAGTGATATTGCCACATACCATCATCAATATCTCTGAAAGCAACACCAACAACTACAATTACATTATCAGACAAAGAAAGAGCGGTGAAGTATTGGTTGAACGGAAGTGGTAAGAAACGCCTACGTGTCAGTACTGTTCAAAAGAGGCATCGCTTTGTCCGTTCTGAACGCGAATTGTATAGATGGAAAAAGGGAGTCGCTGGACGATGTAAGAGTCGACTGGAAATTGCGACGGAGATAAATGCGCGAGTAGTATAGCAAAGGGCATTGAAGCACAGGGTACCCACAATGCATTGCACGAGTACCGATACCCCGCTCCATGCTTGGCCAATTGCCCGACCGCACATCAAAGGATGCCGCCACCCATCATTCCCGGAAGGATGAAAGATTACAGTTTACATGTAATTGCATTTAGGTATTTTTGATTGTCATCGATGCTACATGTTCGACCACTAATCAAATGGCACCGCCTTGCACTTCTGGAAACAAACAAAAGATGATTGACAACTGCCCCCCCCCCATCGACATGTCTGTACTCGTGCTACCCCCACCCTCAGCTACACACCTCGCCGACACGACGGTCCCTTACACCCCCCCCCCCCTTCCCCCCCAGAGAATCACACGTGCTCCAGCCGACCATTACCTGTAGAGGCTAAGCAAATAGTTCCACTCCACATGCACGAAGAAGAAGCATTCATTGCTGCACTCTGCGGACAAACCTTAAAAATTATCAAACGTATATTGCTTCTTGAAAACAATGACAGGAATGAACGAATCATGCTTACCTATAACTGTTATTATTTTTACGAACCTCTCTCTCTTTCCTATTCCAGAAATGACCTGAAATAAATGCAAAGCACAAGTAAAACAATCCAGCAGAGAATAACGTCCTGGAATGCGATAAATATTTTTGTAGTTGTTTTTATGTAGCTTATGTCGTCCTATTATGTAGGAAAATGCGTCAGGCATATGAAAGATACACATACATCATATTCCAATACAAACACGTGACCACATTTATTTATTATCATGCACTGCATTTAGGTTAGAAGTTCTCTGATCAGAACACTGCAGTTATGGTATTCGTGTTTGGGAATATTACTTCTTTTTCTGCATGAAGGGACAGATGAGCGCAAAATCACTCCCTGGTGAAGTCGTGCCCGATTGCCGCAGCCGACCATAACAGGTGTTACATGGCCGGAAGCCATTGTGAAAGAATCCTTTCGCCTACTGCATACACAGATTTCTGACAGTACTCCTACATTAGAGCCCAAAACAGCCACAGTTTGTGACAACGTCTGGATTTCGGACACTCACCGAAAATAAGAATTTTGTTTTTCTGCATCTTAAACCTAGATATTTCCTTAGATCAATGTATCGGTTTCTCCCAACCTGATCTGTGCCTTCCGAAAATATTCTTCTAAACACTGTGGTATTTTAACTTTACCCATTATTTAAGCTTCATTTATAAAATTATTTTACTTGAAATTGGGACTTTATTTACAATGGCCACAGCAGGCCTGTAGTCAAAATTTAGTTTCGGGGAGGGGGTGGGGGTCAGCCAATTATGACTTATTTTCAAACTTGTGAAGCGCTATAGCAAAACCTGAACTAGAGGTGCAGATGTATTTCGATAGAGCCAACATTAAATTTTATTCAATACAAATTTCGAAGAAGCAACTACAGCATACTTTTGAATTACTTAATCAGGAATTAGGTGAATAGTGCGGGTTTTCGGATGGGGGGGAGGCTCATCCCCTTCATCCACCCCCTCCTGGCTAAGACCCTGGCCCACAGGGCCTAGTTTAGCCTAACGGAGGACTTGCTAGTACTTCTGGCAGACGTTGCGTCAGGTTGTACATACACGAAAATATCATCTTCGCAGGAAATTGGCGAAAAGGGGAAAAAAATCTATCATTACACTAACCGAAAGCTGATCCATCAATTCCTTTTCAAGCCACGCCAGAATTAACGTCAAACTGTTGCGCCAATGGCATGACTTGAGAACGAATGTCTAAGCGGTATGAACAGCAGAGTAAAATAGGCAAAGAAACTCCTTATGTTTTTATAGCTGCTATTTAGTCTAACTGGCATTTAATACTATACTATGTATAAGAACCTCTGGCGCCAAATTGGCCCCATGCAGTTTTATTGGTTATACTGCCAGATTGGGAAAGATAATTCACTATTCGACATTGGAATGCTGATAATATGAGGGTATCTAGCATAAAGATGATCGCTGAGCTGCGAACAAACTCATACACATACAACCTGTAATTTTCGACAATGACCTTCGTCAGAAAAGATCACACTCACTCACACAATCAATCACTCTGGCATGACTCATACATACATTACCGCCATCCCCAGTTGCCCTACCGCAACCAGTGCTGGAATGTATGGCATTCTTGTCGCATATTGAAACAACAAGGAGACAACAGTTGGTTTTATTTCATACACAGTATTAGAAGGAAACATGCCGAAAATACCGAGAAACTCTATGAGGAGCGTTCTAGGTAATAATTGTAATATTTAGGAATCTATTTGAAGTAGAACACTCTAAAAGAGGGTGCACAATACTTTGGTCACCTTAGTTAATACACACATACAATACCTGAGGTGTCGCACAAGTACAAAGTGCGCGCCACCTACTTTCACCGCGCGCCGCCATGCACGCACGACGCGGCGTTCTTACGACGACAGCCACGAGCGCCCTCTGCTGCAACTCCGCTAGTGGCCACCACTGAACGACATCGTTCACTTGGGACTGAGATAGGAACCAGTTAACACTTCGGAATCAGATAGGCACCAGTGAAGACTTAGCTATCGAATAGGCACTAGACAGACCTCTAGCTCAACTATGTATCAGCATTCTGCCGTACTGAACTATGTAAAAGTTAAGTGTTGTATAAATTCTGTGCAATATATATCTCGTTCCAATTTACTCTAGTGTTTCTAGTTTCTGGCTGCTCCCCTCCGTACCTGCACCAGCGTGCTATCTTTATTCCTGTGTCGGTCTCATTCCACTCGGCCACCGACACCTACGACGGAAACGAGACACAAAAGCGGCGACGAGGCTGGGACACAAAAGTGGCGACGAGGATGGGATAGACGAACCTTGGACCAGCAGCCAGACAGCAGCAGCCGGAGCATACAGAAATTGCTCCCGCCCGCCCACCCTTATTATAAGATTTTTGGGAGAACATATTCAGTTACGTGTTTGTGGACATTTTTGTTGCAGATAGAGCGTACGTTTTCCTATTGCATTTGTGTTTTGTTATAAGTAACTTGTATGCGCGGCGCTTAATCGGTCAGCATGGCCACTACCGCGAACCCAAACTTAATGGAATGCTCTGTCAATAATGTCTTTGACATATTTGAGACGAAAATCCGTCTCAGGGATTCTTTCATTGTATTTAATGGAAATTATTCAGTTACAGACGGCGCAAATCACACAACTCCTGCAAGCAGTGTCCCAGCTCACAGCGCAAGCGGCTAACCAACAACAACAGCCGCCGCTTCAGCAGCCCACACCTGCCGCCGCAACGCTTCCTACGTTTCGCCAGTACAACGAACGTGAGGAAGAATGGAGCGACTATTTCGCACAGTTTCAAGAACTCGTCGCGGCTCATCAACTTACAGGTCAGACTGTTAAGCATCTTTTATTGTCCGTGGTGGGCCTCAAAACCTTCGTATTACTGCAGAAACTATTCCCGCAAGCATCTCTTCTTGATGTAGACTTTGAACAAATAGTAGAGGCACTAAATGCTCATTATGAGAGAAAAGTTCTTGTAGCCGCTGCACGGTACCGATTTTTCAGACTTAAAAAATTACCGCAGCAGTCACACCAAGAGTGGACTACGGAATTGAAGGGCTTAACCCGCCAATGTAAATTTACTTGCTCTTGTGGTCTTTCGTATAGTGAAGTGATGTTGAGGGATGCGATTACGCAGAATATTCAGGCCCCAGAATTAGAGCAGCAATTCTGAAACAGTCTGACCCCTCATTAGACAGTGTACTGCAGCTTATAGATGCGCATGATACTTTTGACTTAGCAGATGTAGAAATGCAAAGCCACAGTGTTAATTCAGTGCGCCGCAACGGTCGCTTTCCTAGCCGTAGTTCTCAGTGTAGCACTAGTGATTCTTACAATAGTACGGGCCGTGCTGAACAGAAAGTGAACGGTAGCATGTGTAAAAGTGCGAAACAAAGGTCGCCCCAACGTGTTAGAAACAGTGATTTGAATAACGGGCGCCAACGCTCATTTCATAAAAATGTACGTAAATCTTGCCCCCTGTGTGTGTCTCGCCACAAGCGTGCTCATTGCCGAAGTCGCAACGCAACCTGTTATCAATGTGGCAAATCGGGACATGTGCAGTCTGTGTGTATGCAAATTAAAAACTCAAAGAACAGTAACGTTAGAAACAGTGCTTCGAAAAGCGCGAGAGCAGTGCATGCGGTCAATGCCATAGACGCTGTGGAATTGAACAGTGCTTTACTTGGTTCTCAATTGCAAGGAAATTCATCTGCACCTATTGAAAAACTATGTATTGAGCCACGCCGCAAGCGCCGACGAGCGCGTACATGTGTGCAACGGAAAAGGGTTCGGGACAAGCAAAGTGACAATGTACAGTGCAATCCTGTAGTGAACCTAGGGCCTTCTGCAACTTCTTATTGTAAAAGTGCTGTGTAGCTAGTGACAGTCGACATCAAGTAGCTGCTCAAGAGTGTAATGCAGTAGTTAGTGACTCTGTAGTAGCCTCGCATTGCGCGGACGCCGTTCCGGCAGTAGTGCCACCTAGTGACAGTGATATTAATCTGTGTGCCGAGTCTGCGCCGCCTACTTCACTACGCAGCCCGTGCATGCGCAAGCGTAGTAAACAAGTTCAATCAGACGTGCCCACATTCGAGCACCTGTCTAGCGCCACAAGCAAAAGCTTTTTGTGAATCTTTGCATGGAAAATAAGACTGTGCAATTTCAGCTTGATACTGGTTCCGCTGTTACTTTAATTAATAAAACACTTATGAACTTCTGGGTTCGCCAAAATGGTCGCCGTCTAAACAAGTGCTAACAGCATATACAGGTCAAAATATTCCCGTGCTAGGAACGTGTAGCCTGCCCGCCTCATTTCAAGGTGTAACAAAAACAGTTGTTTTTGTTGTTCTTCAGGCCATATCTACACAGAACATTTTTGGACTAGATGCGTTTGACTTGTTTGGTTTATCTATTCAAAGGGATGTGCTTCAGATTTCGTCAGTAGTGCCTCAGGACAAAATCAATGCATTGTGTGAAAAATATAGTGACTTGTTTTCACCGGAACTAGGTTGTGCAAAAGACTTCGTGGCACATGTAACTTTACAAGAATCTGCAGTTCCAAAATTTCGTAAAGCAAGACCGGTGCCTATCGCAATGCGTGATACAGTTGCCGAAGTACTTAAACGTTCGCAAGATAGTGGGGTGATTTCTCCTGTTTCTGTGAGTCAGTGGGCCTCGCCTTTAGTCATTATACCCAAGCCGTCAGGAAAACTTCGCCTCTGTGCGGACTTTAAATCAACAGTGAACAGTCAAAAAATTGTAGACACTTGTCCCCTGCCCCGACCTGAGGAACTGATGGACAAATTAGGACAGTCTCGCTTCTTTTCTAAGATTGATTTAGCAGAGGCATACTTGCAAATTCCGCTTGATGACGAGTCAAAAAATTTTTCGTCATTAATACTCATATGGGTCTTTTTCAATTTCAACGCCTACCCTTTGGCAGTTCTTCCGCCCCCGCTATTTTTCAGCGCTTTTTGGAACAGCTGACAGTTTCTGTACCGTGTTGTTCGAACTATTTAGATGATATTGTGGTATCCGGACGTACAGTTGAAGAACTTTTAGCAAACCTGGAGTGCCTTTTCAAAGTTTTGACTGCAGCAGGTCTACGTTGTAATAAAGCAAAGTATTCGTTTTTTCAAACTGAAATAGAGTACCTAGGCCATGTGATTAATGCCCAAGGAATCCATCCCTTACAGTCACATCTTCGAGCAATCAAAGACTTGCCTCCGCCAAAGAAAGTGCATGAATTGCAAGCAGTAATGGGGAAGCTTAACTATTTCTTCAGATTTATTTCCAATGCCTCTCAGATTGCAGCTCCACTGCATTGCTTATGTAGGAAGAATGTTCCTTTTGTACGGTCTAAAGATTGTCACGTTTCCTTTGACAAAATAAAGTCTGCACTACTCTGTGATGCATGTTTGATTCCCTTTGACCCACTGAAGCCTGTAGTGTTAGCAGTTGATGCCTCATCGTACGGTCTGGGTGCAGTTTTGTCGCATCGTATTGGATCTCACGATCGTCCTATTGCCTTTGCATCCAAGCTACTGACACCAACGCAACAGAATTACAGTCAGATAGAAAAGGAGGCCTTAGCAATCATTTACGGCATCACAAAGTTTCATCATTATCTCTATGGCAGAAAATTCTATCTGACCACAAGCATCTCACGTCGTTGTTCTCACCCGCAAAGCCGATTCCGCCACAAACGGCACAAAAGCTTCAGAGATGGTCCTTAATACTGTCTAATTGAAATTGCGCACTAACAAACTGAGGTCCATTGTCACTGACGATAGTGTCAGGCAAACCTTCGATGCAAAACACTGATGTTAAGGCACTGATTGCACTAGATGCCGTCGTTGAGTTCATGGCAATCACAAAAGGAAACTTGCTGAAAGCGTCTACAACGATTAACCAGCGCGTATGCCAGAAAGGTCCGGCAAGGTCAATGTGTAATCGTTGCCATGGTCCGTTGTGGCGTGGTCAGTCTGAGAAACGTTGTGGAGGAGCCGCCTGATGCTCCGCACAAATAGTACACTGTGACGTCATGTTCTCTATCTGAGCGTGCATACCAACCCAGGTACAATGACGTCTGGCCAGTTGCTTTGTCCTAACAATACCCCAATGTCCTTGATGCAGGAGGCGTAACACTTCTCGTTGCAGGGAACGAGGAACAATCACTCTTGTTTGGTCGTTGCCCGTATGTAACAACACAACACCTTGTCTTAAAGACAATGCATGACGTTGTGCAAAATAACGTCGAACCAGAAGCCGGTCAATGTCTTTGGCTCTGGCAGGCCACCCTGAGCGAACAAAACGTGCTACCACACTTAAGTCTGCATCCGCAGCTGTTTATTGTGCAACCCGAGGAGAGTTTAAAGGAAAGTCTGCGACAGCGGAAGCATCTCTGGAGTCTATCTGACAACATGCCATCAAACGACACATCCTGGCCAACCGGAAGTCGGGAAAGTGTGTCCGCGTTGGCGTGTTTAGTGGTAGGTCGGTACAAAATCTCATACTGATAATTAAACAGTATTAAGGACCATCTCTGAAGCTTTTGTGCCGTACGTGGCGGAATTGGCTTTGTGGGTGAGAAAAACGATGTGAGAGGCTTGTGGTCTGTCAACAAATAGAATTTTCTGCCATAGAGATAATGAAGAAACTTTGTGACGCCGTAAATGATTGCTAAGGCCTCCTTTTCTATCTGACTGTAACTCTGTTGCGTCGGCGTCAGTAGCTTGGATGCAAAGGCAATAGGACGATCGTGACATCCAATATGATGCGACAAAACTGCACCCAGACCGTACGACGAGGCATCAACTGCTAACACTACAGGCTTCTGTGGGTCAAAGGGAATCAAACATGCATCACTGAGTAGTGCAGACTTTAGTGTGTCAAAGGAAACCTGACAATTTTTAGACCATACAAAAGGAACATTCTTCCTACGTAAGTGATGCAGTGGAGCTGCAATCTGAGAGGCATTGGGAATAAATCTGAAATAATAGTTCAGCTTCCCCATTACTGCTTGCAATTCATGCACATTCTTAGGCGGAGGCAAGTCTTTGATTGCTCTAAGATGTGACTGTAAGGGATGGATTCCTTGGGCATTAATCAAATGGCCTAGGTACTCTATTTCAGTTTGAAAAAACGAACACTTTGCTTTATTGCAACGTAGACCTGCTGCAGTCAACACTTTGAAAAGGCACTCCAGGTTTGCTAAATGTTCTTCAACTGTACGTCCGGATACCACAATATCATCTAAGTAGTTCGAGCAACACGGTACAGAAACTGTCAGCTGTTCCAAAAAACGCTTAAAAATAGCGGGGGCGGAAGACCTGCCAAAGGGTAGGCGTTGAAATTGATAAAGGCCCATGTGAGTATTAATGACGAAAACTTTTTCGACTCGTCATCAAGTGGAATCTGTAAGTATGCCTCTGCTAAATCAATCTTGGAAAAGAAGCGAGACTGTCCTAATTTGTCCATTAGTTCCTCAGTTCGGGGCAGGGGACAAGTGTCTGCAATTGTTTGACTGTTCACTGTTGATTTAAAGTCCGCAAAGAGGCGAAGTTTTCCTGACGGCTTGCGTATAATGACTAAAGGCGAGGCCCACTGACTCGCAGAAACAGGAGAAATCACCCCACTATCTTGCCAACGTTTAAGTTCTTCGGCAACCTTATCACACATTGGTCTAGCTTTACGAAATTTTGGAACTGCAGATTTTTTTAAAGTTACATGTGCCACGAAGTCTTTTGCACAACCTTGTTCTGGCGGAAACAAGTCACTATATTTTTCACACAATGCATTTATTTTGTCCTGAGGCACTACTGACGAAATTTGAAGCACATCCCTTTGAATAGATAAACCAAACAAGTCAAACGCATCTAGTCCAAAAATGTTCTGTGTAGATTTGGCCTGAAGAACTACAAAAGCAACTGTTTTTGTTACACCTTGGAAAGAGGCGTGCAGGATGCACGTTCCTGGCACGGGAATATTTTGACCTGTATATGCTGTTAGCACTTGTTGACACGGCGTCAATTTTGGCGAACCCAGAAGTTCATAAGTAACAGCGGAACCAGTGTCGAGCTGAAATTGCACATTCTTATTTTCTATAGAGAGATTCACAAAAAGTTTTTGCTTGTGGCGCTCGACAGGTGCGCGAATGTGGGCAACGTCTGATTGAAGTTGTTTGCTATGCTTCCACATGCGCGGTCTGCGTAGTGAAGTAAGCGGCGCAGACTCGGCACGCAGCGGATTAACAACACTGTCACTAGATGGCACTACCACCGGATCGGCGTCCGCACATTGCGAGGCTACTACAGATTCACCAACTACTGCACTAAACTTTTGAGTAGCTACATCAATTCTATTGTCACTAGCTACACAGTACTGGGCACTTTTACAATGAGCAGTTGCAGAAGGCACTAGGTTCACTACAGGATTGCACTTACATTGCCACTTTGCTTGTCGCGAACCCTTTTCCGTTGCACAGATGTACGCGCTCGTCGGCGCTTGCGGCATGTCTCACTACATAGTTTTGGAATAAGTGCAGAAGAATCCCCTGGCTCCCGGCTTCCATTACCTGGACCACATTTCCCCATCAGACATTAACACCCCTATCACTGCACATGACATACAATTGATACTGTGCACCAAACGCAACACTGCTCCCGGCCACGATGGCATCACATACCGCCACCTCAAAGAATGTCCCCTCCCTTTCCTCACCATTCTTGCTTCCCTCTATACCACCATCCTCTATACTGGCTGCTACCCCCGCCTTTGGAAAATCTCCCGAGTCCTCATGTTCCTCAAACCCAACAAAGCCCCCTCTGATGCCTCCTCTTACCGCCCGATTTGCCTCACCCCAGTGTTCAGCAAGGTCTTCGAATCCATTCTGTCCCGTCGCATCTATCACCACCTCCACCTCCACCACCTTCTCCCAGACACCCAATATGGCTTTCGTCCTTCCTTCTCTACTGACGACCAACTCCTTCGACTTACGCAACTCCTTTCCCTCCAGCTAAATTCCTGTCGTGCCGCCATGTTTGTGTCCTTAGACCTCGAACGGGCCTACGATCGGGTCTGGCACTCTGGCCTGCTCTTCAAACTCCAAACCTATGCTCTTCCCATCAACCTCGTCTGGGTCATTGCCTCCTTCCTCTCCAACCGCCCCACCTATGTTACCATCCACAACACCGACTCCCGTCTTTTTTATCCCTCTGCTGGTGTGCCCCAAGGCTCTGTCCTTTCTCCCCTCCTGTACCTTCTGTATACCTCGGATATGCCTAAGCCTGCCCCTCCTGTACACCTTTTCCAATATGCTGATGACACCGCTTTCCTTGCCTTAGCTCCCACCCTTGCCCGTTCCAACTGCCTGCTCCAAGAACACCTTGACCTCTTTGCCACTTGGTGCAACCAGTGGCTCCTGTCTATAAATCCTACCAAAACCCAGGCGATCATCGTAGGTCGTATAACCCGTTCCTTCTGTCCCCGAGATTTTTATCTGACCCTCCATAACCGTCCCATTCGTCTCACCCCTACCCTAAAGTACCTGGGCCTCACTATTGATCGCACCCTCTCCTGGACTCCCCATCTACGCGCTATCCAAGAAAAAGCCCATCCCCGCCTCCGCCTCCTCAAACTCCTTGTTGGCCGAACATGGGGCCTCAACCCTTCTACCATCCTCTATACCTACAAATCCCTCATCCGCCCTGTCCTCTGCGTCGCCCATCCCGCCTGGATCACCGCTCCCCCATCCTTCTACAAATCTCTGGAGATACTGGAACGCCAAGCCCTCCGCCTCGCCTTCGGTATCCCCCTTTATCCCCCCTCCCCCACGCGGATCCTCTATGATCTCATTCCTTTCCCCAGACTCGTTCTCTTTATTGAAAATCTCCGACTCCTTTACATATCCCGCAAATCAGATCCGCCTAATCCTCTTACTGCCCTCCCCTATCCTTCTTCCCCGTGGCTTCCTGGAACATCATACCCCCCGTCCCTTCCCTAGCGGCTCTGTGGCTCCTCCCCACACTCTCCCTATCCTTTCATCCCTTTTCCCGCCACACCACATCTTAAATGCTCTCAGTGCCCCACCTCCCTGGTGCTTCGACAAGTGTGGTGTGTTTTAGTTACATTATTTTATTTTACAACAGTGGTCGGCCAACTCGCAGCCGACACCGTCAGTTTTAACTTGTGTATCTCTCCGAGTGTGTGTTGTGTTTTTTGTTTTAACTCCAAATAGCGGACGGTCTCACCATGGCCGCCTCCCTATGCTCATTTTAATTGTGTGTGTGCCACTGAAATTCGAGCAACTATTTTTATTCGCCACTTTCGTCGTTCCAAGTGTTTTATGTCACCACTGTTTTCCTCCGTTTTATGTCCTTTGTTTTATCTCCATTTAAAATCTCCGTTTTATGTCTGTATTATCTCCAAAATTTTATCTCCTTTGTGTTTTTTATGTTCTCTGCTGTCATTTTTTATTTCTGTAGGCCGAAGAGCGCCTGTGAGCGTTGCCGGCCCACCCCTTTTTTAGGGAAATTGAAATCACAATAAAGAAAAAAAAATGCAGAAGAATTTCCTTGCAATTGAGAACCAAGGAAGCACTGTTCAATTCCACAGCGTCTATGACATTGACTGTATGCACTGCTCTCGCACTTTGCGAAGCACTGTTTCTAACGTTACTGTTCTTTGAGTTTTTAATTTGCATACACACAGACTGCACATGTCCCGATTTGCCACATTGATAACAGGTTGCGTTGCGGCTAGGGCATTGCACACGCTTGTGACGAGATACACACTGAGGGCAAGACTTACGAACATTTTTCTGATATGAGCGTCGGCACCCGTTATTCAAATTACTGTTTCGAACACGACGGGGCGACCTTTGTGACGCACTTTTACACTGGCTACTGTTCACTGTCTTTTCAACACGGCCGGTAGAATTTAAAGAATCACTAGTGCTATACTGAGAACTACGGCTAGGAAAGCGTCTGTTGTGGTGCACTTAATTTACACTGTGGCTTTGCATTTCTACATCTGCTAAGTCAAAAGTATCATGCGCTTCAATAAGCTGCAGTACTCTGTCTAAGGAAGGATCAGACTGTTTCAGAATTGCTGCTCTAATTCTGGGGTCCTGAATGTTCTGCATGATCGCATCTCTCAACATCGTGTCACTATAAGAAAGTCCACAAGAGCAAGTAAATTTACATTTGCGGGTTAAGCCCTTCAGTTCCGTAATCCATTCCTGGTGTGACTGCTCAGGTAATTTTTTAAGTCTGAAAAATCGGTACCGCTCTGCTGCTACAAGAACTTTTCTCTCATAATGAGCATTTAGTGCCTCTACTATTTGTTCAAAGTCTACATCACGAGGAGATGCGTCGGGGAAAAGTTTTTTCAGTAACACGAAGGTGTTGGTGCCCGCCACAGATAATAACAGATTTTTCACTTTCTGACCTGTAATTTGATGAGCCGCGATGAGTTCTTGAAACTGTGCGAAGAAGTCGCTCCATTCTTCCTCACTTTCATTGTACTGGCGAAATGTAGGAAGCGGTGCAGCGGCAGGTGTGGGCTGCTGATGTGACGGCTGTTGTTGTTGGTGAGCAGCCTGTGCCGTTAACTGCGACACCGCCTGCAGGAGTTGAGTGATTTGCGCCGTCTGTAACTGAATAATTTCCATTAAGTTTGGGTTCGGGGTAGTGGCCATGCTGACCATTTAGGCGCTGCGAATACAAGTAAATTATAACAAAACACAAATGCAATGTGAAAGGAGGGCTCGCTCTGCAACAAAAAAGTCCACAAAACACGTAACTGAAAACGTTCCCCCAAAAATCATATAATAAGGGCGGGTGGGCGGGAGTAATTTCTGCATGCTCCGACTGCTGCTGTCTGGCTGCTGCAAGCAGGCTGGTCCAAGGTTCTATCACTCCTCGTCGCCACTTTTGTGTCCCAGCCTCGTCGCCGCTTTTGTGTCTCGTTCGGGCGTAGGTGTCGGTGGCCCTGTGGAATGAGACCGACACAGGAATAAAGATAGCACGCTGGTGCAGGTACGGAGGGGAGCAGCCAGAAACTAGAAACACTAGAGTAAATTGGAACGAGATATATATTGAACAGAATTTATACAATACTTAACTTTTACAGAGATCAGTACTGCAGAATGTTGATACATAGTTGAGCTAGAGTCCTGCCTAGTGCCTGTACGATAGCCAAGTCTTCACTGGTGCCTATCTGATTCCGAAGTGTTAACTGGTTCCTATCTCAGTCCCAAGTGAACGATGTCGTTCAGTGGTGGCCACGAGCGGAGTTGCAGCAGAGGGCGCTCATGGCTGTCGTCGTAAGAACGCCGTGCCGTGCGTGCATGGCGGCGCGCGGCGAAAGTAGGTGGCGCGCACTTTGTACTTGTGCGACACCACAGCCACCGCACCTTTTCACCCTCAGTCCAATGGTGAAGCAGAACTTTTTGTCCGAACATTCAAGTCTCACATGGAAAAGATGAAAGGTCAGCACTCCAGGCAGCAAGCTCTTCAAATTTTCCTGTCTACGTATCGGTGCATGCCACGTGACAGCCCGTATCCTGCCCAGCTGCTACACGGCTGCCGTCACCGCACTCTCCTTCACCTGCTGCAGCCTCCCACGCACCGAGTCGGTTCGTATGGCGCTATGCGTTTTCAGATTTCCACGCCGTTGCTGTACAACAAGAAGACATGGTTGCCGGGCATCATTCAGCGTGTGCTCGGTCGCAATATGTATGTTGTACATTCTTCCAGAGGGTCGGAGCTGCGGCGCCACGCACACCAATTGCGCCTGCACAGGCCGCGCGATCCTGTCTCCGGTTTCTTGATTCCAGACCCAGTTCACTGCCAGGGAGCACAGCCACATCGCTCGCCGCCGGGCCCAGCTTCCCCGGACTACGAGATCCCTATGGACGACACGCACCTCCGACGCAGTCGTCGCCGCCGCTGTCGCCGCCGCAGATGACAGCGTCACTGATGGGGACTCCGGGACCGTGCAGGCCCCCCCAGCTTGGGCCACGCACCTCAGAAGAAGATGACCTGCTCCCTCTGGGCGGGGGTGTGCGCCCTTCCCCAGGTTTCGGCGGGTTTCCTGGAGGATCGCAAGGCGGATGCCAGGGCGCGGACGGCGTCTCGATCCCAGCCTCAGTTACGACGCCCGTCCCACCAGTAACGCCCCCGCCCAGTCCCTCCTCCCAGTGCCGTCGCCGTGGCCCTCAGCCCTACGCCACGACGGCGCATCAGTTTGGGGGGGAGGGGTGTGGTGTCGCATAAGTACAAAGTGCGCGCCACTTACTTTCGCCGCGCGCCGCCATACACGCACGGCGCGGCGTTCTTACAAAGACAGCCACGAGCGCCCTCTGCTGCAACTCCGCTCGTGGCCACCACTGAACGACATCGTTCAGTTGGGACTGAGATAGGAACCAGTTGACACTTCGGAATGAGATAGGCACCAGTGAAGACTTAGCTATCGAATAGGCACTAGGCAGATCTCTAGCTCAACTATGTATCAGCACTCTGCCGTATTTAACTATGTAAAAGTTAAGTGTTGTATAAATTCTGTGCAATATATATCTCGTTCTAATTTACTCTAGTGTTTCTAGTTTCTGGCTGCTCCCCTCCGTACCTGCACCAGCGTGCTATCTTTATTCCTGTGTCGGTCTCATTCCACTCGGCCACCGACACCTACGACGGAAACGAGACACAAAAGCGGCGACGAGGCTGGGATGCAAAAGTGGCGACGAGGATGGGATACAAATCTACCAACGAATGGCAGTAATTAAGATCATCAATCGAAGTAATCGTTAAGTTAAGCGGTTTATCACAAATATCTACTGAAACTGCATATTTTTTCTAGTTAGTTTTTAATTTCAGTAATCAAAAAATTGAATCGTTTAGGGTTGGTTTGGGCCTCCTTCAGCACCGGGCCCTGGACCCTTGGGTCCACCCAGCCCCACCCATGTGGGGGCCATCACAGGTTTCGACATGACAAGTCTGACCATTCCCTTGTTAGTTTAACCACTCTCCAGGGCTTCATACACAAATGACTTTTGATGCTAATTTTCGTATTCACGTATTTCAACCCCCATGAACCACAGACATTGCCGAGGTGGGGTGGCTTGCGTGCCTCAACGATGCAGATAGCCGTACCGTAGGTGCTATCACAGCGGAGGGGTATCTGTGGAGAGGCCAGACAAACGTGTGGTTCCTGAAGAGGGGCAGCAGCTTTTTCAGTAGTTATAGGGGCAACAGTCTGGGTGATTGACTGAGCTGGCCTTGTAACATCAGCTAATGTGGATTTGCCACATGGTTACTGCGAACGGGTGAAAGCAAAGGGGAAACTACAGCCGTTACTTTTCCCGAGAACATGCAGCTCTACTGTATGAACATATGATGATGGCATCCTCTCGGGTAAAATAGTCCCCCATTCGGATCTCCGGGCGGGGACTACTCAGGAGGACGTTATCATCAGGAAAGACAATACTGGCATTCTACGGATCGGAGCGTGGAATGTTAGATCCCTTAATCGGGTAGGAAAATTAGAAAATTTAAAATGGGAAATGGATAGGTTAAAGCTACATATAGTGAGGATTAGTGAAGTTCGGTGGCAGGATGAACAGGATTTCTGGTCAGGTGAGTACAGGGTTATAAACACAAAATCAGTTGGGGGTATCACAGGAGTAGGACTGATAATGAATAAGAAAATAGGAATGCGGGTAAACTACTATGAGCAGCACAGTGATCGCATTATCATTGTCAAGATAGATACGAAGCCAACACCGACAACAGTAGTACAGGATTATATGGCAACTAGCTCTGCCGATGATGAGGAGATCGAAGAAATATATGAGGAGCTAAAAGAAATTATTCAGACAGTTAAGGGAGTGGAAAAGTTAATTGTGATGGGAGACTGGAATTCGATAATAGGAAAAGGAATAGAAGGAAAAATAGAAGGTGAATATGGACTGGGCAGAAGGAATGAAAGAGGAAGTCGCCTGGTAGAATTTTGCACGGAACATGATTTAATTGTAACAAACACGTGGTTTAAGAATCACAAAAGAAAGTTGTATACTTGGAAGAGACCAGGAGACACCGGATGGTATCAGATAGATTTTATAGATTCCGGAACCAGGTTATGAAATGCAAGACATACCCAGGGGCAGATATAGACTCTGACCATAACTTGTTAGTCATGAACTGTAGGCTGAAACTGAAAAAAACTGCAGAAAGGTAGGAAAATAAGGAGATGGGACCTAGATAAATGGAAGGAACATGAAGTTCTGGTGAATTTCAGAGGGAGATTTAGGCAACAATTGATAGAAACAGGGGGAAATAAAACAGTAGAAGAGGAATGGGTAGCATTGAGAGATGAAATACTGAAGGCAGGCGAGGACAAAATAGGTAGAAAGGCAAGACCTACAAAAAATCCTTGGATAACACAGGAAATACTAATTTTAATTGATGAAAGGAGAAAATATAAAAATGCAGTAAATGAAACAGGCAAAATGGAGTACAGACGACTAAAAATGAGATTGACAGGAAGTGCAAAATGGCTAAGCAGGAGTGGCCAGAAGCCAAATGCAAATCTGTAGAAAAATGTATAAGAAGGGGAAAAGTAGATACCGCCTACAGGAAAATCAAAGAGACATTTGGGGACAAGAAAAGCAACTCTACGAATATCAAGAACTCAGATGGGAAACCAGTTCTCAGCAAAGAAGGGAAAGCTGAAAGTTGGAAAGAGTACATAGAGCAGCTCTACAGAGGAAATAAACTTAGAGACGATGTTGTACGAAGGGAAGAGGAAGTAGATCAAGATGAAATAGGAGATACTATACTGAGAGATGAATTTGTCAGGGCCCTAAAAGACCTAGATCGGAAAAAGGCCCCAGGAGTAGATGACATACCCTCAGAGCTACTAAAGTCAGTGGGAGAGCCAGCCATGACAAAACTATTTGAACTGGTGTGTAGGATGTATGAGACAGGCGAAATACCCTCAGACTTTAAGAAAAATGTAATAATCCCCATACCAAAGAAATCAGGCGCAGACAGGTGTGAAAATTACAGAACCATCAGTTTGAGAAGTCATGGTTGCAAAATTTTAACACGAATTATCTACAGGAGAATGGAAAAGCTGGTAGAAGCTGACCTTGGGGAAGATCAGTTTGGATTCAGGAGGAACGTAGGAACCCGGGAGGCAATACTGACTTTACGTCTTATCTTAGAAGATAGATTAAGGAAAGGCAAACCTACATTTTTAGCTTTTGTAGATTTGGAGAAAGCTTTTGACAATGTTGACTGGAATACACTCTTTCAGATTCTGAAGTTAGCAGGGGTAAAATACAGGGAAAGGAGAGTTATTTACAACTTGTACAAAAGCCAGACCGCAGTTATTAGACTCGAAGGGCATGAAAGGGAAGCATCAGTTGGTAAGGGAGTAAGACAGGGTTGTAGCCTTTCTCCGATGTTATTCAATTTGTACATTGAGCAGGCGGTGAAGGAAAGCAAGGAACATTTTGGAATAGGGATTAAAGTTCAGGGGGAAGAAATAAAAACATTGCGTTTTGCTGATGTCATTGTAATTCTGTCAGAGACAGCGAACGACATGGAAGAGCCGTTGAATGGAATGGACAGTGTGTTGAAGAGAGCGTATGAAATGAACATTAACAAGAGCAAAACAAAAATAATGGAATGCGGTCTTAGAAAATGTGGCAATGCTCAAGGAATTAGATTAGGCAACGAAACAATGAAGGTGGTAGATGAATTTTGTTACTTGGGTAGTAAAATAACATGTGATGGTCGCAGTACAGAGGATATAAAATGCAGAATGGCAATGGGAAAAAAAGCATTTTTGAAAAAGAGAAATTTGCTAACATCGAATATTAATTTAAGTGTAAGGAAGTCTTTTCTGAAGGCATTTGTGTGGAGTTTGCCTTGTACGGGAGTGAAACATGGACGATAAGCAGTGCGGACAGAAAGAGAATAGAGTCTTTTGAAATGTGGTGCTACAGAAGAATGCTGAAAATTAGGTGGGTAGAGCGCATAACTAATGAAGAGGTACTGAACAGAATTGGCGATAAAAGGAATTTTTGGCATACCCTGACTGAAAGAAGGGATCGCTTGGTAGGACACATTCTTAGACATCGAGGAATCGTAAATTTAGCATTGGAGGGAAGTGTGTGGGGTAAAAATCGCAGAGGGAGACGAAGAGACGCAGATAGTAAGCAGATTCAAGTGGATGTGGGATGCCGTTCTTATGAGGAGATGAAAAGGCTTGCTCAGGATAGAGTAGGGTGGAGAGCTGCATCAAATTAGTCTCCGTACTGAAGACAATAACAACAACATTCACGTATTTATATAACGTCATTGAAAGATATATTACACAGAGTGTATTTGGTCGCTAGTTGCTGGCGTCTGTTATCGCTCGGCGTATAAGCAAATAGCGAATGAATACGCTGAGGCAATGACGCGCAGCTTCACAAGCTAGCGTCTTCGTAAAAACAATTGAAACGAGACGTGGTTTATGACACATTGTTTTGGAGGTTAGGTGTTACCAAATAGTTCTGTTTCCCACCAACCAAAATATGAAGTGGAATTGTAATCAAATTTCTGGAAAATTATCTGTTTTCCATTATTATAGAGCATGAAAGATGTGTGTGTAAATACTAAACTTAAAGACACTCAATTTAACCAACTGTTTGGCGAATGACGAATTAAACACTGAAGGTCTCTTGGGGGATATGGATACTAAACACCTGAAAACAAAAATGGAAACAATAAAATATCTCATCTTCATTATATTTCTGTAGGCAGAAGGATGTCCACACAATAATTCTCTCAAAAGATTGGCAGAAGCACAATATTTATTCCTTCTCCCAATGCACCTTCTTATCCATTTTCTTTTATTTTTTCGAACTTTTCCGTTTTGATTTTTGTAGATTATTCTTTTAAGACTTTATTACTTCCTTCGACATTTTGACTGGACTGATGGCTACTTTATACGCTCCCGTATATGACACGGGGCGACAAACATTTGAGAGCGACTAAAAACGCCAGGGACGGTTGTCTAAAGTAGCCCCCCCCCCTTCAACTTTAGATGCTCGCATTTCGGAGCAGCGACTTTGTTCGCTGTCCTTGTTTACGCGGAGCGAATTTACCAACTACGTCCAAATTCGCCAGCGACTAGCGACCAAATACGCTCCGTGTAATATACCCTTAAGTAACGATATTTCGTTGCTGCGGTATTTTTGGGTTCCACAGCTGACAGCACGTTGCCCTCTTAGTTCCACCTGTTCTACGCTAGATGTCTCTCGCGTTTCACAAATACCTTTCGTCGTCTTTAAGTATGGAAACATCTGCTGCGTTTAACCACTCTAAACGGCTGGTTGCAAATATTAATTTTGTTTTCATGCACATATATGGCAACGCCCCTTTAGAATTGTGTGTTTCCTTACCTTGCTTGTATAATTAATATTAAATATCGGCGCTCCAATTTTTGGTTTGTGTATTTATATAATGATAACCAACGTTAGTACCCCTCTGTCCTCCCTCTTTCCATGCCGCTCTTGCCTCCCTATACTACATTATTCTATTCAACAGCTGTACCCCGACCTGTGGAAGACCTCCCGCATCCTCATGTTCCCTCAACCCGACAAACCCCCGTCCCATACCTCATCCTATCGTTCCATCAGTATTACATCCGTGTTCAGCAAGTTCTTGGAAACTATCCTCTCCCACTGCATCCATGTAAATCTCCGCTAACACCAGTTCCTTCCCCTTTCCAGTCTGGCTTCTCTGCCGATGAACAGATCCTTCACCTCACCCATCTCCTCTCCATCCACCTCAACTCCTGCCGCTCCTCCATCTATGTCACCCTCGATATTGAGAAAGCCTACGACCATGAATGGCATACCATTTTCAAACTCCAGTTCTATGCCCTTCCCATTATAACCAACTCATCGCTTCCTTCCTCATCCACCACCCCTCCTATGTAACTTTCTGCAACTCCAACTCCCGTTTTTTCTGGGGTGCCTCAAGGGCTCTATCGTCTCACCCCTCCTTTACCTCGTTTACTCTGCAGATATGCCCCAACCACAGCCTCTCGTCCAACTCTTCCAGTATGCTGACACCACCTTCTTAGTCATCGCCCACTCCCTTGCCCGCTCCCAGCATTTGCTCCACTCTCACCTCACCACGTTTGCTACATGGTGAAACCGGAGGCTCCATCGGTTCCTCTCCTGAACCACCGACCTCCACACCATCTGCACTGTACCCCAAAAGCGGCGTCTTATGAAATTGCGTGCTTATGGAATATCTCCCCAATTGTGCGGCTCGATTCACGATTTCCTATCCGAAAGAACACAGTTCGTTGTAATTGACGGTAAGTCATCGAGTAAAACAGAAGCGTTATCTGGCGTTCCACAGGGAAGCGTTATAGGTCCCCTACTCTTCCTCGTGTTTATAAACGATTTAGGAGACAATCCGAATAGCTCCCTTAGATTGTTCACGGATGATGCTATCGTTTATTGGTTAGTGAAGTCAACAGAGGATCAAAAGCAACTGCAAAGCGATTTAGACAAAATTTCTGCATTGTGCGAAAATTGGCAATTGACACTAAATAAAGAAAAGTGTGAAGTAATACACATGACCACTAAAAGAAATCCGCTGAACTTCAATTACGCGATAAATCAGTCAAACCTTAAGGTCGTAGATTCTACCAAATACTTAGGAGTTACAATAACGAACAACTTGGACTGGAGAGAATACACTGAAAATATTGTGAGGAAGTCGAAGCAAAGGTTACGTTTCATCGGCAGAACGCTTCGAAGATACACCAGCTCCACCAAAGAGACTGCCTACATCACACTTGTGCACCCTCTCCTGGAGTACTGTTGCCCCTTGTGGGACCCTCATCTGGTGGGACTGACAGAAGACATTGAGAAGGTTCAGAGAAGGGCAGCTCGTTTTGTTCTATCACGTTACGGGGGGGGGGGGGGGGGGGAAAGCGTCACGGAAATGTTGCACGAATTGGGGTGGAAATCATTAAAAGAAAGACGTTATTCATTGCGGCGTGATCTGTTTGCGAAGTTTCAATCACCGACTTTTAGTTCTGATTGTGAAAATATTTTGCTAGCACCCACCTACTTAGGGAGACATGACCATCCCAATAAAATAAGAGAAATCAGATCGAAAACGGAACGATTTAGGTGTTCTTTCTTCCCGCGCGCTATTAGAGAATGGAACGGTAGAGAAAAGTTATGAAAATGGTTAATGAACCCTCTGCCAGGCACTTGAATGTGATTTGCAGAGTATCTATGTAGATGTAGATCTGTCAGAAAGCCATGTCTCGCCCCAATCTCCTCAAACTCCTCACCAGCTAGATGTGGGGTCTCAACCCCTCCACCATCCCGTACACCTGTACACCTATTGATCCCTCAAGTCTTCCGTATTTTTCAGCTTTCATCCCACCTGGGTTTTCGCTTCCGCTACCTATAAGAAGACCCTGCAGATCCTTGAGCGCCACGGCCGCTGCCTCGCCTATCGTATACAATTCTCCTCACCCACGCGAAGTTCGGCGAGGTGGCGTCCTTCTCCAAGATGAGAAGTGGGCAGTATTAATACAGACGGCATCTCCTGCCCAATCTAAGGCACTGGTTGCCTGCAAGAAGCTGGGTGATATTCACGCCCCACAAGACGCTTAATATGGTATAAGGTCTTATTTACTACGGTGAACTCGTATCACAACCAGATGATGAGCTGCATGCAATCCTAGAACGAAGAGGAGTTCAATTCATCAGGTCACCGGTGCTTTCATTCTGGCCTTTGAGGGCGATACACTGCCCGAGAAGGTCAAAATCATGATGTACCGGTGTGAAATCAAACTGTATGTCCCGCCCCTTTGAGGTGCTTCAGATGCTGGAAGTTTGGGCATATGTCATCCCGATGTACTTCCAGCTACATGTGCAGGGAATGTGGGCGTCCATCCCATCTGGACACTCCATGAACCCCAGCTCCCATCTGCAAGCAGCTACAACCTCCTTGCTCACCAGATTGCTCTCATTTGCACAAAGAAAGTAAGTTCATGGAAAACAAGACCTTGGACCGACGCATTTATTCTGAGGCAAGACCACCTCGTTCGTATGCATGCATCTTTTGCTGCTACTGTGTCAATTTTTCTCTCAGCATTGCTCTCCAGAAGATCTGGTTCCAGCAATGCGGAACCCTACCCTTCGTGACTACTAGGAATATTATTGTAATTGAAGTGTGTATAACAGTCTCAGGTGGCGTCTGTGTGTATATCCTTAACTCTGTTTATAGTGAACCTGTGCCCCTTCAGACACCTTTAGAAGCTGTGGCTGTAAGGTTGAGGATACCACAAAACATAACCATCTGCAGCATGTATCTTCCACCAGATGGTGATATACCACCATATACACTGGCTACACTAATCTCGCAGCTCCCTCCACCTTTTATACTTCTGGGTGATTTTAACGCCCATAATACGTTGTGGGGTGATGCAATAGTCAATGGTCAGGGCAGAGAGGTTAAGAACTAAATGCCCAGCTCGACCTCTGTCTTTTAAACACCGGAGCTGCTACACATTTCAGTGTGGCGCATGGCAGTTCCTTGGCTATTGACCTGTCAGTTTGAAGCCCTGGCCTCCTACCGTCCATTGGAGCAAACATGACGATTTGGGTTGGAATGATTATTTTCCTATCTTTATATCACTTCCCCATCGTCACTGACCTGAACGCCTTCCCTGATGGGCTTTAAACAAGGCAAATTGGAATGCATTCGTTCCTGCTGCCACTCTTAACCCTCTCCCAGACGACACTATTGTCGTGATGGTTGCGATTGTCACTCAAAAGATTGCTGCAGACCTAGCATTCCCATTTTCATCGGGATGTCCCCAGCGAAAGACAGTGCCTTGTTGGTCATCGGAAGTAGCAGACTGCATCAGAAACAGTAGGCGCGCTCTTCAGCTCCATAAGCGACACCCGTCACTCAAGAAACTTATAGCATTCAAACGACTCCATGCTCGTGCTCGCCAGATAATACGGAGACAAAAACACGACTCTTGGGAATGGTAAGGTCTCTAACCTCTTCTTCACAAGTCTGTACAAAGATCCGCGCCTGTTTGGCTACCAGTCCCAGGCAGCATTACCTGGGATATCTATTCAAAGGGCTGTGTGTACGGATCAAGATACTATCGCCGGGGCTTTTGCCAAGCAGTAGGCTCGCGCCACCTCATTCGAATACTATCAACTTGCCTTCCGTACATTAAAACAGCGAATGGAACTCAAACACCGATCATTTACTTTCCGCCACCCTGAGGTGTATAACGCTTTGCTAATGAGTGGGAGTTTGTCAGTCCACTAGCCCATTCCGCTGACTCCACCCCTGGTCCAGGCAGAATCCATAATCAGATGTTGGAACACCTGACTGACGATTCAAAGCTGCGTGTTCTTGCGTTGTTTAATCGCATTTGAAGCGGTGGTGTTTTCCCGCCACAGTGATGAGTGATCACCATTGTCCCAGTGCTTAAGCCGGGTAAAGACCCGCTAGATGTTGACATCTATCGGCCCATTAGCTTTAAAAATGTCATTTGTAAATTGCTCTAACGCATGCTGAGCCAACGGTTGTATTGGCTCCTTGAATCTCGGGGTCTGCTAGCTGCATGCCAAGGTGGCTTCCGAAAGGGGCGCTCGCCCTTGGATAACTTGATCTATCTCGAGTGCGCCATCCAGCCTGCGTTTTCTCGACATCACCATCTGGTAGCCGTGTTTTTTGACTTGTCGAAGGCGTATATCTTAGCTCGTCTAGCATGCGTGTGTCAGAAAGACAATTGCAGGGAGCCATAAGCACGGCGCAGACATGGGCCCTCTCCCATGGGTTCCAGATTCCGACCGCAAAGACGTGCGTTAAACACTTCTGTCGTCGACTGCCAGTTTACCCGCACTCAGATTTGTTACCTTGACGGCCTACTACTTAAGGTAGTTGAGACTCATCGTTTTCTGGGACTGGTATTTGATGACCGGCTCACATGGCAGCCACATATTCCCCAGCTGAAACAGAAGTGCTGGCGACGCCTCAATGCCCTCCTCTGCCTAAGCAGTACCACTTGGAATGCAGACTGGAATAACCTGCTGCACTGCTACAAAGCCATTTTTCTGTTGTGCCTTCATTATGGGAGCTTAGCATATGGTTCCGCATCTCCCTCGATGTTGCAGATGCTGGATTCCATCTACCACTGTGGAGTTAGACTCGTGACTGGGGCTTTCCGAACCAGCCCCGTGGACAATCTCTTTGTGGAAGCTGGGGTTCCTCCACTACGGGTCAGGCGGCGAAAAGTGCTGGCCAAATACATCGCTAACGTCCGTGGTTAGTCACGGCATCCGAACCACCGTCTCCTTTTCCTAAATTCAACGCTCCATATTGCTCAACGGCGCCCACGATCAGGTATGACTATTGGTGTCCGTGTCATATCACTTCTCAGTGAATTGAAGTCGTACCCACAACCATCCCTATTCAAATTCCAGTCCCGTTCACCATCAAGATGTATACCTCTACGTCTTATTCGCCTGGAATTGTCGACTCCAAACACTCTGTCCCTGTTGAAACACTTCGCAGAGAATTTCTGTCCATTCTTGACGGATACCGAGGCTCCACAGTGATCTACACGTATGTTTCGATGTTAGAAGGTCGTGTTGGCTTCGCTTATCTGCACGGAGGACATAACGAACAGCGTTCCCTACCAGAAGGCTGCAGTGTGTTCACTGCAGAGCTGGTAGCCATCCTTCGTGCACTTGAGCATATTGCTGCCTGCCCTGGGGAGTCCTTCCTCATCTGCAGTGACTCCCTAAGCGGTCTACAGGCCCTCGATCAGTGCTTTCCTCAGTAACCTTTGACTCAGCCTATCCAAGAGTTTCTGCATCCCATCAATCGACTTGGACGATCTGTAGTCTTCCTCTGGACTCCAGGACACGTTGGAATAAATGGAAACGAGCTATCTGATAGGTTAGCAAAAGAGGCTCTTTATAAACCTACCCTGGATATAGGTAACCCAGTTCATGTCCTCCGTTCGCAGTTAAACAGTCGAGTTCTTGGACTGTGGATTGCAGAATATCGTTCCATCCAAACACCCAACAAGTTACGGGCCATGAAGGAGACAACAGACGTGTGAAAGTCCTCTATGCGGACTCCCTGCAGGGATTCTGTCGTCCTCTTCCAACTCCGTATCAGCCACACTTGGCTGATGCACTGTTACCTTCTCCGGCGTGAGGACCCTCCTCGGTGTCAAAGTGGTGAGCATTTGACAGTCGCCCACATCTTAATGGAATGCCCTTATTTCGCCGCTCAAAGGCGGACTTTTAATCTGACTCCTTAAACCTTGTTTTAGGTCACTATGCCTTTGTGGCTGATTCTGTTTTAAATTTTATTCGTAACAGTGGATTATACAATTCTATTTGATGTTCATTCAGTATGTTTCATCTATTTCATCCGCACGTGCTTAACATATTAGGCAAGTGATTTTAATATGTTACAGAGTGGCTGGACGTTCTGCTTTTATCTCTCTGAACACCCAGCCTGGGCACTCTGGTATTCTTTTACATCTCTCTTTTATCTCCCCTTTTATTTGCTTTTTTTGATTTATGACACGTTCCAGACACGGTTTGATGTGGTTTATCTCTTTATGTCTCATTTTAGCGACATTGTATGCCATTTCTGCGATTGGAGTAAGGGACTCATGTCCATAGTAGTTTGGTCCCTTTCAAACCCCAACCCAGTCTTCCCAATGTCTACTGTGTATGTTAGTAAATTACTTCTGCATGTCAAGGATTTTATTTCTCCATATTTTTAACGTAATGTCATTGTTTTTTCAATAAACGTGTTTATTGTTTCAAAAATTCGCTCGGCTGAAGAGCTGCGCCTAAGATGCTGCCAGCCTGTATTGTTCGCATGAAAATAACAATAAAGGAAAAAAATAGTACTCCTCAAACAGGAAGAATAAGCTGTAAACTTTGAAAATAAAGTAAAAGCATTATTCTTTGTCATCTATATAACTTCCTTGACGTAAAAACCACATATGATTAGCTAACTGGACGTATTTCATCACGCTCATACGTTCTAATTTTTTGTCTGTAACGTAAAATGTTGCAAAAGTTTTATATCTGACTAGATTAATGTGAGAAATGTTCCGTTACCATCCATCATTAAATAATAAACCAAATCTACTTCCATCATAATGAACATGCCCTGTAAAACGGATGCAGTACGCCATTTGGTGGTGGATGACGTTGAAACCATTATCAATACATCTACCAGCCCCTAAGGGGCACCTGCCGCAAACAGATTAAAATTTGCGTCGTTTTTCCATGGATACTAATTTTTCTGGCAGTCTAGTTCGGGAAAAAACACTGGTCTAGAATCTTCAAATGTATAACCAACAACATAAGTCAGGGCTGCAGACAGGTTTGGCCCATGGGCCATCTACTCTCACCCAATGGTACACTAATTCCACCACGCCACTCTGCTGTCTGAGTGAGAACTCTGGAGGAATGAGTTGCAGAGACACAGCTTAGACAGTTACTCCCTATTCCCGGACGTCCATGAAAGAATTGAAGTCTCCACCCGAACTCCCGGCTTTTAATACGTGGAACACATCCCTCCCTCCAACCTAACACCCCCATCACAGCACACAAATATATAATTAATACTATGTTCAAATGTTCAAACGTTTGCGAAGCTTATTGGACTTAACTTTGGGGTTATTAGTACCTAAACTTACAAATTACTTATGAACTACCTTATACTAAAGACAGCACAAACATCCATGCCTGACGGGGGATTCGCACCCCCGACGGGGAACAGCCTCGAGCATTGTAGAACAACGCCTCAATGTGCTCGGCCGATCCGCCGCGGCATACAGTTAATACTACGCACCAAACGTACCACAGCTCCTGGCCTCGACTGCATCACTTACTTCAACCTCAAGGAATGCCCCCTACCCTTCCCTACAACCCTGGATACTCACCATCCTTTACACTGGCCAGCCAGTGAAAAACGTCCTACGTCCTCATGTTCCTCAAGCAGAACATACATCAATTTGACACCTTTTACTACTTGCCCATCTGCCTCACCCTGGTGTTCAGCAAGGTCTTTGAAAGTATCCATTCCTGATGTATCCATCACCACTTCCATTTTCATCACCTTCTTCCCAACTCCCAGTGTGGCTTCCGCCCTACCTGCTCCTCCTCCGGCCAACTCCTCCGCCTCACCCAACTTCATTCCCTCCTCTTTGTCTCATTGGACTTGGAAAGGTCCTATGACTGGTCTGTCATCCTGGCCTGTTCTTCAAATTCCAGATCTATGCACTTCCCATCAACCTCATCTGGGTTATTGCCTCCTTTCTTTCCAATCCCTACTTACATCACTGCACATAATACCGACTCCCATGTCTTCTACTCCTCTACCAGTGTGCCCAAGGATCTGTACCCTCTCCCTCCTATGCTTCCTGTACATCTCTGACATGTCTAAGCCTGCAAATCCCGTTCACCTCTTATAATATGTTGATGACGCTGCCTTCCTTACCTTGGCCCCCACCCTTTCCCATTCCAATTGTCTCCTCCCGAAACACCTTGATCTCTTTACCACTTTGTGTAGCCAGTGGCTCTTCTTATCCATCCCGCCAAACCCCATTGTAGGTCAAACCACCCTCTCCTCCCATCCCCCTGACTCTTGCCTCACCATATACAGTCACCCCATATGCCTTACCCCCATGCTTAAATAGCTAGACCATAGACCTCTCCTCGCCCAACCACCTCCCAACCATCCACTCTGCCTCCTGAAATTCCTCTTGGACGAACTTGGCGTCTACACCCTTCCCTCACAGATCTTGGATCGTTGCTGCGCCTCCGTTTCTTCTCCCCATAGTCCACCTGTCCACCCTCTGTGTTCTCTCCCGTGGAAACTTCCTAACCCTCCCCCTCCCAGATGATGCCCTCTGCCGTGATTTTCATCCTTGCTGTCAGCTGTGATCGTCCACCTTCCTCAAAAAATTTTCAAATGTTTGTATAGCTTTTGGGACTTAACTACAGGGTCATCACTCCCTAAACTTACAAACTACTTATCAACTAGCTAACAGTAAGGACGGCACAAATATCCATGCCCGAGGGGGGATTCGAACCCCCGACCGTAGTGGCCGTGCAGACCGTGCCTGGCGCGCCGCAGTCCCCTCCACCTTCCTCCCTCTTCCTCTCCCTCCTGTTTCTCCCACCCACTCCTTCCTCCATCTGTCCCTATGGCTTGCCTCCAGTGACCGGCCCCTCCTGGCTTTCTGGGACATCCTGCCTTACTTTCCCCCACCAACCCTGTGGCCCCACCTCGTCCCACCTCCTCCCATTTGTCCTCCCACCCTCTCCCTATCATCATCGCCATGGTGCTATGTCAAACTGTTTTAACAGTCTTTTTAACACAAACAATGAATAGTCAACTTGCAACCAACGCCCTATGTGTGTTTTAATCGTCCATGTTTCCATCACACTTACCCCCATCTTCCCGCATCCACCCTCTTCACCCATCTCATCGTCTACATTGTTTTAGTGGGTGCTTCGGGAATATGGTGTATTTTCAGTGTGGTGTTTCATTATATGAACAGTTAATGAGCAACAGGCAGCTGACATCTTTATTTCTTTTAGATGTTTTATGTGTTGCAGTGTCTGTTTTATGTATTTTTTCTCTTCATTGCCGCCTTTTCCATGCGAAAAGACTACACTCCTTTCTACATTTGAATCATATATTGTAACCTCAACAGTGTCACCATGAAAGTATTAATTATCTTCTATTTTTGTCACCGTTCCTTCACTTCTGTACACTTTTTTTCATTGTTATTTTTTTATCTCTTGGCTGATGACCCTTGGCTGACAGCTTGCTCCCTTGAGAAGAATTGAAATTACAATAAAGAAAAAGAAAAGTTTAAACCGTAGAACCGTCACGTATGAAGACCACCTATGGCCGTAATAACGGCCATGATACGGCTGCAAACAGAGCTTGGATGGGGTGTACAGGTACAGATGCCCATGCAGCTTCAACACAATACCACAGTTCATCAAGAGAAGTGACTGGCGTATTGTGACGGGCCAGTTGCTCCGCCACCATTGACCAGACATATTCAATTGGCCAGGGCAGCAGTCGAACATTTCCGTATCCAGAAAGGCCCGTACAGGATCTCCAACACGTGGTCGTGTATTATCCAGCTGAAATGTAGGGTTTCGCAGGGATCGAATGAAGGGTAGAGCCATGGATCCATGGGTTGTAACACATCTGAAATGTAACGGCCACTGTTCAAAGTGCCGTCGATGCGAACAAGAGGTGATCGAGATGTGTAACCAATGGCACCCCATACCATCACGCCAGGTGATAGCTTTTGTGTCCCGACTTCGTCGCCGCTTTTGTGTTCCGACTTCGTCGCCGCTTTTGTGTCCCAGCCTCGTCGTAGGTGTAGGTGGCCGAGTGGAATGAGACCGACACGCTGGTGCAGGTACGGAGGGGAGCAGCCAGAAACTATAAACACTCGAGTAAATTAGAAAGAGATATATTGCACAGAATGTAACAATACTTAACTTTTACATAGTACTGCAGAATGTTGATACATAGTTGTTAGAGGCATGCCTAGTGCCTGTACAATAGCAAAGTCTTCACTGGTGCCTATCTGATTACGAAGGTCCTAACTGGTTGCTAACTCAGTCCGAAGTGACCGGTGTCTTTCCGTGGTGGCCACGAGCGGGGTTGCAGCAGAGGGCGCTCGTGGCTGTCGTCGTGAGAACGCCGCGCCGTGCGTGCATGGCGGCGCGTGGCGAAAGTAGGTGGCGCGCACTTTGTACTTGTGCGACACCACAATAGCTAATATGGCGATGACGAATACACACTTCCAATGTGCGTTCACCGCGATGTCGCCAAACACTGATGCGACTATCATGATGCTCTAAACAGAACCTGGATTCTACATATCTACATACATACTCCGCAATTCACCGTAAGGTGCGTGGCGTAGGGTACACTGTACCACTACTAGGTATTTCCTTTCCTATTCCACTCCCAAATTGAACGAGGAAAAAAAGAATGCCTATATGCCTCCGTACGAGCCCTAATTTCTCTTATCTTGTCTTTGTGATCTTTATGCGAAATGTAAGTAGGCGGCAGCAAGATCGTACTACACTCAGCTTCAAAATCCGGCCTTCTAAATTTACTTAACAGAAATTCACGAAAAGAAAGTTGTCTTTCTTCCAGCGATCCCCAGTTGAGTTGTCGGAGCATTGCCGTGACACTCGCGCATTGGTCAAACCTACCGGTAACAAATCTAGCTGCTCGTCTCTGAACCGCCTTTATGTCTTCCTTTAAACTGATCTGCTGCGTGTCCGAAACACTTGAGCAATACTCAAGACGTGGTCGTACAAGCGTTTTATACGCGGTCTCCTTCATTCGTAAAAATGACGTTTTGTTATTCGTGCACCCAGATTTGTCATTGCGTACACCATTACAGGCGCTCCTGTCTGTGCTGCAGCGTCAACGGTAACCGCAGCCATGGTCACTAAGCTGATAGTCCATGCTGATTCAAACGTCGTCGAACTGTTCGTGCAGATGGTTCATGTCTTGCAAACGTCCTCATCTGTTGACTCAGGGATCGAGACGTGGCTGTCATGTCGACTGCTAGTGATACGAGGCAGTTGGGATCCACCACGGCGTTCCGTATTGCCCTCCGAACCCACCGATTCCATATCCTGCTAACAGTCATTGGATCACGACGAACGCGAGCAGCAATGACGCGATACGATAAACCGCAATGGCGATAGGCTATAATCCGACCTTTATCAGAGTCGGAAACGTAATGGTACGCATCCCTACTGCTTACAGAACGCATCTCAACGACGTTTCACCAGGCAAAGTCGGTTAACTGCTGTTTGTGTATGAGAAGTCGGTTGGAAACTTTCCTCATGTCAGCACGTTGTAGGTGTCTCCACCGGCGCCAATCTTGTGTGAATGCTCTAAATAGCCAATCATTTGCATATCACACCATCTTCTTCCCGTTGGTTAAATTGTGCATCTGTAGCACGTCGTCTTCGTGGTGTAGCAATTTTAGTTGCCAGAAGTGTAAAATCTGTATGAAGATATTCATTGCTTTACATACTATTGTCAGTTTAGTATGGTAAGGAATGTCATTTGCTGTCAAGTACAGAGCTGTAGAACATGTTTATTAGATTTGTTAAGAGTTAAGATATTTGATTTTTGGTTCAAACAAATTAGTTTTTGAGTAGATCTTTAAAACATCCCGTTTCATAATTTTTGGAGGAGTAAATAGATTTGTTAAATTCAGAGTGTAGCAATTAATATTCATTTAATTATTTCATGGTACAGCTCATAACTTGCTCAGAGTAGGAACTGGTATTTTATTTATTTGTTTTAAAGATACCTATAAGCATAAGGCTATATGGTCAACAATTATTTATTAATTGATATTCAATTAAATTATAATAGTGAGGAAATTGAAAGGTGCTACCTCACTTTAAAGGTACAGACAGAAAAGCAGATAAATAAATAAAAAATAAAAAAAGAAACATTCCACACTTAGAAATACAACTTACAAATTGACAGCGAAGATGAAAGGTGTCCTAATGCCAGCTTTATAACAGCACCATGTTTCCGAGGCTAGAGAAAAGTTGGTAATATTATTGCTTTGTAGACCTCAATTTTATTTCGCAATCTTGGGCCATGTGGTCTCCACACTCGGTGATTCAGTTTGCCGAAAACTGAGGCTGCAGTTTTTGTTGTCGCTTCTAATTTGGCTACCTAGATATTTAAAGTGTGCTATGTTTTCAAAAAGTTTGTTGTCCTACATAAGACTGCAGTCGTATTTATTTGAACCCCTAAGTGGTTGTTGAGGGTCTTGCGTCTTGGTGATGTTTATGACTCAACCAAATCTTCTGCAGGAGTCATTTAGCAGGTGCATGTGTGTTTGAAGAGATTCAGGGGAATTAACAAACATACTTACGTCATCTGCGTAAATAATTTCTAGGATAGATATTTTATTTAGGCAACTATTAGTTCTGAGGCAAGAGATGTTGGAGACATTTTGTCTGTTTTCGAGTCAAGACCTATTTGACCATAGCAAGTTTTGGTCGCGTCTCTCATAACAGCTGCGAAACAAAATGAGAAGAGTTCTTTTACACCGCATGTCACAGGAAACGTTTCTGAAAGCTCGTTTTCATGGCGGATTTTTGCCATAATGTTGTCATGAAACTGTCTAATCAAGTTAAAAATTTTGTCACGGCAGGCGGTATTTTTTAGTGTAATCAGGAGAGATTTCCGTGGGACTCGATAGAATGCGTTTTCCAGGTCTACAAAGCACATCAACAAAGGCTGATGTTTCTCTGAGTTTTCCTCTTGTATTTGTTTGACAACAAAATATATGACATCCACTGTGCCTCTGTTCGGGCGAAAGCCACTCTGGGTCTCTGGTAGTTCTTTTTTCTACGAGGTGCGTTAGCCGGTTGTTGAGAATATGAGACAGGACTCTCCCTGATGCTGACAGAAGAGAGATTTCCATGTGAGAACTGCTGTCAGAAATGTCACCCTTGCCTTTGTAAATCTTGAAAATGCAGGCATCTTTAGAATCTTATGGAATTACTTCACACTCCCAAATCTTTGAAATTAGATCAAACAGTGGGTTGATAATGTGTTGTCCATCATATTTATAAAGTTGTCTAATGCTGCTGATTTGTTATTTTTCAGTTTAACCAATGCTGAAATGAAGTCACTAAACGAAGGGGCATCAGCAAGTTGTTCGTCGACTGGCAGGCCTTCAAGTGATTCTATGTATGGAATACCAGTCGTCTGATGGTTGGGATTAAGAACGTCATTAAAACGTTCTTCCCACCGTGCAAGGATATCACTCAGTTGTGTCAGCCGACAGGTTGCATCTCTGTTACGAACAGGTGCTATTTTTCTTGATTTTCGACCAAAGATACTATTCAGGCACTCGAAGAATCTGCCTGTTTGGTTTGTGTCAGCGTATAATTGCATTTCATAGGCTTTATTCAGCCACCATTTGTCTTTGTGGGCGCGCACCTTCACTTTCAGGTTGTGTTGTGCTATTTTACGCTTGTTAAAATCAGGACTGCGAATAGGTGCTCTGAAAACATTAACAAGCTTTTTGATCTCTGCATCTGACTCGTCAAACTAATCTCGGTTCTTTTTTCTGGGGTTTTCCTAAGTCTTCTGTGGCACGACTGCGCAGTTTGGTAGCAATACATCTAGTGCTCATCAAATACAGAGGCAGGACCGAATGAATCGTCTAGTTTTGCTCTCATAGTCTGATCATAGACCAAGACTTTGCAGGATAATTTTGATGGTATTCTGTGTGACGCTCGGGCATCCGAAAATATGTATTTGTCAAACATTGTTCAAATTCAGCACATAAAGTTAAAAGATCAAGACCATTTGAGATGCATTTTCCCTGGCGACCAATGACGCCATTCCAGGTATTGAAATCGCTGCCAGACCGAGCACTGAAATCTCCGAGCAACAGGACTTTATCCGCAGAAGGAATGCCCTGGGAGTACGTATCGGAGATATTGGTAGAATTTTTTTCTTCTCCTCACCGGAAGATGGCAGTGTAGGTGCATAGACACTGGTTAGGTGAATGTATTTCTTTGATGTTAAAATCTGAGCGTTATGATTCTGTCGCTGATGCCTTTTGAAATTTCCGTCGATGTACACGCCAGTGTAATGCGTATGGAAAAGCCTACGCCACTTTCCGCGCTTTCGGTAGATGGTTTCCCACTGAGGTAGTAGGTGTAACCTCCTAGACGTTTCCCCAGCTCTCCGGAGTCGGTATGACGTGTCTCACGTATGGCGGCGATATCGGTATTACATCTATCCATCTCTCTGGACATTGATTACGGTCATTATCCAGTAAAGAACGGACGTTCCATGTACCATTCATAAAGTGTTTGATGCAATTATTTCGTTTATTATTTTTTTCGACCACAGATTTTGGTGAACAAGTGACCGCGGTTTGCCACTTGCGCTGAGTTGAGATGGGCTATGTTTAGGCCATCTTTTCTAGGCCCTTCCCTGGATTAGGGAAAGCAGAGCGATCCTAATTAGGGCTGATTTGTCGTCTTACGAGCTGCCGAGTTCTAGAGTTCCAGACCGACCAACACCTTCTTACCACCTAACGTGCAGAGCACCAACTAAGGTTTAGGCACACCAAACCATTGCCTCACTGGCAGTACTCCATCGCTGCAGGAATTTTTTTTAAAACTCCATGAAACTTTGCCCGAGTCATCTGCTCGTGAATATATTTAAGTGGAGAAGCAGTTACGCTGGCGCAGATCCACTCTCCCTCGTCTTCAACCTCGGTCGGCAGTGGATCGTAAGGCCGATACGACTGCCGAGAGGCAGAGGATGCAGCGCATGACCGCCTGCCAGTAGGAGTATCCTGACATATGACGTTGAGGCATATCACAGATGCCTTGCCTCATCGATACAGGAGCCGTGAGTATCTGCCTATTGACGTACCCGCCTCCTACACCGATGACTTATAACAATGGATAGTAGGAAAAATACAAGGCTGTGAAAGGATGAGGACAGGAAAATGGGGATAGACAGGATGTTGTGTGGCTGCTCCCCTTCGGCCTGTCCGGCACGGTGAACCTTCCAGTAGCTACGCTACCACCGGATCCAGAGCACTCAAATCTCCTCGCTCGCACGGACAGCGCTTCTATAATGCAGTGACACCTGAAGAGCTTATGTGAGGTATATAAATAGCGGAAAACACAAATGTAGTGTGAGTATAATGATTGGAGGGACAAAATTAATTATCACACTTATAAGTGAATGAAGAACAAAATTACTATCTAGGACTTGTACTGACCGTATCATGAAGGCAGTTCTTCACAAAATATATCAGAAAAATATTTAATTAGTTTGGTTCACTGAAGACGTGATGAAATTCGTATCTGGTACAAGCAGTCGGCACACCGAGAGGTGTGTGAAGGCATGGAAGCTCTTCAGGAGGAAATCCTTTGTAGGGTCTCTGATCAGTTTTGTTGTTGTTGGTCTTCAGTCCAGAGACTTGTTTGATGCCTGAGCAAGCCTCTTCATCTCCTCATAAGAACTACATCTATTTGAATTTGCTTACTATATTCATCTCTTGGTCTCCTTCCACGATTTTTGCCGCACACACTTCCCTCCAATGCTAAAATTACGATTTCTCGATGTCTAAGAATCTTTCCTACCAAGTTATCCCCTCTTTTAGTCAAGGTATGCCAAAAATTCCTTTTCTCACCAATTCTGTTCAATACCTCTTCATTAGTTACGCGATATACCCACCTAATCTTTAGCATTCTTCTGTAGCACCACATTCGAAAAGCCTCTTCTGTTCGCACTGATTATCGTCCTTGCTTCACTCCTATACAAGGCAACACTCCACACAAATGCCTTCAGAAAAGACTTCCTTATACTTGATGTTCGATGTCAGCTAATTTCTCTTTTTCAAAAATGCTTTTCTTCCCATTGCCATTCTGTATTTTATATCCTCTGTACTGCGATAGACATATGTTATTTTACTACCCAAGTAAAAAAACTCATATACCTAATCTAATTCCTTCAGAATCACCTTATTTTCTAAGATTGCATTCCATTATCTTTGTTTTGCTCTTGTTAATGTTCATTTTTTACGCTCTCTTCAACACACTGTCCATTCCATTGAACTATTCTTCCAGGTCCTTTGCTATATGTGACAGAATTACAATGTCATCAGCAAAACGCGACGTTTTTATTTCTTTGCCCTGAACTTCAAACCTTATTCCCAATTTTTCCTTGTGTTCATTCACCGCCTGCTCTATGTACAAATTGAATAACTTCGGAGAAATGCTACAACCCTATCTTAGTCCCTTCCCATCTAATGCTGTCCTTTCATGCCCGTCGAGTCAATAACTGCGGTATGGCTTTTGTACAAGTTGAAAATAACTCTCCTTTCCTTCTATTTGACTTTGAGTCTGGAATTTGTAAGTTCCATCTGCAAGTGGACAGGGGTACTATCTGTTGACACAGAAAATGGTCTTGTAAACGTGTCGAAAAGATATGTGACGTTGGCCGTATTTCGGAAACGATTAGAAAATAGTTCCAGTGTGTGCTAAAAAACTGAAATTAATTTCACATAATATTCATTCTATTTAATACATGAGAGTGTAGGGAAATAGACGCCGACTGGTGGTTAAACATCCGTCACAAGCCGCAAGAGACAGAGCCGCGTCGCACTGCAGCATGCAAATATACTTTAAAGTATTAAAATGCCAACTACTTTGCTGCACGCCTGTCACCGCTGGATAGTTGTAAGAAGGAGATCTGTCAGCATGACACAATGGAGAAGGTATTTTAAGTATTTTAACCATTTTATGTGTGACGTACCATTTGTCAAAGTTTTAATGCCAAACGCCTTCACGATGATGATGATACCCTAAGTGGATCGAAACTGGTCGTCAGAAAAATACGTTAATTAATTGCGATCTTGGCATTTTAATACTTCAAAATAACAGGATCAAGTAGTCATCAATCGAGAGATTCCAAAATGTTCACATGTTTGTTAAGCTTGAGGGACTTAACTTACAAACTACTTATGATCTTATTCTAAAGACGACACAAACATCCGTGCAGACTGTACTACGGGTGGTCCTGCTGGAGCCGGTATTCCGTCGCCTTGTTCCAAGATTTGAAACTGGATTACCGAACGAAACGCAACGAAGTAGACGAGGAGTAGGAAAAAGATGAGCAATAAGGATATAACAACATATCAGAAAGCGTCCCCTATAATAAACGATGCCTGTGTGGCACAAAATACCTTTAATACCTTACTAGAAGACCCGTAAGAGTACTTCGCACCGTTAGTGGTCATTGAAATAAGTGGAAATAAATAAATGTAAAGAATTGCAAAGGCTAATAATACTGGTGATCCTATTACAATATAGTTCCTTCCAAAAACAACATTTTCTCTGGGTGGAGCTTTATTTACAATTTAGACGAGGGTTAGAACTTAAATAGTAGCAACACTGCTGTGGAGACAGTGTGCAATGAAATCTAATATTATCGCTGATGGCACACTTTGTTGACATACCTGTCTTACATCCAAGAAAACTGATTCACCAGTCCCGCGTCACAGGCGTGGGAACAGTCGAGGGAAAACCAGTCACTTGTGAGCGAGCGGTCTAACATATCGGTGTCACAACGTTTTCGAAACAGGAACAACGGAGTTGGATCAAGATTGAATGTGCCAGAGGTCGTACAGCATGACAGTATCATCAACGTCTTCACTGGACGTCAGAGTCCCAGTATGGTGAAAGTTATGGTGCAGTTATTTTAACGCATTACGTTCCTCCACGGCAGACTGTCAGTGCACAGTATTACTGTTCGTTTTTACAGCATCACCTGCGACAATTTTTTTGAAAGAAGCGGCAACACCTTCTGCGCAACCCACCCATCATTTTGCACATACAGCGTAAGTTCCATCCAAAATACTCCCCGGACTCAAGTCCTTGTGATTTTGATTTGATTCCGAAGATGAAGGTCCTACTTCGTGTCTTTCACTTCAGAACTGTTCCAGAGATTCGACAGGCAGTAGGCCGCTCCATTCGCACCAACAACAGAACAGGCTCCGCTAACGGTGTACTACGCATTCCACATCGCTGGCAACGGGTTCTACACAACGCTGGTAACTACTTTGAAGGACAGTAACGGGTGGAAAGATGTGAAGCGTTTGTATCGGTTGTGAATAAATAGTTGTCATTATTTAGTTCCAACCCTCGGAACTCAACATTTATGAGAGACAATAGTTTGCAACTTTCTAGTGTAGAAAAATGTTGCAAAGACGAAAGTCACTTTTTTTCAGAATCAACCAATTTGGTGTTTAAAGCTCACACCAAACATCGTAGTTCTCTGAATTTTCTTAGACCAAAGCAATCAGTGTACCTCTAATACAACCGTAGGTATGGTTGCTGGAATGACAGGAAATGTTAGACAAAACGAAAGTCAAGTGTTGTGCACGCATAACTTTCTTCCTAATTAAGTGGTACACGTGTTTAAACGCTCCAATGATAATCCTGGGTGTTCTAAGGCTAAAACGAACTGCGTTCGCTTACTAACAGAAAGGAGAGGAGGATAGCGCTTTCGAGTGTAGAGAAAAGAAGGCGAAAGTTATGTAAATTTTGGTACTTCATGACAAATATGTGAATGGGTAGCTTTTGTTAAAAACAAAAGCTAAGGATTTCGACTGGACAGAACGAGCTGGCCGACTGATTTCAGTTTTAATTATTTTTTTCATACACAAGATTCAGATCAAACCTTTCGTTGACGACGTATTCATCACAATATTCACTGACACTTTTTTTTTCCAAAAGTTATGTCTCCCATTCTTAACCCTAATCCAAGTACATCCACTATTTTCACTGCAAGTAATTCCCAACATGTTGCTACTCTTTAAATAGTTTAAAATTTCATGTCTCAGTTCAGCTAGGCATACCAACTTTTACAAAAGTGCTTTCAGATTAATACCTCTCTCCATTTATCTCTTTCGTTGTTGATTGAGCGATTGCCCTTAACTACCTCAAGAAGGAAAGCTTATCAATTGTTTGAATGATTTCTACCTGCAGAGAGTGAACAGAAAGTGACCGCCTGCTTAACATGGTGGAAGTCAGCACAGCAGCGGTTCTGCGTGGGATGCAGTCGACAAGCGCCTGGAGGATTTCCAGAGCTGTGTAGCGCCCGTTGTACACGCGCCGGTAACAGGCGCCGTTGAGTTATGGGACGGCAGAGAGCGGGCAAGGACCAGCTGCCCATAGCATCCTGACCAGCTCCATCGGTTCATGGTCGAATACTCTTGTCGACCACGACCTCAGCCGTTCTATCATGCTCGTTGTACCAGTCTCAAGTAATACTCACTTTGAGACTTGTGTTACTTTAGAACGAAATCGTGGAGTAGATGTCCATAATCAAGGAACGAGCCAGTAGATTATCACGAGAGAACTAACAAAAGAGAAGGTCCATGCAGGACCTATGTACATGATATGCCCCGATAATGAATTAATACAGTCAATAATTGAACACAGGAATTAATTTCATATCTTTTAGAGGAGATTCGGGGGATAGCGAAGGTAATAATTGAAGAAATACTTGTGTTGAAGGCGTTCAAGGCGTTACACTATTTCATTATTGTGATTTCTCACTGGAGACGGATACTGCGTGACTTTCTTTGCAGAAGTCAAGAAGGTCCGATGAGATATAGAGGGCATTCACAACCTACAGTAACTGACTGAAAACGGCTTGGGAGTATGCTGATACTGTTAATAAAAGGTATTATTACAATTATTCACTGATCGGTATCAGAATTTCTAGATTATAGGTAATCCACCAAATTTCGTTTGCATTACACGATTGTGATTCTAAGATACCCTTTGCAAATGAAAACAGCTACCACAAAAATAGAATGCCTTTTGTAGTAGGCAAATGAAAATAATTCAAGTAGATTAACTTTTCTGTTGCACTGTCGCTTATAGCAAGTAATTTGGAAACGATAAATACACCATCGTTCAGTTTTTGAAGAAGATCATAAATGAGAGCTTAGTATCTAGAAGTACACACAGAAATTCCAGTCGTTCGGACTCAAAAATCACATTAGCAATGTTTATAGTCAAATCATCCGTTATATCTGAAATACATGTTAAAATAGCAAACAAACAAACAATAAATAAGTAATTAAATAAAAAATACAATCTTAAAGAAATTTAAAAATCCACAGTAGAACGATTATTTGAGAATGCAAAATTACAAAATCTCCAGAATACCTTCCCAAACAACAATAATAGCAGAGATTTCTTTCAAAGTTTCAGACAAGCTCGACTGATACCAGTGTAAGCTCAAAAATAAACAGGGCAAGATTCGACTGAACAATCAAGGAAATTGAAATATAGTAGCCAAGTACTTCGAGAACCTACTCAACTGCCCACCTCCAATCTCCAAATTGGTACTTCTGGTTCCTCATGAGAACCTACAAGTTTATATTCCACGAACAAAAATGACATAAAGGCATCCGTAAAAAGTAAAAAATAACAATATCAGCTTAGAAGACTCAATATCAGCGGAAGAGCTGAGATGGGCAGAATCGGAAGTCCTAGACGAGCTACACCGAATATTCCAGCAAATATTGGAGACAGGAAAACAGTACTGATCTATCCACTCTATAAAAAAGTAAAAAAGAAGATATAAAGGAGTACAGATGCATCACACTACTCCCAGTGATCTACAGGATCTTCTCACAGATACCGCTGAATAGCACTGAAGGAATCCTGAATAAACAAATTGGAGAATACCAGGGTGGGTTCCGGAAGGGCCGCTCCTGTGACGAACAGTTTTCAATTGGAAATCAGTAATCTGACACAGAATGCCGAATGGAAAATATAGAGTGATTTATTTTCACTGACAAAAAAAAAAAATCCTTTGACTGGGTGGATAATGGACCACCAGAGAATTTGAGGTCAAAAACAAGCTGGCAAACATTATCAGAGAAACCTTAAAAACGCGGTGGAGTGGTAAAGCGTTCAAAGGCACATATCTGCGAAGCGCGCAGCTGCTCGCCGTTGGAGGTTCGAATTCTCCCTCTGACAATACCCTCAGCATAAGTTAGTTTGTAAACCAAGGGACTGATGACTAGAGTAGTTCCACAGCTTTACAAACATTTTGGCCCACTTTAGGTTACGGTAGTAACACTAAAAGTGAGCCTTTGCGATAGTCTTTTCACAGCTCGAAATTTAAATGAAAATAACGGCTTAACTATTCATCTGACACGAAAATTGAACAACCGAATTTGTAGAGGAGAAAATTCTCTACCACTCTGGTCTCTTTTTTTTTCATATTTCGTAGCGTTACAAATATATTTGCAAAAATAACGGCGATTTGGGGATGTATGTCTGTCTGTCTGTCCGTCTATCTGTCCGTAACGTGTTCCCTGTTTTTAAGACGAACCGTTGAACCGTTCAGCACCAAATTTTACAGACATGATTGTAGTCCGCCAGAGACCAGAACTAACCTTTTTCAAATTTTTCAGACAAAATATACGGTTATAATACCAAAAGAAGCCGTTTGTAATATAATTGTAATTGCAAACGAACCGTTCACCTGACACGAAAATTGAATAACCTAATTGTTGAGGAGAAAATTCTCTACAACTTAGCTCCCTTGTGTTTTTTTCATATCTCGTATTGTTTGAGACATATTTACAAAAATAACGGAGATTTGACACCCTCCATTGAATTAACGAAAACCAGCCGTTCGGAGACGTCACGTGATATTCCTCGCCCAGAATGCCATCTTGCGTTGCGTATTTGATGATTTTATTATTGTAATTTACACGTTGTCATTTCAAAGCAATGGCGCACTGCATAATTAAGAAAACCACTTCGTTCTTCGTACGATAAATGATAATGTAATGTCTACAAATGCCATATTACCATCAGTTAACAACGTCCATCAATAGTATGATATTAAAGGACCCATCTTCTTATTGATAGCCCTAGCGTAGTGGGCAAGGCGTTGGACTCTGACGCTAAAGGTCGGCGCTTAGAACCCGCCAGTACATAGTTTTTTTTCCTAAGGGTTTCAGACACTCTTATTAATTAATTTTTTATTATTTAGATTATTATTTTGGGCCAAAATTTTTGCAAAAACTTATAAAACTAAAAATCTAAAGTGGACCGTAAAACTCGTCAGTGCGATTTTTTTGAAACCTTAAAAGCGACAACTTCCTAAGAGACGTTTATGCGACAACTGTCCCAACCATTTGAAATCAAGACAGGTTTGCGACAGCGTGATGGATTATCACCAATACTATTTAACGGTATCCTGAAGAAGATTGTTGAGAATTTGGAATTTCGAACTTGAAATTCAAGGTATTAGTGCAATCTGTCTAGGAAGAAACTCGGGAGCAATCCAAATCAACTGTTTGGCTTTCGATGATGACTTTACAATATTTTCAGAAAACCTAGAAGAAGCAACCGTATAGATCAACCCAATAGGAAAGATCGCCGGCAACACACCATTTATGATCTCGAAAGAAAAGACCAAATTCATGACAAGTGACAAACATGGACCACAATTCGTTGAAAGAGATTGGACGGGTAGAGAGGTTAAAAAAATTCAAATACCTCGGTGAAACCATACAAGAGAACGGACTGGAGAAAGATTCTGTGGGGGATCTGAGATATAGAGAGAGCTTACGGATTAGCTAAAAACGTTTGTAACAAAAGTGCATGTCTTGGAATGCCTAAAAAGGCACTACAAAGCTGTGGCATATATTGTAGCGAATGCATGGAGACACTATAAAGGAGAATAATACCGAAAATCATGGGTTTAAAGCGGCTGGAAACTTCGGATCAGCAATGATCTACTTTAAAGGTGGAGAAAATCTCGGAGACCACGAATAAGATGGGATTATCACTTCTAGGACAGCTGTATAGAATAGGAAAAAAGACTAGATTGAGAAAGCTTGTAAACACTGGGAGAGGTATGACATTCGGGAAGTTCAGGTGTTAAATAGGGACATGTTTCGGACCGTGGCTCGAAATTTGGGAAGACTGGAAGAGCCTGGACGGATGAACAGAAGCAACTGCACAGCGTCCATATAAATGAGTGATGGAGAAGGAAGAATCTTCAGGCAAAAAAGAAATGACACTTTAGCGTCATCCTAAGTGGCCAATACGCGAATAAAAAAGAAAAAAAAATCTTACAGGGCATTAGGGGTCAATGTTTTTCTACAAGCCGTAAACATTCGGCTGAATTGCATATCTTACACACAGCTGTTGTGTATAGTTATGGGATTTGCATGTACACAGTGCACCAGAGGTGTTGTTTCTCGTGAGGCGCCCTTAAGAACTAATGACCTTTGTAAGAGGGTACTGTTCCCGGAGTTCTCTGCTCTGCTTTCATTTTATTTTTCTCTGTGAATTTAGGAGAGGGGAAAGCAAAGAAAGGTACTTCTATTGTTAGAATTCTTAAAATGGCCAACAGAATTCCCTGCTAGTAATGAACACTGAACAGTGCAGCCACTCTTCCCACACGTTCTGTCTGGAATGCATTCAAACTGCATCAAGTGACATGAACTTAAGACATGTTCTAACATGTTTTGCTGATACAGTCACTAATAGAATTGCTACTAAATAAACTCCAGCTTCAATAATAGTCTCCCGAACTCAGAGTTAACGCGATATGTAGGCAACCGTGACTGAAAGTATAGTTTCATTAAATTCAGCTGCCTCTGCGCAACAGCGAATGATCCATTGGTGTGTCGATACGTGCAAACATAATTCCGTGTGCCACGTCCATGGCCACTCACTTACTCGGCAAACAGGTCCCTCTAAACACCTGTTGCAAAATGTGATCTATAACACACAAGATTAGTTGAACTAAATCTAATGGAGTAAATGACCTTGTAATTAAGGGCTTATTTTGTTATTACAGCAGTTCAGGTCGAATACTTGCTTGACGCGGCTCTCCACACTATCACACATCAGACTCTTCATCTTCGAATAAAAATGGCAAACCACATTCAATAAAATCTGCTTACTGTATTTATCTGTCGGTCTCCTTCTGCAGTTTGTACCCTCCAGAATTCCCCCTGATACGTAATACTTAATTGACTGCTCCTTGCTGTATCAGTATATGTCCAGTCGATCGATCTCTTCTTTTAGTCAAGCTCTGCTAAAAATTTGTTCTTTTTACCAATTATGTTCCGTAGCTCCTCATTCGCTACTCACTGCACCTCTCTAAACTTTAACATTTATCCGTATTATAACATTTATTGTTGTCTGAGCTGCATATCGCACATGTTTCACTTCTGTACCAGGCTACACTCCAGACAAATGTTGTCAGAAAACATTTTCTAACACGTCAGTTAATATTTGATATCAGCAATTTTTCTTCTTCAGGAACACTCTTCTTTCCATTTTCATTTTGTTTTGTATATTGTATTCGGTCATCATTCGTTTTACGGCCCAAATGACAAAATTCGTTTATTGCTTTCACTATTTCGTTTCGTAATTTACTAATACAGCTACGCTCCTGACCTATTCCGTTCCCAATCACTGCGTTACCATCATACCCTTCTAGTCCTATAACTGCTGCTTGGTTTCTGTAAAAGTGCTACATAACTTTCCGTTCCCCATACATTATTCCTCGTTGTTTACCAATTTTAAAGAGTGTAACCAAATCAACGTTTAACCCTCGATCAGGCGCTCTTTGATTCATTACGCGAGCGGGCGCGCTGTTTTCGGTTCCTCACGTCTCATTTGTAGTTTTATTGCTTTTTACATGGATTTATGAACCAGAAAAGAAACAATACACATGTATTTGGGTTAGAAGAAAATTTTATTCCACATATTATGTCTAAAACACTAAATATTACATAGAGACAGTACAATGTTATTTCTTTATCGTAATAATCAACTATAAAACTTGACATCCTTATGAAGGTGGACAATGCACACACATTTCTTTGTAACGTCTTACTCTGAGTCGACATGTTTACAGTTTACGCATGTGTATCTGATATTCACATGCCGTTTGCAGACGCTGGTAAAATACGATGAGTCCCATCTGGTGGTCCATAACTGCTGTGGCAGCCCCTGACCGTATAGAGTGCCCGCCTAACAGGCAGCCAAGGCGGGCTGCTGAGCCCCCTTTTCGTAGGCGCTCACACGTAATCACATAAACATAAACAGCTGCCAACAGCAGAAGAAACGGCGCTGTACGGCGGCACTACATCACGGTCCGCCATGTGACAGTGCCCAGCCAATGACAGCGCAGTAACCGTTTGTAGCCCTCCGCCAATGCCGGCTTCATAGGCGCACAGACGCAGTGTGGAGGGCAGTGCATGCTCAGCCACCGGCCGCTCCTACGCCGGATCCAGCTGCCGCCGCACTCAGCGTACTACTCTCTGTAGTGTAGTTGTTTTGCCTTGCCCTAGCGCCACGTGTAATTGTTTATTGCCTGTTTGTTTGTTCCATTATTATACTTGTTGTTTGTTGTCCCTACGTGAATATCTGTTTACTTGACGTTGTTGTACGCCCAGAAGGCTCTTTTGTTTAATAAACTGTTGGCAATTTGAGGAGTTGTTATCCTTCCTGCAGATCGACGGAGCTGCGCTGGTGGTAACATGCTTGAATTTGCGGGAAGTGAACGAATGGAGTGGTCCGTTTATTCCCCGTCGCTTAAAACCGACTGAACATGACTGGGTGCATTGCATCCAGCCTTGCACCTGCACAACTGTTGCGAGCTGGATATCGTACTCATGGAAGAATTGCCAAATATCTCTCAAGAGCTGACTCATAACGTCCATTGCACAGAGGTGTGCAACTACAATGGCCGTCCGAGGCGATCGCACACTACATTTAACTATTTTAGTAGGCCATATTGCCTCAGAGTAAGTAAACGCCATTTAAATCATAAGTAAATAGTTGTGGAAGTAAAATATCCCCCTCAAGGGTTCGGCATTAATCTGCTGAGTACGGGCTCAGCGAACCCGGTTTCCCAAGCTGGGGACTGTGTCGCGCCACTCTGTAAGCTATTTGTGTGCTTCAACGATCATAGTTTGGCGCGACGGTGGAACGTTGTACGTCTCAGAGTCCGAAGATCTTGGCTTAATCGCCCGGGGCGCAAGGACGCTAAAAACATCTATACGAAAAACCTCAATCTAAAGGTGTGCTACGCGTCGAGGAGATGCATGGCTGTTGGGGTTGAACAGTCACTAGCAATCGGTCTCTGAGGAAGCTGTCTCACCTCAATTGTATAAGGCTTACCCAGGCAAGCAGGGCTCTGCCTCGGTGGGCTTTAATTCCCTAGCTGCTTGTGGCAACACCATGGAAAGAAAAGAAACCTTGGCGAACGTATAACCGCCGTCTTTAAGCAAGGTCGAGGCGAATACAATGCCTCGCAATACGATCCCCAATCGTTCCCTTCCATAGCCACGTCATAGGACGTACGTAGGGCGAGAGAACGAGGTGACACGTGTACCGCTCGATATTTAGTACACAGTATGACAGATGGGTAATCCTTTGTAGCAACTAAACAATTATTTTTTGTCGAGAATTTGGAAGATAAATTTGGAAGGTATACGGTATGTCCAAAATGAGGTCTGGGTAGGTCATGATCACAACGTCATTCCCAGCTCAGTCTTTGACAAGCTGGGTGACGTTCCTGTCACAATAACTCCACATAAGAGCCTTAACATGGTGCACGGCTTAATAAACCATAGAGATATTCTTCTGTAATCGGCAAAATCTAGAGGGGCGATGTGTGCACTTCATACAGCGCATCTACAGCGGTCCGTAGGACGAGAGGGTTGCTACTGGTGCCTTCATCTTGGCTTTCGAGGGTGACTCGTTACCTGAGAAAGTCAAGGTGATGGTTTACCGTTCCGATGTTATGCCCTACGCTCTTCCCCAGATACGCTGCTTTAAGCGCTGGAGGTTCAGTCACATGTACTCTCGGTGCGACGCTGACTCCACGTGTTGGGAGTGCCGGCGTGCACCACATTCAGAAGCACCTTGTACCCCTCATCCTGTCTGCGTTAACTGTGGCCCACATCACTCTCCGTGCTAACCGGAATGCAAAGTCATGCACCAATAATGGAAAATAATGGCGTACAAAACACTAGACAAACTTATGTACTCTGGAGCAAAGTACACAAAGCTCCATCCTGTGAGTCTGACGACAACGTATGCCACAGTAGCTTCGAAATTGACATCTACGGTGATCTAATCTCATTCGGTGAATTCAACACCAGAGGGCCCCCAGGCACGATCGGCAGTTGGTGGCACTTCCATTTACGCTGCTCCTCAGCTTTTCACCTCGGAAGCAACGTCTTCTCAAACACCTGGGACGTCGGACCCACTTCAAAGGTGGAGAAGTAACAGCCGTCTCCATCTCCTGTCGCTCTGATGGAATCCCTTGGGACGCTTCCTTCCGAGGCTTCTCCACATGGCAAAGAGGATCCCAGCAAATTGCTGCAGGATTCCCTTGCTGCTGATCGAAGGGCCTCCTGCTCTTCGTCAGCTCCTGAGGCCGTGTTTGAGAAGTCCTCCCGGCCCTTAAAACCAAAGGGCCAGCGAGAGGCACAGAAAAAGAAAAATAAGAAGAAAGACACCTTGTTGGCTTCAAAGCCACAACTTGTGGTTCAGAGCATGAAGTCAAGATCCTTGCATCCCCCGAGGGTGACGCACTTACGAATCATCAGAACCAATGGTTTACGGTTCTCTAGATCCTGAGCAGAAGGCAGAAGGCTCCCAATGTAATAATCTGCTCCTCAGCTTTTATTTATAGATTTTCAACTAGGAGAAAAAGTAATTCTCCAATGGAGTTGTGGCAGTTTCTTCAACTGCATAGCTGAGTTACAGCAGTTGTTGTGCCGCTTCTCCGTGTTTTTGCAGGAACTGTGGTTCCCTGCCCAGAGGACCCCAGCCCTTGTGGGTATTGGGGCTACTATCGAAACCGGGCTACATGCGACAGAGCTTCAGGAGGTGTCGCTGTTTACATCCTTGCATCTGTCCCCAGTGCTGCTGTGCCTCTCCGCATGACCTTAGAACCATTCGATGTTCGAATCCGGGCGAAGCAGGAATTCACCATCTGTCCCATTTACCTTCCCCCCATGCATCTGTCTCTATCACTAATGTCACTGCATTGGTTACACAACTACCCCCACCATTTCTTTTCTTGTGGAATTTTGATGCCCACTACCCATTTTGGAGTGGGACGCAGACGACAGGCCGCGGTTTTGTCACAGCATGGCATGTGTCTAATGAATCGTGGTTTTCCCACGAATTCTTGCATGGCGGGAGGCACCTATTCAGCAATCGACCTCTCCGTTGTAGCCAGAGTCTGCTCCCACATTTCCGATGGAGGACCAATGATGACCTTTGTGGTAGCGACCATTTTCCGATCATTGTGTCACACCTTTATTTTCAACTTGTAGACCGCCTAACTCAATTGTCTCTCCTTAGACCTGCTTGGCAGGATTACACTTCAGTTGCTACGTTTCCAGTACCACTGCCTGCCGACGTGGTCGCGGCAGTTCAAGTCAGTGCTGAGGCCACTGTTCCCGCCACCTATGGCTCCCCTCGGCGTAAGTCCGTCCCCTGGTGGACGCCAGAGATTTCTGCATCCATCCGGTATCGTCGGAGGGCGTTCCAGCGCCATCGGCACCATCCCACCATTGAATTGATTTGATTTGATTTTTCCAGGGAAGCCAAAACAGTTTTGGTCCAACCCGCCACTGCCCGCACCGAAACTAAGTTTATTGTGCGGTATCGCTCCCTGTATATCTAGTAAAGCCAACCAATGCCCTTGAACAGTGCAAGGAGTCGCTTTACCAGTTCTTTATTAGACACAATTTCTTCGGGTCTGGTTGTCCCAAATGTTCTGTGCCTTTTGCTCTCCAATGCAATGCATTCGAAGATTAGATGTGATGTAGTTTCATCACTGTCATCACAGATCCTACATTTAGGGTCCTCTTTTGTTATTTCCAGTGTATGTAGAAATTCCCATGGCCTGTCAGCAATCCAACCATGAGTCTAATCTCTCTCCTGTTCAGGCCCAGGATTGCAGAGCTTCTTTTAAAACATGGCTTTGGCATCATTACCTTGCTATGTTTTTGTTAATGGACTTTGGTCCAATATTCTACGTGCTGTCTTCTGAGCCAGTTACGTAGCTCCAATTTGATCATTGCCTTGGTGATTGTCAGGGCAGGTTCCGGTCCAATGAATGGAGTCTCTGCCCCCATCCTGGCTAATCTGTCGGCATGTTCGTTGCCACTTCCCCGAGTGGCCAGGGACCCACAATAGGTTTACTCTATTGCTTTCCCCCAGCTCCACCAGAACCCTGTGACATTCTGCAACAATTTTAGACCTTGTTGCAGGAGCTGCCAGTGATCTCAGGGCTGCCTGACTATCTGAATAGATATAGATGCTACGATCTTTGTAGCACCTACGCAAATTCTCCTCCACACATGCCCTGATGGCAGTGGTTTCGGCCTGGAATACTGAGGCCAGTTTCCCTAGAGAGATGACGCCCTCCAGTCTTGGCTGCACGCCGTATACCTCGGCCCCAACGCCTTGGTCTGATTTCGACCCGTCACTGAACCAAACAATACCCCCTGTACGGTGTCGAACTATTTTCTCCCACTGCTCCCTACTTGCAATTGTTATACTGAAAGGCTTGTTGAAGCAGTATGGGGTTATAATATAGTCAGCTGGCATTTCCCCAACCTTTCCTCACTCACTATTGTAGTGTGTGATTCAGGATATCCCAAAGAGTTCCAGTTGTTGCCAGATTTGAGTCTGTATACACCAGCTGCTGCCTCCATCTTGACCCAAAGGTGTAATGGGGGCATATCCAGCATGGTTTCCATCCCAGCAGTTGGTGTGCTGCTAATTCCGCCTGTTGTGGTTAAGCAGGCTAGTCTCTGCACCTTACCAAGCTCCTTAGAAGCAACGTGCTGTTCTACCTTCTTCCACCACACGACCGCCCCATAGGTGATCCTGGGTCTAATCATCATGGTGTATATCCAGTGCATACCCTCGGGGCTCAGGCCCCAATTTTTGCCACAAGCTCTCCTGGTACTTACTAAAGTACCTTCTGCTTGGAGCAAATATTCCTGATGTGAGGGGTCCATGTCAGTTTCTCATCTAGGGTAACCCCTAGATATTTCACTGTCTCCTTCACAGGTAGCGCTTCATCGAAAAGCTTTAGATTCCAACTTGAATGTTGTATATGCTTCTTTGTGAATGGCACAACAACAGTCTTCTTAGGACTAACCCCCAGATCCTGTTTTCTGCACCAGTCTTGCACAATGTCCAATGCACCTTGTGTCATATTCTTCACTGTGCCAGCAAATTTGCCAAGTATTACTATGACAAGATCATCTGCGAATCCTTGGCAAAAGTACTGCCTAGAGTTTAATTCTACAATGAGATCATTCACCACTAGATTCCACAACAAAGGGGAAAGAACTCCTCCTTGCGGGCAACCCCTAGTGGTGTTGATTACCATTTTTTTTCATCATGGTAGCCTCTACCTTTCTTCCACTGAGCATGGCCCTAGTCCACCTACATATAGTGGTCCCTAGGTCATGCCCCTCTGCTGCCCTAACCATGGAATCGAAGGTCGTGTTGCTAAAAGCCCCCTCAATGTCCAGGAAGATACCGAGGGCTATTTCCTGAAAGTGTAGTGCTTTCTCCACCTTCCCAACAAGTTAGTGGAGAGCTATCTCACATGATGTATCTGGTTGATATGCATGTTGGTTTGAATGTAGAGGAGCCCTACTTAACCTCCTTTCTCCAACATGCACATAAACCAGCTTTTCCAATGTCTTCAGAATGAAGGAGGACAGGCTGATTGGTCTCATATCCTTGGCCTTGGTATGATCAATTCACCCTGGCTTTGGAATGAAGACAACCTTCACTGCCCTCCAGGCATTGGGAATGATTCCTGCTGCTAGGCTAACCCTGAATAACCTGCAAAGGAATCTAATAAGATTTTCTCCCGCTTCTTGCAGGAGAGCTGGAAAGATTCCGTCAGGACCAGTGAATTGAACGGTTGAAATGTTCGCACCGCCCATCGGACCTTACTGAAATCGACACACTCCTTGGCCAGATCCCAGTCCTCTTTGCGAATACCTGAGAACCGTTGTCTCTCAGGAATCGCATTCTGGTCTGAGTTATCCCCCAGAGTATATTGAGGAAAGTGAGTTTTGAGGAGCAGTTCCAGCGTTTCATGTGCTGTCTTTGTATACTCCCCATCCTCCTTCCTCAATGTTCTTCCTGGATAAGTTGGTAGCCTAGTGAGGATTTTATGAAGTCTCGCTTGAGCAGCTGTGCCCTCCACTTCCTCACAGAATACCTTCCAGGATGCCAGTGGTGCCACACTGCCGACTGCTAACGAAGATACGAGCTTATGGAATAGGTTCACAGATTTGTGACTGGCTGGGTAAGTAATAGAACGCAGTACGTTGTTCTCGACGGCGAGTGTTCATCAGAGACGAGTGTTTCGTCAGGCGTGCCCCAGGGGAGTGTGATACGACCGCTATTATTTTCTATCTATATAAATGATCTGATGGACAGAGTAAGTTGTAATTTGCGGCTGTTTGCTGATGATGCTGTGGTGTATGGGAGGGTGTCGTCTGGAACTGACTGTAATAGCAGACATGATGACTTAGACAAAATTTCTAGTTGGTGCGAAGAATGGCAGCTAGCTCTCAATGTAGAAAAATGTAAGGTGATGCGCATGAGTAGAGGAGGGAGTCTTAGAATCCTCCCTAACCCTCTTGCCACCTGTCTTTGACGTCAAAGGTGTCTGTGTATCCCCTTTTTGTAGGTCTTGGCCTCAAGCCCTTTTGATTCCCTCCATTTTTGCTTAGGAAGCCATTCTTTTCCTTCCTTTTGCTTCTGTTCCTTGAGAAGTTTCCTCCTCTGAGTCCCTGACAAGGCCTTAATCCTAATCTGGTCCAACTTCTCTGTTACAGTACCCACTTCCTGCTCAGGTCTAGACCCTGATTCAGAAGTAGGAGTGCACTTCATCAGTCCTGATCACAATGTCTGAGTATCTGAGGTCTCAGATTGCCTCTCAGATTCTTTTAAAATACTTTCTTTCTCTGTGTTCATCTTAGTCCCACGAGATTTGGGGATTTATATGGTACACACCACGATAACTTACTCAGGGAGGTCGCCCAGTATCCCTGAGGCTCCGTGCGAGACACATCCACCCATGTGTCATGCACCCCTCGGCACGGATCGCATCACACCTTGGGTTGGGAAAGGAATTGGAAAAGGACTGGGAGAGAATAAGGAAGACGGGACGTTGTGGGACACGCTTGGTCTGATCCATCAGCTGATGGCAGTAGGTTCTCTACCTTCGGTATAGCCCTCTGCTTCACACGGATACGCAAGCCTCTCCACCTGCACGGACAGTGCTTCATCAAGGTGGTGTCCCCCAGAGAGTACCGTCCCACCATAGAAAACCTGATGGCCTTCAAATGGCTCTGGGCCTGAGCTCGACACCACATCTGGCAGGTCAAGCAGGACAGCTGGGAGAAGTATCTCGCCAGCATCGGTTCGCGCAATTCACTATTTAAGGTGTGGGCCCAGGTTAAGCGCCTTTTTGGGTACCGTCCATCGGCAGCAATCCCCAGCTTACAAATCCAGAGTACTGTATGCACGGACGCAACTACTATGGCTGAGCATATGGCGGAGCATTATGTTCGCAATTGCAGCATACAGTGCAGACTTCCGTGCACTCAAAGACCAGGTTGAACGGGGCTGGCTGTCCTTCCATAAGCGCCGGGAAGAAACATACAATTCCCCATTCAGTGAAGTGGCTGGTAGTTACCGCCCGATCAGCTTGTTGAACGTATGGTGAGTCGGCGGCTCATGTAGATACTTGAACATCATTGTCTGTATTCCCCACAACAGGGGGTTTTCCGCCAAGGCCGCCAAGGCCCCTGTTGCTAACCTAGTAGCTCTGGAGTCAACCATTCGTACAGCATTTAGCAGGTGTGAACACCTTTTTGGCGTCTGTTTTGACATGAGGAAGCATAAGACACCACTTGGCGCTTTCTAGCTACACTGCGTGGTTGAGACTTGAGGGATCCGATCCGCTTTTTATGAAAACTTTCTTTCTTTCCCTCTTTTCGGGTACGGATTGGTACTTTTCTCAGCTCCCCGACGTCTAGGAGAACGGTGTCCCGCAGGGGTCCATCCTTAGTATCCCTCTCTTTTTAATTGCATTCAATGGTCTTGCAGAGACAGTCGGGTCATTGGTTTCTTCTTCCTTGTTCCCCGATGACTTTTGTTCAGGTCACCTAGCATTGGTGTAGGAGAAAGGCGTCTGCAGGGAGCCATCTGAAAGGCGCAGTCATGGGCCTCAATCAATGGGTTCCAATTCTCTCCATCAAAAACCCGGGTTATGCACTTCTGCCGCCGTCGAGCTGTTCATTTGGACCCAGAGTTTTACTTGAATGACGAATTGCTTCAGGTTCGTGAGACTCACTCTTTTGCAGCCGGCTCACTTGGGCTCCACACCTTTATCAACTCAAGTAGAAGTACTGGCGATACCTTAATATTCTACGCTGCCTCAGCCACACTTGTTGGGGAGCCGCCTGTCCAAGTCTTTTGCAGCTCTACAGGGCACTGATTCAATCACGCAATCTTTCAGGGGCTATCACTTATATCGTACCGATGACCTCAGTGGCGACAGGATTCAGGGGGAGTGGCGGTGTATGTCAGAGACACACTTCACTCTTCACATGTACCCCTCACTACCAAGTCACAAGCTGTTGCTGTCACAGTGTATTTTGTGTCCTTTCAGTTAACGCTTTACTCTGTCTCCCGCCACATAAGCCGTTGGACGAAGAAGCCCTTTTAGCACTGGTCGCTCAACTTCACCAGCCGTTCTTGCTCTTGGGAGATTTCAACGCTCATAATACTCTTTTGGGTAGCGTGTCTACCTGTCCCAGGGGCCGAGTGGTCGAAAGGGTACTCCGATCAGGCTCTTCCTGTCTCTTGAATACGGGTGCGATGACGCATTTTTATTCGTTCTTTTCAGCCATTGACCTGACAGTTTGTTCTCTTGTTCTTGCAGATTTTGTCCAATGCGAGGTGGCACGCGATCTTCACTCCAATAAACATTTTGATGTCACTACAGCGATTGCCACCCGAGAGTTACCCAACCAAGTGGTTGCTCAGTAAGGCGGATTGGTTTCTTTATAGGCAGCTCGCTGTTCTTGAGTATCGGGACAATATTCATGACTGGGTGGATCACATAACAGCTGTGATACACTCAGCTGCAGATGCATCTATTCCCAAATCTTCAGGTCATAGCAGGAAGTCACCAGTTCCCTGGTGGAACGATGAGTGTCGGCGCGCTATACGCGACCGGCGCTCACCGCTGAGTAGATTCAAGCGCTCTCCATCGGCAGAGAATCTTGCAGCCTTTCAGCAAGCGAGGGCCCGACGAATATTTAAGGAGAGTAAAAACCGCCCATGGTACGAGTTTCTGAAGTCCATTAATCGTTCCACTTCCGCTACTGTAGTATGGGATTCTATAAGGAAAATATCTGGGAAAAGGAGTTAGTGCCCGTTGACTGCCATAAAGGACGATGAATTACTTAAAGTTGCACCAGTCGAGATTTCTCAGACGATGGCACAGCACTTTTACAAAAAAACATCGTCCCAGAGTCCAGTTCCAGGTTTCCACGCCTACCGCGCGGTTCAGGAGAGCAGACGCCTTGATTTCGACTCTTCTAATGTTGAGGCTCATAACGCTTTGTTTTCTATATGGGAAGTGCACAAGGCATTAGCTTCTGCTCGTGAGACGGCCTTTGGGCCCTACTCGTTACACTATGGCATCCTACAGCCGTTCTCCTTAATTCTTTAAATCAGTTATGGACAGAAGGGGTATATCCCATCCCTTGGAGGGAATCCATAATAATACCCATTCTTAACCCGTGGAAGGACCACACGCTCCTGATAGCTATCGTAGTGTCGCTTTAGCCAGCTGCGTCGGTAAGACGCTGGAACGCATGATCAACTCGAGACTCGTTTGGAGCTCTCGAATATCGGAAACTCCTTAGTCGCTTCCCATGTGGGTTTCGCAGGTATCGGTCCACTCTTGATAACCTCACCTTCCTGGAAGCAGTTGTACAAGAGGCGTTCCTACGAAAGCAGAACCTAATATCAATCTTCTTCGACATTCACTAGGCATATGACACTACGTGGCTCTTTGTTTGTGGATGACTTTGCTGTTTTTTGCTCTTCTTCTAGCCCCTCATGTGCTTCACGCCATTTACAGTTGACACTTAAAAGACTAGAAGACTGGTGTGCTCTCCTGAGATAATCGTATGCGTTGATTTTAATCGTGGTCGTTCACTTTCCTCCCCCAGCCCCCCACTCCCCCTCCCCCACCCCCCCCCCACCCCGCAACTACTGCTGTGGGATACTGTTTTACATTTTCAGGTTCCTGGGTGTCTTATTTGATAACAAACTTACTTGGCTGCCCCACATCAAGGAGCTCAAAATAGGAGCCCTGAAAGCACTGGACATTGTGAAGTGCTTGAATGGGAAAAATTAGGGTGCAGACAGATCCTGCTTGCTGCTATTTTGTAAGAGTTTAATGTGCTCCCGTCTCGACTACGGTTGTGTGGTCAATGGCTCGGCATTCCCAACGTCTCTGAAGATGTTGGACTCTGTGCATCACGAGGGTATTAGATTGGCCACAGGAGCCTACAGGACAAGCTATATACCTAGCCTGTGCGCCGAGGCAGGAGAGCCGCCATTATACGTCCTGCGGCGTTTCCTTGTCGCTAAACATGTCCTAAAGCTCCGTTCATTTCCGTCGTCTCCGGCTTTTTCTGTGACTCTTGATATCCCGGCCCATCGAAGCGACTCTACAACGCGTGCCAACGAGGGTCGACACCATTTGGTATCAGAGAGCAGCTGCATTTACTGGATCTCTGTGTGCCTCCGAGCAACATACAGCTCCAGGGTTGGCTGGCTGTTAGTGAAGCCCAACATCATTTTAGACTTGACTGAGTGCAACAAACCGTTCACTCCAGATTATGTTTCTAAGGACAAGTTTCTTGCCATTTTAAATAGTCATCATACTTTTAATGTTATTTATACAGATGGCTGAAAACAGGGGGATACTGTTGGGTGCTCTGTAGCCTTCCCTACACAAATCCTCAGATATCGTCTGCCTTGTCAATTTACAGTATTTGACGCAGAACTTTACGCTGTTTTGAAAGCAGTGGAGCGGATGAAACGTGATACTGGCTCTAACTTCCTGCATTGCTCTGATGCACTCAGTTCTCTGCAGACCATTCAGCATCTGTACCCAGCACATAGGACCGTCCAGAATACCCAAGACGTCCTCTTACAGTTGCAACGGCAAGGAAAAGTGGTTTCCTTCTGCTGGGTACCTGGCCATGTGGGCATCCGTGGAAACGAGTTGGCCGATACCGCGGCCAAGGAGGCCTGTCGGCTTCCGAACGTAGCCGACTGTCCTATTCCTCTCCGAGCCTCGCTGTCATTTCTTAGGTGCTCTGTCATGCGCCGCTGAGACCAAGAATGGTTGTGTGTCGTGGATAATAAGTTGCGGTCGACAAAAAACACAGTTAGGCCCTGGCGTACATTCGCACAGACTGTTAGGTGTGATGAAGTCTGCTTAACAAGGCTTCGAATAGGACACTGCCCCCTGACGTATCGATTCCTTCTTTGTGGGGACGAGCCCCCTACTTGTGATGCTTGTGGTGTGCTGATAACCGTTCAGCATATTTCAACTACTTGTGTTTCCTATGATGCTGCGAGGGAAAAAGCTGGTTTGCCGGATGACCTCCGCTCCACTTTAGGAGACAGTGAAATGACAGTGGCACGCGTTTTACGATTTTGTGTTTTGGCCGACCTCCTACCAAAGATCTTAGATCGACGGTTCTAAAATATAGATAGAGGAAGATAGGACAATTTGGTCCCTACCTCTTTATTTAGCTCGCCGTCTTTTTAGGCTTGTCCCCTATTTGTCTGTTTTATTTAAATTCTTATTTGTGCCAGTGAACATTTCATTATTATACATATGATGTAGGGGGGAGAGCGTACGTCCCTTCGTTTTCTCTCTTCCCTTGCTTGTCTGCTGTGTCATTTAGCAATATTGGACTCATCTCTTCATAGTATGGGCGTCGATGACCACGATGTTGAGCGCCTTAAAGCTCAATAACAACAACAACAATAACAACATCGTTTGGACTGCAGGCCACATCGGGATTCCTGGAAACGAACATGTGGATCAGCTGGCTAAGCCCCTTGGAAATTGGCCTTTCGGAGAGCGATCTTCGACTGGAGTTTCATCGGAGGATACTGAGCCTCTGGAATTCTCAGTCGGCTAACTTGTTTCAATCAAACAAGCTCCATACAGTGAAGCTCTCTACGGCCACCTGGAAGTCCTCACTTCGATCGTCTCTTAGGGACTCGGCTGTTCTTCGTCGCCTGCTAGTTGGCCACACTTGGCCGACACATGGCCACCTTTTTCGACGCGAGGACCAGGCACAGTGTGGCTGTGGTGCCTCCTGTCAGAGGTCCACTACGGTCGGGGGTTCGAATCCCCCCTCGGGCATGGATATTTGTGCCGTCCTAGTTCGTAAGTAGTTCATAAGTACTTTGTAAGTTTAGGGACTGATGACCCCGTAGTTAAGTCCCATAAGTTTAACAAACATTTGAACATTTTTTTTAATTTATTTTTATTTTTATTTTTATTTTTTTTATTTATTTATTTTTTTTTTTTGACAGAGGTCCACATTCTGTGGAACTGCCCCCTTTTAGATGCCTTGCGCCAATCTTTTAACCTGCCGGATGCGCTCTCTTTTATGCTAGGAGACGATGCTGCTACGGTTGATCGTGTTTTAGGTTTTATTCGCGCAGCTGGTTTTTATCGTATGATTAAATGTTGGGTACCCAAGCCAGATCTTCAGGCACCTACCACTCAACCGGTTTTAATCTGTTGTCACTTTCGACCTGCCAGTCCTATCTTTAACTAGAAGTTTTAGTTTGTGCAGAATGGCTGGCTCAACCATTATCATCCTTGCGATCAGCCAGCTACAATCTTCTGCTGTGGTATTTTAGTAGCGTTGCTTATCTGGTCCACTTCATCAGTGGTTTTCCTTTTTCTGTTATCGTTTTAGCCCTCATAGTCTCTTTGACCGTCGTGTACTAGATGTGGAGTGCTTGATTTTTAACTGTTCATCGACGTGCTCTCTTAGCTGTGAAAGGGGACTGATAACCCAGCTGTTTAGCCGCTTTCAAACACCCAACAACAAGTAAAATATCGTGGTGTATCACACACAAACTAGAAATGTAACCACTCCCTGTGTAAAGTACTTACAGTACGTATATTTGTATGGTACCTCAATTGATCCCCTTAGACCTACAGTATTGAACAGTGGGCGTTGTTTACGTGTTTGGTGGGGTCAAGAGCAGAGTGCAGTTGCTACCAATTTCTGACTGATCGAATTACTTTTCCGAAAGACTACAGCGCACGTGTTTAGCAGTAGAAGCAGGTATTGTTTACTTCCGGACGCCCTATGGCAGACGCGACATAGTTTCAACTTACGGGAACCTCCCAGCAGTCAGAGGATGTGCCTGAAACCACTTGAATTTTTTCTATTTATGTAGAAAACGTCACCAAGTAAAATTTATTCAATATTTTAGTTGATATTGTGAAACGTCATTCCAAAGAAAGTCCTATAAACTGCTATCGACGTAAATCAGAAATATCTCCAACGTAGCAGCGTCAGTCATACTGCTAAGAAAGTTGAAAAAGGAAAATACAACTGTGAGTTTTAACTCAGAGTTTCCCTACGGTTCATTGAATTCAATAGAAGAAAGTTCATTTAGCACCATGTCGAAATATTGACATGATTTAGAAAACGTCTGAGTTACATATTCTCGGTAACCAAACCTGAAAATTTTTTATACACTGTGAAATCTGATAGTATGCATACATTCATACTTTATGAAACTACAATACATGCACGTGAAAAATAAATACTCACTACCATTTTGGTTCACAAAGCAATAATTTACTTCAATATTTGTACGGTCATTTTGTGAACAAAGTATTAAATTCGTTTCTATCAGGTTCTGACACTCATTTGTTGAAGTATTATTATGGGTAAAAATGCCTGTCTATATCACAAGACAAATTTTAAGAACATATTTTTGTCTTTCAGAAGTTACAAATTAAGTTTATCATTCAAGTTTTCATCACAAAATAGCATTCTCGGACATGCTTCTCCAGGTAATTTTCAATAAATGGATTTCAGTTTCTTAAGTAGTATATTTGCTGGCACACAGGCAAATTAGAAATGGAGGTAAAAATTATTTTGCTGTCCCTTCGATTGGGAGCGGCAATAAATGTATGTATTTAGTGTGTTACGATTCTATTGCCTTTCACACTCTTCACTTGCTACATGCGACATATAAATCATACGCTATTAAACTTGTAGTTTTTAGTACAGTTTATCTGAAAATATTATGAATCATATTAAGGATATGTTGATATGAATATGGATTAAAAACTAGCATTGTTATTGAATTAATTATTTAGAATAAGTTTTTAATGTATGGCAAAGAACAAGTGTTTATATATATATATATATATATATATATATATATAAAGTAGCTTATCTCTTTACTACGTCGATCACTAAATACAACGTATGAATCTGGTATATTAAAATATTTTCCTTTTTACAACTGCGCCAGGTTTACATTTCAAGCATTGTTTATAGGAACGAAACTAACACATGCCAACAGAATAGTACATTTGCACACACATACACACATTATGAAGATATTTTAGTGGATACGTCCAGTGTAAGAAGAATTGAAGCTGCTGGTGAGATTTGTTCAAACTGCACAAGTCCGTCCTGCAGGTTTGTGATGCTTCACCGTCGTGTCAGTCGCAATCCTTAACTGAGAAGGCTGAAATTCCGTTGTCATGAGTTCAAAGGCTAGCCGCACTGACATTAAAATTATAGGAAATTATTGCTATTGTGAGCATATTAAAATGACTTTTATATCTCCATATTCTTTTACGTTCTTCATTTTCGAATTGACGAAACACTAAGGAAAATGTACACCTAAAAACTGGGGCATCTACTAAAAACCGACTAACTGATGGGTCGACGACTGAACTTCCAGAACCCTGCTGCTACGATAATTTGAACAACGGCTTTCTCTGCGATATGAGGCGTTTCTTGATTGCGTTGTCAGTTTACAACTCTACTTTTTGTGATTTTACTAAAAGGTGGTCCGCGCTTGGAAGAGGTATTGTGTTAGAGAAGAGTAACAGCTTTTATATGTACATTTATTAATTGAAGTACGTTTTAAGCAACAACATTTCAGATTTCAGTTAAACAAGATTTTAATCGTTTGCCATTTTGATGAGCGTTTTTAAATCTGTGTTCCGCATCGTTTCTAAATTGTAGGTGCAGCATTTAGAGACCAATTTCGAAACAATAAATTACGCAAACGTGACCACATTTATTCATAACTGTTTAAATGCTAATCTGTCTCAGTTTTTCACTGATTTTTTGTGTGTACATTTTTTAACTTACTACATAAAATCTAGTATAGGTAATAATAACATAGAAACTATTACTTATTATTACCTTTAAAGCTACAAACGAGACGCATTTTCCGTTTTTTTAAAGTTAATGGTAATAACACAAGGAACAATTACTTATTTTTCGTTTTCCAGCCGCTGAAAATGGTGAAGGAATTCTCTAGATTAGCCCTATACAAATAATTAAAGAATCTTCTGCTAGGTCAGTCCACGATAAGATGAAAGATGAAGATCATAAGGTACAGCAGTCAACAATCCGAAGATTGGTTTCAACACCACAGTGATTTACTAGGCATGGTCGTGTTTGGAGTTGGCATGCCGTTGCCTTCCTCCGACTTTCGAACTGACTTACCCAGCCAGTTATAGGAGGACCTACAGTTTAACGTGGTTTCCAAACCACGGTGCAACTCGATATTTTTCACACGAGAAACACTGCCACAGGTGAAAGATAAGGAAAGTGACAGATAAAAACCTAGGACCGGGTGGGGATCAAACCCGCGATCTTTGTGTTAATAATCTGGCACTCTACCACTGTGCTACCGAGCCGCACATAGATAAAGCACAAAAAAAATTAATTTTAATCATACAAGAAACAGTTACTTCTGTTTCGGTTTCCAACAACTGAAAATGGTAAAGGAATTTTGTACATTAGCCTTGTTTTTGTTGTTGTGGTCTTCAGTCCGCAGACTGGTTTGATGCAGCTCTCCACACTACCATGTCCTGTTCAAGTCTCTTCATCTCAGAATACGTTCGGCAACCTATACCCTTTTGAATCTCCTTACTATATTCATCCCTCGGTCTCCCTCTACGATTTTTACCCCTCACACTGCCTTCTAATGCTAAGTTGACAATTCCTTGATGTCTCAGAATGTGTCCATCCAATCTATTCCTTCTCTAAGTCAGGATATGCCAGAAACACCTCCCCGATTCTGTTAAGCACCTCCTCATTAGTTACGTGATCTACCCATCCAATTTTGATCATTCGTCTGTAGCACCACATTTCAAAAGCTTCTATCATCTTTTTATCTGAACTCCTTATCGTCTACGTTTCACTCCCATACAATACTACACTTTAGACAAATGCTTTCAGAAAGGACTTCCTAACATTTAAATTAATATTGCATGTTAACAAGTTCCGCTTCTTTAGGAACGCTTTTCTTCCCATAGCCATTCTACATTTTATACTTCTTTACTTTGGCCATCAAAAGGTACCTTGCAACCCAAATAAGAAAATTCGTCTACTACTTTTATTGTCTCATTACCTAATCTAACTAGAGATGGGCAAAACCGATCTTTTCAGAGATCGGATCAGAAATAGTCACTCACTGGCATGAACTAGTTCTTTTTCATGGCTCACCGACTCACCAACTGATAAAAAAGTAAAACGATGTCACATTGCATTTCCTGTAACTACAACCCTTTCACATGTTATTTGTGCAAAGTTTTTATATATTCTCTATACAGAGCAAGTCCAATTATTTTTAAATCTATCTAAGCAACAGAGAATGCACATTGCACAAGATTTTGTCTCTCTTGCTCCCTTCATGCAAACTACAGGTCTTCGAGAAAATGGAGTACGATCTTTTTCGCGGAAATTTTATATAGTTTAATTTAGTACTGTAATGCGATTTTGCTACAGACTGCAGATTTTCCTGTTATTAAGAAAAAGCATAAAATTAAATAAATACGTTTCATTTCGAATACTATTCAGAATACGACATTTGCCTGTATGGCGGTTTCTGTTGCTTCAGATGATCGTTTCTGAAAGCGAGCTGCAAGATTTATCAGAATACAGAAGTTGAGAGAACAGAAAAATGCGGGGAGTCGCTTTGTTTGGCACCGTGCAGTTCGCCAGAGGAGTGGGGGGAATAGTGAGCAGCGTGCCACACGGGCGGCTCCGCAAGCGAACGGAGTCAGTAGAGGTGAACCGGTGAACCAGGTAACTCACCGACTCAGTTGGCAGTCGGATCGCCTCGATCGTCGGAGTCGTGCGGAGAAGCGAGCAGCGAGCTCACTGAACCATGCTGCTTGTGTGACTTGCCGACTCTCGACTCACAGTGCAGAGGCACTGCGCGTGTATAGGTGCTAATTTTCTGCAGTTTTATACTTGCATATGGTCTACACCACATTTATTTTGTAGCTTAGGAAACTTCTGAAGCATTTGGCAAGGGGTTTAGGAAACTTCTGAAGCATGTGGTAAGAGGTGCTTATGCAGCTCATTGCTGTTACCAGAGGGACTTTTCGAATCGGATGAACCACAACTCTTTTTTTCAGATTCAGATTCATCCACTCCTTAGAAGGATCTGGCTCTTTGAATCAGTTCAGGAGCAGATTGCCCATCTCTAAATCTAACTCCTTCAGCATCACCTGATTTTCTGAAATTGCATTCCATTACCTCCGTTTTACTCTTGTTAATGTTCATCTTATATCTTCCTTTCAAGACACTGTCCATACCATTCAATTGCTTTTCCAAATCTTTTGCGGTCTTTGGCAGAATTACTATTTCATTGGCAAACTGCAATGTTTTTATTTCTTTTCCCTGCACTTTAATGCCCTCTCCAAATTTCTCTTTCCATTCCTTCACTGCCTACTCAATGTACAGAGTGAACAACATTGGGGAAAGGCTACAACCCTGTCTTACTACCTTCCCAACCTCTGCGACCCTTTCTTGCCTTTCGACTCTAATAACCGCTGTCTGGTTTTTGTACGGGTTGAATAGACCTCTTCGCTCCTTATAATTTACCCCTGCTACCTTCAGAATTTGGAAGAGTGTATTCCAGTCGACATTGTCAAAAGCAATTAATTTAAAAGTGAATCGGAGAGTTTGAAATGTTTAAGACTACTAGCAATACTTTCGGCACGAGTGCTGCACTGTGCGTCAGCAGCCGCTCCACTGTGCAGCGCGGCGGCTGCGCTGGGCGGCCCGCCATCCATCGCGTTCCGCTATCAGCTACCCCTGGCCGTCGCCCTCCGCCTCCGCTATCGCCACCTGCCGCCTGCTCTGGCCGCCTCCCCCACCTCTCGGCCTCCTGCCATCAGCGACTGCTCCCTCCCTGCTCCCTGCCACAGTTTTGGACAGCAAGAGCGATGGCCGCGCCGTCTCCCGGCTGAGGGCTCAGCCGGTGACGGAGACTCTGCTCTCTGCTCTCCGACATTTCTCTTCCCACATCTGCATGGCGAGCCTTATCGTCCGACAAGCACCGGAACGGCTTTAAAAAAAGAATCGCTCCAGAGAAGCTTAGCTTGGCTTTTTTCACATGAGATCTTGTAAAAAAATGGCCGGCCGCGGTGGCCGAGGGGACTGAGTCGCTCCAGTCACGGTCTGCACGGCCACTACGGTCGGGGGTTCGAGTCCCCCCTCGGTCATGGATATTTGTGCCGTCCTTAGTCTTAGCTACTTCATAAGTAGTTTGTAAGCTTAGGGTCTGATGACCCCATAGTTAATTCCCATAAGCTTAACAAACAATTGAACATTTGAAACTTTCTCACATGATATCTTGTAAAAAAATGGATGAAGGGCAACACACCGTTTTAAAGCACCGCACTACAGACTGTTAACGAAAGTACGATAATAATGGATGGGTTCGCTGGTATGTCAAATTAACACTCAGTGATCCCCCCGAGGGGGTCGCAAAGTCTTGACCGGAGCGTCGCCGTCAGAAGAGCTAGTACTTGGACCGTAAAATAAGTAGGGGTTCAGTAATACCAAAACACATGCGCAAGTAAATTTATCGAAAGTTAAAATCGCGTAGTTCCTTGTGTGACATTTATTATGATTTTAATAGATCCTACATTTTTATTTATCTGTTGGGGTAAAGCCAGAAGATCAAAAGCAACTGCAAAATGTTTAGATAACATGTCAGCACAGTGCAAAAAATTTACCTTCAATAATGAGACGTGTGAAGTCATTCACATGACCACTAAAAGAAATCCGTTGTACTTCATTTACACGGTAAATCTGTCAAAGCTACAGGCCGTAAATTCAAATAAATAACTAGGAGTGACAATTACGAACAACTTATTTGGGAAAGAAACATAGAAAGTATTGTAGGGAAAACTAACCGAACACTACTTTTCGTTGGCAGAACACTCAGAAGAAGCAACATTTCCACTAAAGAAACTGCCTACATCATACTTCTGCGTCCTATTTTGGAATATTGTTGCGCATTGTGCGGTCCCCACCAAGTTTAGAGAAGGACAGCTCGTTTAGTATTATCACGTTATATGGGGAGAGTGTCACGGAAATGATGCATGAGTTCGGGTGAATTTTATATATATAGAGGTGTGAACATTATTAGACTCAAAACGAAAATATTGATATTTCCTAGTTTCTCTCACTCTAGAATTATTCAGTCATGTGATATTGGCATTTTCACTCACACCCATTTGACAACATTTACCTTTGATATTGGCAGTACAGTGGTGGCAGCACTCCCTAAGCAGTCAATTGTTATTATAGAGGCAAATATTGCAAGGTTGCAGCTGTTTTGGAGACATTTTAATTCAGCTGGGACGTTCTTAATGTTGGTTTTATGTTTAACGTATCATGAAACAATAATTAATGAGTATTTCTACTTGCACTTTTAGCCATAAAATATAAATATTCTTATTATTATGAATAATTCTTTGTTTCCCAATATTTTTTGATTGTGGGTCGCAAAAGTGATCTTTCGCCAAGAAAAGTAGTGACTACAAAACTGTCACTTTAAGAAAAACGGTATTCACAGCGAGAAATAGCAAACAGGTTACAGATTTCACAAAAATCTGTAAGTCGCATTTGCGAGGTAGAGAAAGATGGTCTTGATTTCAGAAGCGCACATCGAGGAGAGTGTGGACGCAAGAGTAAACATTGCCCTAGAACTGAATTTTGTCCAGCTGGCAAAAGACAACAGAAGGCTCTGAAGAACTATGGAGTCGATGTTTGTACTTCTACAGTCTGCAGAAAGCTTTTTGGTGCAGGTCTTCCAGCTCTTCGTCCACGCAAAAAAGCAAAACTGTCCCATGCAACGATTGCAAATAGGGTGAAATGGACTCATGAAGTCAAAAATAAATTTGGGGATGACTGTGGCCAAGTAAATAAACTTTATTTAAAGCAGTTGAGAATCTGAATGTGAAAATTTCTTTGAAAAATGAATATTTGTTTTCAAGAAAATATTCCACGAAGACAAGGAGAAATTTCCTTTATTACAGTATGGTTCATTTGAGCATATAACATCTGAAATCGTCGACGTTTTATGATTAAATATTTTATTTATTTCAGGTCTGCTTTTCTGATGAGTTAGTATTCTCCATATGTGAAGAAACTTGCCAGTATGTCCAAAGAACGGTTCATGAAGAGTTTTGTGAGTTTTGTGTAACGAAAACTGTAAAACATCCCACGTCTATTACGCTGTGGAGTGTCATGTCAGCTAAGGGTGCCGGCCGACATTAAATTGTGGAAGGCACTATGAATCAGAATCAGTACAGGAAAGTTTTGAAAAAGAGGCTTTTACCTCAGGTTAAGGAATGGTTTCCTGATTTTGACTATGTTCGCGCACAATGGTGCACCATGTCATAAAGCTAAATCAATTGTGCAATTCTTAGCTGAATACAAAGTAGAAACGTTGCCATGGCCTGGAAACAGTCCAGACATGAACCCTATAGAGAATCTGTGGGCAATTGGTAAGCAAAAGTTGAGGGAGATAAATCTTACAACAAAGTTGCAACTCATGGAAAAATAGAAATATGGCACCATGATGAAGATGTCAAAAATTCATGCTTCAGACTCATAGAAAAATTGCCAACATTTGTTGAACTGCTCATTAAGAACAAAGGCATGCACCAAAGTTTTCATTTTAAGAAAAAAATAACCTTGAGTCTAATAATTTTCACACACACACACACACACACACACACACACACACACACACACACACATATATATATATATATATATATATATATATATATATATTCGTTGCGGCGAAATTTATTCCAACTTCCTCTTCGGAATGCGAATATATTTTGTTAGCACCCCCTACATAGGAAGACATGATCATCAAAATAAAATAAGAGGAATGAGATCGCAAACGGAAACTGATAGGAGTTCCATATTCCCGCGAGCTATTAGAGAATGCACCTGTAAGGAATTACTACAATACTGGTTTGATGAACCCTCTGCCATGCATTTCAATGTGACTTACGGAGTATTTACGTAGATGTAGATAATAAAATGTGTTAATGATGAATAACTGTTTTCAGGAACTAGTCGATAAGTAAAGAAGATGGTACAACAAGTAATTCTGAAAATTCGAAAACTACTTCTTTACAAGTTTTCTATACAGTAGTGGGATCTTTCTTAACGTGCATAATTCGCTTCTGAGTCTTGCCTGAAATGTGTAACACCCGTCCAGCAAAATATACTTCCCTGTCTGCAATCATATAAAAATAGGATAACCTCTTAAATTTCCTTCCTTTGCGATAACATAGTTTTATTACGGTTCGTGAGAAGCAATGAGGGCGGGGGGGGGGTGGAGGGGGAGACTCGCCAGATTATTTTTATTTCGAAGGGAATCGCCACAATGCTTTTACTGGGAAGAGGGTCGCATACTCGAATAGATTGAAAAAACACTCACTGCCTGAGATAGACGTGACGGGACCGAAATTATTTTCTATCTACAGAAATGGTCTGACAGAAGCAATGAGTAGCAATTTGTGGCACTTTGCTGATGATGCAGGGGTGAATTGCGAAAGTGTCATAACGGAATTACTACAAAATTCCTAATTGGTATTAGGAATGGAAGCTAGCTCTAAATCTAGAAAAATGTAAGGTGAGGAATAGAATAAACAATCTGACAGTGTTCATATACAGCATTAGTAATGAGCCACTAGACACAGTCCCGTCCATGAAATATCTAGACGTAGCGCTGCACAGGGATATGAAATGAAGTGAGCATGTAGGGCAGTCGAGGGAAGACAGGTTCCAGACTTCGGTTTGTTGGAAGAATTTTGCGAATATGTCTTCCATTTGTAAATGAGACTGTGTACAGAATATTAATGCGTCTCTTCCTTGAGTACTGATGAAGTTTTTGGGTTCCCTGTCAGATCGGTAGTTCCAAAGCAGGCTGCTAGATTTGTCACTTGTACGTTCGAAAGACAGCCGATTGTTACAAAGACGCTGCAGAAACTCAAATGTCAACCGCTAGAGGGAAAGCGATGTTTTTTCGAGAAAAGCTATTGAGGAAAATTAGAGGGTCAGAATATGAAGCTGACTGCAGAACGATTCCACTGTCACCAACTTACATTTTGCGTGAAGACCACAGTGCCATACAGGCCCTTGTAACGGGGCTGATCTGTGGCCATACGCTTGCTCTTCCATATTTTATTCTGTAAACGTACGTAGTGAAGAGAATTAGTATTACATGGTCTGAGAGAAACGTGGAGCAAATGGTCCGGTGAAGAAGTATCCCATCAGCTAGCCACATTAAACTACCATTTCAGACTCACAGCGGAAAACAACAGATCCACGCCCTGAGTGCTGATTCTGCGCAGGGGACAACTGCAGCGAAAGAAGACATCAGGTTAGTGGACAGAAATTGCAGTCTTCGTACCCTGGCGAGCTACGAAGTAACACGGCGCCTAATGCGCATTGCTTTTTTGTATCATAAACAGGAACATTGGCAAGAGGTGTCTTGGTAACAGGACCGAGTGCAGAAAGAAGGGAAGAGAACGGAAACAACCACCATCCTTTTTTTTTTACTTTTAATCCCGCCGTACATTCATTTTCCCCTCTTTCTGTTTGGAAGTGAAACAAAAAGGAAAATTGGTAGCAACGGTACGAGGTAGCTTCCACAACGTCCATTGCGGTTGATTTCGGAATATGTATACACACAAACGTTGCAGCACTTCCCATAAATATCGTCGGAATTTTGGTCTGAATTTCGTCTTCTTACGCAAGTGAATAAAATACGATTATTAACCATAGCTAGTATTTAGGGCATTATTGAATGGAAGATTATGATTCTTAGAAGCTTTATGTGAATGTAATGCTTTACAGGAGCGCCATACATTGTGCTAGTGTGACAATTCCAGACAGTTGCTTCAGCGTTTGGAAGTCTCTATCAATTCCACATGCCAGTATCTGTTGGGCGTCTCGAGAGAAGCGCCTTTAGGATCACAGTAAAACCGAACTGGTGCTGCACGTACGACAGTATCAAGGAAATGATCCAGATCTGGAGAATCCGTGCTAGAATACTTAAATGGTTTGCCACGAAAGTTTACGTCATGCATGGACCACAGAAAATATGAAAAAGGAAATGCTGCATGTATCAAACTACATAACTGTTAATCTTCATTCACACAGTACGAGAACAAATAAAAACCGAAATTCAGCATTTTCGATACGCAGTAACTTGAACTACTCACTGAACAGTGAGTTGAGAAGGAAGTGGCGGCAAGATGTTTCGTCAGCAGGGCGTACACAGCATCATTACCATCTTCAGAACCCACACCATTTCAAGAGAATTCGCAGAAACCACACAGCTTAGTCAAGATAGTTCGCTTCGTTGGGCCAGTGGACTCTGTTCTATTGACATTGTTCAAGTTTTAAAAGAAGCAAACCTGGTTGCAGTTGTAGAACATATTGAAAGCATCCAATGTGTTAAAATAGACTGGTATCGTGTGTTATCTGTATGAAATTTCTGACGAATACGATTAATAAAACAGCGAAAATAATATCTGAAGTATTTTATCCATTCAGCAACTGTTCAGATTATAAATTAATGAAGTGCAGCAACCACTTGCCTGTGGTTATTTATTTATTTTTAACTTTAACGACCGGTTTCGGGCGCTTGAGTGCCCTTCTTCTGGTCTATTTTTGTACTGTTGCTTAATAAATATACATGCTAGCGTTGATTCCACTACTAGCATGTATATTTATTAAGCAACAGTACAAAAATAGACCAGAAGAAGGGCACCCAAGCGCCCGAAACCGGTCGTTCAAGTTAAAAATAAATAAATAACCGCAAGCACCTGGTTGCTGCATTTCATTAATTTATAAAAATAATATCTGTCGAAAATAAAAATACTAGTGTCAGAAAAAATATTAATCCTGAAAGTAAAAGTGATTTATGTTTTGGAAAATGATTTAATATTTTATAGGAACGAGAATTAAACGTACGTGTTATTGGAATAAGACGTCGTCGTGTAAAGTGTCTAATAGAATCAAGTAACTATTTTGCGTAAGGAAGTTATTTTTTCAGTTTTCATTACTTTCTATTGGCTTATAGAGCACTATTAACACCTGAAGGAATTTAAGTACTAAACGAGCACTTATAATTACTAAAGTGGTTAAAGGTAAAACAGCGTAATATTTCAGCATTTACATTACGTTAACCAGAGGTGGCCTATGACTATCACAATTGTGGGCTCGGCCGATTATTTGCATGTCACGCTATAGGTGTAGATTGTCTTGGTGACGGAAGATTAGAACAAGTGTTTTTGCAATAAAAATTGTTATAGATTGACAATTTGGAATAAAATGCATCTAGAAAATTGAATATAGTGCCAGTATGTCTTTTATTATCTCGGACCTGTATCTAAAACTTACTCTTCGGAAAACTGAGTGGCGAATATTATTAGAAGCTGAAAGGTGGCGACCATGACAGGACCTGGCGTGAAGAATATTGAAATATGGCCGATAATAGACAACATTGTCAGGAAGGACTGAAACACAATACATGCAGGCCTTCAGTGAACAAAACCACAGGAAACTAACACAATAATCGACATAGTACTTCAATAAAAGAGGAAAGATGGCAACAGAGACATAAGAAGAGGCATGATAGAAGCGAATAATGATGAAGAACATGCGAGAAGGTGAAGCCGCAACAAAAGAAGAAGATGTTTGGGGAAAGAGTGAGTGTTCATATTTCTACAGGTTCCGGTGTTGTTGAGCAGTAGCGTTAACGAGCAGTCTGGTCTTGGCCCTGCAGCGCCTCCACGCCGTCGACAGATCAGGCGGTACGAACCACTGCTGACAGCAGCCTGTCCAAGCAGCTGCAGCAGACCTGTTGTCTCATCTCGTCGCAGTAACACCGAATATTTACGACCAAATGATGCCCGGTGAGCTTTTATGAACAATAAATTTTGATCACTTCACTGTGAATTTAATTTTTTGTGCAGTGATTAAGGAAACCTTTGAAGAAGTTTAAAAGAGACACACAGGAGAATGAATCTACGGGCTTTGAAACTAAAAATAGGAGTGTCTGGATTTTCAGAGTTACAATAAAAATCACATATACATAGTTTTAGAGTCAGCAAGGTAAAACAAAGGGAAAGTTATATACACTTTTATAGTCATCGTTGAGAAGGCAGGTGTTTTATAAAATATGGCTGCTGCAAGATCTACTACGAGCGAATGGACGCGGACTCTTAGGGGAGTTATGAATGACATTGATAACAAAATTGAAGAAGCTTTGACCGTGCAAAGTACTGCTATTAAAAAGGAAATCAAAGAATCTTTGAAGCTCAAAGCGTTGCTACAGATAACAAAATTAAGAAACTTTGACCTTTCAAAATACTGCTATTAAAAAGGAAATCAAAGAAGCTTTGATCCCTCAAAGTGCTACTCAAACTTCTGAACTAACATTTACTATACATATTTAGATTAAGGATACCGTAAAAAGTGTTTTGATTACTCAAAATAAATTAACGCTGGAACTTAAGATGCCCAGTCTATATGAAAGAAGTTAGGGACGTTTTAAACACTATTTTCAATCACATTTAGATATGGTCAACTGTTGAATGAATCTTTAAACGAAACATAATTTAGAAAAGTTCATATTACTCAGCTACCTAAATATGTCAAAGATAATAGGCAATAATTACACTATAACTGAGCAAATCTTACATGTTTTGGGTGAATTAGATATTCTGAATAAGTAAGAGGAAGATAAGTGGGTTAGAAAGAAACGAAATATTTTTTCTAATGATAGAAACGATGGAAATGTAAAGATGCACGGTAACAGGAAACATATTCAATACTGTGAAACATAAAGGATATCGTATAACAACAATAATAATTAGAGTTATAGCAATAATTCAGAAAATATGTGAATTAATAAAAGTCCTAAAAACCAGCTCCTCCAAATCAATATTTAAAAGACCTGAATGAAGCAAGGTATCCAGTAGGGACGGTAGTTACAGAAGCAGTGGTAAACGACGAGGGTCCTTTGGTAAGGGCCACGCCGCAGGACCTCGATATAAAAATAGTACGGGCAGGCTATATTGTATGCGACAACACCAACATGATAAATTGTTAAGAGATGAACTATTAGAGGAGAGGGAGTGTGAATGACTGGAGATGGTAATTAAACGATGATATTAGGAAAAGTAGGATCCGTATCTATTCAGATGGACCGAGAAACACGTAGTGACTTCAGTGTAATAAATGAAAGTACTTGTAATCAATTGAAACAGTCCGATAGTTACCCAATCCTGTCTGTTGGTATTTTCGGGAGAAGGGCGAAGCCAGTTATTGAAGTGTTATTTAGCATTTTCTTGCAAAAAGTAAAGTTTACAACATAACTTCTTGGTAATGCCGAATTTAAATGTTCCAGTGTTATTAGGTGTAGGCTGGATTAGTAGAAATAAGATTAAAATCGTCTTTGAAAACGAAAAGATAACAATTCCACACTTACCAGCTGTTCAACAAATTATACAGGGAAGACGATTACTAAGTTGATAAGTTGAGCATTAAAAAAGTTTAATATTACTTAAGTATCGTGCAACATCTATGTATTTAACAACAGGTTAGTTGTAGGTAAGGATCCATCCTACATCATACCTGTAACTTCATTCATATTATACCATGTGATTCTTGAGTTTCTCCCAGCGTATTTGATAATCAAAATATCCACTGGTGTACTGCCGGTCTATAGTGTCCAACGGGCACAATATTTCGGCGATCATACATGTCGCCACCATCAGGTGAACTGACGGACTGAGCTCCTGGAAACGCGCCGGCACGGAGATCCGCACGCCACGGCGGCTCGGGAGGAACTGGGTTCCACTGCGTGGCCGCGGTGCGGGGCGCGGACCAGGGAGGGGTCGCTCCGCGGGCCGAGGGTATTTAAATCGCCCGCTACCGGGCAAGAACCCAGTTCCCTTCGAGCCGCCATAGCGTGCGGATCTCCGTGCCGGCGCGTTTCCAGGAGCTCAGTCCGTCAGTACACCTGATGATGGCGACATGTATGATCGCCGAAATATTGTGCCCGTTGGACACTATAGACCGGCAGTACACCCGTGGATATTTTGATTATATTATACCAGTTTAAGATACTACCTCTTGGTTTAAATGTTTCTGTGAGCGTGTTCATGAGAGCTTTGGATCATACCTCGGGGCATGAACTATTTCAGAAAATAATACTTTATAAGGACGACATGCTTATAGTCACAAAGTCTTCGGGAGAACACACCAAGTTATGACAAGATGTATTACATAGGTTTCTTGATGCCAAAAGTACTATTATGTTAACTTAGTCTGTATTTGCTGCCATGGAAATTGAAAATTTAGGGGGCATAGTTGATAATAATGGTGTACACCAGATCTTAAGGAAATTGAAGTTACAGGAAAATGCCCTTATCCCAGAACTAGAAAACAAAGTAATTTTCAGGATTGTTAGCATGCTACAGATTACCAAGGATAAATGTAGTACATTCAGACATTTTTCACTTACTTAAACTAAATGGTCGTGGGGTACAAAATAATGTGAGAGATTTTATCAGATTGAGCAAGATTTATTTACAATTAATTAGTTATACCATCCACTGATGGACGAGATTTGTAAAATGGCGGTTGATGCATCCTCTTATTGGATAGCTGGCGAGATCTTCAAAGGGGAGATTTTTAATGCAAATGGTACTTGCGAAGAGAAGTAGGAGTCACGAGGTGGCGTATTTGTGATCGCAAAACTGCAATAGACTATCTAGTGAAAGATATCCATGAGAGAAATCGTCTGTTCGGTATAAAGGAGACCCTACAACACATTAATAAGTAATACTATGGTCTTGGTATGGGAAGTGCTGTATGAAGTAACAGTATACAGGGTGTTACAAAAAGGTACGGCCAAACTTTCAGAAAACATTCCTCACACACAGAGAAAGAAAATATGTTATGTGGACATGTGTCCGGAAACGCTTAATTTCCATTTTACAGTTCATTTTATTACTTCTCTTCAAATCACAGTAATCATGGAATGGAAACACACAGCAACAGACCGTACCAGCGTGACTTCAAACACTTTGTTACAGGGAATTTTCAAAATGTCCTCCGTTAGCGAGGATACATGCATCCACCCTCCGTCGCATGGAATCCCTGATGCGCTGATGCAGCCCTGGAGAATGGCGTATTGTATCACAGCCGTCCACAATAGGAGCACGAAGAGTCTCTAAATTTGGTACCCAGGTTGCGTAGACAAGAGCTTTCAAATGCCCCCTTAAGTTAAAGTCAAGAGGGCTGAGGTCAGGAGAGCGTGGAGGCCATGGAATTGGTCCGCCTCTACCAATCCATCGGTCACCGAATCTTGTTGAGAAGCGTACGAACGCATCGACTGAAATGTGGAGGAGCTCCATCGTGCATGAACCACATGTTGTGTCGTACTTGTAAAGGCACATTTTCTATCAACACAGGTAGAGTATCCTTTATGAAATCATGATAACGTGCTTCAGTGAGCGTAGGTGGAACGACATGAGGCCCAATCAAGACATCACCAACAATTCCTAGCCAAACGTTCACAGAAAATCTCTGTTGATGACGTGAATCAAGGAAGTACAGTACATACTAACGAAACAATTGGGTATTTTGACAATTGTCTGCACGAATTATTTCAATTTACATCTACAGGGAAATACTGAAATGAGCTCTAAGCTCTAAGCAAACTCTTTGCTTTTGTCACTCACTGTGATAATTATGTTTTATTATAATGACATAGTGCACCTATGCACTGTAAATTGTTATATAACAACTGTTTGACATTACAAGATTATGGCCTTGTAAAATATTTTATTTGACCTGATGATGCTGACATAGTTCAGTGAAACCGGTCGTCGTTAATAAAAATTGATGATAAGCGATCTTGGCTATTTATATCTTTTTACAAAAGGCATTCATCCACGGAATAAAGGCTTCAGTCAGGTAGACTGTGCGTGACATGGAATTCCGCTGCATTCGACCTGCATATCTTGCAACTCTGCAAGAAACTTTTCATACGCAGCACTTAATAGCGAAGCTTCTTACGGTGCACCGGATACCTCTGTATGACATCACCAGTGACGCTGCGTGTCGTATCGTCAGTCGCTGCCTGTAACATCAGCTCATCACTGGCAGGCGAACTGCACAGCTGTGACCCTTTCGAGTCTGTGGAAAACGTCGTTTCAAATCCGCCGTCAGATTTAGGTTTCCCGTGCTGTCGCTAAACGTCTGTAGGCAAATGCCTCTGTGCTCCGCCTCTGCCTTCGGGACGTGGTCCGCTTACCTCGCCTCCTCGCTTCACTGGAGACCCACCGCTCCAGTCCGCCAGCCCTGGAGACTCCAGCGGCCAGCTGCGGCTTAACCGGCTCCCTGTGGGGCGTCCACGCAATCCCCCTGAAGCCTGCCCTATTGTGGAACTGCTCTGGAACCGACGCAGCGTTGCCAAACTCTGAAACTGTGTTCTAACAGTTAGCAAAGCCTGTTGCATACTATTTATGTATTCCTTTACAACTATTGTATGGCCCCTAATCTGTAAATTTAGCGGTTTCGACTTGCGCGATGTCCTTTCTGACGTATTCTGTGGAAAAGAATTTGATCGATCTTTTCCTTGTGCCTGCAACTCCGCCAGTCAGTTCGCACTTTGTAATTCGCCTCAGTTCCGCACACTGACTTTCATGTTCCCTGTATCCGCAGAGACGAAGATCCAGAGTATGTTTGTTGCCATCAGTGCGAGTGGACTAATAACAGAATACGTATAAATCATTGCAACTGATAAAAAAATATATAAAGGACTAATTAAAAAAAAATTCAAATGTTCAAATTTTTGTAGAACTTATGAGACTTAACTACGGGGTCATCAGCTTACAAACTACTTATGTACTAGGTAAGAATAAGGACGGCACTAATATCCATGCCCGAGGGGGGATTCGAACCCCTGACCGTAGTGGCCGTGCAGACCGTGACTGAAGCGCCTCAGAAAGGACTAATTCATCGGCACCCTTCCGGTGTGTACTGAAATTACTTGAGCAGCTTTACTTATGCTCAGACTCGATTTCCATTGGTTCCTTTCTCTGTACGGACACCCTTTTTTTCACATTTCTTCGCTGCTCTTTTACCTTCATTTCTTTTCGTATTTACATCTTTTCAAGATTTTTCATCTTTCTTTTCAAAGAGATGGAATTCAGAGAACTACAGTATTAGATTAGGTAAATATCTAACCCTTAGGGCATTAAATTTTTCCCCGCAAATGGCCTTCCCTCATTTCAATGAAATTATCGCCAATTAGTTTAGTGTGCTACAAATATATTGTTCATGATACAACCTTTATAAATTTAATAGATTTCCATTTGTAAACTGCCTATTGTCCGTATAGTCGAGGTATTGCGAACGCATTTATTCTAATATCAGTAACAAAGGAAATTAATAATCCTCGTCCTCACAACGTACCAAAAGCAACACCTTGATTATTAAATATTTTAGCAAACTACCAAGTGCACCTGTACGGCAGTCATTAAACACCGGACACATGTCTTTGTCAGTATCCGTTTCATCAGAATCACTCTTGTTATTCAAACAGACGTCGCTCGACTCTCTTTCCGATGTGGATTGTAATTTCTTGAGGAGTCTTACTTAGCCTTTGGATCGATTTAGTTATTTATATTTGTTTTATTTTTTCCAGTTTACTCTTTGTGCTTACATCCAGGAACAGCCTTCGTTGATGTTGAGGATAGGATTTCTAAACGTTGTTTTCGTCTGCTTCTCTTTTATGAGGATCCTATACTTCATTACTGGTTGTGGATATTGGTAAAATCTTTTGGAAGGAATTTCCTTTCTACTTTCACTTGTTGAGGAAGATATGTTTCCACTTCTAGGCCTGAATTGCATTATTTTTTATCTGTAGACACAAATCTTCTACAAGATAGTCCTCATCCGTAAATATATTTCAGTTTTAGGGATAGATCCCCGTCTTTTCAAAGCCGGAGATACCTGTTGAGAATATTGTCACTTTACCATTGATCTTCCGGAATGACCAGTCATTTCAAAAGGTGTGATCTTATCAAACTATATGCGTTTGAAGTAAATATCAAACTCTTATTATAAGCGCTCGCAAAATAAATAAATAAATATTAATAACCATGATGGCAACACTCACTTTTGTTGTCTCTCTCTCTCTCTCTCTCTCTCTCTCTCTCTCTCTCTCTGTTTCTCTATCTCTCTCTTTCTCTCTCTCTCTCTCTCTCACACAGACACACATGCTCTTGGGAGGACTCAAACCTCCGACGGAAGCAACCGCGCAGTGGATAACATGGCGCCTCATACCACGCGGCAATTCCTGAGTGGCCATTCATGCGCTGTCTGAGATCAGTATTTCACTGACTAAACTATTTCGAGTAGCAGTGTACTCATGTCGTTCATTGTGTAGTTTCGGAAGTCAAGGAGACTGTAGTATACAGGACAAGTGGGGATGGCTTTCAAAATCATGTATCAAGAAGACTTGTCAGGTAATGTTCATAATTCGTCAGATGTGTAACAGCTTTTACTGAACATCCCCTACATAAATTCAAGATTTAGAGGTCTTACATAATAAACGTAATGATTACAGATTAGATAAACACAGTCTGTAAAAAGGACATGATATACCCCGAAGGAATATTCTGCACTGAATGAAACTATATATTCTGAAGACCGTGAGACTTTAATGAACTGATCGCAGTATGGGATGAAAGAGAGAAGACCATCGGGAGTGATTGGTCGCCGCGGTGAAGTGGCGGAATGTTCCAAGGCGCCTTGCTGCGGAGCACACGGTTGCTTCCCTCGGGGGTTCGAGTCCTCCCTCGGGCCTGGGTGTTTGTGTTGGTCTTAGCATAAATTAATTTAGGTTAAGTAGTTAGCCTAGGGACTGATGACCAATGTAGTTAAGGCCCTTAGATGTACAACCATTTGAGCATTTGATTGACTGGTCAGAGGTTGTGGCACCGCCTCAATGCTCAGTGCGTGCCCTTATGTCGCTCCGAATGGTGTGAAACGCATTTGGATTCTTCTGTGTGGCAGGCATATCCACTGTAGCTCCAGGACCCGCGGGTTGGTACTAGGATTGAGGCTCCTTTCAATGTCAAGTGCGGGTTTTGCTGGTTACGTGAGTAGCTGGAGATGCTGCAGGCGGTTCGTAGACACATATTTGTACTTCGGCCACAGGGACCGCTATACATAAAAACTGGAAACACACTGAGTAGTTCATTTCCATATCACTAGGGGCGCTAGTGCGATCAGGGAAGCGATGTAATTGGCTGACAACTGTCCAATAAGATAAGTCCAATAGCGGCTACACAAGCGGCCTGTTCTTTTGTTGCGATCTGAACTGCAACATTCACATCTTCGCACATTAATATTCTGTACGATATTTCAAAGCCTTCACTGTGGAACGGAAAGTAATTCATGCTAAAATTCTCACAGTTAATACCAAGGTAGATATGTAACTGACAATATGTTACTGACAGAGGAATTAAATGTATTTTCTTGAAGTAACACGAATTAAGCTGTGTGCTTTCCGTTCGTCTTTTTTATGTATCTTTAACAGCTATTCCAGTGAATATAATCATGATTTGAGTTTTTCAGGATATTCAGCTCATGAAATTGACGCTCAAAACCACCTGCAAATTCAAAAATGTTCAAATGTTTGTTGAGGCTGCAACTACTTATAAACTAACTTATACTAAAAACAGCACAAACATCCATGCCCGAAGGAAGATTCGAACCTCCGACGCGGGAGACCGTGCGATCCGCAACGTGACGCTCCAGACCGCTTGGCTACTGCCGCGCGGCCTGCAAGTTCACCGGTTGTTCATTTGGATACTACATGTGTTCAACTGAGAAAGTTAACAACAAGAATTTCTACAGATTTCCCAGCCAACCTCAAGAGTTGCTTCAGACGTGGAAGAGTGTTAGTGATCTGTCACCTGATCTCGACTGTGGTAGTTTGCTTGTTTGTGAAGACCATTTTTCTGAAAAAGATTTTATGAATGCAACTAAGCATAGACTAAACAGGGGTGTGTTTCCAAAACATATGTCAACTGTTCTTGCATAGCTATTAATATCAGAAGTGGATCACGTGTACCTGGTGTTAGTGATTTACCAAGCTCTAGCTTTTGTGACCTCGTCGCCTTGTGTTGTTTCATTCATTCTACCATCAGTTGAGTACACGTCCCGGTCTAGTTGTCAGGAAAGGTATGGTGCAGGAATCGTTGTCATCTAGAACAGTTCTATAGAGATTAGTATTACAAGTTTCATTGTCTGAAAGATACAACGATACTCAACTTTAGAACATTTGTCTGTTTCTTCTCTCTTCTCGCGGCGTCGTCCGTATGATGCTATCTGCGCTGAGAACTAGTAACAGCTAAGTTCGTAGCTGCGTTCTGACTTAGTACTGCCCTATTTCTGACTTCGTAGCTTACTAGTAACCGACGGGCTGCCCAGACGTATATCGGCCTAGCTATAGCTGCTTGTAGAGGGCGCGCATCTTCGGTTACTCCCACCAGGATGCGCGGCGACTACTTGTGATTAGCTTTCGGTCGATCGTCCTCTTACGACTAGTGTATGGCGCTGACTTTACGCCACAACATGCCCCCCCCCCCCCCCGAAGCGCCGAACCCTTGTCGTGTTTGGAGCTCGGCGACGAGGGAGGAGGCAGACACGTGGACGTGCTGTTGGACCGCAGTCTGTGGCTGCAGAGGACGCCAGACCACCAGCCGGGCCCCGCCATCCGGCCTGAGCTCGCGAGGCAACGTCCTCTGGGGAAACCTCCGAAGGGCCCACGTTCACGACCTGTTGGTGGCGACATCGGCGTTGGATGTTGTGTGGCATATTTCTCGACGTCCATGGGGATGTCAAGTTCAGGTGGAGACGGCGAGGGCTCCATCTCCATGATGTCGGGCCACGGTGTCGTGAAGATCTGCGGCGGGGGTGACCGAGAGAAACGCAGAAGGATCACAGAGTACATAACAAGGACGAATTTGGTTGCGGTGCCTGCGAATGATGCCATCGAGACCTGAAATTTCAAAAATGTGAGCACCGCAAAATGTCAGGATCTCGCCCAACTCCCACCGTCTGCGACCGCTAAAAACTCTCTAAAAACTGGGTTTCGCGGAACGAAGCGAGACTTGCGTGTCTGCGGCTGCTGTTGCTCCGAGCGGCGGGGTGGGTGGAGCAGATGGAGCAGGGTGCGGTGGCGGCGGCCGTGCAGATGTTCGGCCTGCGATGACCCTTCTCGTGCACGCGAGCGGTAGGAGGCCAGGAACATTTGTTGTGCTGCCTCCCGTGAGTGCGCCGAACGAAGTTTGAACATCTCTTGCTTAAATGTCCGGACGAAGCGTTCCACAGCTCCATTTGACTGCGGGTGAAACGGGGCACTGGTTAGATGCTTAATGCCATAGCATTCACAAAAGAAGTGAAATTCTTGCGATGTCAACTGAGGGCCGTTGTCAGAGACTATTAGTTCAGGGAAACCTTCGAGTCCAAGAATTGAATACAACACCCTAATCGTGCTACTAGAAGTAGAAGACATTGGCACAGCAAACGGGTAACCACTAAAACCATCAACCTCAATAAGCCACTTACTGTTCCAGAAGGGACCAGCATAGTCAATACGCACTCGTTGCCATGGTGAATTTCCTTTTGGCCCCGCAAAACGTTCCTGAGGTGGGGCTGACCGGTTGGTAGTGCACACTGAAAACTGTGACGTCATCTGTTCTATTTGTGGGTCGATACCCTGCCAAGTACAGTGTCGTCGTACCAATTGGTTAGTGTGAAACATTCCCCAATGTTCTTGGTGCAGTAAGTTCAAAACTTTTTTCTGCAAACGTCGTGGAATCATCCACGCGATTGTCCACTGTCGTTGGAATCTAAAATGACAGCTATATGTGCTGAAAGTTCATTTCTTCTAGCAAAATAAAGACGCACCAGTGAATTTTAAGTGTCCCATATTATTCGTGACCATTCTGCGCGCAATTAGGGCAGCAAAATACGTAAATCTGGGTCTGTTTCTGTGAATCGAGCAATTTTCCTATAGTCCAAAGTGAAGGATTGGAACAAACTATCTTCCTGTGTATCAATCTGACAACACGACATCTCATAAGCGTCGAAGTCTTTATCATGGTCAACCAGAAGACGGGAAACTGCGTCGGTATTTCCATGGCGAATTGTGGGTCTGTAAACAATCTCGTAATGATACTGAGAAAACAGCAGTTCCCAACGTTGCAATTTGTGCGCTGTGCACATAGGAATCGGCTTGGCTGGATGAAACAATGACTGCAAAGGTTTGTGGTTAGTGAATAAATAAAATGTTCTCCCATAGAAGTAGTGATGGAATTTTGTGACACCATACACTACTGCTAAAGCTTCCTTCTCAATCTGAGAATAGCAGCACTGTGTGTCTGTCGAAAGTTTTGATGCAAACGCTATCGGACGGTCCGTATCCCCATGTCTATGTGACAATACTGCTCCTAGACCAAACGATGAGGCGTCCACTTGCAAACGAAGTGGTTTTTCTGGATCGAAGTGCACCAAACATTGATCACTAAGCAAAGCATCTTTTAACTGCTGAAATGCGCGTTGGCTTTCGTCTGTCAAAACAAAACGAACATTTTAAAGGCTCAGCTGATGCAAATGGGCTGCAATTTGTGCTGCGCTTGGAATAAATCTAATATAGTACGTTAACTTTCCCAAGACGGACTGTAATACTTTCAAGTCTTTTGGTGCTGGCAGGTCGCAAATGGCAAGCAAATGTATTTCCATTGGGTGCACACCTTGACTTTTTATTACATGTCCTAGATACTGCAGTGCAAAATGGAAAAAGTCACACTCATCTAAGCGACACTTGAGACTTGCGTCTGACAAAACTTGAAACAATTTCCTCAAATTTGCAACGTGTTCTTCTGGGGTACGGCCTGCCACAACTATGTCGTCCAAGTAGCTTGAACAACAAGGCACCCTAGCTGTAAGCTGTTCCAAATATCTTTGAAAAATTTCAGGTGCTGATGCACTGCCAAACGGTAGACGCCAATATTTGAACAAGCCCAAATGTATACTGACAACACAAATTTTCTGTGATTCTTCATCGATTGGCAGCTGAAGGTAGGCACTGCTCAAATCGATTTTTGAAAAAAAAAAAAAAAAAATTCTTGCACCTAATCTGTCCAATAAATCTTCTGGCCTCGGCAAAGCATAACTGCCTACAACTGTTTGTGGATTCACTGTAACCTTGAAATCAACACAAATGCGAATGCTACATGACGGCTTCGGCAAAATAACAAGCGGACTCGCCCACAGGCTAGCTGGTATTGGTTCAATTGCACCATTTTCTTGCAACGTGCGACATTCTTTTGCTACTTTGTCGCGTAAAGCGAGCGGTACAGCACAACCATTGCAAAATTTTTGTTTGGCGTTTTCTTTCAGAATAATGTATGCAGTAAACTCTTTAGCTTTTTCTAGTCTAGCAGAAAATAAATCTGGAAAGTCTTTCAACAACTTATCTACACTGTCTTTAGCACCAAAATTGTTCACCACCAAAACATTGTCTTGCACAGTCAAACCAAAAAGATCAAAAGAATATAAACTAAAAATATTCTGTCCGTTATAAAATTTAAGCACTTGAAATGTCAGTGTGCGCACTTGCGATCAGTATACTGCAGGTAGTGAACACTGTCCTAGTACAGTAATTTCATTGCCATTGTATGCTGTAAACTTTGTTTTAGCGCGAGAAAGGTGCGACGATCGTAACTGTTCATAAGTTTTGCGATTGAGCAATGTGACTGATACACCCGTCTCCAGTTGAAACTTTATAGAAATTCATTCACACGCAAATTGGCATACACTTTTGTCGCCTTACGTCCAGCTTGTGCTATTTGCGTGTCCTTGATGTTACGAGGGGCATCCACTGGTTTGGAAAATACTGCATTTATTGAATGACTATTGTCTTGTGGCTGTGAGGGCAAATTTCTTTTGTTTTGCTGTAAGCAAACTGTTTGAATATGACCTTTCTTGCCGCATGCATAGCATTTTCCTGACCGGAATGGACAGTTATGCCTTTTGTGCCACGAGAAACATTGCGGGCAAGATTTCACTTCCTTATTCGGCAAGATTCCGTGTCTAGCAACTTGTTTACACTTTGAGCGGGCAGGCGGAAGTACACGGCATTCTACATCACGGTCACCGGCGTGTGACGTAGCTATACTAAACAGTGGAATTGAATCAAAATTTTCCAATGCTGCAGCACCTGTGTCATACTGTACCAAAATCTGTTCTACTTGGTGGAACGACAGATCTGAAATTTTTAGAATCTGTTCCCTGAGTCTACTGTCAGTTATATTATAGACAAGAGCATCACACAATATGACATCTGAATAAAAAGCTCCACACGAACAATTAAATTTACACTTCCTAGTGAGACCTTTCAGATCTGTTATCCACTGCCTGTATGTTTGGCTCTAACTTCCTCTGCATCTGAAGAACTGATACCTAGCAGCCACTATATTGATTTGCTGTTCATAATATGGTGTGAGGGCTCCTATCACTGAATCGTAAGAAAGTTCAGAAGACTCCGCAGTGGGAAACAGTTTTTTCACAAGACAGAATGTTGGGGGTCCTACAAACGATAACAGAAAATGAAGTTTGACCGTGCCTTGTAACCGGAGCACTGTGGCGTAGGCTTCATACTGCTGTAAGAAGTCTGACCAGTCCTCTTCATTTTCATCATACTGTCGGAATGGCGGAATGACTGGAGGTGGTGGCTGCTGCAGTGAAACTCGCGTATTTTGAGACACAGCTGCGGCCAGAAGTTGTTGTACTGTAGACAGCAGCGAAGCAATTACTTGTCTCTGAAACTGAAACATTTGCATTAGCTGCTGTGCATCGAGCACAGGAAATTGTGGCGCAGTAACAGTGGCAGGGACACTTCTGTTAGTAGGGACTGACATTGTGCAATAACAATAACAAACAAGGGAAAAATATAGGAATTCACGCTAATCCCACCAATAGAAATCAAAAGATTATTTACCGGATCTGCCGATATCGGTAAGAAAGCAAAATTAATAGCGCAGTGTTATTAACTTAAGTTCTCGTTGCAATGTTGCTCGTTGTCAGTAGTTTAACATTTCATCAGCCTCATCGCCATTTGTTGTGACCTCGTCGCCTTTTGTTGTTTCATTCTTTCTGCCATTAGTTGAGTACTCGTCCCAGTCTAGCTTTCAGGAAAGGTGTAGTGCAGTTCGTAGCCACACTCTTAGCACTATCCTATTTATAACTTCGTAGGTGATTAGTAACTGACGGGCTGTCCAGTCGTATGTCGGCCTAGACACAGCCGCTTGTAGAGGGCGCGCATCTTCGGTTACTCCCTCCAGGATGCGGGGCATCTGCTTGTGATTCGCTTTTGGTCGATCGCTGCCTTCGCCACCATCGTTTACGCCACAACACTAGCTGTGCCATGTCAAATGTTAATTACATACCTGCTAATAGTAGAAGTGAATCCAATGCTACTATTGAATTACCCAGCACTACTTGTGGTGCAAACAGTAGTAATTTGAGTGATACATGTACAGATTTCGTTCCCTCTCAAAGTGAGTCTACAGATGGTGAGTACTCATTGTTATCTGAAACATCTTTTAATGAGGAAAGTGGAGTTTTTGGTATAGTGTTTTCAAATGACGACTTAAGTCCAATACAATCTAAAATGGACAAAATTCAAAGGAATACTATGAAAACTTAGAGCGAAGTTACACCATGAGATACTTGTACTAAAAACACTGAAAGATTTATATGAGAAAAATATTTTCTGTTTCATTGAAAACAATTTTAATTCTATAGCGAGAGCTTTCATAAAAAGCCAATTAAGAAACGCTCATCGACCAGCAAATGCAGGCGATGGAACATTTAGGATAAGGTATTTGCTCTGTGCTTATACAAGCGAAGCCCTCGGCTATACAAATATTTGTCAGGTGATTTTTTCCTTTCTTCTGCGAGGCATCTGAAATCTCTGTTGTCTGCTGTATTTTTTGAGCCAGGAGTGAGTCCTACTGTGTTGAATCTGATAAAATCAGAAGTTGAGGCACTGTCTAACAGTAAATATTATGCTTTGTTGTTTGATGAAATGTCTTTGGAGAGAGGGTTGTATTTTGGTGGAAGCAAGCACCAAATTTCAAGTTTTCAGAATTTAGGACACTTAGTAAGGTCAAATGTATATGCAAATCATGCATTACTATTTATAGTCAGAGGCATACATAAAACGTGGAAGCAGGTTGTTGCATTTTACTTCACTCAGAACTCAGTTTCAAGTACTACTTTAAAAGTGCTCATTACCTTTTGTTGTACGACAGTTCAAGAAATAGAGCTGAAGGTAGTTTGTACAGTTTCTGAGCAGGGGGCAACCAACCAAAAAAGCAAAAAAAGCACTGAAAGAACTTTGCTGTGACAGTTCCTCCAAAACCAGTCCATCGCAGTTTTTAGTCAGTGGTGAACCTGTTGCAGTGGTTTATGATGTTCCCCACCTGTTTAAGAATACTAGAAATGCTCTACTAGGAAATAAAATACAATTTGGGTTTAAAATGGAGGATAGTTTTCAATTTATTCACAGGTCTTTTCTTCTGGATCAATAGAAGATGTTTAAGACCTTGCCAAAGTTGGATAGCAATCATTTTGTTTCTAAGGATACTTTTACTAAAATGAAAGTTAAGGTACCTGTAGCCCAGCTCAATCATTCAGTTGCTGCAGTTATTGAAGCCTATGCAGCATGGAATATATCACTTGCAGAGGCAATATACACTGCAGAATGTATTGAAAAGATTGCTCATTTGATTCACTAAACAGCTCCCATTACTATCCACAAGATGGAAAACCTTGTAAGTGTGCCCTGTCTGCAGATTCACCATGTATCGAAATGTGGGACAGTGCAATAAAACAAATGAATAATTGGATGGTACTGGAGCTACGAACAGGTAGAGATAAAACAAAAATGTTCAGTTTCATAAGTGGGTAGCAAACTACAATAAGGTCACTAACGCCAGATCGGAAATGCAACCACGAACCCAACCTGCTTTCAGTTCAAAACATCATTGAAAACGGTTGTAATCAATAACATGTCCGTACCTGTAAAGTCACTAGATAACTGTGAGGATGATAGATGCATGCCATTTAGAAATTTAAGGCAATTTCTGGGAGCTCATAATGACAGCTTTGTTGACTTCACAGCTGCTTCATACAGAGTCTTTGCAGATAGTGCATGGGATGGTGGTGACAGTGGTGCTGAGGAGGCTGATGTCAGGAATGACATAGAGGCACTGCCATACATAGCTGATTGCTTTCTGCAAAACATGGGTGTTACACCTGAAACCAACTATGGTGACTGTAAAACAACTCTGTTTGCACGAACACCTATAGAGGATCATATATTTACAAGTTCTAAGAAATTTGATACCTCAAACACACAATTATTATATGCAAGTGAAAAACTAATGTCCTTTTAGCAAATGCATGCATTTTTAGATACAGGAAAAATTTTAAGATAAATTCTTTTCAATGTTTATATTTCCAGAGGGAATGATATTTTGTGAATCACACTTTTCTGAACAGTATACATAAAGGAAATGCATAATATTTTTTTTTATTTACAAGTATGTTAGAGATTGGAATACCATCACCTGTAATAATGGAAGTGCAGTGTTTAAGGAGAAACTGAGAAAAAAGTTAAGGCAGTTTGAACTGTCAAATTTTTTGTGATGAAGAAATAAAGTAGTAATGAATTTTTGTTTTCATTTCACTAAATAAAAATTATTAGTTACTTCTACGTTTCATGTTACCAAATAAAAAAAAACCATAGTAATTGCTTTGTTTACATTTTTTTATTTTATCCATGTTTCCTATTTTACTTTGTCTTATGTTGATAATGTATTTGAGTTTGTGTTGAAGCAATTACACATATTCAAAGATGTAAGTACATTCTTAAGGTTAATATTTGCTCAAATATAGTTTTCTGAAATATAAATGTGGCAAATTTTAGATGACCCGTAAGTCTACCATCTTCACCAACTGTATAGTAAGTTATGGAATAGAAGACACCATATTTTTGTGGCAGTGTAGTAATTCTAACCATCGGTATAAAAATTATTTCAACAGTAATACTGCTATAAGCATGTCCAAAGTTATTTCTTAGTTAGCGTACTACTGCGAAGGTAAATTGGGAAAAGGTACCAACACAAAAATGTTCAAATGTTTGTATAGCTTATGGGACTTAACTACGGGGTCATCAGTCCCTAAACTTACAAACTACTTATGATCTAGCTAATCCTAAGGACGGCACAAATATCCATGCCCGAGGGGGGATTCGAAGCCCCGACCGAAGTGGCCGTGCAGATCGTGACTGGAGCGACTCAGTCCCCTTGGCCATCGCGGCCAGCAAGGTACCAACAGATTGTTACATATAACCAGCTGTTTGTACCAGTTACTGACGGCAAGCTGTAGTAGAGGACAATTATTTCGAAAATTTTGACACTTTCTAACAAATGCTAAACAGTAAAGATAGGTAACAGGCAGAACAATGAGTCACGTTAAAGAACCAAACTGACATTAAGTAGGCTTATAAAAGAATAAAATTTTTTCAGTTGATCTCCCAGTGTAACAAGGAAGATGCAATAGTACACTGTCTTCAGCTTGAATGCAACTGGTAAAAAGAAAACACAAGCATTTTATTGTGGTAGTGAATACGAAACTAAAATATCTCGACAAATATTTTCTGAAGTGCAGGGTATTAGTAAAATTAAATGAATTATATATATATTAATACAGGACTTGCGCTTCCCATTTATTGTTGATCTGTATTCGGCCACTAATTCAAGTTGCCAAGTACGGTGAGGAAGACAAATTGCGACACCGGCTGATATGTCGGGCAAATTTCCAGTTTCACAATCTGGTCTCACATCTTTGTGGATCTAATCTATGTATCAAATGTTTTTGATATGTCGCGTTTTGCAGCTCTTAAATATTGTAGAAAAGACTTTTCTTTTTTTTAAATATGTACCAAAGCTGCTTTTATTTGAAATGCTGACGACTAGTTTCGGGCTTTGCCCATTTTCTAAGTCACCTATTACAGAGAACAAAGTGTGTTTTACATGAAAATACATTAATATGGTAATGTTATATTGACTGTACAATTTGTAATTACTTACATTCACACACACACCACACACACACACACACACACACACACACACACACACACACACACACACACATATATATATATATATATATATATATATATATATATATATATATATATATATATGTTTATATTTGGTTATTGTTTAGGTCACGCTGTTTGTTGTAATTTCTTTTTGTGTAATTTACAGAGCTGTTGATCCAAAGATGTTTTTATTAAATATTCTTTGCTTAATTTTGTTTGTAATGATATCGTTGGTTATATGCAGTGTGACATAAACAGTACCATTACAAATATCGTACAATAAATTTTAGATTTCATTCCGAACTATTTTAAGTGTAATAAATTGATTTGTGTCCTATGTTGTAATATAGGGATAATATTGCGGTGCTAATATAATTTATCGCGTTTTGTTGCATATTTTGAAGTATATTACGGTAGGATGGATTGTACTTTATATGCTGGCCAAGGTGTTATGGAAATTTTTAATGAATTTTTTATTGCGCATTTCTGTTTGTTCATTTAACATTTGTTCTGGGTACTTAGTCGTATGTGTATAGATTTCTAATTCTTCTAAAACGTCCATTAGTTGTCCTTTGCATACAATATGTAAAATTTTGAGATTTTCTTCTATACTCCCAGTCAAATGTTTACTTTCTCTGAGGTGTGCGCCAAATGCTGAAACATTATTTTCGCTTGTGTTTATATGTTCTCTAAATCTAATTTTGAAAGGTTTGCCTGTCTGTCCAATGTAGGCTTTGTCACATTCATTGCATTCGATTTTGTAAACTCCAGATTGACTATAGCGATCAATTTTTTCTATTTTATGTATGATATTGGTTCCTAAAGTGTTGTTAGTGTAGAAGCCTATTTTCAGATTTGTTTTCTTCAGTGCATATTTTATTCTATCTGAAATTTGTCCCCAGTATGGCAGTATTACAAATTTGTCTTTCTTTCTTGTTTCAGTTTTTGTTAAAGTGATTTCATCTTTAATACTCTTCTGTTTTGAAATTAATTTCGATTTATACAGATTATTGACTAGTTCTGGGTTATATTCATTACTGATTGCTGTATCTTTGAGTGTATTTAGCTCTGAATTTATATTTTTGTTACAGAGAGGATATTTGGTGATACGATCTATTGCTGATCTAAAATATGCTTCTTTATGGCTTTGTGGGTGACAAGAGCTATTATGAATTATTATGTCGGTAGTTTTCGGGATATATTGAAAGTATGTACTGAGTTAGTCTTACTTATTGTTAACTCGAGAAAGTTAATGCTGTTGTTAATTTCATGTTCAATTGTGAAGGTTATCTTCTTGTGCATATTGTTAAACCTTTGATGGAAGTCTTCAATTTCTTCTATACATCCATTAAATAGAATTATAGTGTCATCTATATACCTGAAATAGTATACTACTTTTGTTCTCCATTGGGTTTGCTCTTCAAAAATATTCCCTATATTACAATATAGGACACAAATCAATTTATTACACTTAAAATAGTTCGGAATGAAATCTAAAATTTATTGTACGATATTTGTAATGGTACTGTTTATGTCACACTGCATATAACCAACGATATCATTACAAACAAAATTAAGCAAAGAATATTTAAGCTCTGTAAATTACACTAAAAGAAATTACAACAAACAGCGTGACCTAAACAGTAACCAAATATATATATATATATATATATATATATGAATGTAAGTAATTACAAATTGTACAGTCAATATAACATTACCATATTAATGTATTTTCATGAAAAACACACTTTGTTCTCTGTAATAGGTGACTTAGAAAATGGGCTAAGCCCGAAACTAGTCGTCAACATTTCAAATAAAAGCAGCTTTGGTACATATTTTAAAAAATGTTTTTTCTATAATCTATGTATTATTATCTTCGTAATCTCTGCACTTAATTTGATGTTTTAAGTGAGTATGTGTGCTTAAGTGTATGTGTGTTTTAGGTGAACGAAATCTGATGTAAGACCAATAAACTTTACCAGTATACACCGACGTGTTGCATGGAACATGAAGTTTTTTGTGTGATTTATCCTACTGATAAGTAACAAGCAAGGAGACATCATCAACTTCTTCTCTACCGGTTTCACTTCCTCAACGAAGTTGTTACATTTTAAAACTGTCGATTTCTGGAAATGTAAGTTAAATAGTAAGTACTGAAGTCATATTTATTTGTCATCTAGAACCGACAGCAAAAAGTAAGTCTATAAAGTGTTGTTGTCTGAAAAACACATTCCGCTGTCACTTGAATCATCACTGTTAACTAAATATTTTGTGACATTATGAAGGAGGAATCTCATGGTTTAACGTCCCGTCGACAGCTTCGTCATTAGAAAGGGTGTGACCTTATGAATCAGTATATGAAGATTTTTAAGATGTTGTATTATGGGTTCTCTACCTACAAAATTTCATAAAGGAAAGCACCAACCAAAGTACAAATACTATTACTGAACTAACTCTTCGATCGACCGATTTCAAAGTTCCTGTTACTTTCAAGCTGGAGTGATTAGCCATCATCTGCTTTACATGCTGGACGTGGCGTACAAATCCAATTACTGTTCTAAGTAATTAGGAACCACATTCAACATCGTACAAACTAAGGTGACGAAAGTCATGGGCTAACCCCTAATTTCCTGTCGTACGCCCTATTTACTAGCAAGGTGCACGAACTTGAATATTCAGCAATGGTACATCTATAGCAGTCCCTAATTCTGAATTGCAGGAGCTCCTGCACGAACTGGTATCTGAATTACCTCTCGTAAATGTTGGATGGCTTTCGTGTCGGATGATCTGCGTGGCCCAAGCATTCGCTGCAACCGTCCAGATTGTTCTTCAAAGTAACCGCGGGTGACACAGCACAGCGAAATCCATAAGAAATCTTTTGTTGTTCGGGACCTTGAGCCCTTCTTGAACCCAGTGAATTATAGCTAATGGTCTTCAAGTAGCAGAACACTGCTGTTTCCAATTTATGGTCATTTGTGTTGAAGCACAGAAGGTAGTCCACTGTTTGTAGAAATAACCCACAGCATGGCCGAGCCTCTCAGTAGCTAGGGTCCAAGATACCATCGGCTCTTAGAAACTGCAGTAGGAACTCATCTGGGAAAGCCACGATTTTCCAGCTGTCGACTGTCCAGCCAACGTGGTCTGAAACCCAGGACAGGCGCTCTTAGCAAAGGTACTCGAGTCGGTGGTCTGCTGCCACAGACCATTAACGATAAACTGCGCCGAACGTCCCACACCCAATTTTCAATTATTTCACGTCGTTTCTATTCAACACGGATTTAGAAAACATGGTTCATGCGAAACACAAGTAGCTCTTTACTCACACGAAATACTGGGTGTTATCCACAAGCGTTCTCAAATTGATTCCGTATTTATTGATTTCCAGAAGACTTTTGACACCCTACCTCACAAACGACTTTTAACCAAATTGCGTGGTTATGGTATATCGCCCCAAATTTGCGACTGGATAGGGAATTTACTATCAGAGAGGACTCAATTTGTAGTAATCGATGGTAAGGCATCGATTAAAGAGGTGATATCGGGGGCGTTTTACAGGGTAGTGTTATTGGTCCTCTGCTGTTCCGTGCCTACATAAACGATTTGTGAGATGATATAGCTGGCCTCTTTCGTTGTTCACAGATAACGCCGTCATTTACCGTCTAGTAAAATCATCTGAAGATCAAAACCAACTGCAGAACGATCTAAACAAGATATCCCTATGGTGTAAAAATTGGCAATTGACTCTAAATAATGAGAAGTGTGAAGTCGTCCACATGAACCAATCATGAAGATAATCAAAAGTGAAGGCCGTAAACTCCACTAAGTACCTAGGAATTACTATTACTTCAGACTTCAACTGGAAAGAACACGCGGGAAAGGCGAACAAGAGACTGCGTTTTATTGGCAGAACCCTTAAAACACGCAACAGAACTACTAAAGACACTGCATACACTACGCTTGTCAGTCCTTTTTTGGAGTACTGCTGCCCATTGTGGGATCCTTATCAGATGAGTTTTACAGAGAACATCGAAAGAGTCGAAAGAAGGGCCACTCGTTTTGTATTGTCACGATACAGGGGAGACAGCGCCACGGAAATGTTACAGGATCTAGGATGGGAATCATTAAAACAACGGCGCTTATTGCTGCGGCGTGGGCTACTTACGAAACTCCAATCGCCAACATTCTCCTCCAAATGCGAAAATATATTGTTGACGCCCACTTACATAGATAGAAATGATCATCAGAATAAAATACGAGGAATAAGAGCTCGGACCGTGTGATTCAGGTGTTCTTTCTTCCCGCGCGGTATTCGAGAATGGAATGGGAGATCAATGGTATAAAGGTGGTTCGATGAACCCTCTGCCAGGCACTAAAATGTGATTTGCAGAGTATCCCACGTAGATGTAGATGTCTGTAAACACTGGAAATCGCTACTCTCAATCATCAAATGCCGTCAGAGACCTGCAGCCGTACATCATGCTATCCTATGACTTATGTCCGTGCCATGTATACATGGACAACATCCAACGTAAGTTGTTGTACATCGTTGGAAAGGAAATTAGAACACCTGGAAAGACCACGTCTCATCTGACGTCAGATGAGATCTCGAGCATAGTGAATGTTCAAATGTTTGTAAATCTAACGGAGCAAACTGCGTGGTCATCAGTCCGTAGCTTACAAACTACTTAAACCTAAGTAAACTAACCTAAGGACAACACACACACTCATGCCCGAGGGAGGACTCGAACCTCCACGGCGAGCAACTGCGCGCTCCGCAGCGAGACGCTTTAGAGTGCTCGGCTACTCCACCGCGGCAATCGAGCTTCCCTTAGCAAACTGTGGAAATTTGATAGGGATGAAATTGTGTCTTTTCATGTGCCAGGATGGTCGTTTTCGGAGCTCTGCTGCGCAAGTATATAGTGCTTTGTCAATTGTGCAACAGTGCTGGTTGCAATGGCGACGTTAAAACTTTCACATCCCAAGACGAGGTTATGGACGTCCACGCAATATCGTCGTGATCTCAGGGCAGCAGTGGCAACCGGTACACCCGCCATATCACGCATAAGCAGAAGTGAGCGCACGAATTTCTGCCAACGAGTTACTAGCAGTAGGACTATGGTCAAGGACACCTCTAGGTCGTCTTTCAAACGCTCATCCACGGCTCGACACGTCCTTTCAGAGGCTGACGTGGAACGTGAAATAGCTGGCCGAGATCTTTACGGATGAAATCAGATCCGCCTGCTCGAAAGTGACGATCCTTTGCACTATGAGGTACGGTACGCCTTACGAGCGCTCGTACAATGTATTCCTTCAAGACACACTGGACAAGTCCTAAGCCTTATTGGCTACGGTGCTCCTTTGCTGTATCTGGAGGTAACACTGACAAGCGGAATACGTGCAGAATGTCGTAAGTCTCGATATTTTACTACTCTTGCAGCAAGACGGTGTAGTGTTGTTCGAAGAGGATAAACCTCGCATAAAACTCAAGGCCCTCTTCCAGCACGATATCTGGAGCGCATCCAATGGAGGACGTTTGAGGTTTGATGGAACAACCTGACACATCCGACTAGTCAGCGCATAACTGCTGCAGAAGTACGTGAAATGTCGAGCAGGCGTGGAATTATTCCAATATAGTACTGGCCTTCTGTATGAACCAATGGATGCCAGAATGAGCACCAGTATTGCTGTCCATGCAGGCAGCTTCTCGTACTGATGTGGATGTTTCAGCGTGGATCGACACTTGGTACTGCCTGACCTTTCGATTTTCAAATGCAATCGTGTCATGCAGTCTACATATACTGTACCAACAATCGATAGCCGTGCTGCGGTGGGCGCGCCCGTCCTCCATCCGGGGTTCGAGTGCCGCTCGGGCAAGGCTGTTTGTGTTGCCCTTAGTTGTTCGTATGCTAGGGACTAATAACCAAGCAGTTAAGTTCCACATTTCAATGTGAGCAATCAATCTTCTGTTAATCGGAACTATATGATTACTAATCTTAATTTCCACGAGTGTTAGGTTTTCCGGTCGTCCCGATCTCACATTAGCGTCCATGAGCGTGAGCGTGAGCGTGAGCGTCCAAAAATTGTTTTCGAGACGATAGTTTAGTACTGCCTGTGAGATACGAAAGGAATATTCTTGTATCGTCTGTTTCTTATCGAAGTACTCGGGTGTCACAGTTAAGGTAATTTTTTTAACGAGTCTATCAAGGGTCTTTACTGCGCCGTAACTAAGGTTTCCATAATTAACTGCCGCGGTGGAGTAGCCAGCGGTCTCGCTGCGGAGCGCGCGGTTGCTCGCCGTGGAGGTTCGAGTCCTCCCAAGGGCATGAGTGTGTGTTTATCCTTAGATTAGCTTACCTAGGTTTAAGTTAAGTAGTTTGTAAGCTACAGACTGATGACCACGCAGTTTGGTCCGATAGATTTACAAACATTCCCTTTCATAATTAACTCTTCTGTTTCAGGTAACACATTGCAGCTACGAGCTTCTAGATGCGACACTTACTTTGTTTACTTCGTATTTGAGTTTGTGTGATTTGAGCTGGAAATGCCGTAAAGAAAGGGTTCTTTCCAAGAAAAATAAACAGAAGAATGGTGTTTGATCACTTCAGGAAAAAATGACTGTGAAGTAGAATTGAAATATTTTAAGTCTTACGTTTCTCTTTTAATATTGTTCGAATGTTTGTTAAGGTTATGGGAGTTAACTGCGAGATCATCAGTCCAGAAACTTAAAAACTATTATGAACTAACTTATAATAAAGGCAGCACAAATACCCATGCCCGCGGGGGGATTCGAACCCCCAACAGGGAGCGGCCTCGCGCATCGGAGCATAGCGCCCCACTGTTCTCGGCCGCTCCGCCGCGGCGTTCTCTTTTACATCGAAGTAGAACAGGTGTTAGGAATTTATTGAAAACAATTTATTTTTCAATGAAAGGTTTTCAGCCAAGATCGCTTCCTTCATTTAATTATATGACCGGTTTCGGCGTGCTAGATGTCATCTTGAGACCTAATACATCGAGGTTTTTTTTTTTTTTTTTTTTTTTTTTTTTTTTTTTTTTTTTTTTTTTTTTTTTTTTTTTACAATATGAGCTGCATTATATATAGCAAAAAATCTTATCTATCTACAATTACATAATTATATACCTGTCGTAATTTTTTTCATCTCTACTATAACCACAATTTCTAATATTGCACATTGCTATACATCCATACAGATGTGTCACGCAAAGAAAATTTACATGTCAATAAGAAAATGACAGACAATTCATCCTTCTCAAGGTTTACGTTAGAGGCACTTGAAAACCAACGTGAGTACTGACTTAAATAAAGCACAATATTGACTATTAAGCGGGAAATCATATACAGAGATGTTACATGAGGAAATTGCATGACTACATAAAATACCATTTCATATACATTGCATGTCATACATAAATATTTTGTATAAAATACAATGCTATGCACCACAGTGTAGGGATGCTTTGTCAAATATCAAAATATAGAAGTCAGTATCATATCAGATGGACAAGAGGGAAATTTGAAATTGTTATATTACAATAATATTTTTTTTTAGTAAAAAACTCGATGTATTAGGTCTGAAGATGGCGTGTAGCACGCCGAAACCGTTCATATAATTAAAAGAAGAAGGCGATCTTGGCTGAAAACCTTTTATTAAACAATTGTAGATCGCCCCAACAATGTGTTCCTTATATAAGTTATTTTTCCGTCACAGTTGCACTATTTAGGAGTTGGTGACTAGTTTCGGACTTAATCGTCCATTTTCAAACCGTTGACGTTATTCCAACCGTAATAGTACACCGCATGAAGCAAATAATAACATCTGTACATTATCCACTGTTAATACTGATTACATTAAAATTTAAAATCAGTTAAAACAGATGATGCATCCACAGAATTATTATTCACAAATTTAGCCAATTCTAGTTAATTGTAGAGAATCTTCTCGATTTCATAGCAACAAATTTTGGCAGTCCTATGCAGTGGATATTACACAAGGCCACAAGGCAGTAACTGTTCGCTGTGACCGCTCACTGCACAAACTGACAGTCTGTGCTCCGCGCTCCGACAAAAAGTGAAGCCGCGGTATTGACGGGGCAAGTATTCTCGCTTGTTGGTGCCGCAGACAGGAATTTCATATCGGGCCGAGAAAGTCGGCAAGTCGCGGGCCGAACTTGTGGCGCCGGCTGGCAGGCCGGGAGGCTAACACGGCTGCAGGACGTGGGCGGCGTGGGCGGCTGGGCGGCGCGTGGGCGGCAAAGAAAGGAAGGAAGGAAGCGAGTGGCCGACGCCAGCCGCCTGGGCAGCGGCGCTCTGCTGCGGCAGACAGTGGACCGCGTGGACAACGGCGCCCCTGCGAAATTGTGTAGTGCCTGCAGTGCAACATCGCCACAACTTTTAGTTACACATAGTGTCTGTAGCGGTACTGTGTGTATCATGACTTAAGGCTAGTCTACACGACGACACTAGGTTGCGAAACTCGTTGCATGAAATGAATTGCGCGCAACTGGTTTCGTATATGTCTGTAGACACGGCGCCAATACTATACACTTCAGTTTCGTTGTTTTGTGAGTGCCGTAGTCGCCGTAAAATGAAAGTTTTGGTAGCTGTAAGAGTTGTTGCGGAACTATTGCTTCTCTGTGTGAAGTCGCTGCATAAGACTAAACATAAAAAGAATACGAAACGTGTTTGGGTTCGTGAATGGATTAAAAAAAGACGTCATCTCTATTGCTCAGCGACCTTACTGAAAGAAATTGTGATTGAAGACCCTAGAAGTTATTTTAATCAACTTGGAATGTCACCAGAGCTGTTCACGTTCCTTTTAAACAGAGTTAGAAATGCAAAAAAGAAACAAGTTACCGTTATGCGTGAAGAATTGTCCAGAACTGAAATTACAAATTCCATTACGTTTCTTGTCAAGTAGATATTCGTCTCTGCAGTACTTGTACCGTGTTCCGAAATCCACAATTGCCATATTTCGTTTGTATAGATATTTCGAATTGGTTGTATTTTAGTCTGCAATTCACTAATCGTCAACCCGTCAATATTTAATTTCACAAATAATTGCTAGAAGAGCACTAACACGGCGTTCAAATCGCACAGACACCTACGCAACGCATATATGTTCAAAAACCGAATTATTTTTTCCGTTCCCCTCTTTATGTTGTATTTTGTTCTGTATTGGTTATCACCTAAACTAAAAACACGCGCAATCAGTTTCGCCAAAGTTGGAAGGTGCCAACGAGTTTCGCGAACGCCTGCAGCGCATGCGCTTTGGCCAGTAGCGCAGTTTCATGAAACCTAGTGTCGTCGTGTAAACTAGCCTTTAGACAAAATTTCTAGTTTATGCGATGAATGGCAGCTAGCTCTCAATGTAGAAAAATATAAGGTGATGCGCATGAGTAGGAAAAACAATCCTATAATGTTCGAATACACCATTAGTAGTGAGCTTATTGATGCAGTCGCGTCGTTCAAATAGCTAGGCGTAACATTGCAGAGCGATATGAAATGGAACGAACATGTAAGGACAGTTGTGAGTAAGGCGGACAGCCGACATCGGTTTATTGGGAGAATTTAGGGAAGATGTACTTCACCTGTGAAGCAGACCGCTGATAAACCGCTTGTACGACCATGTCTTGAGTATTGCTCAAGTGTTTGGAACCCGCAACAGATCAGTTTAAAGGAAGACATTGAGGCGGTTCAGAGGCGAGCAGCTAGATTTGTTACCGGTAGGTTCGACCAATGCGCGAGTGGCACGGAAAAGCTCCGCCAACTCAATTAGGGACCGCTGGAAGAAAGTCGAGCCGGCCGAGGTGGCCGAGGGGACTGAGGCGCTCCAGTCACGGTCTGCACGGCCACTACGGTCGGGGGTTCGAATCCCCCCTCGGGCATGGATATTTGTGCCGTCCTAGTTCGTAAGTAGTTCATAAGTAGTTTGTAAGTTTAGGGACTGATGACCCCGTAGTTAAGTCCCATAAGCTTTAAAAACATTTGAACATTTGAAGAAAGTCGACATTCTTTTCGTGAATTTCTGTTGAGTAAATTTAGAGGGCCGGAATTTGAAGCTGAGTGTAGTTCAAATGTTTGTAAAGCTTGTGGGACTTAACTACGGGGTCATCAGTCCCTAAACTTACAAACTACTTATGAACTACTTACGAACTAGGACGGCACAAATATCCATGCCCGAGGGGGGGATTCGAACCCCCGACCGTAGTGGCCGTGCAGACCGTGACTGGAGTGCCCCAGTCACCTCGGCCACCGCGGCCGGCGAAGCTGAGTGTAGTACGATCTTGCTGCTGCCTACTTGCATTTCGTGTAGTGGTCACAAAGACAAGATAAGAGAAATTAGCGCTCCTAAGGAGGCATATAGGCATTCGCTTTTTCCTCGTTCCATGGGAGTGGAATAGGAAAGGAAATGCCTAGTAGTGGTACAGTGTACCCTCCGCCACGCACCTTAATGTGAATTGCGGAGTATCTATGTATATGTAGATCTACATTTCTGACGATGTTCCACGGTATGCTCTACCTACTTCTAAGATGAATGATTCAATAACGTCGATTTATTGAGTTTCGCAGTTGCGTCATTGTTCTTGCTGATCAGCTATCTTATCTCGACACGTAGTAGTATAATGTTAATGTTAATGGAGAGGCATGAGGAAATAAAGAATGTGGAAACTAAGATACAAAGGTACAATTAATCAATTAGGAAAAAGGTCCAATGGCTAGAAAAGTTATAAACATTCAAAATTAATTTTGCGATTTACTAAAACTTAACGAAATTTAATTATAATGAATGTCTTCGGAAATTTTTTGTAAAACATCCACCAGTTTATTAATATCTTTGTATCTCTGATGTAGGGGCGGGGGATACGGAGTGGATGGGGCGGGGTGGGTTGTGGATTGACCAGCTCAGCTGCCCCTGTGTCGAGGCCACTCATCACTCAGGAGTAGTGCAAATGTTGTTTTGTTCTCATGTTGCTAGAGGAGCGATCTTAAAATTCATTAGAACAAACAATACACTTCGTTGTTAACATTGCAATATTCGATATTTATTATGGACTAGTGTTGGCTGTGGTGGAAATTTGACCAGTTGTGTTTGCAAAGTCATGAAAATAAAAAATAAATAAATAAAAAATAAATGTAATTGGAATTTATGGAGCACTGCAAATTTGTAAGTTTTATTAATACTGCGTTCTTAAACTGAATTTGTTTACTTATATTTAAAACCATATTTAAAAGTTTACGAAGAATTAAAAAAAGTGGTTGGCTGTGGGAATCGAATCTTGGATCTTAAGATTGGAACTCCAAGCACTAACTGACTAAGTTAATTGTACCTGTTTCAATACGCCACTTAAAGCGGGTTATAATATAGTGAGAAAATATACGGAGACTTTGGAGTATCAACCTAAAATTTCTTTGTCTTTTTACCACTCTTAACGGCTATAATTTTATGCATAAAGAACAGGCTACAGTGCAATAATTTATTTCATTCAACTAGTTTCAGTCTTATTTAGACAATCTTCAGGAATTTTGACTCCATCGTTGTTGTGGAGCTGGCAGGTAACTGGGAGCCTTCCAGTGACGCACTGGAACATCGATGGAGTCAAAATTCCTGAAGATGGTCTAAATAAGACTGAAACTAGTTGAATGAAATAAATTATTGCACTCTAGACTGTTCTTTATTCTAAATTTAAATAAGCGTGCTGTTGACCCAGACCCAGCCTATTTTTGATAAATGTGAGGCAGGGGTCAGATGACGACATCGTTGCTTGCCGAAATCGGTCATCATTATATAAAAATATTTTTGGAAAATGTTTCCAAAAATATATTTATATAATGATGACCGATTTCGGCAAGAAACGATGTCGTCATCTGACCCCTGCCTCACATTTATCAAAAATAGGCTGCGACCTAGGACATACTCACAATAATCGCATAAAAAGGGTAACATGGGTCAGGTTAACTTCCTCTATAAAAACACTGATAGAAAACACCACATGCGGCGTATACCCCAAATCATTAGTAAGCGTACGATGACGTCACGAGAGCGCAGTTCAACTTCATCAATAACTCTATCGATGATTTTTCAACGTTTTTATCAATTTTTTATTGGCAGACACTACCTGCGCTCTGCTTCCTCGTATGGAAGTATCTTGTGCAGCTCCTAGCGCGTACCCTACTTTTGGTAAATGTGAAAACAGGGATCATGTAATATGAACTTTGCGTGCAGAAACCGTTACGGGGCTACTCTCCTCCTCTCCAGACCCCTATCTGTTATTAAAAAATTTGGGGCTGTAGGTTTGCAGGAAGATGGTTGGGGCGCCATGGTCCTCATTCATGGCCCGCACGGTCGCCCGATGTAACACCAGTAGATTTCTTTTTGTGGGGATATCTAAAGGATCGTGTTATGTCACTGAGCCCACATCCCGAGATGATCTAAAACGGCACATCGAGGACGCATGTCGCTCCGTCACACCGGCGATGTTATATCTCGTCCGCAGGTCCTTTCGACGGCGCATTGCATTATGCATTGAGGAACATGGACACACATTTGAACATCTCATGTGAATCAACTTCCCACCGCCATAACATCCATCACCCGCCACACAACCATGTATTATGTACAGCGTGTGATATCTGCCCCTGAAACTGTGAATGGTTGTAGCTCCCAAACTAACAGTGATAGGAATGTAGTTTAAATTGATTTGGACGCAGCTGGTTTCAACGATTCCAATTCACGATAGAAAAAAACTATTGTTCCATTTAAAAAATTATATCTTTGTGCTGTAACTCTGTGGAAAAGGATACAATAAACTATGTTCTTAGCTCCGCAGAAAGTGTAACTTTTCTTGTGTTGACCTACCGCATTACAATTTCCCGTCACCTATTATTTTATAAGTTACAGAGGCAAAAACACTTAGTGAAACACCCTGTATATAGGATGTCACAATTAATTTGATATGCAAGTTACGAATTAAAAATGTAATAGGGAGCGGTGTATGGCCAGTTGGCGGTCGGTGGCGGACGTCGGTAAAGTGCGCAACCATCGGAGGCGGTCATGTCGTTTACGAGAACGTTACTTGTTATTTGTCATTAGTCAGTAGGAGCGTCATTGTCTTACTAAGTGCAATTACATGTCCGATGACAATCATCCCTAAGTGCGCTATTGTTTGTCCTGTCCTTCTGGGAGGACGGGTTGCGGCGTACGTTTATTAACAGTCGGGCAAGTTTCCTAGGGAGGATGTAGGGGGTACCTGAACCCCATGACACTAACGTCAACGGGTGATTTTCACTGTGTCCGGAGTGGCGTCATCATACTACTAACGATGTAACACAATATCGGTACGATATCCATCGATCTGGTCTTTTTTATGATGAAAATCAATGTGTTAGTAGTTAAAAACTAACAGTGAATATTGTAAATGTTCTAAGTTATATGTTAAATTTGCTGAAAGTAAGTAAGTGTTATTATTTTCGAGTAGTTTTGGATATGTAGCTCTTGTAATTTTCCGTATTGGCAGTAAAAATTTTAGTGTTCCTTTGTGACATAATTAGTTGGATTTTATTTTTCCCATTTGTGAGACTGAACACAATTGTGTGAAATTTGCCAAAAGTAGCTAAGTGTTGTTATTTCCAAGTGCTTTTGGATATGTAGTTCTAGTGTTTTTCCGTGTTGGCAGTAATAATATTAGTTGAGGTCACTCTGATATGTCAGACCTTTTTTTCCTTGATATCCAAACAAGTTTCAGCACCTGTGTCCCACCAATAGTGAAAATTTATTTTTTATGTCTGTGAAAATGAACATAGTACAGATGACATTGTATGGTCATGGAAGGGTTTATGGGCCACAAGTCAACATAAGAACCAAAATCTGGTGGACGACCCCAGCAAGAAGATTGTGGGATTCAAATTCCCAAGGAAGCTATGGACAGCGCTAAACAGCATAAGAACAAGCGTTGGAAGATGTAAAAGTGGGACCTGTCAGACAGCCCTGAGTGTGTGTGTGTGTGTGTGTGTGTGTGTGTGTGTGTGTGTGTGTGTGGTAAAATGCAATTTATGGACCATCTTCTCTTGTGCAAAGTGTACGGCTTCAATGGTGAGTTGAAGGACAGCCACGGAATTAATGACAACCTCAGAGCGGCCAAAGAATATCAGTAATTTAGTGTAGGAATGTAAGAGCTTCTGTAAAAAAATACTATTGTCTGCATATAATTATAATAACCTTGTAATTAACATGTGGTGAACATTGGTTGATGAGTTAAGACGTTACTCTTTGTATGAAAACGTAATATTATTCTGTGTACCAAACATTCGTACATAATTTTTTAAGGATTTGACCACCATTTGATTGATTTCTGTAGCTTTATTGTCACGATCCATATTTCGGCGTTAAGTCATTATCAAGTAATATGATTAAATTCATCAATTCTGAATTTAATCATATCATTTGAAAATTGCTTACGCTGAAATCTCTATCTTGACAATAAAGCAACATAAATCAGTGAATCAGTGAAATCGAGATCAAATCCTTCAAAACATTCTACGTGACAGAGATTTAAAAAAAATAATAATAATAATAAAATAAAATGATAAAATCATGTGTCGTGAATGAGCTTATACAGTTGGTATTGGCATACACTTCATGTTCTATTTGTGAGTCTGCGAAATATGTCTATTGTTTGTTTGCATATAACAAAAGCGCAGAATATTCAGTACGGTATATGGTAAAAACAGCTGTAAGTAATAGACAATGTAGGGTAATAGACAATATAGGCTGTTTACGAAAGTTTCGTAAACAGCGTGTGGGAAGCAATTAACAATTACTATTTCATCAATTTGTGAGAAGTGTCAGGGACCAAAAGCTGAGAGCAGTTTGTTGGAAGTAGCCAAGTGTCTCAAATACTGGATTAATACTTGTTAACCGTGACTTGTGAAGCCTGAATATGTATACACTGCTTGTAACCTCAGAACCCGATTTATCGACTATAACCTTCGAAATTCAATTATATATTTGCATGAACAGAAAACGAAAACCACGATATTCAATAAGCAGTTTTATGAATTAATCAAGCAACCAAAAATTTGTTTCTCTAGGAAGTCCTTAGATAAGCACATTGTAGAGTGGATTGTTTGACAATATTAGCTATTTAATTATACACCATGTTATAAGAAAGCGTTACACATGTTGACATGGGACAAAAAAAGACGAAAATATTGAGTAAACAAGCGCTCTTAGGAGCTATGGAAGATACGTGTTGCACTATAAAAATAATGTGAATAAGCTTATAGGTGTCCATATTAAAACAACGTTTTACTCGATTTTGGTCCTTAATGCCACCTCGACTATTATGGAATAACGTGTTTAAGCCGCTGATAGATGGACATCAGAGGAAGTTCAAATGTTTGTAGAGCTTATGGGACTTAACTACGGGGTCATCAGTCCCTAAACTTACAAACTACTTATGAACTAGCTTACACTAAGGACGGCACAAATATCCATGCCCGAAGGGGAATTCGAACCTCCGACCGTAGTGGTCGTGCAGACCGTGACTGGCGCGCAGAAGTCCCCTCGGCCACCGGTTTGCTTGCCAAACAATTTGGAGACGAATCACTTTCAAATATCCCTCTACATGGTGCGCACCGGAACTGAACTGCCGCATTTTAAACTTCAGTGTGAAGACAGATCACACGACTGCGATGAAACTTCGCGCTGTTATTATAGATGGTATGGCGTAGCACACAAGCGGAAAGAGACCGTGGTTGGTCGCCGGGCAGTGCGGTTGTGCGGCAGTATTTATGCTCCCGGCGATACAATCCGGTAACGAGTTTTTTGTCTCTTTTCTTTTTTTAGCGCATCTCTGTCCCACAATAGCGAATTTTGCTGCGAGCACAAATCACAGATGTCATCATTGTGAGCTCGATAGTAGGAGCTAATTTCAGATAAATCAAAACGCAGAGTAAAAACTCGATAACGCTGGCCGCAATTCGCGCCGCCGGCTGTTGCGCCGGCCGTGATATCAGCGGAATTAATGCGCTGCCGCAGCGCTGCCAACATGGCCGCCGCGGTGGTTCCCGCCACATTCCTTCCGATCTCAGCGGGATTAACAACCGAGTATCGCTCGGTTAACAACATTGACCAAAGATATTATAGACTGCATTATACTGAAACCAACATCTAAATCACGTGACTTCATATGACGGCTACAGTTTTTACATGTGCCAAGTTGTACAAACTGTAGAACCAGTGGCGGACCCAGTGGCGGACCCGTGCCTCTCTTCCTGTGGGGCCTCCAAATGTCAAAAGTTACTTTTTATAGTAATATATTCCCAAGTGGACGGGAGGGGGGGGCCTCATTTTGTTTCGCCGCCGCCCCGGGCCTCCCAAAGCCTTAAAAAATGTTTGTATAGCTTATGGGACTTAACTACGGGGTCATCAGTCCCTAAACTTACAAACTACTTATGAACTACTTACGAACTAGGACGGCACAAATATCCATGCCCGAGGGGGGATTCGAACCCCCGACCGTAGTGGCCGCCAAAGCCTTAGACCGCAACTGTATAGAACTACAGATTTTAAGCAAAAAATTATATTAATTATATTCTTAGTCTTTTAGTTTTTAGTTTGCACAGGAGTAGGTATATCAGTTTGACAACAATACATGTGAAATGTTTCGTTGTGCTTTTAATAAGAACAGAAATCTGTTTGCATGCATAATGTCCGATTTTAACAGAATACAACCGTTAATATTTGAAGACTTTTACTGTAGACCATGAAGTCAACAACACGAAACAAACAAATTATTGGCTGTTTACATTAAATAATTATGTGGTGAGAGAATGTCATCGATGCACTCGAGAAGAAGTTATTTTATTGGTATAACGAAAATTCTGTATGCACTTTGAGCTTTGTGTAATGTTATTGAAAGCGGATTTGCACCAGGCATTATTTATTTTCTGCCATATGAATCTTCAAATGTTTGTAGAGTTTATCGGACTTAACTTCAGGGTCATGAGTCCCTGAACTTACAAAATACTTATGAACTAGCTTATACTAAAGACGGCACAAGCATCCATGGCGCGAGGGGAGGGGATTCGAACCCCCGACCGCAGCGGCCGTGCAGACCGTGACTGGCACGCCGCAGACCGCTCGGCCACTGCGGCCGGCTGCAGCCATATATAGCCGCGTTGGAGTAGCCGAGCGGTCTAAAGCGTCTCCCTGCGGAGCGCGCGTTTGCTCGCCATGGAGGTTCGAGTCCTCCCTGGGGCATGGGTGTGTGTGTTTGTCCTTAGATTAGTTTACCTAGGTTTAAGTAGTTAGTAAGCTACGGACTAATGACCACGCAGTTTGGTCCGATAGATTTACAAACATTTGAACATTTTTTGCAGCCATATAAACTCGCTCAAGAGCAGCTTGAATTATCTTTTCATCGATAATAATACATAAGATGCAAAAAGTAAAAGATTCATAGTGCAACACAATTACTGATATTACTTATCACATGTAAAAACGGCAATCGCCGCATTAACATTAGTAATACGCCCATGGAGAAATTACACGTGTAATAGGAATACGAGAATTTGTTTTACTGTTAAAATGAACGCTTGATTTCGGCTGTAAATGATAATGTTGCCCATAATAACGTAAACTCAGTCATGTGATTCGTGGCAAATTTAGACGTTGGCTTCAAACTATAACACGGCACAGATAGCTACACGCGCAGTTTTATTACCTTTGGTCTGTGGTTCTGAACGTAGATCAAATATAAAGGGCTCCACTGCACACAAGAGCTACGAATCGCAGCAGTCAATCTCATGGACGACCGATCGCTTCGTAGATCGAACGGTCGTCTATCGCTGATCGCAGGGAAATCCCAGCCAACCTGGCGCATCGCATGCGATTTGTGGATGCAATGTGGCTACCTGGATGCTTTGCAAAGACATGTGCCAATGTGCCTGTTACTCGTTACTCGTTTCTCTAGTCATTAACCCTGTTTGTACACTTTTGTTTCGCTTCGCTTTACCGTAGAAACTGCTTGACAAATCGCTAGTATGTGGCGAGGTCGCCATGTTTGAGGCAAATTGAATTGGCGTCGGCCATATTATTTGGGTTATCCGGTATTTCACACCCACTACAGATTTTTACCTATTTACAGTTCCATCTTTCAAATAATACAGATGTGCATCAAGTTCTGTCAGACTTCATCAAAACTGCCAACTGACAAGCCTCGTAGTATATTTCCTAAATATTCCGTAATGAAATATCACGAACCTGTCAGTACTACAGTACCGGTTTGAAGTATAAGAGTTAGCTAAGGTTTGCAATGACAGCCCAAGTGCCGCTAGGAAAATATAAGTGTTGATTATAATGCAAGTAATCGACTCAACGAGCTAAGAAACATACAGTGAACAGTAATTGCTATGAAGAACAATTACGATCATGGATTTGCATCTGTTTGTAATGTGTTGAAACAACTGGTTTCACAGAGTCTATTATACAGGGTGTTACAAAACGGTACAGCCAAACTTTCAGGAAACATTACTCACACACAAAGAAAGAAAACATGATATGTTGACATATGTCCGGAAACGCTAATTTCCACATTAGAGCTCATTTTAGTATTTCTCTTTAAATGTAAATTGAATTAATTCGTGCAGACAATTGTCAAAATACTCAATTGTTTCGTTAGTATGTACTATACTTCCTCGATTCGCCGCTAGTAGGCCCAATTGAAGGAAGGTAATGTTGACTTCAGTGCTTGTGTTGACATGCAACTCATTGTTCAAATGTTCATCGTCATCATCATCATTAGAGACTGATTATGCCTTTCAGCGTTCAGTAAGGAGCATAGTACCTCTAATCAAATTCCTCCATGATCCCCTACTCCAAGCTAACATTGATGCCTCGTCTGATGTTATGCCTTTTATTTCAAAATCATTCTGCACCGAATCTAAGTACTTTCTTCTTGGTCTACCTCGACTCCTCTTACCCTCCGCCGCCGAACTCATGAGTCTCTTAGGTAAACTTGCTTCTCCCATGCGTGTAACATGATCCCACCATCTCAGTCTGTTCTCTCTAACTGCTTCGTCTATGGTGTTCATTCCCAGTTTTTCTTTGATTTCCTCATTATGGACACCCTCCTGTCATTGTTCCCATCTATTAGTATCTGCAATCATTCCTGCTACTTTCATATATGTAACCTCTACCTTATAGCAAGGTAACCTGTATCCACCCAACTTTCACTCCCATACAACAAAGTTGGTCAAAAGATAGAGTGGTGCACTGCTAACTTAGTCTTGGTACTTACTTCCTTCTTGCAGAAGAGAGTAGATCTTAGCTGAGCACTCAGTGCATTAGCTTTGCTGCACCTCGATTTCAGTTCTTTCGCTATGCTGCCATCCTGTGAGAAAATACATTCCAGGTACTTGAAACTGTCTATCTGTTCTAACTTTGTTCTTCCTATTTAGCACTCAATCCGTTTAAATCTCTTTCCCACAGACATTACTTTTGTTTTGGACATGCTGATCTTCATATCATAATCCTTGCACCTCTGATCGTACTCGGAAATATTAGTTTGCAGCCGTTCAATTGAATCGGCCATTACAACTAAGTCATCCGCATATGCAAGACTGCTTATTTTGTTTTCACCTATTTTAATCCCGCCCTGCGAGTCCACTGTTTCCAACATATGATCCATGAATAGTATGAACAACAGTGGTGACAGGTTACAGCCTTGTCTTACCCCTGAAACTACCCTGAACCATGAGCTTAATTTGCCATCTACTCTTACTGCTGCCTGGCAGTCTACGTAAAGCCCTTTAATTGCCTGCAGAAGTTTGCCTCCGATACCATAATCTTGTAGAACTGACAGTAGCTTCCTCCTAGGAACACGGTCATAAGCCTTTTCTAGATCTATGGAACATAGATACAATTCCCTGTTCCACTCATAGCACTTTTCTATTACCTGCCGTAAGCTAAAGATCTGGTCCTGACAGCCTCTAAGAGGCCTAAACCCACACTGATTTTCATCTAACTTGTCCTCAATCAATACTCGCACTCTCCTTTCAACAATACCTGAGAATATTTTGCCAACAACGCTAATTAAAGAGATACCTCGATAGTTGTTGCAATCTTTTCTATTTCCATGTTTGAAAATTGGCGTGATTACCGCTTTCGTCCATTCAGACGGAACCTGTCCCGAATCCCACGCCTTCTCAATTATCCTGTGTAACCATTTGAGACCTGATATTCCACTGTATTTGACGAGTTCCGGCTTAATTTCATCCACCTCAGCCGCTTTATTGCACCGTAATCTACTGACCATTTTCTCCACTTCCTCAAATGAGATCCCGTCTCCATCGCCGTTCCTATCCCATCATTCAACGTTTCACCTAAATTGAGCAATTCTTCAAAATATTCCCTCCATCTGCTCAAGGCATCCACAGGATTGACTAGTAGCTTTCCTGTCCTGTCCAAAACACTTGTTAATTCCTTCTTCCCTCCCTTTCGAAGATTGCTAATTACGCTCCAAAATGGTTTTCCCGTTGCTTGACCCAGAGTTTATTTCCAAAGTCTTCCCATGATTTCTGCTTGGATTCTGCAATTATCCGTTTGGCTTTGTTTCTTTCTCTGTCTGCCTGATTTCTAGTATGGAGCCATTTTTGAAATGCCTTCTTTTCTCTTTATAGGCTGCCTTGACTGTGTCATTCCACCAGGCTGTCTGCTTCTTCCTGCCTTTACACACTACTGTTCCAAGACATTCTTTAGCTGCTTCCAGTAGTGTATCCCTGTACCTTGACCATTCCTCTTCCAGTGGCTGTAAATCATTACTTTATACTAACTGGTACCTTTCCGAGATCATTGTTATGTATTTGTGTCTAATTTCCTTGTCTTGAAGCTTCTCCACTCTTATTCTTTTACACATGGACCTGACTTTCTGCTCTTTGGCCTCACAAAACCAATTTCAATGCAGATTAAATAATGATCAGTATCATCAAAGAACCCCCTGAACACACGTGTGTCCTTGACTGTCTTCCTGAATTCCTGGTCTCTTATTATATAGTCAATGACAGATCTGGTTCCCCTTCCTTCCCAAGTATAGCGGTGAATGTCCTTGCGCTTAAGGAAGAAGAAATCCAAGAGCTGTTTTCCGTTCCTGTTGGCCTCCATATCCTCTCCAAACTTACCCATAACTTTTTCATAACTTTCTGTTCGATTTCCTATCCTGGCGTTGAAATCACCCAGGAGTAAAACACTATCCTTATCCTTCACTCTAACAACTACATCACTAAGTGCGTTGTAACATCTGTCCATCTCATCTTGATCTGTCCCTTCAAAGGGTGAATACACTGCCACAATCCTAATTTTCATGCTGGAGGTCGCTAAATCTATCCACATCAGTCGTTCATTTACATACCTTATTGCAATTATGCTAGGTTCGATTGCTTTCCTGAAGTAAAACCTTACACCTCACTGTGCTCTTCCTAATTTAACTCCTGACAGGTAGACCTTGTATTCTCCGACTTTGTCCTCTTTCTCTCCCCTTACTCTAACATCACTAACAGATAAAACATCTAACCCCATCTTACTTGAAGCCTCCGCCAGCTCTACCTTCTTCCCATTGTAATCCCCATTGATATTAATAGCTCCCACTCTGATTCCAGATCGTTTGCCAAGTCGTATCGCAGGAGTCCCTGCTCTGTCAATTAGAGGTGGGACTCCATTACGTCCAAAGATCCGAGGCATTTCGCTCTGATTGTTGCCAGCATGATATTGAAGTACCTAGGAAGCAGGTTGCTAGCCTTACTTGCCCAGGGCCCCACTGGGTTTTACACCTAACGGTTGTGGGACTAACAGGTGGGTTTGCTAGTCTTTGCCGTCTGAGCACAAAGGTGGCCACGACTCAGAATATGTCCGAGATACCCAATTTTATTCCAAAGTAACTGGTATCACAACTGTCAGGACCACTTACTTGGCTACTCATACGTTGCCCGTGGTTCTTGAACTAGGACATGACAACAGGAACCCACACCATGAACCACTCAAAAGTTCAAATGTTTGTAAATCTATCGGACCAAACTGCATGGTCATCAGTCCGTAGCTTACAAACTACTTAAACCTAGGTAAGTTAACCTAAGGACAACACACACACCCATGCCCCAGGGAGGACTCGAACCTCCACGGCGAGCAACCGCGCGCTCCGCAATGAAACGCTTTAGACCGTTCGGCAACTGCACCGCGGCCTAGAATCAGTACGTAGCATCAACTGGTTACTGTTCATCACGAACGTGGTTATGCAGTCAGTGGAATGTTTACAAATGCGGAGTTGGCAGATGCCCTTTTCACGTATGGGTTAGCACAGATTAACAACAGATTCAGTGGCCGATGGATTGGAAGTTGCGGACCAATTCCATAGCCTCTACGCTCTCTAGGGGGCATTTGAAAGCTCTTGTCTACGCAATTCCGGTACCAAATGTAGATACTCTTCGTGCCCCTATTGTGGACGGCTGTGATACAATACGCCATTCTCCAGGGCTGCATCAGCGCATCAGGGATTCCATGCGAAGGAGGGTGGATGCTTGTATCCTCGCTAACGGAGGACATTTTGAACATTTCTTGTAACAAAGTGTTTGAAGTCACGCTGGTACGTTCTGTTTCTGTGTATTTCCATTCCATGATTAATGTGATCTGAAGAGAAGTAATACAATGAGCTCTAACATGGAAATTAAGCGTTTCCGGACACCTGTCCACATAACATATTTTCTTTCTTTGTGTGTGAGGAACCTTTCCTGAAAGTTTGGCCGTACCTTTTTGTAACACCCTGTATATTTATCTGGTGCTTACTAAAAGTATTATGTCTAAAAAATTGTAAAACTGCTGTCAAAGGATTTGTTCGTGAACGTTGGTGGACGAAATTAGTGTCAACAAAATACTGTACCTGGCTGTGCCAACCACTCGCTCGATGTCTCACCTACATGCACTGTATCTTTTTTTTCGTGAGCCAAAACATCTTTTTATAATGCGGCTTTAACATTCGAAAGTTCTTCTTGCAAAGTTCTTACACTAGTGCTGTGTTCCTTATATACCTTAGCCACTACACTATGAATCATATTATTACATCATGCGTCAGTCTATCATTAAGTTCAGACTCAGTTTGTTCTATGAATGTTTGAACACGCTCCTTATTTTGTGTCACAATAGTCTTAGCTTGTGAAGTGATGTGTGCCACAGTACTTTTAAGATTTTCGTGTTCGGCACGTAGAGCAGACAGATCTTGCGTTATGTTTTCTATGGCTGCTGGTAACGTTCTAATAGTCTCACATCCACTATCAATTTGCGTAGCTACAGCAGAAACCTTTTCATTAACTGCACTGAAACAGTTGGTACTAACATGTGCTTTGACGTTAGAGAATTTAGAGGATATTTGCTGCTCTATGTTGAAACACATCCACTGATTGTGTGGTCGTGTTCCATTTTGATTTATTCTTTAAACGAAAGTGATTCTGCACCAGTAATGTTATCTATCTGTGTGTTAATTATGTTATTATTTTTATCAATGATTAATGCCCCATTTTTATGTATGATTGCCCCATGTTTCCCCTCGTGTGATTGAACTTGTATGTTCATGTGAATGTGGAAGGTTGCTTTTAACATCGACTGACGGCCTCTCTCTGGCTTACAGTCGCCACGTCGCGCTTTAGACCTCGTTTTGCTATAGTTAAGAACGCATGGCTTCATTTGTCGTCTGCGCTAGCGTCTGATGGGTGGCCAGAGGCAAGCTTACTTTGCAAGAAGGCGAGGTGGTCATGTTCTTAGGGTCGTACCAACCTAGTATTGGACGAAAGAGGTGACAGGAGACCTCTCTGTGAGCGGTTGGCCAGGTAGCAAAGGTTGGTAAACACTGGTCTCTGAACGCACTCTGCATCACTTTTAGCGCGCTCTACATCCGTTGTATGGCGAGGGGGGGGGGGGGGTCTCTGTGGCCTTAGAGTGACACTCTTCACTCTTTATTCTTCTCGCTCCGACGACTGTGGCAGTAAGTACTCCGCCGAATCATGGTGAGGAAGAGACATGTTGTTACGACTTTATTTGTGATCAGGAACTTTTTGTTTTTCAGTGATAGTTCTTTTGAGTAATTCTTTCGCTATGAGAGGCGAAGTGTTTCTTAATTTACAGAACTCGAGTAAATTCAATGTAAATTTATTAACTGCATTTTCATTCTAGTGATGATTGTGTGTCCAGTTTTGTTCAAGTTAGTATAAACATATGTGGCCTTCAGCCTTTGTGTAAACATAGTATTTTTGAATTTCCTCTGTGTTTTTAACTAACGTTCTCACATCGTTTCTGTATCTGCAAGTATGCTAAATATTTCTCAGAATTTCTGATTTGATTCTGTCTTTCCTGTCTTTTATGACCGATTGCACGTCATGCTTTCATAACGATCGTTTCTTCGGTCTTCAGCCATGCTTTTGTTAAAACTAGCATTCTTCTATACAAATTCTTGCTTATTCTAAATTACTTTCTGTTTGTAAATGCTATGAAATTCGGCATGGTACTTAAGAATAGTGAGCTGCTGCCTCCCCAAACATGAGTTCATTTAGAGCACAGTGTACTTAAAATTAGCGCTCAAGATACCTGCCATCTCGTCAAGATGCCACCAGCACCTCGTTTCGCCCCTGCTTTCAAGTGTTCCCAGAGAGTAATGTACCGCCACACATTATGCACGTGTCTGTGAATGAATGAATGTGTTTTCAGCTACCCATTGTGTGTTTGAAACGTTCCTCCCACTATACCCCATATTCATAAAGGGCAGAAACAAATTTACTATGGGCAGTAATTTTATGATTTAATTCACTTTTGTACAACCTATGTGCTTAATTTGGTATCCCCACATTTATTTACTTGTTTATTTTACTGAATAGATTATGATTTAAAAATATCAAACCTCTGCTTTATGATTTCATGCTTCCCGCTCTATGTTTAATTAACTAATCATTTATTTTTTAACATTGATTTTGTGTTTGTCACAACTTTGGCTGCTTCCTTAAAGATTGAGAAGTTAGATAAATTAACGTTGTGCATGTACTGTGGCCACTAGTAATGTAATTTAGAGCAGCAGTGAGCGTTTTAACCTACATTTGCAAATCTCAACTGCCTGAGATCATGCTAATTTTAATAACAGGCTACTTTCAATGTTACCTAGTTGTGTGTCCAACTGTCGGTTTAATTCCTCAGATATGAGTGTAGGTAAATTCTGTTGAGTCTGTACTAGTTATTTAAATCAGGTTTATATCTCCTCCCTTGTAACCATTTGCTCTACAATCCAAGTTTGCTGTTGCTCTGGACGGTTCAAAAAGTGTTGTGATTGGAATTCACGCTTTGGAGATTCCAGTAAATTAGCGATTTCTTGTTTTGTTGTGTGATAGTATTCGCTGAATTTATTGGTAAGCTTTTCCAGAGATTTCTGCAGGTTGGTGAGTTTCCGTTTTTGAGATTCCTGCAGGTTGGTCAGCTCCTGTTTTTGGTATTCCTGCAGGTAGGCATGTTCCTGTTTTTGAGATTCCTGGAGGATGGCCAGCTCCTGTTTTTGAGATTCCTGCAGGTAGGACAGCTCCTGTTTGTGAGATTCCTGCAGCTCCTGTTTTTGATATTCCTGCAGGTTGGCCAGCTCCTGTTTTTGATATTCCTGCAGGTTGGCCAGCTCCTGTTTTTGATATTCCTGCATGTCGGCCAGCTCTTGTTTTTTGAGATTCCTGCAGGTAGGCAAGCTCCTGTTTTTGAGATTCCTGCAGGTTGGCCAGCTCACGTTTTTGAGATTCCTGCAGGTTGGCCAGCTCCTGTTTTTGAGATTCCTGCAGGTTGGCCAGCTCCTGTTTTTGAGATTCCTGCAGGTTGGCCAGCTCCTGTTTTTGAGATTCCTGCAGGTTGGCTAGCTCCTGTTTTTGAGATTCCTGCAGGTTGGCCAGCTCCTGTTTTTGAGATTCCTGCAGGTAGGCAAGCTTCTTCTTTTTGAGATTCCTGGAGGATGGCCAGCTCCTGTTTTTGAGATTCCTGCAGGTAGGCCAGCTCCTGTTTGTGAGATTCCTGCAGGTTGGCCAGCTCCTGCTTTTGATATTCCTGCAGGTTAGCCAGCTCCTGTTTTTGATATTCCTGCAGGTTGGCCAGCTCCTTTTTTTGATATTCCTGCATGTTGGCCAGCTCCTGTTTTTTGAGATTCCTGCAGGTAGGCAAGCTCCTGTTTTTGATATTCCTGCAGGTTGGCCAGCTCCTGTTTTTGATATTCCTGCAGGTAGGCAAGCTCCTCTTTTTGAGATTCCTGGAGGATGGCGAGCTCCTGTATTTGAGATTCCTGCAGGTAGGCCAGCTCCTGTTTGTGAGATTCCTGCAGGTTGGCCAACTCCGGTTTTTGATATTCCTGCAGGTTGGCCAGCTCCTGTTTTTTATATTCCTGCAGGTTGGCCAGCTCCTGTTTTTGATATTCCTGCATGTTGGCCAGCTCCTGTTTTTTGAGATTCCTGCAGGTAGGCAAGCTCCTGTCTTTGATATTCCTGCAGGTTGGCCAGCTCCTGTTTTTGAGATTCCTGCAGGTTGGTCAGCTACTGTTTTTGTGATTCCTGCAGGTTGGCCAGCTCCTGTTTCGTTTTCATTTGTTCACTGACCATACTGACTTGGGACAAATTCTACATCTACATCTATACTCTGCAATCCGCCGTAAGGTGCGTGCCGAGGGGTACACCGTGCCACTACTAGTGTATACTTCTACATTTCGCTTCCAATTCCACTTCCAAATAGAACAAGGAAATAAAGAATGCCTATATGCCTCCATACGAGCCCTAATTTCTCATATCTTTGTGATCACTACGCGAAATGTAAGTAGGCGGCACTCAGCTTCAAATTCCGGCCCTCTAAATTTCCTCAACAGAAAGTCACGAAAGGAACGTCGTGTTTTCTCCAGCGATCCCCAATTGAATTCCCGGAACATTTCCATGACACTTGCACATTGGTCGAACCTACCAGTAACAAACCTAGCTGCTCGCTTCTGAACTACCTCTATATCTTCCTTTAAACTGATCTGCTGCGGGTCCCAAATACTTGAGCAATACTCAAGACGTGGTCATATAAGCGTTTTATACGTTGTCTCCTTTATAGAAAAGTACATCTTCCCAAAATTCTTCCAATAAAAATAGTTCGCTGTCTGCCTTACTCATAACTGTCCTTACATGTTTTTTTCCATTTCATATCGCTCTCCAATGTTACGCCTAGATATTTGAATGACGCGACTGCAATAAGAAGGTCACTACTAATGCTGTATTCGAACATTATGGGATTGTTTTTCCTACTCATGCGCATCACCTTACACTTTTATACAATTTGAGCTAGCTGTCATTCTTCACACCACCTAATTTTGTCTATGTCATCCTGTATGCTATTACAGTCAATTAAAGACGACACCCTCCCATACACCACAGCATTATCAGCAAACAGCTGGAAATTACAAGTTACTCTGTCCATCACATCATTTATGTAGACAGAAAATAATAGCGGTCCTATCACACTCCCCTGGAGCACGCCTGACGAAACACACGTTTCTGATGAACACTCTCCGTCGAGAACAACGTACAGCCAGTCACAAGTCAGTGAACCTATTCCATAAGCTCGTATCTTTGTTAGCAGTCTCCAGTGTGGCACCGCGTCAAACGCCTTATTGAAATCGAAAAAATACAATCCTCCTATTGCCCTTCATCCATGGCTACTAAGATGTCATGTGAGAAAAGGGCAAGCTGAGTTTCACATGAACGATGTTTCCTAAACCCTTGCTGATTCATTGAAAGAAGCTTACCCATCTCAAGGAAATTGACTATATTCTATCTGAGAATATGCTCCAAAATTCTACACGAAAAGTTTGTCAACGATATTGGCCTGTAATTACGTGTATCAGTTCTCTTTCCTTCCTTATAAACGAGATTCACCTGCGCTTTTTTCCAATCACTAGGAACTTTGCGCTGAATAAAAGATTCGCGAAAAGTTCAAACTAAGTAAGGGGCCAATGCGGCAGAAAACTCTTTGTAAAACCGAACTGGTATTCCATCCGAACCGCTATACTTTTTCGTGTTTAGCTCTCTCAGCTGCTTCTCTACACCGGAAATACCAGTTACTACATCTACATTGATACTCTGCAAATCACATTTGAGTGACTGGCACATAGTTCATTAACCACTCTCATCACCGTTCTCTACCGTTCCATTCTCTAATTGCGCGCGGAAAGAAAGAACACCTAAATCGTTCCGTTTCCCATCTGATTTCTCTTACGTTACTTGGATGGTTATGTCTCCCTATGTAGGTGCGTGCTAGCAAAATATTTTCACATTCAGAAGTAAAAGTCGGTGATTGAAATTTCGCTAACAGCTCTCTCCGCAACGAATAACGTCGTTCTTTTAATGATTTCCACCTGAAATCGTGCAACATTTCCGTGAAGCTTTCCCCCCTTATCACGATAAAACAGAACGAGCTGTCCTTCTCTAAACCTTCTCAATGTCCTCCGTCAGTCCCACCTGGTGAGGGTCCCACACTGAGCAACAGTACTCCAGGAGAGGACGCACAAATGTGATGTATGCAGTCTCTTTGGTGGAGCTGTTGCATCTTCAAAGCGTTCTGCCAATGACACGTAACCTTTGCTTCGCCTTCCCCAAAACATTTTCTATGTGTTGTCTCCAGTCTAAGTTGTTCGTAATTGTAACACCTAGGTATCTGGTAGAATTTACGACCTTAAGGTTCGACTGATTTATCGTGTAACAGAAGTTCAGCGGATTTCTTTTTGTGGTAATGTGTATTACTTCACACTTACTATGTTATCCATTTAGGAAATAGTACGTTGATCAAATAATGGTACCTTTGTGCGGGCCTCCTGTGTGAAAAATTTCTTAAAGGTTAAATTTATAACTTCAGATTTCCATTTGCTTTCTTCTGTTACTTCCCCGGAATGGTCAACGACTGACTGGATAGTGGCCTTTGACCCGCTTATCTATTTTATATAGGACCAGAATTATTTAGGGTTCTCGGAAAGATCTTTTGCTAAGGTATGGCTGTAGCAATGTGGTCATTATTGTATGCTTCGCGCATCGATCTTTTTATAGACGCACGAATCTCTACTAACATTTGCCTGTCATCATTTGTGCGTCCTTTTCTGAACCGAGAGTGCAACAGTCTTTGCTTTCTCAGCAGCTTTCTAACATTATTGTTATACAACGGTGGATCTTTTCCATCCTTAATCGACTTTACAAGCACATATTTCTCTAACTATTTATTTATAATGCATTTAAATTTAGTCCACAATTCCTCTACATCCATTGTACCGGAATTAAATGATGTCCATTCATTTTCTAAGTGCGATCCTAACAATTACTTATCGGCTTTTCCTAACAGAAACAGGCTCCTAACCTTCTTGATTGGTTTGAGAACTTTGGTCACCATCGACGCTGTGATCACTAATTCCTGTCTCTACACAATCGTTAATGTCAGGCCTCTTCGAAACTATTACGTCTAAAATACTTCCATTCCCCATGGGCTGCCAGTTTAACTGCTCAAGTAAAATAGCCTCAAATCTGGTGAACCATGAACTAGTATCATCACTGACTGTATATGTGACTCCTGTTGTCATGTTTTTGTCCTCTACAGTTGCACCAATGACATCTGAAGTGGGCGAAATATTTTCGATTTGCCTGTCATGGCGTTGTCTACTACGTGCTCTATTTGCTGTGAAGTATTGTCTGTTCACGTGTTCTCCACCTCGATGGCCTTACTACGTGTTTTTACCATGACAAAATACGTAATGTAAAAATTTGCGTACGTGTAGTCAGAGAAGCTACACGCACGACACTGCAATTAACGGACACGACTGATGAGGGTAAAAAAAATGAGGATCGCACTTTTAAGATATGAAAGCGGTAGCCATTTTGCCAAATTCGCGAAACTTCCATTATGAAAGCGGATACTAGTAATGAGAAAAATCTATAACAATTTCGAAAAGCCCTGAAATGAAATTAAAAGCGTGCATGCATGCGACAGCGGAAGAGAAAGCAGAAACTGTCTAACAAGAGCAGCACCGGCCTGGTCTCACCTTGTCCACTACCGGCGTCATCAAAGTTGTCAGGTGGTTTTTTATGTTTATTTATTTACTTATTTATTTATTTATTTTTTAATTTTATGTCTTGGTTAAGCCATCAAAATTGGTTCTGTTCACGTCAGTAAAGATTTGGGGTTCCAAATATTATATCAGATTAGTAGTCCCGATCGGTAGATGAAGTACATGAAATCAGAAACAACAATTAGCACAATGACAATAGTAACAGACAAAAATGTAATTTCAAAACTGTTTTACTGTATTGAAGGCACATCATGAATTTACGAAACGCCGGCCGCGGTAGCCGAGGGGACTGAGGCGCTCAAGTCACGGTCTGCATGGCCACTACGGTCGAGGGTTCGAATCCCTCCTCGGGCATGGATATTTGTGCCGTCCTTAGTATTAGCTAGTTCATAAGTAGTTTGTAAGTTTAGAGACTGATGACCCCGTAGTTAAGTACCATAAACTACACAAACATTTGAACACTTGATTTACGAAACTAATACAGTTTTCGGTCCTGTCACGTTGATCGCAGGATTCTTTTTAATGTCACAGCCTGACTGTTTAAGTTAGTGATTTAAAAAGGCAAAGGGGGAAATTTTGAAGGTGGAAACCATGCAAAAGTCACTGTGAAAGAATAGGAAAAAAATTGGAAAAAATCTTTAAGTGGAAGATAACGGATTGTCAGACTATTTAACGGTGGGAGGTAATGCAGGAAATGTATTAAAAAGAATTTGACGAATAATTACCTATACAGCTCTTCATAGAAGTTTTTCCTGGTAAGCTGAAAGTTAAAGTTTCGATATAAGCAACTACTCGCCGACAGTGGATGGTATTGTGTGGACTTATTGAAGAGTTTCTCGTGTAGCTGACCGCGTAAAATATTGCATTTTTAAAGAAAGATGGACACTGAAATTTTGTAACACTTGTAAATCGAAAACCTTACGGAAAAATGACTGCAGGTTCTACTGACTATTGAATAATACAGATCTGAAATGTGCATTTTGTAGAGAAGGGCTACAGAAAACCGTATTATAACAAGATACATTCATCTATATATCTGCATACTTTCCGTAAAATTTACTGCGGGTACACATTTGTAGTATAGAAATTATAAACTGTAACGTCATAATGAATGCAGTGGTTTTACTCCATGAACAGCGAAAAAGTAGTATCCGAGAATCTTTTTTCACTTCATAATTTTGCTGTGGTTGTCAGCCAGAAATAGTTCAATAAAGGTTTGAAAATATGTTTAGAGTTTGTTGCAAGTCGCTAAGTAAAACTCGTTTGCATATACTGTTTTCATTAAGACTCGTCGCATTATGTGTCAGTTTCTTGCGACTCCTATAGTTTATTACTTTATATCTCCTGTATATTACTTTATATCTCCTGAAACACGTGTCGTATGTGGTTATTACCATTACAGAATTGGTACCTCACTGTAAGGAAGATGTGTGCGAAATTTGGTTTCAATCGGTCCAGTCGTTCAGGATAAAATGTGAAACATGTGTTTCTCTGGCATCTCGTTGTTTATGACGTGAAATCTCGTGAATTATGTGTTGTACGAATTGATCTCTATACTATCTAGATGTCCAACTTCAGCTGTCACAGCGTGCCAGCCGTAGATGTTGATATTTCGTTTTTTGCTGCCATATTTAAACATGGCGGACGATGCGAAAACGTGTGGAAAACATCTGAATGCGCGGTGCGCGGGCATGCTGTAGTTCTATGCTCAGACACCAGAGTTGTACATCCAATTTATATACAGGTCACTGATTGTACGTGATTCTTACACTTATGGTGACCGTCCTCATGGAATTAAGGATGCGTGTGCAAAATTTTAATAGAGATTGGAACCAAACTGTAGATTTGTATACAAAACGTACACACAAACAAATACATAAACATACGCACACTCTGCTTTTATATAAAGATTAAATTCACAATTTTGTTTATTTAAAAAGTTGTAAAACACACAAAATATTGCGATTTTAAATCATCTTCCTACAATATTATGCCTATAAAATTTTTAATACTAATTTATTGTTTAAGTTTATCACGGAACTAAATAGAAACCAGGATATTTGTGGCCTGAGCCATGTCTGTCCAACCTTTGGTTGCACATAATTCGAGATATTGAGCAGAATTTTATTTTAATAAGATCCTTACAGCAGCTGAATGTTGGAATAATTTTGTACGCCTAGCAAAAATTAACTGATAGACACCCGAGAGTTCGTGTTATTACTTTCTCGCGTTACCGCTGATAGACACTGACGTGTTTGGAAGTGTTCGCAATTGGGTAGTCTTTTTCTGACACAAGTTCAGGCAAGCGTTACGTCATCGTGACGTAACGCTGACGTAAATACGGTCTGCTGACTGTATATCAATGTATCGATTTCAGTGATATTCCAGTGCTCCGAAAGATCCTTTAAATATCAAATATTCATAGAAAAAACAACGTACATAAGGTAGAATACAGATGGTATTGCTTCTCGTTTCAGTAGCAACAATTTAAGCTCTACTCTTAGTTTCCTGCTTAACCACATTGCTTAAACCGTGATATATTCGTAAAAAACACCAAAGTACTACTGAAACATAAATAGAATATAGTTTTCATACCACTCATTTCACCTGTAGCTGTTAACTCTTGGATTCCTGCCTAATCTCATCCTTTAAAATCATGAGGTATTTGTTCATTAAATAACCGACCAACCGACCAATGAAAAATGTCTTTAAACATATATCGAATGCAGAAGATTTAAGATCACCGTTATTTGTAAAATTAATTCTAGCTGAAAGGAGCCAGTTAAAAGCTTACTTCAAACACATAATTCTGGCCGTAAAAATCAGTTAGAGGATTGGCGTGAACTACGTACTACTTCCTGCAACAGAAACTTGTTCTCCGGCCCAAAAAATATACCCGATTCAAAATTTACTTTAGCAGCAGGAAGACAAAGAGACGGTGGCCGAATAGACGTCGTAGATCATGAGAATTTCACACAATCGTTAATGTACAAGCCAGCACGAACTAAACAATTTCATGAAGGTGGCTGAGAGAACATTTATGGCGCAATGGAATTAAAATACGATAATTTTGATACGAATTTGTTATGAGCACTGGTGAAAAACAACATTAAATAAAAAAGGTAGGGTATTCATAAGTAGAATAAAATTTCATTGACAATAAATTATTTATTCAGTTCAAACATGCTCAAATGGGGGAACCACTTTTGTTAAACAATAAAATGAATTCCACATTGAAAATTAAGCTAAAGAAATCTGAACTGAACATCGTCGGGGGAGGGAGTTACAATCAACAAACATTCAGCTGCTCACACACGTGAAGCAAAGAGAAACTCACCCAACTCAGTGTGCTGATACGAAGAAGCAGGTGCCGCTATTGTAGGTGAAATTTAGCGAACCAGGATTTAGCACACAACACAAGGAAAATAAACTTCGTAGTTGGCTCTGGTCTGTCTTTCTTCACTTGAGATGGTACGCGATAATAGCGAGATTAATTTCCATTTAAATCAAACCATAAGCACACGGCACGTGTCTGCTACATTACATACTCGCACCCCACTGAAGGAGACGTGCTTAAAGATCGTATTCATTTGAACAAAAATCAACGGAATTACTAAGAAAGAATACACAATAGTAATGCACTGGTATGTGAGAAGTGGCGAGAACTCAAGGGACTAGCTATAAATCTTTAACCACGTGGTTTAAAAAAAAAAAAAAAAAAAAAAAAAAAAAAAAAAAAAAAAAAAAAAAAAAAAAAAAAAAAAAGGGAAAAATACAAAAATTCAATTTCCGAAAAATAAAGAAAAATAGCTACGGCATGCAACCCTTAGAAATGCGTAGTTAGACGCGATTGGGAAGGTTTTACACGGAAAGGACGAAGTCCAGTCTTCAAAAAACAGAAAAGTGGAATAAATTCAGTCGGAGTAAATCAACTAAAAGTACGGCATGCAGCCCTTATAAATACGTAGTATTTCATAAGAAAGCTAATAAAGGGCTAATAAAGTACATGTTGGAAACGAAACAGCAATTTTAAATAGACGGAGAGGAGATCGAGATGTAATAAGGGAAATCAGAAAGATAATACATGATTTCTTGCCCGAAGGGCCTAAAAACAGACACAGGGTAGCTGAAGGTCTTGTTCTAAGAACACACTTCGTGGAGTACCTATCACTCGCAGAAGGAGAAAACGGAAAGGAATATTTCACATGCACTACACAGATTAAATATATTCACACACATTAATCGCATCCCACAAAGCTAGAGAGAAATTAAACCGAGTACGTACACCATCAGCTAGTCTCACAAAGGGTACCGATTCCCAGGCATTATCAAGCCAAATTAGTTACATTTTTACCGTGTTCACCTATGCAAATTCACCAAAATGAAATTGAATACACTTCCATACATGATCGGCTAAAACGTATTACGAAAAATGAACCTAATTTCTAAAGTCTAATTTGAACACCACACAAAGAATCGCTACCATCTAAAGGGTGGAAAGAAAATCAAAACGTCTTACCAGATCGAAGCGCAGCCACAAAGTTCTGAGTCGGCCAGCGAGTTCCCCCTCCCCCCAGGGCCGGAAATCTGTAGAAACCCAAGGAAACCGAGGTGGTGAGGACAGCCTAGACTCGCGCGTCTTACCGAGACTCGATACCAGGCATTGCCAACCCAACTTGTAAGCAAAGGGTGGAGGAACCTCTTTGTTGGCATCAGAAGCAGAGGTCGACACAATGCTGGAGAAACACTAGTAGCGAGCAGCATACATACACTTAGACTCCCATGCTAGAAGATGCTAATACATACACATACAGAATAAAGCAAGTACACATTCTCACAGGGACAGTGGCGTCACAGAGAAACCGTTCATATTGCCACATTCACTGACACAATGCTAAATTATTAGCGTTATAAAATCCCAGCAATATTACAAAAACTAACATTTAAAAACATGAAACGAAATGCTATTCCTCATACCTCCGAACGAAAGTGGTTCCCGATCAGATAAAAGACCCTTCTAGTGATCTTAGAAAAATCACAAAGTTAAAAACCTAGGGAAGACAGCAGACAGCCGTCATTCATCACCCCCTCATCAAAATTTTGGTGGAGGATAAGGCAATTTTACTGACTCATTGACAGCAAACGTTTCTACTCTAATATCTGGTTTCCGTATGAACAAGACAAAAAAGCTTGGGGATGTTACTCAAAATTTACACATTATATACAAATGAGATCATATTAAAACACTAAGTCAATGGAAATGGAAATGTGACTGGTGAGACCACAGTGTTGCGACAACATACATAAAGAATCTAAAATTACAAATACACATAGATAACAAATCATAAATACAGAACAAACACGACGTTGAAAATAACACACATGTAAAATGAAAACACACTTAGCATTCCATATGCAACAGTGACAGCAAGTGTGAAAAAAATGACTTGATAAGTTGCTGAAGGCAAAGTGAAAATTCAACATGGCAGAAATGCTCAAAAACACAAATTCATAGAATGACATAAACAAACAAACAAAATATATGAAATGTTTCTAGAACCAAATAAAATTGAAACATGGTTAAAATTGCAGTGATAGCATCAGTATTTCGTTTTCTTAATTTAAATAAGATAGTTAAGAAAGCTTATATTCTGTTTTAAAAAGTTTGCAGATGGCTAAAGTCAACACTGCTCTGTGTCAAAAGCTTCAGTCCTTGACGTGAGTAGCACAATATTAAAAATCATATTTAATGGATAATTTGTTTGCTTGAAATTGCTGGGGGCGACCAAAATTGATAGATCATTAAGAGGATCATAGCAGGTCAGTTATATTTCGCACTCTTGGAGCGTTCACTGTTTTGACTGCTCACACCGCTTTAACACTCATTGATGCACTTTTTGACATTGACATCCATTCAACACTGTTTTTAAGAAATAAAAACGGGTTTTCTCAGATCGAATCGTAGACTAGGGCCTTTGAAGGGGGACGGAGACTTCTATAGGCGACTTGGAGGACACTACACCCGCACTTACAAGAAGATACCTTTTGCGTTTTGTTTCTTCCTGGGCTGCCACTCTTGTTCCAAGGTTCTCAGAATTGCTCCTTGTCTCCTCCTCCAGAGAATGGTTGGTTCCTGGTAATGAGGCTACTTCCTCTTCTTCTTCTTCTTCTTCAAGGTGATACAGTGCAGTTTTCAACACCACCCATCATGTTAGGATTCAACCGTCCGTGAGCACCATTGGTCTTGGTACTCACATCCGAGCTGACCACACAATTTGTAGAAGAAGGTTTGTAACACTGGCCTTCCAATGCCCGTTTCTTGCATACACGGCATGGAGTGGATTTGTGTGCTGAGCACAAAATTAAAGACATTACGCCACGGCATTAGTTGAGATGGGGACCTCTAGTGTGAGGAATTACTGAGTTAGTAGTTTAACAAGGGTCTTTGACTGGACGGGGGCATCGCAGTCAGAGAAAGAAATTCTTTTGTCATATCATTCATGCCATTGGGCTCAGCACGAGTGAGTGGTCTAGTGCATACACTGCATGTGCAAATATGAACAAGCTTTCTTCCCTTCCCCAGCTATTCAAATGTTTCCCAGAGTAAAGTGAAGGGTGTAGTCAATACACCTGTTTTAGTCTTTCCAGCCCCTGTTTCTTATGCAGGTTGAGTGAAGGAATTATCCTGTGGCTACCATACAGGAAAAAACCCCCGGGAGTGGCTATAGTGAGTGCGGGCTCCTGGCCACCCGGTCGCCTCTGTGTGTTGCTAATGGGGCGATTAGCCAGCGGCGACCCTCCCGCAGGGACACCTGTTGACACACTGTTGTCTGGAGATGGGAACCTCTCACAGTCCAGCCAACCCCCTGGGAAGTCCGCTATGTTTTTATATGGAAGGCTACAGCACATGGGCAACGTGGAGTCTGGCTGATTTGTTGCTCCGTCGTGGGCACAGTCACTCTCACTATCTGTTAACACTTTGATACGTACTATTACTAAAGGAGACATTAAAGAACTCCAATGCTTCAATTTATGGAGAGCCCAGACTCCCTCTATGGGAGTAGGACTCTACACAAGGCTCCCCAAATTCATACAAAAGAAATACATTCACAAATATAAATTAATAAAAATAAAAATAAGCTTGGTCACCCAGAGGTCAACTGACATCAATAGATGTTCACACGAAACATTTTAAAATAAAAGATCAAATATTAACATTAACTGACATAGAAAAAGCATTCATTAAATGGAACTTTTTGGTTCCAAGTTTATCATATTTAACTTAAATTTACACACACTCATAAATAAAAGTTGACTCATAAGTTTTTCAACTAGTTGACTTGAACAGCAGTTTCAAATCTCCCTAACTCACATTAAGTTAATGCACATGAGCGTAAAATTAACACTGTACATAGCGAAATGGCGAATAGGTTCCAAGTCCTTACAAGTCACATTACACAGTGATACATATCAATACTAAATTTGAAACCTCATAAAGCTAGAACTTAATGGAACATCGTGAGGAACAGTTAGTATAAACAACACAAGCTCCTGCACAAACAACTGTGTCTTAGCTATCATAATTCAGCCCACAGGGCATGTCAATAGTCACACCAAGTCATAGTCTGTTAGTTTCAGAGAGGGGTGGCCAGGAAGCCAGGGTAACCACGCAGCATGCAGCGCTATGCAGAGATTAACTACCAAACCACTATCTACAGCCCGGACGCATTTTGCTCTAAGAGGTGCGAGACACTTGGGTGCGACTGGTGACCTGATTCCTCACGATGCAAGCTCCAGATTGTTTTATTTTTTTTATTTTTTTTTTATTTTGACAACATACTCTATACGAATCTCTCTAGCAGAGGCGAGAAAACATAGTTTCTTGTACAAATATTAGCAGTCAACAGGTTTGCGACAGAAAGATAAAACACATGTGGGGTGAATTTTTCACGGTAATGACCTTGCAAATGGCAACAGAGAAAACACGAAGAGAAACATATAAAATAAACAATACAAAACCATAGATGTTAAACAATCCTTATCAAGTGAGATGTAAGGTATTAATAACTTACAATGGACTCGTACAATCTTACCACCATTATGATGCAAAATTAAGAATGACGAATTAGTGGTTGACAAACTTTTGGATTTACTGTCCTAATGCTGTAGGGCATCATATATCTTCGGCTGTTCATCTGAAACGGTCAGTCACTTGACATGAAGTTTGCTCTCCGTGAACTCATTTATCTCATTGTTCTCCGTCTAATATTTTTCCTCTTCTGAATGTGATATTGGCCTCTTCCACAGATCACGCCCTTTTCTTTAATTTTCAAAACTGTCTTGCAAAACTTATCCGAAAAAAATGCAAGTTGGTTCTATTAACATGCCAAACATGTCAAATGAAATTTTGGTGAACCCCTTTGTTCTTGCTCTCCAGCGACCTGCTACCAGTCGAACTGCACACCTTCTGTTACTCAAACGGACAAGCCTTAGACAAAATTATCTAGGCCTCTAAGCATCAACACCACAGTGCATCATCATGCAACTAAAATTCTATAAATAACGGCATTGGCGCCTACCATGGCGTCTTGTTAATATGCTATTCAACGGGAGATTGCTGACACAAAATCTACAGTAAGGATGGCAATTGTAGCACTCTACTCACAAGGCTGGCTCCACTCACAGTGAAGAAGGTCCTAGAAACAGACACAGGGGCAACTGAAGGACTCTTTCTAAGAACACACCACATGGAATACATATCACTCGCAGAAGGAGAAAAAGGAAAGGAATATTTCACATGCACTACACAGACTAAACATATTCCTGCACGTTAGTCACATCCCAAAAAGCTGGGAAAAAATTAAACCAAGTTCGTACACTGCCAGCTAGTCTCACAAAGGTTTCCGAATCGCAGGTATCATCAAACCGAATTAGTTACATATTCACCGCATTCACCTATGCAAATTCACTGAAATGAAATTGAATACACTTCTGTACATGATCAGAGAAACCTATTCCGAAAAATGAACCTATGTTCTGAAGTCTAATTTGAACAACAGACAAAGAATCGCTACCATCTTAAGGGAGGAGAGAAAAACAGAATGTCTTACCAGGTCAAAGCGCAGCCACAGAGTGCCGAGTCGGCCAGCGAGTCCCCCCCCCCCCCCCTCTACCCAGGGCCGGAAATCGGTAAAAACCCAAGGAAACCGAGGTGTTGGGGAGAGCCTAGACTCGTGCATCCTGCCAACGCTGGGTACTCGGCGTTGCCAACGCAACTTGTAACCAAAGTGTGGAGGAACCTCTTTGGTGGAAGTTGGTAACGACTACCTATCGACACAAAGCCAGAGAAACACTAGTAGCGAGCAGCCAGCAGCCGACGACGAATATTCTCATACAAACACTCAGACTCTCATGATAGAAGATGCTCATACATGCACATACAGAATAAAGCAATTACACATTCTCACAGGGACAGTGGCGTCACATTCATTGACACAATGATAAATTATTAGCATAATAAAATCCCAGCAGTATTACAGAAACTAACATTTAAAAACATGAAATGAAATGCTATTCCTCATGCCTCCGAACCAAAGGGGTTCTCGCTTAGCAAAAAGGTCCGTCTACTGAACTTAGAAAAATACAAAGTTAAAAACCTAGGGAAGTCGACAGACAGCCCTCTTTCAAAGTGTTTATCTTTGTCAATGTATTTGCCGCAAAAACATTACGCACCTGAGAAAAGAAATTTAGTGGTTTGTTGTAGGGCAATATTTTAGTATTAACTCTTATTTATCGTGTGAAATAACTACACACTCGATAATAGGTACATATTCGAAAATAACAGGGAAATATTTCCTTCATTCCTTGTTTTATAATAAGATGCAAGTGTAAATTACCTTGAATATTGCAGGATATACTTGAGGCACACTCATAAGACGAACCCAAAATGATTTTAAAAACGCTAAGAAGGGTGAAAAAATATGCGATCCCACCCAATTTCTGTCTGCAGTATCGTAAGCCGTAGCTTCTAACTCTACATCACAGGAACTTCAGATCAGTTCGCGCTCTCATGTAAGCCTGTTGAGCCACGCTAAGTTATGGATAATGTTTCCTGATAAATTATAACTACTTCGTTGGGTCGACATGGTGTACTCCAAATATTCTTAGTGCAGTGAAGCGTGTATTCCGATAAAGTCATAACCATTGATAGCTTCGTGACATTTCGTATATATCGACACCTAATTACAGTTGGCTTTGGTGTTAGCGGTATGACTGCAAAGTTCGATATACCTACTCATATCGTTGGTATAAATAATCTTATTTAAGTCAGCGCTACATCACGATGACGTAAACGTTCCTCTAAACGTGCCTGAGAAGAAGGCCACCCTCGTAATTTTCTTCCATGCAATTTAGTGCATTTATACCAAGTCAAATCTGATGAACTGTTTAAATAATCGCCTTTATATCAAAACTGCCTGTCTGAAACAAAGTGGATTTTAGCACCGGTAATTCTCTTTTTTTCTTTTTTAGTTCTCAACACTAGTAAATTATATCTTAGGACATTTCGAACAGGTATACTAAATGGATTTAAAATTTAGAAATTTTGTATTTTTTCCTATATCTGTTATAATTCAGAAACTGATGGAAACATAAGCTGGTCATGGTATTGCTACACGCTCTCGAGAACAAAGAAGCGGAAAGGAAAATCTTCAGTGTACGATTGCTTATATTTTGGAACCAGACGCAACATTAGCTGGAAGTCCTCAGTGTTTTCATCTATTTGTATTAGTTCTATTTGATTATTATTGAAACTGAATAAATTTTGTAACAATATTGGCCAGAACAGAATCACATAATGGATAATATTTCAAAATAATTTCAAATAGTCATTGGCTTTAAGCGATGCGTTACAGTTGACAGCTTTAAATGTATAATTTGGTAGGTTACAGAGTGTTATTTTATATATTCTTTACGTAAATTGTAAGTATTGTATACAGTTGTAAATGTATAAACTGTCTGGCTACAAACTATTACTTTCTATATTCTTCGTGTTTCGCAATACGTAAATTTTTATTTGTTGAATTTGTGAATATAGCTCCCGTGTTTCTCGCATATTTGCCTTTCCGCAAGTGCTGTGTGCGCTTTTAAATCTTCCTGCATCACATCGCTTTGTCACTGCGGTGGTGCCCTCAAACGTGTTTGCTTCTAGAAATATCGGTGGTTGTCAAGGAAACAACAAAACTTCATTCTAGTTAATATCTCTAAGATCGTTTTCATCGAAGGAGACCGATGACTGACGGTGATAATTTATTTTAGTAGTGCAAATACATGAGAAGCATTGTGTTTAAAAAAAGTGATATTCTTTGTTCCTACAAAGTCTGATATAACCAGATCTGCTTAACACAACTTATACTTTTCAAAAATACTGCAAATGTGTCATCCATGACTATTTCATTGAAATTCTTATTGAACATTAGGTTCAAAAAATATTGCAAGGTGTGTTTTATGCTGGCAATTTTACATAATTTGAGTAAAAATATAATTTTATGTAAGGGCAAATTCTATTGAAATCACAGTGCGTAAGTCACTCAAGAATAAAATCTATCGCAACGGTGGAGTGGTCGAGTGTGTGCGCAGTTGCTCGCCGTCGGAGGTTCGAATCCTCCCTCGGGCATGGAGGTTTTTGTTGTCCTTAGCATAAGTTAGTTTACGTAGTCTGTAATGTCTGATGACCAGAGTAGTTAAGTCCAATAGTTTTACAAACATTTGAATAAAATCCATCAAGAAGTGGACATTCATACGTGTGTGTATTTCAATATTTCCTCCATTGGAGTCGGCTGGACGCTTCTAAATTGCCAGTAAGTAGCAATTTGCTATGGCGTCTTGTCTATTCTACAGTCGTCATAAGTCCTTAAACTTACACGCTACTTGATCTAACTTATGCTTAGGACAACTTAAACACACCTGAGGTGTAGGGAGGAGTCGATCCTCCGGCGGGAGCGACTACGCAGTACTTTGCGGTTATCTTCATTAGCATATGTGTCTGCTCAGTACTTTTTTCTTAAACTCTATCGGACAAAACGCGTGGTATCAGTACGTAGCTTACAAACTACTTAAAGTAAGGTAAACTAACCTAAGGACGACACACACACACCCATGCCCCAGGGAGGACTCGAACCTATGACGGGGAGCAGCCGCGCGCTACGCAGCGAGGCGCCTTAGACCGCTCGGCTACTCCACCGTGACGTTTGCTCAGTATTACTGGACTGGATATCGCCAGCAATTTGACTGTGCTCATGGAGATCAGACAGACGCTACGGGTGCTTTCACATTCGGAGGACGCTCGTATCGAAGCTAATACGTTTCCTGCTCAGAGGTTATGAGCAGGGCCCGGATTTTAATGACAAGTCATATTTTTTCTGATCTTCAGGATGAATTTTAGAACAATTTAGACACAAATCTAGGCATTTTAGTGTAGAAAAAATGTATTTTAATTGTGCATATAAAGTCATATTTCAACATATTTTAGTAATAGGTCATATTGCGGTTAACTTTTATTATAACAGGTAATATTTCCGCCAAATTTTGCCAAAATGCATATACTGTTTCTCTTGTATCTTTCGGGATACACGAATAAGAAAATGTGTATGTTGCTCATGAGACAATATTTAACGTGATATTATGAAACATAAACAGATAAATAAGGTACAGAGCTTTATTTCTCAGGACTGTAGTAGAAAAGCAGTGTAGCACAACAGTCGTTTCACGAACATAAAACACTGTTGTGCAGACTCGACAATACGCTCTCAGAGCCAACAAAGGTGGCTTCTGTCGTATTAATAATCGCGGTCGCGCAGGTGTTCACAGTAACCAGTTTGAATACAGCCTGTGCCTTGTTCATCATGCCTAAAGCAAAGTGCTCAGACAGCGTGAAGTTGCGAGGATTTGTTTGAGAATTTGGAAAGAAGTTCTTTAGTACTGATGGGAAAATACTGTTTTGTAAACTGTGGAAGTTAAAGTTAGTGCAGAAAAGCGCTTTAATGTGCAACAACACTGTAATACCGCCAAACACAGCAACTGTGCGTACGAAGTGATGAAAATAACAGCAGACAAATGTTGTTATTTGAACAGACAGGTCAATCTTCAACCGTGCAATCATTCTGCAAGGATTTGTGTGAGATGATTGTGTCCTGCAACATCCCATTGGAAAAGCTGAACAATCCATGCTTCAGGCGGTTCTTGGAGAAGTACACAACACATCCAGTTCCAGATGAATCTACACTGAAAAAGTACTATTTATCGGTATGCTACAATGATGTGCTCAACAAAATGCGAATTACTGTTGCTGAGCAAAAGATCTGGCTGTCGATAGATGAAACTACAGATTTTAGTGGGCGTCATATTGCAAATGTTGTTGGTGTTCTAAAAGTTGATGGGCGTGGAGTTATATTCCTACTATCGTGTGAACAATTCAACGATTGTTATTTTGTTTGGCAACTCTCTGAAGCTACTGTGGCCAGATGGTGTGAAAAGAGACAACGTTCTGCTGCTTGTAATAGATGCCTCTTAATATATGGCTAAAGCAGCCAAAGGACTTCAGATTCTCTACCCACTACGGTGTACGTCACTTGCCTTAAACATGCGTTGCACAGAGTTGCTGAAGAGGTACGATCAAATTACCCTGACGTGGACAAATTAATTTCCTATGGCTAGAAATCCTATATCAAAGCTCCGCTACGGGTGCAGAAATTCAAGGAACGGGCACCTTCAATACCCCTCCCACCTAAACCTGGGTTCTTGGCTTAATGCTGCTGAGTATTACTGCACCAACCACACCCAAATAAAGACAATCCTCTGTGAGCCTGATAGCGATGAATAAAGTGCTATCAAAACTGTGAAAGACGTCTTTACAGATACATTGTCTGGAACCTCGTATACATCATCGCCAATTTTTCAGTGTTATCAAAAGCCATCAAACGATTGGAAGCTGTTGGCACTCAGCTATGTGAGGCCCTGAGTATTGTGCAACATGTGCAGAGTGAGTTGGATCGAGCCTGTGGTCATGTGGCTGACAAAGTGAAAAACAAACTGCAAAGTGTTCTACAACGAAATCCTGGATATTCTACAATGTGTAAAATTAGTCACAGTCTTTCTGGGAATGCAGCAACATTTGAAGATAGTAAAGCAAAGCTGACCTGTAGTGACCTGGCTGCCTTCAAATACGCTCCCGTGACGTTTTGTGAAGGGGAGAGGAGCTTTTCCAGGTACAAAACTATCCTGAACGACAACCGTAGATCTTTGACAAATGGAAAACCTGAAAATGCACCTTGTGATACAGTGCAACTTTGCAGATACAGAAGATTAATGTAAAGTGCTTTAAATAATTTATGTGCAGAAATAAAAATATTGTTTTACTGTTTCGATAGATGATCTTCTGTTCACTGTACTTTGTGTTTAGAAAAGAAAAGATTCAGACATTTAAAAAATAGGTGCTAATTAGCCTCAAACCCTACAGAAAGAAATAACTATACTTACAATATTTTGAGAAGGGAATTTTGTATTATTTTATGGTAAATAAGAAATAAAATAAAGAAACAAGAATGCTTGAAATGAACTTCTATTAAGTGACATTTTACTTTTTTAAGGTCATATTTATATAAGTTTTAGGTCATAACTGCTTGCATATTTCACTGTTTTTTAGGTAATTGAAATCCGGGCCTTGCTTATGAGTAACGTGGGGACGGCGCCTCGTGTCCCTGACCTCCGTCTGCATCGACGAGTTGGCCGCCGGGCCGAGTAATATACAACAGCGTCTCCATGGCGACGCCACGCAAGCCGCCGCCACCGCTGGCGTGTTTACACGTTTTGTGGGGGCGGCAGTAGGCGGCGACTGCGAGCAGAGGGCTGCTTCTGGGCCGCACTCGGTGGTCGTTCCAAGTTCCTTGTGAGAGGTCTCTCAAGTGTCCAGTGGATTTTGCCGCAAACCACTTACGTGCTTAACCAGGCAAGAGAACGACGTTTCATTTACAGATTTACTTCGGACATTGTATCCTTCCCGTCATCCATAAGTTAATATAATGTGCAACTATTACCGTGTACACCTCAGGAAATTCGCACGAAACAGACAACAGACTTTTGCGCGTCTACTGTGAGCGGCGGGTACAGCACAGCACGGGTTACGGCACGGCGGCGGTCACGTGGTGGGTGTTAGAGGCACGTACTCAGTGGATAGCTGCACTGTGTCCCGCTCTGCTTTACTCCCTTTCTTTTTTGTATTCCTTCAAATCGTCTTGATTGCAAATTTTTTGTTAGTTAATGACGCGTTTCGCCCTTTAGCAGGGCATCTTCAGATTCTTCGTTTGTGTGGCCATAATGTCCGTAGTTGCTTTCATAATTATGAATAGCAGTGATTTTCCGTCTTTGCAACTACAATAAAAATGCGATTTTTTCACACCAGACGCGTTTCGTTTTATTGAATGTAAAACATCATCAGTGGTCTGAAATAATATAAATCTACAGTTTGTTTTTTGTTTAGATCGAAAACAGTTCTTAAATGGACCTTGAAAAGTAGGCCTAATATATGGTACTTACGGAAATTTTGTCTCCTTTTCGCTTCACATCATGGAATGCCGGTCTGTTTGGTGTAATACCGCCGGTTCTTCATGCTGTGTCGTTTTCTCACTACTTTCACTGTCACAGTTTCACTGTTCATAGTTGTTTTCCACAGATCAGAAGTGTTTGTTTTTGTTTTTACTGATTCTGCTCAGTGTGTTATTGGAGTGTTGCCAACCTCACAAATGTAGTTCTTTCTCTATGTTTTATAATAAATTATGTTTCGCTGTATTTAATTTTGATGTAAGCGGATTGGAATAGTGGCAGAATAATACATGTATATATTTAATGGGAACATTATTATTATTATTATTTTATTTTATTTTATTTTTTTAATTACTATTATATTTTTATAATTGTTGTTATTATTGGTGGGGGTTTTAGTAGTAGGGAAAGATGACTGAATGGTGGTTGGATGTGGTAAGGTGTGATGTGAAGTGAGATGGAAGACAAAAGTGATGGATATGAGGTGTGGTGCAGTAATATTAAACTCCTGGGTGGTGGTAATGCAAGTAGTGTGCATGTGTGTGATGTGTGCGTGTGTGTGTTTAAAAAAAAAAAAAAAAAAAAAAAAAAAAAACCCAAACACACACACGCACACATCACACACACTGCACACTACTTGCATTACCACCACCCAGGAGTTTAATATTACTGCACCACACCTCATATCCATCACTTTTCTCTTCCATCTCACTTCACATCACACCTTACCACATCCAACCACCATTCAGTCATCTTTCCCTACTACTAAACCCCCCACCAATAATAACAACAATTATAAAAATATAATAGTAATTAAAAAAATAAAATAAAATAATAATAATAATAATAATAATGTTCCCATTAAATATATACATGTATTATTCTGCCACTATTCCAATCCGCTTACATCAAAATTAAATACACCGAAGCATAATTTATTATAAAACATAGAGAAAGAACTACATTTGTGAGGTTGGCAACACTCCAATAACACACTGAGCAGAATCAGTAAAAACAAAAACAAACACTTCTGATCTGTGGAAAACAACTATGAACAGTGAAACTGTGACAGTGAAAGTAGTGAGAAAACGACACAGCATGAAGAACCGGCGGTATTACACCAAACAGACCGGCATTCCATGATGTGAAGCGAAAAGGAGACAAAATTTCCGTAAGTACCAAATATTAGGCCTACTTTTCAAGGTCCATTTAAGAACTGTTTTCGATCTAAACAAAAAACAAACTGTAGATTTATATTATTTCAGACCACTGATGATGTTTTACATTCAATAAAACGAAACGTGTCTGGTGTGAAAAAATCGCATTTTTATTGTAGTTGCAAAGACGGAAAATCACTGCTATTCATAATCATCTTCAGATTATCTGCGTGACAGAATTTACGCAAAATTACAAGGCGGAATTACAAACGGTTATAATGGTACATGGGCTTATTTTGTGTTAAGAAGACAGTATAAATAGTAAACAAAGCTTACAATGCGCTCTCCGTGGTGTGACACCGTAAGTTGTTATTGTGGTGTTTCTATTTTCCTGGAATGTTTTTTGAATTTCTTTCTGCCCTACAAATGATCGGGTAACAACGAATTACAGTTGGAACATACTCGGTAAGGATGTGAGAAACATAAAACCGATTTTTAAGATTCCCTTAATCGAAGCGGTGATGACATCGGTTTTATGTTTCTCACATCCTTACCGAGTATGTTCCAACTGTTATTCGTTGTTACCCGAACAGTTGTAGGGCCACAAGGAAATCCAAAAAAACATTCCAGGAAAATAGAAACACCGCAATGACAACTTACGGTGTCGCACCACGGAGAGCGCATTGTAAGCTTTGTTTACCATTTATACTGTCTTCTTAACACAAAATAAGCCCATGTACTATTATAACCGTTTGTAATTCCGCCTTGTAATTTTGTGTAAATTCTGTCACGCAGATAATCTGAAGATGCCCTGCTAAAGGGCGACACGCGTCATTAACTTAGAAAAAATTTGCAATCAAGACGGTTTGAAGGAATATTTATTCTAACTGGTTGCTGTTGTACGCCATGGATTGGAAATCTTTTTTTTTTTATTGTTTTTATTTTCTCCCCTCTTCTTTAATAATATTTTTAACACTACACTATGAAAATGTAAAGCCCCCGAAAATGCCGTTAAATCGTTTTACACACACACGCACGCACGCACACAATCAAACATTTATGTCCAAAACTTCTGAATCAATTTCAGTTGTGTGTGTCACAAGCAAAGTTTCGGGCATTAGTTCATAAAAATGTGACTATGGATTACATCTATCGTGAGATAAGATACTGTGTAGCTACATTCGTAGTGCCTTACGTCAGTTTGAACACGCTGTAAGAGGAATTTGCACGGGGTTTCTCGTGTAACTTGAATGTATCTTACGAAAATGTACAGACTTTATTTCGACGTAGTCTGATAAGAGAAATGAAGACATCATAATTCAAAGTTTTAGGTGTCTGATTTGCTTACTAGTCCGGCATAGTTCAGTAAATAACCAGTAGGGGAGGGGCGGGCGTAGTGTTTGTCAAGCTTAGTAGTGCCGAGCTGTGTGCGAAAATTGTCGAGTCTTGCGGAGGTGTCATGAAATTCAATCATTCTGACGGGAATGTTGGGGAGGTTACACTTACCCATGCAGGCTTTGGCATCCGGACGGTTCGTGTATTCGAGCTTCCATTTGAGATAACAGCTGAGCAAATAAATGAGGTTATATCACCTTTTGGTACAGTACTTAGCAACTTTGCTGAGAGGTGGTCAAGTGGTCATAAGTTTCCCGTACTAAACGGTGTACGTCAGCTTCGAGTAGAGCTACGAAAGCACATACCATCTTATATTAATGTTTGTGACTACAGAGGTATCGTAATTTACGACGACCAACCACGAACTTGCTCGGCCTGTAACAAACCTGGACACGTCAGAGCGAACTGTATACAGAGGCGCGTGGCGCAGCTGCCGGCAGGCGAGCCCGCTAGGCCGCAGTCGATGACGTCACTGCCCGTCACTTACGCTGCTGCTTACCCCGTCGGCCCCCGAGCTTACTGAACCCAGCAATTTTACTGACGCTGAACTACCGATGGACGTCAGCGCACTTATAACTAAAGAATTAGACGCATCCCGACCTCCTACAACGACCGTTGATGCTCCGCCTGTAACCGCGTCGGAAGCAGACCCTCCTGTAACCGAGGAGGAGACGTCTGTGCAGGAAACAGACAACAATCTGGATGCCGAAGATCGGCCATCGGGGAGCAGTTCACCGAAGAAAAAGAAAAAAACGTCGTCTGGCGCACCAAGGTGCGAACGAGACAGCCCCTATGTTACGACAAAAAGCCAAAGAAATAGCGAGCACCCACAGTCAAGACAGAGCTCACGAAACAAAAGAGTCACCAGCCTCTGACAAGCAACCCACTCCTGTTCCCGCAAATCATGACACTGTAGAAAAGAAGTCGAAGAAAACTGCGAACCCACGACAAGAAGGAAGTCACCCCCGGGTAACTCCTCACGACTTAGACGATGCGGCCACAAAAACTAATTGGGCAAACGATATTGAACCCCACACCGTGGACGACGAAATGAAGGACGTTTCAGCAGTCGATGGACCGTCACTTCCAGAACAATATGATACGGGCAATGCGGATGTCTCAATGAAAGATGTTTCCAAACGACAAGGGCGCGTCTCTGACCCATTTGATACGGACGAATACTATTAAAATGTGTATAAAAATTGATATTTTTGTGATGAAACTCAAGATTATTTTTTAACGAACGATCAGCTAGACAGAACCATGCCTGACCTACAATCTTACAAGATTTCCACTGTAAACCTTAATAAGATACAGAGTTCCTTTAAATTACAGAACTTAAAGGATTTTATATATGCCTCTGACAGTGATATTATTTTCTTGCAAGAAGTCACGGACATTGAACTTGATCGCGTACCTGGATTCAACTCCATCATAAACCCAGGCAATGGCACAGAAATGGGGACTGCTCTACTAATGAGAGAGGGCATCTTAATACGAGACGTTGTGAAGCTACCTAATAGTAGGGGTATAGCGGGCACCGTCAACAACACCCGTTTGATTAATATATATGCACCATCAGGTTCCAGCAATAGGCAACGCAGAGCAGACTTCTTCAAAGAGGAAATCGTCCCCTTATTTGGAAGCCAGTGTGACCGTTTTATCCTCGGGGGAGATTTTAATTGCGTACTGCACGCCAAAGACCAGATTCCCAATTTTAATAAGAGCACTGAACTGGAACGTATTGTTACAGAACTACATCTAATAGACTCCTGGGAGCAAACACACGGAGCAGCCCCTGGTTTTACTTATGTCACTAACCACTTGGCAAGTCGTCTCGATAGAATATATGTCTCGCACAATCTAAAAGACCACATCTTGCAGTCCGAAGTTTGGCCTACTGCATTCTCCGACCATGCAGCGTACGTGCGTACAATTAATATGGCGCAACAGGGAACATTCAGAGGCAGAGGGACGTGGAAGATGAACGTATCACATCTAGAAGACCTTGCGTGTCAGGAGGCATTCCACGCACTGTGGAGGGAATGTGAAAGCAAATACTCAAGTACAAATCAGGGATTGACTGGTGGCTTAAACACACAAAACCTAAAATAAGAAGATTTTTTATGAATTACTCTAAGGAGAAAAGTTTTTGGTTCAGAACAACTATTGAGTTTTACTTCCAGTGCCTACGGGACTTGTACAAGTCAGACGCAACAGTTGTGGAGAACTACGAAAGAATCAAAAAAGTTAAGGCAAAGATTCTGTCTTTGCGGCGCAGACAAATGGAGGGCTACAAAATGAGGTCGCGAGCCCAGAATATAGCACAGCACGAGGTCACTTCCATGTACCACGTCATCCGCGAAAATAAAAGAGCGTCCCGAAAAATACTAACGGAACTAACAACCGATGATGGAAGGAAGCTGATAAAGCAAGCGGAGATTCGAGAGGCGATTATACAGCACTTTGCCTCCTTCATGTCTTGTCAGCCTGTCAATGAACAGCTTCAAGTCGAATTACTGGACAACCTCGACGGCAGGATTACCCACGCGGAAGCTCACGCTCTTGTCTCACAAGTGACTGAAGAAGATGTTACGGACGCAATAGAAGAAAGCAAGAACAACAAGTCCCCGGGGATAGACGGCATACCAGCGGAATTTTATAAAAAGTTCAGTGACGTCATAAAAGCGAAGTTTACACTTATTTGTAACGAATTATTGAACCCTGAAAATGACATCCCAAAAGAATTTCGACAGGGAATCGTGGTGTTAGTGCCCAAACAGCCGGGTGCTAAAACCGTCGGCAATCTCAGGCCGATTACGTTGCTGAATAGCGACTATAAAATCTTTGGTCGCATCCTTGCACGAAGACTAAAAACAACAATGGATACCGTCACAGGTCCCTATCAAACAAGTGTTGGAAGAAATAGGAAAATACTGCAGACCCTCTGCGAATACAGAGACCTAATTTCAACCGCAGACGTCTGTGAAATACATTGCGCACTTGTCTCATTGGACTTCGATAAAGCTTTTGATAGGGTTAACCACCGATTTTTACTTCGAACCATGGATGCTATGGGCTTCCCCCCTCGGTTCACTGCCGTTGTACGGAATACGTTGCTGAACAACACAGCCAGGATTGTTATTAATGGACAGCTTAGCCGCCCACTTGCAGTTACCAGCTCTATTCGGCAAGGGTGTCCAATTTCCATGGCACTCTACGCCATTGCCATCGAACCCCTGCTCGCCTCCCTTACAAAACACCTACGAGGATTGCAAATACGGGGAGAAAAGATCGCTTGAAAAGCGTATGCTGACGATGTTGGTTTTCTCGTGACAAATGGCAACGAAGTAGAGTCCGCCCTCCAGATAGTGACTAAATACGAACAGGCATCTGGAGCAAAACTCAACAAAACTAAGTCCGGGATCCTTAACATTGGCCGTGGAATTGGTTCGCAAATGCAAGGCGAGTTACGTACTCTTCAAACACTGAAATGTCTCGGCATTGAGTTTCATACGAGTATACAACGTACTGCTGCTGTGAATTACCGGAAAATTCTTACCAAGATACGTGCTTGTGTGCAAGAACACAGCATTAGGAAACTTGACGAAATACAGAAAGCAACCTTGGCCAATGTGTATATTACTTCAAAATTGAACTACGTAGCTCAAGTTCTGCCACTACCTGCATCAATGGCCAACCGCATAACATCCGCACTAGGACATTTTGTGAGCCGTGGCCGAATATTCAAAGTGAAGTACGACACTCTAATGCTCCCTACGAAATCTGGCGGACTAAACCTTACAGATGTCAGCAAAAAAGCGCAGGCTTTATACGTTTCAAACACGTACAAGCTTTGGAAAAGAAACAACGGTAGCCTTGCAGCACATCTTCTAAATGAAATAGCTCCTGTCGACCTCAACGCACCCATCAGTCTTCAACACATTACCGACGGACTGTACCATCTGAAATACTTTCTAGTCGAATACAGTTATATACAAGCAAGGATTCCGGAAAATGAAATCATCAGAGTAAACGATCTATACCATCATCTGATAAAAGACAAAACCAGAAACAGGATAGAACACAAATACCCTTCACAAAATTGGAAAGCAACGTGGGAGAACATCCACAGCCGGAATCTACCGTCATATGTGGAAGCAACATGGTACTTTGCCGTAAACCGGAAGATAGCGACCAGTTCAAAACTTCATTCTATCCGTCTAGCGGAGTCACCAATATGTGTGTCATGTAATGAAATAGACGACGAAGAACATCGGGTGTCGTGCGACAGGGTAAAAGATTTATGGCTTTACATCCGACGAAAGATAGCGAGCATCAGCAGAACCACGCCAAATTCCATAACGCCTGCTGACTTTTTAAATCCGGACGGTATCCCTTACCCAAGAACGAAACGGAACGCAGTCAACTGGCTGAAGGGCCAATATGTACATTACATCTTCACCAAGCAATCAGGACACCTAGAGGATTTCTGCCTGTACTTGACAACGGATTGATGAACACTAAAAAATACAGGGAAAATTTTGCAAACTTCCTAAGCAGAACTATACTGTAAAATACCAATACGGACGAAGCAAATGTTACTTGCTCATTCTCACATGTAACGTAGAAGAAAAAATTCAAGGCAATTGGACAACGAAACATTCACGCAACATGACTATACTACGATATGACAAGTGAAACGAAACATTAAAAGATTATAGTGAAAAGCACATACGAGAACACTATATGGCTTTTGTTGATTTCATGCAACCCAGTGGTGAAACTGGGAACTTGCACTTTTTCGGTTCGTTCAGATTCTATTACTACAGTCTTAACGCCGCTCTCACCAATAAGTGTTAATTTTACGGATCTTCAAAATAATTACGAAAGAAGAAACATTATTTTCTTTTATAATTGCTAATTTTTTTTCCTGCCCAAAAAAATGGATGTAAAATAAAAAAGGTACCAAGAAGAGTACTCCAAATAAGAAGTGAGAAGAAAAGGATATTTTCGTTTAAAAAGCGAAGGAAGCCGACGCCGAAGAAGGCTATTTTGGAGAGCGTAAGGTGGGGCTGGAGGGGAGGAAGGAGGCCCTAAAAAAAAGAAAAAAAAAGTGGTGTAGGGGTCAGCGCAACTGCCTAGAAAGCAGGAGACCCGGGTTCGAATCCCGGCTGGGTACACATTTTCAGCTTTCCCCAATGGCAGTTGATGTCATATATTCTATGAATATTAAATAATAATAACTGCAGGATCAGAAGTGACGTCTGTCCTTTCGGTACAGACGCCACATGAATAAATATAAATAACCAGTAGACGGTGTTTTTAATTTCGTAATACTGTACACCGAAGACTTAATATACGCCGCTGTTACTTTTCTCCAGCATACAACCAGTGAGGGCAGTCTTTTCCGAAGATTGTGTCAAGCAACAGAATCAAGGGCCACTAGCTTATCTTTCAAAATACAATCTGAGATTGAATTGTCTTGGCTATGATATACAGATTTACTCATTTTCCCTTGTGAATTAAATACTTAGCGAAATTTCTTTGCTTCTTTCAATGATTTTTGGTTTTCATTGACTTCTTAGCTAGTAAATGATTTAGTGGTGCTATAACGGTTCCGTTTTTACCGGCTGACGTACTGAACCACAACACCTGACGAAATGCGAACGCCCGTCCGTAAATTTACCTTCAGTGTACGAGCGATCAGGTAGCTAAGATTACACTGCTATGATAAATAAAGTCGTTTATTTCCGTGAACGTTTACAGAATGACTAATATTATTTGGCGGTCTCCATGGCACCTGCAGAAATCGTTTCTGACGATGCTGTATCGATAAGGTCCTATTAATGAGTACATGAACTGATGTTTCACATTACCTTTTGCATTATGAATTATTTCTTTCCATAGTTGGATCCACGGACGTTGTCACATAGCGCATATCTAGACTGCAGCGTCTTGACCGGTTTATGTACGCATATGTATACGTACTTTGTGCTTTAAAAATCCCAATGAGCCGCAAATAATGGCTCTCCTTTGCTTGGATGGAATCTGTTACACGTCGGCACCCTCAGCGATGACAGCTTGCAACCTCTACACTGAATACCTCGCCACAATCAAGTTTAATTTTGACAATGCCTACGATAGTCACAGCAGAGCGCTTGTTACTGGACGTTCATTGGCTGCCAACGAATGCGTGACGTAGATGCGCAGACCGAGCATGAAGTCGATCGCCGTCGTTCTTGGTTGCAACTACAACATCCATCATCTGCAGCAGTCGAATAATTGGGAGCCACTTCCACTGCTTCAGTAAAAAAATTAATTATTTCGATTTTTAAAAACTTCTCTCCTAATATATTTCTTCTCGCTGCACTAACAGGACCTCACCGGTGTGAAACTTCACTACGGAATGCAGTTCGTCTTTATGTTTACAGATCAGAGCACACGAAGCAATTCTCGGTTTCTTATTCGATAAGGAGTTTCGCATATCACGTCAGGGTATACGTAACGGGTGCGGTTAGAGTTCCTAAAAACATAGCCTGGCTCGTCCGCCAGTTTGTTTCCCAACGAATGCCGAACACAGCATGTAATTTATGCGATTGACTTGTTCTAGTTTTGTGAAATATATCAGAAGTGTCCTGCATAGGCCCTATTTCGAGCTTGTGTATGTTGATTAAACACAAAAATCTCGCACTTTCTGTAGTTATTGCTGCTTTCCTTTGCTGTCCGAATAAAGAATAAAGGTGCAAAAAATGTGTATACCTGATGACGGCAGTTTAATTATACCAAAACTGGTCATCAAAATACAAGTTTTGTAACCTACCTTGACTTCTTTTTAAATAATGACTCAATATGCGAGGTTTGTTCGGCGTCTTTCAGTAAGTGTTTATTGTTTGTGACGAATTCACCACCTGCAATTTTGATGCTTACATTGCTTGAACATATTCTATTGCGTTATTAAGACAGTTCCAGAATGTAACACAAACACTAAAAGAAACATTCGTTGAATGCTATTTGATAAATCATCACATAAATGAGGGCAATAATTCTTTGGTTGACCATGAAATAAAAAAAAATAATAATGCTGTTACTTCTATAAGGATGAAAGGTTTCGAATATACCGAAACCCTTGTCTTGCCAGAAAATTCAAACATTTCGTTGCATACTACGCAGCCGCAGCAGTAAGTAAACTTGAACGAGTACTGTTAATGTGTTCGTTATAGCTATGCATTAATATTGACTTTTATTACATTGTAATAAAAAGTAATGCATCTTTCTTTCAAATTGTATACTGAAAATTATATCGACAGTATTTTGAAATACCACAAACCACTTTTGACGTTTGCTGCCACCGCCGTAAGTAAAATTTTACCCAATATACTTAATTCTTTTTCGTGTTTTCTACTATATTCTGGGACTATCTCAATGGAATTATGTTCTGCAATTTGTGAAACGTGAGTACAAAACTCCTTGTTGTGGTCTATTTAGCAATATACTGTAAGACAAATATAATGTACTCGTGTATGTTTTGAAATTTTTTGCTTATAATATTTTGAGGCTGCTACCTCCTTACATGCCTTCAAAACAGCTAAGCAAAAACATACTTTCGAATATCACACATGATTTTGACTGTTAAATATTGCTCCAGGTCGTAATAAATATAATCTACTTAACTTATAATATATAACTGTGTGCTTCGTCCGGGATACCAGTTTTCGTGACGACAGTTAGCAGTCCATAATTTTCTTCTCTCTGAATATTTTCGGAAAGGAAGCATTCTAAATCTATTTCCAGAATTATTAGAGCAGTTTTGGCAGCACAGTCACCCATAATTTCGTGCTAAAATGCCGCAACACAAGAGCTATAGGAAAGAAAATGACAGATGTGCTAGCTCGTACTTAAAGGAGCCTTAGTCTCTTAAAGCCCTGAAATGAAATGGTGGCTTTTGTGCTGTTAGCGTTAGGTATCGAGACCTGTTCATTTTTATTTGGTCTTTAAATGTAAACATTTTCTCGATACTACTGATATCACTTAACATATAGTACCTCTGGAAAGTAATATAAGGAAAAGGCATTTGTATTTGCATTAACTGTAATTTAACTTCTAATCATGTTTGAATATTACTAATTTCTATTATAACAACAACTACAGTTATTGACGTGTAAACTAACAAACATATATATTTATATTCTTTATTTGTGTTTCTTTAAATATTCACTCTACTTGCTTTCCTGTTCTCAACGTAAAGACAATAACTGCCCTAAATTAACATTATTTTCTTTTTCTTTGGCAGTTTTTTATTTTCAAGGTTCGCTAGCTATAATAGGTTTCATTAATTGTTTCTGAATTAAACTTATGACTGCTTTAGCCGGCCGCGGTGGCCGAGCGGACTGAGGCGCTTCAGTCACGGTCTGCACGGCCACTACGCTCGGGAGTTCGAATCCCCCCTCGGGCATGGATATTTGTGCCGTCATAGTTCGTAAGTAGTTCATAATTATTGATAGATCTGAAGCATTGAATTAAAATTTGTGGTGCGGCCGGGAATCGAACACGGACCTCCATGCTTACTAGGCAGACGTCTTAACCGTTAGACTACCACACCACTAACGATTAAGGCGCCTTGAATAGTCTATGTACGATTTCCCTCCACAACACCAACTTTAATTCAGCTTCTTTGTTCCAAAGATAATTGCCACTACTGCCAAGGCTCTCCATGCAGCGGAATAGCACCTCAGCAATGGACATGGTGGAACAATCCTGTTATGGTGATATAAATATCAATTAATTCGAACAAATAATCCCTGAGACGGATTTACGTCTCAAATATGTCAAAGACATTATTGATAGATCTGAAGCATTGAATTAAATTTTGTGGTGCGGCCGGGAATCGAACCCGGACCTCCATGCTTACTAGGCAGACGTCTTAACCGTTAGACTACCACACCACTAACGATTAAGGCGCCTTGGAATAGTCTATGTACGATTTCCCTCCACAACACCAACTTTAATTCAGCTTCTTTGTTCCAAAGATAATTGCCACTACTGCCAAGGCTCTCCATGCAGCGGAATAGCACCTCAGCAATGGACATGGTGGAACAATCCTGTTATGGTGATATAAATATCAATTAATATCAATGTCTTTGACATATTTGAGACGTAAATCCGTCTCAGGGATTATTTATTCGAATTAATTAGTTCATAATTAGTTTGTAAGTTTAGGGACTGATGACCCCGTAGTTAAGTCCCATAGACTATGCAAACATTAGATTTTTTTATGACAGCTTTACTTCTAGTGTACTCAGACATTTACTAGTCTCAGAATGATAAAAAAAAGTCTGGAAACTATTAAGGAAAAAAGAAATTCTTTCATTAGCTTTTCGGTTCTTCAGTAAGTATAGACTTACTTTCTTTATTATTTATTTATTTTTGGTTATTATCTTGAATACAGGCTCTGTCGTTTATGTGTAACTCATAGTGTTCTTTTCTCTTAATTTACCACAGTCACATGGACATTATTGTCTTATCGACTTAATCTAACACTTTCGTAATCAGAAATAAAATGTATTTTTTTGTACTCTGTGTATATTGAAACACCATAAAAATATAATGTATCCTTGATGCCAAAGGCCCTAAAGTCCTAAACATGACAACTTTTGATGACATGACCTTCTCTTCAGGAGTATATAAAATGTGTGGAGTTATTAGCTGTTGTTCATGTTTCATGTCTGTGCTGTAGAGATACGGACTGCTGACAACTCCCTTACATGCATACCAACAACATTCGTATTTCACGACATCTTGTCACCTGCTATGCTGGAATGAAACAAATCATGGTGCACTTCTTAAACTCAACGGTCATAGCTGGATTTTCGTGGCCTCCAGAGAAGACATCATGAGGTTTGTGCGACAATTGTTACTGTACATGCATCTTTATTTATCAGTGTCTCGTTAAGTGGCCTGGTGAACTTTTCACTAACATAGCACTAATGGGATATTGAAATCATCACGAAGGTAAAGCTTTCTCTAAATCAAATAATTATTGTCCTTGTTGTCATTGTGTTTATGTTCATTGTTATTTGTAAATAATAGCCTTGTAAGAGTTACACCACTAACTGGTATAGGTGAAAGAATTGACAAGAATTTTACACTATAAGGATAATTTCGATTAAAATTAAACCTAGGAGAATTCAAATTACTTAGCTGGTAGCGCTCGAAACAGTAATGGAATCAAAAGAGTTAACCCACTGATTTATCAAATCACCTGTAGTTATATTAATACCATCACACTCGAGTGGTTGACACGAACTCTTGTCCTGTATTCCAGGGGTGGACACCTCGGCATCTTCTGCCTGATCTGCTTCCTGATCCTGTTGATCGTACTGCTCCGTCTAGCGAAGAGGCTCAGGCAAGAACGTGAGTTCAGGGAATACTTTAAGTTTCCTTTTGGTGTCTCAACATTTCCATAGTTATACACGTGTGTATTCGTCTCAAATGTGAATTTACAAGAAATAAAGAGTAATTCAACAAAAACATTAAACAAAGCAACATTAATTTCGTTACATGTCTGGAGGATCAAAATGAAAGTTAGCTACAGAACTTGAAATAAATAGAAATACTATTAGTACACACGCATACAACTTGTGTGATCATATTCATATTACAATGATTCAGTTCTAAAACAACAGTGGATCGCAATTATGATTATAATTTCTAACAGAAGAACAGATTTTCCTTTTACGAGAAAATGTTTCACACATCAACACAGAGGAAGATATTTAGAACACTTTTGAAGCTCCTGTCGTGGCCTTAAGAAATACTTAAGAAAGTAATTGTGTAAAAAAGAAATTTATGCACATTTTATAGTTGAATATAATCAGCCGATAGAGGACTGAATTTCTTTTCATGGAGCATTACAACATAACATGAAGTTTTAAAAGTTTTTTGGTATAAAAGTTAATTGCATACATGTTTTTATGGTTGATTTTAGGTCATGCAATGCAGAATATGAAATGTACACAACCCTTTAAAATTTTATTTAAAATTGGGAGCAGAACAATATCTTACTTCACTCTCGAGATACTGGTGTATACATCTGGGGATCAACAGTGTAGAAGCATGTTTCCTTGTCGCACAAGGAAATGTGACCCATTATCTCCATCCGCTCACTTACTGTGACAAGTGGATGATGTCATTCAAGCAGTCCTATGCCCACTGTACAGTGGTCAATCAACCAATAGCAAAAAAGTGTCGTTTACCAATATTCTAGAATATTAACGTTCTTTCCTTTTCTGTATTTCCATGACAAAGTTTTAATCATATATCAGCATTGAACAAAATCTATGTTAAGTTCCTAAAAGCTTAACTTACAGATGTCAGTTACGTAAATAGCCAGCAAGAAACGTTTCAGACATATGAGGTCAGGCACATGCTCCGGAAAATACAGTTAAAATTTAAACTAAAATAATATATATTTTTCTATGGTTAGGAAGTGTATTAGGTTTTAACTCTATTAACTGCTTTTTCTATGGTTGGGGAGTGTATTAGGTTTTAACTCTATTAACTGCTTCTCTTATCGTCCTTTGTTTGTTTGTTTGTATAGTCTATGGGACTTAACTACGGGGTCATCAGTCCCTAAACTTACAAACTACTTATGAACTACTTACGAACTAGGACGGCACAAATATCCATGCCCGAGGGGGGATTTGAACCCCCGACCGTAGTGGCCGTGCAGACCGTGACTGGAGCGCCTCAGTCCCCTCGGCCACCGCGGCCGGGTAACCTAGATTAAAGATTAAATATTTATTAAAAAATCATACTTTCTTCCACATCCTGTCCAATTTTTCCAATAAAATCATATTTCAATGAACTTCAGACTGTTCCTTTTTTGGTGGATCATGCAGGGTTATTTTCCACTATACATTAGTGCCACACTTGGTGAGCATACCTGAATCTTGCGAATAATCTTTGGATGTTAATAGTTCAATACCATAGACTCTAGTTTGGTCAGAGTCCCAAAAAACTATCCAAAATATAAATATGTAATGAATTTGGACCATAGTTATTATATTACGCTTAATGAACTTTATTATGAATATATCAAAAAGTGAAAACAGAGCAGACTGGTGGACCCAACATGGCGGGAAAATGATGAAAAAGTCGACTTATTAATATTAAAATAATGTTTTGGAATTTATCCAGGGTGTTAATGAAGATGTTGAGTTCAAATACGAAGAAAATCTTTTTATATACACAATTTTAATATCTAGGAAATATTGTGGGTAAAAGTTAAAAATATAGACTTAAAAGATGGAGAGTGATTTAAAAGACGCAAATAAAGGATACAAGATGGTGTAAAATATTATTGAAATTCTTACATGTAACTTTAAAAAAAATTAATTTTTGCATCTGAAATTCTTGAATCATTATATAAATGTATTTTGTAAGCCGTGATGTTTTTAACTTAGGCCTATATATATATAATAATAATAATATTTGTTTTGCTCTGAGAAGAGCCTTCATTGGAGTTCGTTTTCTTGTGTTGTTGTCTTGGATAGCCATTAGAGACATTTGATCAAGTATGGCTGCCTTGTTTGGAGACTTTCCGCAGTCCTGCCTTAGCAGTCCATTGCCCAGCGTACACCATCTTGGAGGTTGTCTACATGTCACACCCCATACGTCCGCAAAGTATTGGACAATACTTCCCAAAGGCCCTCCTAAGGCTTTCAAAGACGATATCAAATCTGCAAAAGTTTATTTTCTGACTTTCAGGTTATTACCTATCAGGAACCCATGTCCTCCGGAACTGAATGGCCTTCTCAAAATTACGGAAGCCAAGTGTTCCCATCCGCCCAGTTGTATCCTCTTTCACAGCTGCATCTTACATACTACCCAGAAAACTGGATACCTCAGTGAAGAGCAAGACAAAAATCAAAGCCGAACATGGTATTTCAAACTCGGTACAAAATTAGTATCATTTGATGTATGAAGTTTGTTCTCCAATATAACTGCAAATAAATGTGTTCTAGCTATAATCGTAAATAAAAAAAATATTTATTGAAATTTACGCCGTGCCACGTAGCATAATGGAGAATTAAACAATAAAAATGATGATGTTATAATGAAATAGAAATAATAATTAAAAAATATTGATAGGCCGAATGCTCCATTTGAAATTAAAGCCTAAATTCGATTCACTATGTTCAGTAATCCGATAATAAGCATCTACATGCTTTCTACCAGCGGATTTATTTTTCAGATGTTCACGGAGTAGTAGCGTTTGACTAATTGGTGGCCGAGCGTTCTGCGGCGCGCCAGTCACGATCTGCACGGCCACTACGGTCGGGGGTTCGAATCTCCCCTCGGGTATGGATATTTGTGCCGTCCTTAGTATAAGTTAGTTCATAAGTAGATTGTAAGTTTAGGGACTGATGACCACGTAGTTAAGTCCCTTAAGCTCTACAAACATTTCAACATTTTTGACTAAGTGGTTTTCCATTCTCATTTCTGACTCAGGCATTGGACTGCCGCTGGGATCAGTTAAAAACTTTGTTTCATTACTTCTATTACTTTTATTGTTTTCTTATTTTTTCATTTTCTCTTCTTTCAACATTGAAGGTACCTGAAGAAACTAATACTTCATTAGTGTATGGTATGTCTCAAAACATGGCACCATACAGAGAGCAACATTACATTTTTTGCATCTGATTCGTGTCATTTTCCGATTTGAATTAGCAGTACACACTACACTCTACGGTATCTCCTTTCTCTCCGTTGCTCCGAAGAACCCGGTATAATGTTATTTTTTACTTTCCAGACGAAGAGGACTGTCTTATTTGGTGTTCTTGGCATCTAGGTTTTAGATGTTTATAAATGAAACTTCTCCAGTAAGTGACGGTTTAGTTCCAAGTGGAATTTCAATAGTTGCTTCTTCTGTTTATTTTGCATTTCAAAAATAGTTTTTGCATTGAGCATACTCAAGTCAGTTAAATGAAACAATACTTTCTTGCACAGTTTCCTTGTTTTTCGTATGCACTGTAAGAATCTTAACATCATGTCAGTCCTATCAACCCATTGACTAATTGTAACTAACTACGCAAGTTATTTTCTTCCGTTTTATGTTTTCTTTTTTTCTCTCTCTGAAGGACGTGTGGTCCATTTACGGTGGAAAGCATCCAGACTTATTTACTATAAATCCCAGACTTCAATTGTATTTCCCTTTCTTCAGTTTATCAGGTAAAGGTGTTAAATGTTTCCTGTTTTTACGCACTGTGACAATGGCATTAGTGCACTTCGCATGAAGCCATAAGAACAATTCAGAACTCGAATAACAATTGTCTAAATAAATGCTATGACCTTTGTTGAGATGTGGTAACAAACAGGCAACGACATCACCTGATTTGCCCCAGTCAGCATTTCCGGATTGTACTTCAGTAGCGGCACCAGTGTAGACAATATAATCCAGAATTTAATTGGTCTGAACGCGACAAAGCAAGAAAATTTTAATCTCTAAGCGGCTACGTTTGTTTGGAATATACTGTTTGAACCGTATCCTTCCTCTGAAAAGTAGCAAAGTTACTAAGTTCTCAAATGGGACTAGAGCCTCTCGGAATCTCTTTTTGACGTGTTCCACAATCATGCGTATTTTCACAAGAATATCTTGCGGTGCGGACGAATAGTCACTAAACTGTAATAAACGCAGTATCAAGTGGTCGAGCGCGTTGAGGCGCTATGCTTCGATGCGCGAGGTCGCTCCCCATCGGGGTTTCGATTCCCCCCTCGGGCATGGATATTTGAGCCGTCCTTACTATTAGCTAGTTGATAAGTAGTTTGTAAGTTTAGGGACTGATGACCCCGTAGTTAAGTCCCATAAGCTCTACAAACATATGAACATATATCATAAGGAGGCAACAAGCCAAAAAGCAATACAATTCTGGAAGGTCTATAGGTTTCGATCTTGTGAATCTGCTGCACACTGTCGTCATTTTTTCGGTGAAAAATGGATAATGCTTGTTCATATCTACAAATAGCTGAAACAAATACAAATGAGATAAAGTATATAAATGAGTTGCTGATTCACCGAAATCTACCTTTAAACCTGTAAAAGGTTTCGGGAAATAGTGGCTATTCGTCGCAGGACGATTATCTGACCAGTCATACAATCTTATTCGTGTCGAAATTTCACTTATCACATAATTTTCCTTTTCCTCTTAAGAAGATGAATCTTCTGCGGAAGTTCTTCGTTGTGTTGAATAAATACTGTTAGTTGCATACACATCCTGCTCTTCGTCTGAAGAAAGGTCTGTAGTAGAACTATTGTCATCGTCATTAACTCATGAGGCTGTCCATTATTTACTTGTTTGATAAATTACGTTCCGACATTGCAACGACAGTACAGTTTTCTCGCCAAACAAAAAATACAGGATGGGCCTAATGGGGAGATCGTGAACAGGAAGCCCCAGAAGTGAAATCTCTAGTGCTTACCGACATAACAAAGAATGCCTGTTAATGGCAGTGCCACCAGGAATGTTGGCACGCGGGTAAAACCGGAATCGCCGCCTCTGCATTGTGCCGCCGGGTCCGGACACAGACAAATACATAAAGACGGGAAACCTCCGTAAGGGCTCAGGGGTGCGTGGAGGGAGGGTTTCCAGCAGTTCCGTAAGATGTCCCATGATGGCGCTGAGGTCAGAAGCAGCCCTTTAAACTGGCCAGAGCAGGCGGCAGGTAGCGGCTGCCCCCACCACCACCTCCCCTCAAACGCCGGCAAGCCGGACACAGCCATGGCGTTGTGGCAGATGGCATGAGCTCTCCTCTCACCCTCCCCTCCACGCTATCCTCAGACGTGCGCGAAGCACCCTAAGCCAGCGATCTGCCTGACACCTGCTAGCATCTTACGGAACTATGAGGGGAGCTTAGGACAGTGGTTTAGAGGGGGCTGCTCCTCTGTATATGTTACTCTGTGGTCCCGGGCATACATGAATGCCCTTAGCCTTCAGGCCGCTCTACCTGCTGGCGGTACGTGAATACCCGGAGCCATCTGGGTCTCCTGCCTACCGGGCGTACATGTACACCCATAGCAGTCTGGGCCCTCTAACCGCCGGGCATACATGTATGCCCGTAGCCATGAAAAGGTTAAAGGTTGCAAAATCATGACTCCACTATTGGTGAACATGTCCTGAGTGAGAGCCACAGATGCCAAACACAGTCCCAATACTCCTCTTAGCTAACAAAGGCCAGAAACGCAATCTGCTAGAGGCCTTAGAAATAAACAAACATTTGTCTCACAGTCCAGGCTTAAAATTAATTGATCAAACAGTTCTCAATACATCACCACTGATGAACCCAACCTAAACCTCATAATTTCCAATACAACTCACCATGTCTGTTCCATTTTATTCATCCATTTCTTGTATCTTCTAATTTTACCTTACTCTGTTTTTGAATCAGCACATGTTTGTAATATGTGTACTTTGTTTTACAATCACTTTACTGATTTGAAGTTGTAAATACAATTTAAATTTGGTACAGCCTTTGTTCATATACTTGCTATTTTTTATCTTTCTTTGTTAGTGCTAATATTCCAAATTATTCTGTACTCTCTCCTTACAAAAATTCTTTATTTAATTGTGAACAGTATAATGTAATATGTTTATTTGTATCGCTCTATAAGTTTGAAGGTTGCCTCTGATTTGTTATGCTTCACAATTTTCGAATGCACCACCACCTATACCCTCCTATCACACCCCTCTATTGTTGTATTTTTGTTTATTTAGCTGTAATAGCGTCCAAGGTTTCCAATATTATTTCTATATTTCTTAGGTTGTGTTACTTTTTGCTTGAAACAGCCCTTCAGACTATACACTCTTGTTTCTTTAATTTTATTCAGTATAGTCATTGGTGTCAAGAAACTGTTATATTTCCTCTGTTTCTCGCTTTATAGTATCAATGTTTTCCTTTTGCAGTACTATTAATTTCCAAATTTCATTAAAATTTTTATTTATATTGTAACTGCCCTATCAAATAAGATAATTTATTTCTCTGCATGTAACATCTCTTTTGGTTTGTTGCCATCACAAGTTGTTTGACTAAAATTAAATAAATATCTGCTGATGGCCTAAGAAGCCAAAAATCGATTCACAAAATAAACCACTAGAACAAACACAAAATTGAGTATTTCAATTTTCGTACTGGATAATTCCACTTTTTTCATTAACAAATTTTTGCGATCTTATTTTTTGAGTTTTGTCACTTTTTCATTACTGGTTGTCTTTTTCACATAAAAGAGAGCAGACAAAAACTTGTCACAAGTATGAGTAATTTGCTAGTATGCTTTTTCAGATTTCTGCCTCTGCTGTAAAAATAGAAGTCTTTCATTTTAGGCTAATGACTTGTTGCTTGTACTGATTGCCCACTATCAACATTGTATACCAAACTTTAGGTTTTAGAGAAGTTTGTTTACGTAAAAATGGAAACTGTGTACTCGTCTAGTTCAAACATTGTAATAACTGAACAGTACATTTCAATTACAGGATATCCCACCCTGTTGATATGTAAGGCATGTCATGTATTATCATATATATATATATATATATATATATATATATATTACGGTCTTATGGTATATAGTTGCTAAAGCTGTTTCAATATATATATATATATATATATATATATATATATATATATATATATATATATATATATATATCGCCTCAAGTATTGCAGATGGTGTAAAGCAGTGTTTTTCAACCTTTTCCAATATGCGATCTCCTTCAAAGTAAACATATTCTGGCGTCCTCCCTGATTGCGATGCATAATAAAACTCTGTTATCTCAAAAGAAACATGTTTAATATTAATTCTTTTGCTTCGCCTTACTTTAAAATTGTTGGACGATTTTTTAAAATTATTTTTCGCAATGTAACACATTATCCTATTTTTCCATGATTTCCAAATACAAAAATATACTTTTTTCTGAACGACTATTTCTTATTGCAGGCAAAATTAGGAAGCGAATTGGTGCTCATTAAGAAAGACCCCATTGTATAGACCGCTAGTGGAGAAGTAGATTTTTTTTTTCAAAATTTTCAGAATTGCTTATTGTATCAAATTCTTTTACTTATCGATTGGTTCCTGAAAACAGTTTTCTGACTATACGCGTATTCGTCATTAACACACTGTATTATAAAAGAATTTATGACATATTTAATTTGTAATTAATGTGATGCAAAGAGATCCGCAACTTCAGAGTTAAATAAATTTCACTTAGGTGTACACTTCTGTACTACAGACACCCCAGTTATATTGTGGCGCCAGTGCTTCCTCCTGCGACGGCGACCCCTCCCAGCAAGACTAGGCGACTCCTAGAGGTCAAGAGCCACAAGTAGGAAAACACTGGTGTAAAGCTTTGCTATGCCTTACACTGCGTCGTGTGCCGGCAGTGGTGGTGCGCTACTTGCCCGCCGCGGTGTGGCCGGCGGCCGGCGTGTGGGTGGTGGTGCCGCACCCCCAGCACCCCCAGCCGCACCCCCAGCAGCCGCAGCCGGCGCCCGCCTGGCGGCTGGTGCAGCCGCAGCCGCGGCCGCCGCCCTGGCCCGACCCGCCGCCACCCTACGAGCACCCGCCGCCGCCTCCGCCGCCCCCGCCGCCCCCGCCCGCGTCTGCACCGCCCCCGCCGGCCCACCGGCCGCCGCGGCACAACACGCCACGCCCCACCGCGCCGCCTCCGTCGCCGCGTGGCACGTAGCACAGCTGTACCTGCCTGGCTGGCTGGCCTTCGTACACTGCGGACTGACATGTCTCTCTGTGATACCGTGGCTGTGACCCACATTGCTATCACTTTACTAATGCCTTGCTGTATAAAATGTAGCTTACATTTTTTTTAACTAACTAATACAGTATAATATTACACTCTGGTGTCATTGGAAGAAGCATCTGTACTATCATTTTGAATTATTTATATCAATCTGCCATGCCTCTGCATGCTGCCAGAAGGACGAACAGCCAAATGTAGGATGTCTCAGATAGATTAACATAAGACAGACCGATTATTTTGTTAGGCTAATGTGTATGTCTTTGAGATGTGACACAACAATCATGAATTTCAATGAAACTTCCTGGCAGATTAAAATTGTGTGCGCACACTCTGCTGCAGAGTGAAAGATTCATTCTGGAAACATCCCGTAGGCTGTGGCTAAGCCATGTCTCCACCATATCCTTTCTTCCAGGAGTGCTAGTCTTGCATGATTCGCAGGAGAGCTTCTGTGAAGTCTGGAAAGTAGGAGGCGAAGTACTGGCGGAAGTAAAGTTGTGAGGCGGCATCGTGAGTAGTGTCGGGATAGCATAGTCGGTTGTGCGCTTGCCCGTGAAAGCCAAGTGTCCCAGGTTCGAGTCCCGGTTCCGGCACACAATTTTAATCTGCCAGGAAGTTTCATATCAGTGCACACTCCGCTGCAGAGTGAAAGATTCATTCATGAATTTCAGTGTCTGAATTTCACATGATGCAACAGAATTACAACAATTAAATAAGTATATTAATCCTGTAACATCTAATCTTACTTTACGAAACTTAGTAATGCAGAGATAGTTACCTGTGTAATTTACCTTTCTGCATGTAACATGTAACACGCCTGACTTGAAACTCATCTCACATAAAAAATACCACCACTATTTTTCGTAGTTTTGAGAAAATTCTACTAAACTAATGAAACTTTCAATTGACGAAAAATACAAATTTTATGCGTCTGATATTGAAACAAAGTTAGAAAGTAGCCTGTTATTAAAACAAACTAGGTCTCGGACAGTTGAGATCTGCAGATCTGCAGATGTAAGTTAAAACGCTCACTGCTGCTCTAAATCACTTTATGAGTGGCCACAGTATCTGTGCAGTGGTAATTTATCTACATGCTCACTCTTTAAGAGAGCAGCCCACGTTTTAACAATCACAAAATCAACGTTAAAAATAAATGAATAGATAATTAAATATGGCACAAGGAGCATGTATTCATAAAGCAGAGGTTTTATACTTCAAAATCATAATCTTTTAAGTGTAATAACAAGCAAATAAATGCGGGGAGACCAAATTAAGCACACACCTTGTACAAAAGTGAATTAAAACATATAACTGCTGCCCTTATAAAAATGTTTCTGCACTTTATAAACATGGAGGTAACATGGGAGGAAATTTTCAAATACACAATAGGTACCTGAAAGCACATTCATTCATTCACAGACATGCACATAAAGCTAGGCAGTACATTACAAAATTGGAACTCTTGAAAGCAGCAGTGAGACGAAGCATCGGCGGCGTCTTGACAAGATGGCAGGTGTTCAAATATTTTGTAAATCAATCACATCAAACTGTGTGGTCATCAGTCCGTAGCTTACAAACTACTTAAACCTAGGTAAACTAACCTACAGACAACACACACACACCCATGCCCCAGGGAGGACTCGAACCTCCATGGCGAGCAACCGCGCACTCCGCAGCGAGATGCTTTAGACCTCTCGGCTACTCCACCGCGGCATGGCAGGTGTCTTGATCACTAATTTTAAATATACAGTGCACTAAACGAAACTCACGTTTGGGGAGGCAGCGGTTCAATGTTCTTAAGTACCACGTGATGTGCGATCACGCCGAATATCATAGCATTTAAAAACAGAAATTAATTTAGAATAAGCGAGTAAAGCACATGTGAGAATTTGAATAGGAGAAAGCTACTATTAACAAAAGCATGGTTAAAGGCTGAAGTAACGACCGTTATGAAAGCATGTGGTGCATCCAGTCATACAAGACAGGAAAGACTGAATCAAACAAGAAAATCTAAAAAAAATGTAGCATACTCGCAGATACAGAAAAGACGGGAAAACATTTGTTAAGAACAAAAAGGAAATTCAAACACACTAAATTTACACAAAGTCTGAAGGCCACACATGTGTATTCTAACTTGAGCAAAACCGGACACACACTCATAAATAATAAATTTACACTGAATTTACTCGAGTTCCATAAATTAAGATACACTTCGCCACTCATAGCGAAAGAATTACTCAAAAGACTATCACTGAAAAACCAAGAGTGCCTGATCACAAATAAATCAAAATCCTAACAGCATGCCTTTCCCTCAACGTGATTCGGCGGAGAATGTGCTTCCACAGTGTTCGGAGGCAGAATGAAGAGAGCAGGGCCTCGGGAAAACCACCCCCGCCATACACCGGATGTAGAGCGCGCTAAAAGCGACGCAGAGTGCGTTCAGAGAATAGTGTTTACCAACCATTGCTACCTGGCCAAGACAATTCCCTTTACAACTGAACTCAGAGAGGTCTCCTGTCACCTCTCCCGTCCAAGATTAGGTTGGTACGACACTAAGATCATGGCCACCTTGCCAAGTAATCTTGTCTCTCGCCAGCCAGAGGACACCAGAGCAGACGACAAACGAAGCCATGTGTTCATAACTACAGCAAAACGAGGCCTACAGCAGGAGGAGCGACTGTAAGCCAGTGCTTGGCAGTCAGTCAGTATTAAGAGCACACATTCATATTCACATGAACACACAAGTTCAATCACACGGGTGGAAACATTTATAAATATGGGGCAAAGATACATGGTGTTTCACTAAGTGTGTTTGCCTCTGTAACTTATAAAATAATAGGTGACGGGAAATTTTAATGCGGTAGCTTAACACAAGAAATGTTACACTTTCTGTGGAGCTATGAACATAGTTTATTGTACCATTTTCCAAAGAGTTACAGCACAAATATATAATTTTTAAATGGAACAATAGTTTTTTCTATCGTGCATTGGATTCGTCGTGACCAGCTGCGTCCAAATCAATTTAAACTACATTCCTATCACTGTTAGTTTGGGATCTACAACCATTCAAAGTTTCAGGGGCAGATACCACAAGCGCTGCACATAATGCAATGCGCCTTCTAAATGTGGTGCGGCCGAGTTGTTACGTCGCCTGTGTCACGGAGCGAGAAGCTTCCTCGATGCGCTGTTAGACTGCCGCACACGGCCGTATACCGGACAGTTCGAGCCACACAAACAACCGGGGCTCTATATATCACAGTTACTGACATCGAATGACGATGGCATACAGGAACAACAGTGCATCGAGGAAGCTTCTTGCTCCGTGACACCGGCGACGTTACAACTCGGCCGCACCACATTTAGTGAAACACCCTGATCATTAACTAAAAAACGTAATTAATACACAAATAGATTACAATAATGGTGCAGAAACACTTTAGCTTAAAGAATAAATCAAAATGGAACACGACCGCACAATCAGTGGATGTGTTTCAAGTTACTTATGGAAAAAGGGACTCTTTCTTATCTGACACTTGCAATATATTAAAAGTAGGCCACTGTATGAAATAAAAGCTCAATTCTGGGAGGAAGTATCCACATAAGAATTTACTGTTATCAAAAGGCTTAATTTTAGCAATAAAATTAGCAAAAGATCCGTGTGAGATACTGGCTACTCCCTGCAACAAAACCTTGTTCCCTGACCCAAACTGAAAACTGATTTGGTTCAAATTATTCTAATAACAGGAAGGTAACACAGTGACCAACATACGTAGCAACTGACACGAAATTACACACAGGTATTAATAAACAAGCCACCACAATTAAAAATTATTTCATAAAGGTGGCTAAGAAAAACATTTATGGCGCAACGGAACTTAAACATAAAAATTGAATCTGAGCTTGTTCTCAGCACTGGTGAAAAACAATGTTCAATAAAGGGGGGAAGGTGCTTGAAAACTACAATTTATAGGCAAGTCGAAATTATACTTAACTTGTTTATTCAGGTCGAACGCATGCAAAATGGGGAACCAATTTTGTTAATACAATAAAAATGCATTTCATTACCTAGTCTAATACTGATGATGCCCAGCACTGGATTTACCATAAATTACACAGACCATAACGCTACTGGGGGAAGGATTTACAAACGACACTCACTCGCTCACACACACGCAATGAAACAGCGAAACTCACCAAAATCAGACTGCGAAGATGGCTCTGGTCTGTCACGCCTGAATTGAGATGGTGCGTGAGTGTAACAAAGTTAAGTTGCATTTAGATTAGACCGCGAGCAAACACACTAATAGCGACACGCGGCTATGTTACTTGATCGCACTCCACTGAAGTTGAAGTGGTTAAAAAACGTATTCATTACTCAGAATCACGCGGAGTCTTAAGTTGCAATCTGAGAATTATCTATCTAGACACTGGCTTAATGAGAAGTGGCGTGAATTCAGGTGACTAGCTGCAAACCCCTGAAGTCGGAGTTCGGACCCACGTGGTTCCGAAAACCGATAAAAATGTATAAATTCAATTTCCGTAAAAGAAAGAAAATTGACTACAGCATGCAGCCCCCTAGAACTGTTTAGAATTACAAAAGGAAGAGAAGAAAATGCAGCTACACACGATAGAGAGTGATTACAGAGACGGAAGAAGTCCATTCTCAAAACCAGGAAAAGTGGAATAATTACAAAGTCAGAAAAATAAAACCTACAGCATGCAACCCATAGATATGTTGGGAATATCATAAGCAAGCTATTGAAGGCGGTTGCAGAAGGCTCAGAGAGAATTAGTGACAAAGACTGAGTGCATACTATATGTTCGGTGAAGAAACAACAAAATTAAAAATATGCGGGGAGAGAAGTTTGCGAAATGTTCGTGGAAATCAGAAGGGTACACACATAGTTACTTGCTTGATGGGCAATAGTGGGAGCTGAAGGCTTTGTTCTAAGAACCGACCACATGTAACACATATCACTCACGGAAGGAAATGAAAAGAAAAATTTTACATGCACTTTACAGAAAGGAACATATCGTCTGTTAGAAACTGGGCCCCATAACACTAGAAGGAATTTACACAGAGTTCGTACACCGCCACATAATCACAAAAGGTTTGAACATAACAGGCCGTTATCAAACTGCAACTAGTAACACATGCACCACGTTTATCTGTTGGGAATCACTGGATTGAAAAACTAGAACACATTTCCACGTACGATCGGAAGGAATATTCCAAAAAAATTAATCTAAGTTCAAGAGTATAAGTTAAACATGCTAGACAACGAAACATTACCATCTCCTGAGGCACAAGAGAAGAACCAACCATACCTCACTAAGATCCTAGTACAAAGTGAAGACCTAGCAACCAGGAGGCCCAGGAAAGCTACTGGAAACTGTGAAATCCATGGTAACAGCGGTGGTGGGGAGAGAAGATCGTGAGACTCGCCCTGGAGAAGACTCGTTGACTATCTTGTACCCAAAGGGTGTTGAAACCTCTTTGGTCGCATCAGCAGCAGGGGTTGGTAACGACTAACTATCTACTCTGAGCCAGTGAGAACCATGCAAAGCAAGCTATTACCACCCCCATTCAAACAGCCATTAGATTCTCGCTCATCCACTTGTAAGTAAAACACGTACACATTCTCACAAGAAAATAAAAGACTATTAAAATAACAAAATCATAGCAATATTAACTAATATTTCAGAGACTAATATTTTACCTCTACATCTGGAAGTAAGGCTACAATGTCTGCGTCAATTTGTTCGGAATATAAGTATTCTACTACATCTTCAACAGTTTTAAAAACTTGGCGATCTATGGCAAAGTAAGCAGAGGAAGTAAAGACCGTAAAAGGTAACATGTACCGCAGAACTGCCCTGTGTCCTCAAATGAGACAACAAGTTTTCATGCATTGGGACACAGAATGTAATAAACTGTTTTCACTTACATAAGTACCAAAGAATACCACAATATTTCTTTATACTGCAACCATAAAATGACAGCAATCCTTGGCTTCGATGCAGCCACAAAAATAAAAATAGAAATGAGCAGAAGGCTCCGCAAAAACACTCCACTTCTGTTACAGTCTTCAACTGAATAACTGTAGCAGAAAGACAACAATTATACCCATTGTTGACAGAAAGTTTCAAAACAACAACAAAATCTTGTTGCTTTGGAGTAGCAAATATTGTAATAATTACAGTAAAACGGACTGTCCATAATTGAGGATATTGGGCGCTAATGGTTAATGATATAGGGCAGTGAAATCATTTTTTTTTAATCGGCTAGCTTTATTATGATGTCATCTGTTTTGAAATCTACTTTTGATTCGATACTTATGATGGCCAAATTTGTCAGTCTATCTTCTGTCATGGTTGATCATAAATAGTTTACTATAATTTTCAATTTGGGAAATGGGCATTCGCCTTCTGCTACTGTCACAGGAAGTGTGAAATATATGCACAAAGATGTTAAAATATTTGGGATCACAGAAATTAAATTATTTTAATAAATAAAAATTAACAAATCAAGTGGGGTTATATTTATCTCTACAAAAAATAAAGGAAGCAATTCCAACTCATTAAACAGATCTTCCCAATCACTAACCAATCTATTTTCATGTGTCAACTTTTGTTCAAATTAGAGACGTTGTGTATTTATTTACTCTCTGTTCAGTTTCCTCCAGTTTTCAATGTTTTGCAGAAATGAAAACCTATTCCAACAAATGGAATCTTCCATTGAATTTTAAGATCGTCATGTCAAGTAACAAAAAACAAAAATTTACTTTAAACTTAGTTTTGGATCTAATATATGATCATCTGAAGTTTTGTAATCAACATGTCGTTTTCGAGGACGTTGGCGAGCAGTTTTTTTGAATTCAGGTTCGCATTTTAAATTTTCAGCAAGTAATTTTGAGTCAACTAGCATTTGTACAAGTGCACTGTCTGTGCGGTGTACACCTAAATCGCTATAGACGATATGTATCTTTTGACCGCCTCTGAATTAATAGCGCCAGACATTTGCATAATTAATTTTTGATAAAATGTTGAACCATATTACAGTGGACATTAATTTTTATATTAATGAACTCGCCATGTTTCTTGCGTCACTATCATGTATAAAAAATCGCACTGACTGTTCTATGGCCCACTTTAGATTTGTAGTTTTATAAGTTATTGCAAACATTTCGGACAAAAATAATAAAGTAAATAATAAAAAATTACAGCGATATGATAACGACTCCACTATTGTGATAATATCTATGCACCCAACACGTAATATTCTTTCTGACGATATTTTAACAAATCACCAAGTTTATATGATATTTGAGTTTAGCTTTGACAAACATACTCTTTTTTTGAATTTTCATTATATTTTTCCGTTAAAATTTTATCACCTGTCTTGCCTTAGTAGTTTGTTCAAAGATTATTGTCATTGCCTGTACTAGTTGCGAATAACTACAGCCTGGAAAGAACATAGTGTACATTTGGCGTTCAGACGAATGACTATAGCCTGGATGGAATACAGCATACTAAATTTGGCATTCGTAAATCAGTTAAATGACATCCCATGCCTGTAAATCTCTGTTGCGTACACCATTGTGCTTTCTATACTTGCAGATTTTCTTATTTTAACTGAAGTGTTGCCGTTTCAAAGCAATGGCGCATTGAAAATTAACAAAAACACGTCGTCCTTAGGACAATGAATTGTAATGTAATGTTAGTTAGTTAAAGACAATAATGATAAATCTGAAGCATAGAATTAAAGTTTGTGATGCGGCCGGGAATCGAATCCGGACCTCCATGCGTACTAGGCAGACGTCTTAACCGTCTTTTTTTTTCTTTTTTTTTTCCCCTCTGCCTTTAAGAAAGAAAGTGGCTGCTGTCCGATACTTAAAAATAAAAGTCTTCCCTTGTGTGCTTCTTTGACAGCAGAGGAAATGAAAATCCAGAAGCCGACGTATTTCCGTCTTGAAAATAAGGGATTTCTGAAAATAAACATATAAATAAACGTTGACTGGCATTTTAGCACGTTTAACTTCAACTCAGTGGTTGCCTATCGGAGTTCGTCTTCTCGAAATTTATGGCGCGTTTCCGTATCTGATTCTATGTTAATTTCTCATCCAGTGTCTTCTCAGTTAGCGGGTATTAGTACCACATATTGTCTTCTCGTTACTCCGAAAAGCGTCGCGCCCAAAGTTTCCCGGCTGCGGAATTGGTGAAACAAGGTGTACATCGTTTCTTGTTTATTACTTCTTGTCTTCGTGCGATTGGATTCTGGTCATGCTATATAAAATCAAGTTCCATTTCAGCTAAATGTAATTTCCGTTTTTCCAAAGTGAACCGTTAATCTACGTTAGTACATTAGTTGTTCACTGACTGTTTTGGTTAAAAAATTTGCATAATTTTACCATAATTCGGGATTGCCTGTAATTTTTGATGTTGTATCCGTAGGTACATGACAAAGTCCTGTTTACTTGGACTGTGGCTGTTGAATATATAGTAAACTGTGTGTCCTTTTATCCAGTTTACTGATTTACTTTTGGTCTGTGGATAGGGGACCGTGTCGGGTGTAAGGACGTCTGCTGGTGTTATCGTAGCGGCAGATGTTCTGGTGATACTTGCCAACAGCTGCCTAACTACCTTCCAAACCTCTCTCACTTTCTCGCACACAAATCTATATTCCTCAGTATCTTGTAGAATGCATGTGATACACAGAGGGGAGTTGGCTAAATCTATGGAGTACCGCTTGGAATTGGTCGCTATTTTTCTGTTCACAGCGGTGTACCAAGCCGATAGCACGACAGACGGCAAATTGCGGGAGTGGATATTATCCCAAATTATTCTTAGGCTTTGTTTCAATCAAGATTTTATAGATTTTCTTTGCAACCGTTATTTCCTTTTCGGCTATCCTTCTTCGAACGTAGCTGTAGTCCAATAATAAATTCCGTACGTGGTACAGTGCAGGCGGTATGTGGTGAACATCAACTGGAGGATTTAGGTCCGATGGTAAGATTTCGTAGAGCAGATGGGTAATTAAATTGTTCGGGGATGTTTTCCACAGCTTGTATGTACTACTTATGTACAACGCTTGTGCCTTTGTGTGGACGTTTGTGAGATTTAACCCACCGTTTCGTATCGGAAGCGTTAAGGTCTCATATTTAACTTTAAATATGCTGTCTCTGCTCACGAAAAGACCTAGTGCTGGCAACATTCTTTGTGCGATGCCACTCGGAATGAGCAACACTTTAGCAACATAGTTGATTTTCGATGTGATATAGGTGTTAACTAGTTGTACTTTTTGTAACGTATTCAACTGCCTCATGTTGTGAAGTTGAACACATGCTCTCAGTTTATTAAGTAACTCTCTATGGTGTTCTGCAGCTTCTTCCAGAACTGTGTTCCTAAACATCTCATGCCAGTTATTTCTCTCAGTCGCGCGTGGTGTTGCATATTTAATTCACGTCCAATAATCATAATACCAGATTTGTCCCAGATACAGCCTCATACCTCTCAATAGTGAGGAGCGAGGAGTCTACTTCTTGCGTATTGACAACTAGAAATCCCACGTCGTCTGTGTATGCGCGACAAACGATCTTTTGGCCATTTATAACCAGGCCTTGCAGCTGCTGCGTTAGCTTGGCGAGCAGTGGTTCGATGGTGATGGCGAATAAAGGTGCTGACATCGGACATCCTTGTCTTACCGAACTTGCAATATGAATGGCTTCACCGAGTTGACCATTAATTAAAATTCGTGAAGTACTATTGTGGAACAAATAATGCAAAATACTGACGAAACAGTGCGGAAAACCCATTTCCTTTATAACGTGCAAGTGGAAATGATGGCTAACTCTATCGAAGGCTTTTTCAAAATCTAACGTTACTATGCCACATTTTAATTTACAAGTCTCGGCGATTGCTATGGTATCACTATAGTCTGTGAGCGTTTCATAAATCGAACTGTCTCTCCCGACACTTGTTTGGTAGGGACCCGTGATCATACTCATGATCGACTTCAGGCGACGGCTGAGAACTCTGGCGAAAATTTTGTATTCTCCATTCAGTAAGGTAATCGGTCTCAAGTCCTTAAGCGTATTGCTGCACGGTTTCTTTGGCAGTAACACAACACAACAATCCCATCACGAAATTCTGGTGGAATGACGGTGTTGGGATCCAATAATTCGTGACATGTAGACAGTAGTTTGGTCTTCATTTGCGGCCAAAAAGTTTGATAACTCTCTGCCGGTAATCCGTCGCTCCCAGGCGATTTGTTCCTCGGGCTTTGCATGACGACACCCTCTAACTCGTCTTCCGTCAGCTCAGCTATCAGTTGAGTTTCTTCCGCTATACTGAGGCGTCGTGACGAATGTGGTGTAAAATCCGCGAAAGCGTTCTCGTCAATTGGTTTGTGTGACAGTAGATCGGAATAATACTGTTGTACAACAGCCTTTATGTCACTTTGTTTGGTCAGAGTCTCACCGGTGCGGGTTTTAATTACTGTTAAGATTTTCCTATTAGCCCGTTTAGCTTCTCGTATCATGTGAAACATTGCAGCCTCTTCATCCTTTACCGAATTCGAAATTTTCACTCGGATTTTGACACCTTCCAGCTGTTTCCGTTTCAGTGTAGAAGTTTCGCCTGTATTTGTTTTTTATCTTCGTAAAATTTTTTACCACGGTGGCATCAAGTTTATACAGATCCCGGAGACACTGGAAATAGAATTCCGAGGTTCGTTTGTACCACATGTTTTTTTTTCACGGGAATAACACATTAATGCTCTCCTTAATTGAGGTTTGGCACATTTGAGCCACCAATCGCTCGCCGAGTTGAATTTGTGAAATTTAAGCTCACATGCTTGCCAAGTTGCTAGAAACACCTCGCGACATTCAAAATCTTGCAAATGCGCGGTGTTTAATTTCCACAGGACGCGACCTCGATATGTATCTTGTATTGACATGTTAATGGTACATATGTACGCTGCATGGTCGGATAAACTAGTGGGCCATATTTCGGATTGTAAAAGTTGAGCTGTTAAATTCTGTGAGACATAGATTTTGTCAAGCCGGCTAGCGGAATGGCTGGTGATGTGTGTAAAGCCGGTCTCTTCGCTGTGCAAGAAAGTCCAAGTGTGAAATTATCTGAGGTCTTGAACGATCTTCCCAAGTTCCACACAAGGATTAAAATTTGGGATTTGATCCCTTTGATGCAGCACACAGTTAAAATCACCGGCGAAAATGATTTCGCTACAGGTCGATGCAAACAAGGGAAGCACGTAATGTCTAAAAAATTCCGCCCGGCGTTGCTTGTTACCTGATCCGGATGGAGCGTGAATATTGATTAGCCTGGTGTTGTTAAAAGAGACCGCGATCCCTCTGCTGGACACAAGTCTTTTCACATTTTTGACGATTATTCCTTCTTTAAGTAATATTGCAGTCCCGATGTCGTCTCCGTAGCCAGGGTTGGTTAAGGCGTTATATCCGGTTATTTGATGTAATTCGATGTCGGCCACTTCTTGGAGCATAGCGACATCAATGTCAGCAGCGTATAAAAAGTCTTGTAAACTTTTCAACTTTAAGTAACTGCGGATCTTATTGAGATTTAGCGTAACAATTTTGTACGCTTGTAAGCCGTTCATACCTTAATTGGAGCGGAAAGATGACAGATTAATTATTATCATTCTGCTGGGACGGTGAGGCGCTGTCGGTTTCCATTGTTTGGGCGCCTATGGCAACGTTCACGATGTGTCTGTTATTTCCCGACGTGGAAGTTGAGGCACTCGGGTACTCTGGGACGTCCCTCATTTCAATATCCGTGTCGTCTGTCTCTGCATTGTCCGCCCACTCTTTTGTAATAGTAGTACCTACGTCCTCATTAATTTGAAGGCACGTATCCTGCGGCGCATTCGATGTTGGCGCGTTCTGAGTAGTCGTTTCAGTGGGAGATCCCGACCGTGTACCCTGATTTGGGTTTTTATTCTGTCCACGCTGAGAGGGGGCAGCATCTTCTAAGTACCCTTCTTTTAATTTTTGCGCTATTACCTTTCCCTGTAAACTAGGCGCTGTTTGCTCCGCTCACTGATGTGCCAATCTTCGTTTTTTAGTTTTCTTTGGGGAAGTAACGGCCGTTTCCGATGCTGCAGTGGTTGACACGGATTCGTTGACGGGGTCAGAATCGGTAGCCTCTGCCATAGGCGTATCAGTCGCCTCCACAGTATGTACACTTCGTTCAAACACGACATCCCTTGCCTCTTCTGAGTCGACCCGCGCTTCGGTTCGGTGTTCTGTAATTTTCTGACGCGGACTTGGAGGAGTATCTATAATGGCATTGACTGTCTCCTTAACAACTTGCTGACTTGTCTCCGAAGTTACGCCACCTTCGCCTGCAATGACTTCTCGCAGCGCGCGCCACCGCAACGTATGACGTCGGTAGTGTCGTCATCGTGGGGGGCGCCACAGTTTCACCCGCAGGCAGCTGCGCAACTCGCCTCTGTACACATTCCGCTCGCATGTGGCCTGTAGAGCCGCATCTGCCGCATATCTTGGGTTGTCCATCATAGATAACAATTGCACGGTATCCACAGACAGTGATGTACAAGGGAATGTGTTTCCTTAGGTCTACTTTCAGTTGTCGAACACCGTTGAGCACCGGAAACTTGTGAGCAGCCGACCAACGTTCAGCAATATTGCTGATCACTTTTCCATAATGCGCAATTGCGGCATCTACGTTGTTGGCAGGTATTTCGAATGGCAATTCAAAGATCCTAATCGTTCGAATTCCACATAAATCCAGTACTTAATATATATACAAAGTTAGTACTATTATTACGTCATTAATAACAGTCACTGAAACAGTATGTTCAAATGTTCAAATGTTTGTAAAGCATATGGGACTTAACTACGGGGTCATCAGTCCCTATGAAACAGTATCTCCCCGTTTATATACATGTTTACAATTCGTTGTTAAAAATGTTTGTTAATCGTATGGGACTTATCTGCTGGGTAATCAGTCCCTCAACTTAACAAACTACTTATAAACTAACTTATACTAAAGACAGCCGAAACATCCATGCCCGAGGGGAGATTCGAACCCCCGACGAGGAACGGCCTCGCGCATCGGAGCATAGCATCGCAATGCGCTCGGCAACTTCGCCGGGGCGCAGTTCGTTAGTGTGTATTACATAGCGTGTTCTCGAAACAGAACAAATGCACTTATATATATATATATATATATATATATATATATATATATATATATATATATATATATATGCTTTGCGGTCGTTTGTTCATGATAGTTCTGGGTTGTTCATTGCGAATTTTACTCTATCTTTTATTACAGACGAGAAGGCCTGTTGACTGCCGTGCCACGCCACGTCATGCAGAGTAGATCCGGATCGCGAAGCTCACTGGCTGACTGATGGGGCACAGCCCACTGCCTCACATTGGCCAGCCAGTGAGCTTCGCGATCGCGACCTACTCTGCGTGACGTGGCACAAGAGTGCACAGGCCATCTCTTCAGACGGTGTTTGTTGAACTCTCTTTCCTCTTCTCTCTTTTCTCTGGTTCTTCGGTTTGATCGGTACGTTGTGGACGTTGGTTTGTTTTGTTCTATTTTGATCGCTTCGTCGATCACTGTTTTCTCATTACAGAGAGCGTCGAGCTACCATGCCGGCAACCTTCTGACCAAGGGCACTGAGCCATCGCGCCCTAGCAAATTTCGAACCACCGTCAACCATGTTCGTACATCACAACTAATTCGTCGCACATTACGCTACGGCGAACAGCTGCGAGAATAATCCGTAATTCTCGTACCATGGAAGGCAGGTGTTAACTAACTAACTAACAATTTCATACAAAGAAACAATCCCTGAGACGGATTTTCGTCTCGAATTTGTTAAAGACAATAATGATTAATCTGAAGCATAGAATTAAAATTTTTATAGCTGCCGGGACTCGAACCCGGACATCCATGTTTACTAGGTAAACGTCTTAACCGTTAGACCACCACAGTAGTAGAGCCTTGGCAGTAGTGGCAATTATGTTTGCAACACAGAAGCTGAATTAAAGTTTGTGTTGTGGAGGGAAATCGCCTTAATCGTTAGTGATGTGGTGGTCTAACGGTCAGTTGGCCTGCAGCGGCCGTGCAGTGAGGACCTGTTGCGCTGCGCTGCGGGAAGGCTTGTTTACGCGCGAGGGGTAAGTCGCTCGCTCACAGCGGTGTTTACCTGCTATTTAGCGTGTGCAGAATGATTACTGAGAATTCATAATGGCTCATCCCATGGATCAGCCCATGCGAAAAGACACTTTGAGATTAACTTTCGACAATTCCTTTGCACAACCTATCTTCTTCGAAGTGGAAGATTTCGTGGTACGTGAAATGATAATAGGACTTGACGACATAATTGGAATCATTTGTCGATCGTTTCTAGCGTCGCGTATGTAAAATCGAGAGATGCAAATTTTTCTGAGAAGGTTTTTGAATCCGTTGTATGAACTCTTAAATTCAAACACAGTGATGGTAATGTCGGTAAGGCCACTGTTACAGTTACAGCAGATAAGTCCCATACGATTAACAAACATTTTAACAACGAATTGTAAACATGTATATAAACGGGGAGATACTGTTTCAATGACTGTTATAAATGACGTAATAATAGTACTAACTTTGTATATATATATTAAGTACTGGATTTATGTGGAATTCCTTATTACCACACCTATTCCGTTTGTGATTTCAGCTGTAAAACAAAACTAGAATATGTGCCCTTTATTTTCGCGCAGAACAAAGTAACGTGAACGAAGTCATATCTGAACTACAGGAAAGGTAGTACCATCTATGTTAAATGCGTCCATAGCAACCATGTTAAAGACAGACATTTTAAGAGATGCATTGAGTCTAATTAATGACTTTCAATATATTCCATAAATACTGATTAATTGCTTAGAAAACAATAAAGATGGTAATGATTTGCAATGTAGGTTATCATTTATCGTACGAAGAACGACATGTTTTTGTTAATTCTTCAGTGCGCCGTTGCTTTGAAATAACAACGTTTAAGTTATAATAAGAAAACCATCAAATACGCAACGCAAATGTCACGTGACATCTCCGAACGGCTGGTTTTCGTAAAATCAATGAACGGTGTCAAGTCACCGTTATTTTTGCAAATATCTCTCAAACTATACGATATACGAAAAAAACACAAGAGAGCAAATTTGCAGAGAAGTTTCTCCTCTACAAATTCGGTTATTCAGTTTTCGTGTAATTTGAACCGTTTATTTTCAATTAAAATTACATTACAAACAGGTTTTTTTTGGTGTAATTAACGTAGTTTTTGTCCGAAATATTTGAAAAAGCCGGGTTCTGGTCTCTGGCAACCAACAACGTGTCTGTAAAATTTGGTGCCGATCGATTGAACGGTTCGACCTAAAAAGTGGGAACACGGTACAGACAGACAGACATCCCAAAATCGCCGTTATCTTTGCAAATATCTGTGGAACTATGCGAGATATAGAAGAAAAAAAAAGTACATAAGAGAGCGAAGTTGTAGAAAAATATCTCCTCTATAAATTCATGTATTCATTATCCCTGTCGGATGAACGGTTAAGCCGTGATTTTCATTTAAATTTCCGAGCTCTCAAAAGGCGATCGCAAAGGCCCACTTTTAGTGTTACTGCCGTAACCTAAAGTGGGCCAGTACCTTGAGAATGTAAAGTTAATTTCCACGAATCAACCATTTTACACGACCTCCTGGCAGAAAAATTTCACTTCACTACACATCACACTATCTTTCAATTTACAGAAGTGGACACAATAAATGGTACAGTCCGTAATTTTCAATAAGTGATTAACAATGTAGCTGCGCACTGTGATTGTGACGCCTGTCTTTGTTACCTCTTTCTGGGAAAGCACATTGAAGCAAGCTTCAAGTTCTATTGAGGCGCACGACAGCGTAGTGTTGTCATTCTTTGTTTTTGCCGGGTAAATTATCGTCATTAAATACTTGGCTGTTGTAATGAGAAATCTGTCACACAGAAGAAAGGCAGAAAGTACGGTTGTAATCTGTCATTAGGTCCCGAATGATATTCAACTGCAGAAGGTCTGAAGTACGATGTACCAAAAACCCGTTTCAACGATTCAGCAACACTTCACATCCAGTGGTTAGAAGTTGCAGTACTAGCCTATTATTGCGTGTATAATCTAGGAATTACAGTTTCTGTTGGCAGCACCCAGTGTGTATTATGTTAAAATTTCTTGCCACGCGCCTTTCCATTCCCTCCTATGCGAAACAGTCTTTTCTTTTTCATTATTTTGTGTGTGTATCTGCCACTTATACTTGCCCATCGAAAGTCGAAACTGTGCCGAAAGCACCATGAGACGTATTTGTAAGCAATATCACTGTCTATATTTTACTGATAGAATGAATGTTGGTTCGTAATTTTCAAAACTGCCGGACTGCACATGGTATTATGCGTTCGCCAGGCGATTTGTGTGTGAGTAATTATGGAATCAAACTGCTAAGGTCATCGGTGGCTACTCTTCCACACCACTTAATCTAGCGGACAGTAACTTATTCTAAAGACGGACTCGAACCTCCAGCGGGGGCAGCCGCGCCCTCCACGACGACATGGAGCCTCAGACCACGCAGCCACCCCCGCTCGGCGCCCTCCTGCATCCTCTGGGTACCGGCGCCGGGCTGCCCCGCATCCCTTGCACCCCCTCGTAAAGACGGCCCTGCCAATATGCTTGCATAACAGGGAGAATTTAGTAATAACAGTGAGTCGAGCCTAACTATAGTTGCAAGTACAACACATGAAAGCATATAATAATAGCAATGCTACATTGATGTACACAATGCATGACAAAATGCTAGAATATCTAATATTTGGTACAATCTTCTTGTGCAATTGTGAACTGTATCAAACATTTTCATATGAACAGGATATACTACCAAAGGTGGGACATGTGAGAAATTATGGAACAACATAAATGAAGCACGAAGTTCATCTCTGAAAAGTGCAAAGAGATCACGTGAGGTATTTGGATTCATTATGTATATTAAATCTGACATCAGCAAGTGTAAATACGAGCACATACATTTACGAACATGTGATAACGTTCAAATATTTAAGTGGAAAAAAAGTAAAATGCCGACAGAAGATAAAAGTTCTGTTATTCGCTGATTTTGTTACACTAAATGGTCAAAGCACTGAAAGGGTGGGGCAATAATTATGAATGTTTTGGGAAAGTGGTAACTTTAACACCTTATTGTGTTGAAATTGACCAGTAGGCTTGTAAAATCTCATGTTAAAATCTTTCAATGAGTGGTAATTTCTCACGCATTGTCTCATCCGTAATGCCGGCTCGTCTTACAAAAACTTAACAATAAAAAAATAAAAAAAAAAAAAAAAAAAAAAAAAAACTTTATGTGTGACTGGCCAAGACGGAGGAAAGCGAAAATATAAATTTTTACATTCCATCAACTGGGTGCAAGTAATTTGGCCCATCCAGAATATGTTTAACTTAAGGACTAATAAAAAATTATGAATAAAAAAATTAAAAAAAAAATTGAAGTCGGAAGGCTCGCGACGTACTATTAGAATGTTGGGCTGTAGAAAACTTGTGTAAGAGCGTTCTCTGTTTTTAAGAAAATCTTTGTCCCTTCTGAGTGGTGTAAAGAAGTGCTATGGTGCGTGCGTGTTTTCATTAGCGAAGCGTTACTGAGAATCATCATGTGAAGGAGAGTTAGAAGTTAACTAGAGAATACTTCGCACCGTTAGTTGGGATAAAGGAAGTAAAGTTGAATGTTCACGCATAGCTTTCTTCAAAATGAATCAATGCAAGTGTTTAAAAGCGCAAATGAAAGAGCTTGATCAGCTGAGTGTTGTTAGGTCAAATAGAACTGTTTACCTTAATTAGAACCGAAGATATCGTAAAAACCAACCGATTAAAATATTTATTGCAAGGACAGAAAGGTACTCCGTTTGAAGAAAAATGAAGGATGAAGAGAGTTAATTATGACACTTATGAGAAATGTGCGAATGAATATCTTTCGTTTAAAAAAAAATGTGAAGGAAATCGGTCGGATGGTACGGCCTGACCAACTGACTTTAGTTTACAGAAAGGACATCCCCATAAGAGATATCCAAAAGGAGATCTTATTAAGATACGCAGTTCTTTTTGACCTAACAACACTCAGAGGATCAAGCTCTTTCATTTGCGCTTTTAAACATTTGCCTTGATTGATTCTGACGAAAGCTATATGTGAACATTCAAGTTTACTTCCATTTTTTCGCAAATAAAGTCAGTCGATTAGGCCATCCTATCAGACCGATTTACTTTCCGTTTTGCTTCAAACGAAAAATATTAATCCGCAAATTTTTCAACAAGTATCTCCATCCTTTATCTTTATTCACTCGCGGTACCCTTCTGTCCTTGCACTGAATATTTTAATCGGTTAGTTTTACGAGATCTACGGTTCTAATTAAGATAAGCAGTTCTTTTTGACAATACTCAGTTTCAAATGACATGTTTTAAAGAAATTCCTATGATGATCATACTACCGTACCTAAATCTTGGCAAAACAAAATCAAAGATCTGAACCTAAAGGTTTGTTAACTGTCATTTAAAAACTTTATGACAGAAATCTATCTCAATAATACGGCCAGACACTGCTGCTTTAATTTAGAGGAATGCATATATTTAACTTCACTTGAGAAAGAAAGAAATTTACTTTTGCATAAGTTATTATTTGTTAAACAGAACAAGCCATCACAACGAAATAGCATCTTGAAAGTGATGAATTAAAATTCTTTGGTAGGCCAGAGCTCTTATAAGTGATAACAGTCATGTTATATTATTATGCATCTGGACTTGCAATAAAGGTGATTATTATAATATGTGGTTCTTTCTTACTTCTGACACTTGGAATAATTGAGAAAAAATCGTTAGTGAACCCTCTTTCCATGTGTGTTTGAGATGGACAAAACCTCCCACCGTCAGTAATGAAAGTAATGACCTACCTGTCCAAGATCGACCAGAGACATAGGAATCTATGCTGGCAAAGGCAGAAGGTCTGTAAATACTTGCACCACCACATCTCTATTTACTCTTCTCCACTACCGATTCAAATATACAAAAAAAACTCTCACACATACTCTGTGGAGGGATATCAGGAGTATGACAAGAATAATTATGGAAAAATAAAATATTCACACATTTTTCATCTCCACTTCTACGTCTTTGCATTAACCAAATGCCCTAAAACTAATGAATAATGCTCAAACCACGTAAATATCCAAAACTGCATATGCAAATGCTGCTTCAAGTGGTCAGGACTAGAGCAAAGGAATAAGAAATCTGGCAATCATGGCCGGTAGGGTAATGAGACAGTAATGTCTCAATGCAAGCCCAATATCTGCGGTCATCAACCTCAACCCAGTTCGTACCTCCAACATCCTCGTAAAGTAAACCAGGCATGAAGTAAACGGAAGAATGAATACGAGAAATTCACGAAAAATCCGTTACGTCTTTCACGATATAACAGCACTTTTCATCGTGGTCAGCAAGTGCAGGAGTTACAACGCCTCCAGCTAATGCATGCTCTAGGCTTGCACGTGACGCAATGTCAACTATACACTTCGCTTTCTTTTTCCTGGCCTGTTACCCGGACCTCCAGATGCCATACCAAACGTACTATCTCATACACTCATCACTTTCTTTCGTTCTCAATAATGCAGTGGTTTTAATCAGAGTTAAGTTCCATTTGACGGAACATATTACGATCGGAAAATTTTAAGGGATGTTCAATGGCAGAGAGCATAGAGATGGAATGGTAAGTTGCTCTCTCCATATAGTAACAACAAAAAGATTATTTAAAAATTATCTGCCTTAGCATTGTTCAGAGAATATTGACAATAAAGAGCAAATAAATTCAAGGATAAATTATGGTCATTGTAGTAATGATTCTTCGAAACATTAAGGGCCTATTGTATAAACATCTGTGACTGGAGATCAAATCCGACGTTAGTTCAGAAATTGAATTTCGTTCAGGACTCCGCGATCTTGTGTAACACTAAACCTAGCTCAATCGACGCTGGTTCACTGTTGATCTTAGTTAAAGCGGAAGATGCTTGGCAACACAGCTAAAATCGGCTATCGACACCATTATTGCGCTTCGACCACAGATATTAATCGGTACACAATGTTAGTTGTCGAAGCTTTCATTTCGGAAAGATGGAGGGAAATACGCAGAAAAAAGAGCGATCTTGGAACTTCTCACAATAAGAAAAAGATCTACTGTTAGAAATCGTTTTGGACATAACAACACAATAGAAAGCAAAAATAAAAAACTTATAAAGTTCCAACGACCAAGAAAATACAGGCGTGGAAGGTAGTATCCGGTGATTTTAATTCGCTAAACATAGAGACAACTTGTCTGGAACAGTTTAAAACTCTGCTATGAAAATATTAAGAAAAGGACCAAAAAAGCTCTTGTACACGGTAAGGTATAATTTTGAGACTCACTTTATAATTATTACGGTACGCTTCATCTCTCAGTAATTGCATGTGTTGTGTAAACTGAATAAAACACAGAGTGAAAACTATTCAAGGTTGAAACACATAAAACTGGAGGCGGTAGTTTCGTGAGGCCCACAGTTACAGAAAGGGGGCAGAAACTCGTTGCTACCTTATAAACCACAATTTTTTCTTGTTTCAATCCCCTTTGATGACGACGCAGATTTTCATCCGGTAGTTATATGCACTGGTTGGTAAACATTTGAATTCAGTTGCGTAAATTAGTTTGAAGTGAATTTCTTATGTGAAAGGTAGTTTGTAATATTATTCTTTACGTTCACGTTATGCTACAGATTCAAAGAGTACTGAAGGGTGTAGTCCTTTGATGACATCAGGAAATGAGGACATAGTACTTTCAAGTGACAATATTGTTCCCGATACTGACGTCGAAAATAAAAATGAAGAAGAGAATGTTTACATTGAAGTGCTAAGAACAATGTTGTACCGAAATAATGTAGGTATTAATTTGTTAGAGCACAATAGGCTTAATGCGTATTTTGAACTAAAAATAACTCGTAGTCACAGGTAGATGTACAAAATATAAGCCACGCTTTTTCAGAAACCCATCTAAAGAACAAAAAAACAAATAATCATCTCCAGGTATAAACTCAGTCCTATAAAAAAAGATTAGAATGCCTAGAACGTGAGCATAAATTAAAAATGGAATGCACTCTTGAAGAACATGAAGTTAGAATGGAAACATTTAACTGGAGAAAGAAATTTTCATGTAAATACATTGTTAATAAAAGCCGCTCTCACTGCATTTTACCCCTGTTTGCTTCATTTTCAGCAGGTACTGGAATTTCTTCATACAGTCTTGTCCCTAGAAATACATTGTTTTCCACTTCAGGCTCCTCATCCGATGCATTAAGAGCTATGTTGTGTAAGACAAATGCTGCAACTATAATAATTGCTGCACGACTTACTGTAACCTTGAGTCCGGAACTTAAACAAGGAAACCGTCTTTTTACCACTCCAGACATTCTTTCCACTGCTGCTCTAGTTTTCTGGTGGGCTCGATTGTAAGTTCGTTCAGCTTCTGTTTCTTCCCGAAGCACGGGTGTCAACAAATACCTAAACACACCCAGCCACTGTCACCCAGAAGTACGCCTACTGGAATTAGTCTTGTTTCCAACTCAGCATGCATACGTGAGTTTGAGAAAATGTTGCTGTCTTGGGCAGACCCAGGCAACAATATTTAAACATCGTAGCTTAGCGTCTGATATAGCTTGCACATTCAACGAAAACCATCCGTGACGATTTCTGAATCAGATTATCGCCACCGGGCGATTTGATGGGTATATGGGTACAATCTATAGCGAAGATAACACCAGGAAAACTCGCTATTTCATAAAAATCACGTTGGGTTTTCCTCAAGTCATCTTCTGTAAGCACTTTTATAATTTCTTTCAGGGAGGCAACGCAGGCCGATACTTTGTGGATAGCTCTGCAAGCTGTTGCTGCATCTACTTTAAACAGATCGCCAACTACCATCTGAAAACTTCCTGTTCAATAAAATCGTAATGTCAAAAGCAGCATGCACATTGGAGTCAGTGGCTTATTCCTTTTTGTTCGTTTCAGCAGGTCATCTCTCAGTCGTAGCTACAACTCCTGCACTGTATTTTTGTCCAAGCGAAACCTCAACTTAAATGAGTCATCATTTAATTCCAGGAAAGGGTTAGCCGTTTCAAGAAACACGCGAGGAGCTCATTGTATCTCATCATCGTCGGAATAGTCAGACATCGGTAAACGAAAGCAAACAATGTAATTCACATCACGTACGGTTGTCACAAACAGGATTTTCCAAATAGTAGCATAGGATGCTCTGAAAACGGATGCTATGTTAAGGAATGCGTTGGTATGTTATTGTAGTGCTGTTGTAATCATCTGTTACAACGAATGGAGTAGAGACCACGAGGAAATAAATTTTCACTATGTCACGGCCGAGTGCACCAACCTCGGTCAAAAGTTAATCGCGGTCAAGTCGGCATTTAACCGTGGTCAACTCAAGTTTCTGGTGCACCGACACCGATCAAAGTTAAACGAGGGAGTTGACCGCGGTTAAATTTGATCGTGGCTGACGCCCGGTTTTGTCGAGATGATCAGGGTTACACGAGTGTGCAGTATCAAGATGGCGGCGCGTTTTGCTGTTTTACACGGAATTGACGAAGATTTATTTTACCTCGATCATTTAAATCGGGATCAAAACCGGAACGTCATGATTGTGGAAAGGGGGACTCTTTTGAAGATTGCAGTGACAAATAGTTCGAAGAAAGATTTTGTTTGTCCAAAGAAAGTGTGGTGGTTGTTAAAGCAAATCAGTGACAGGTTAGAATTTCCTACCGATAGAAATTACCCTATTTCGCCTATGAACAGCCTATTGATTACGTTAAGAGCATATGCAACCGGTGCATTTAACATACTTATTGGTGACAACTGTAACATATATAGCGATGACACATTGCCAGGAAGAGCAGTTCGCCGCGCCATAATTAATATTTCCAGTAAGGTAACTATCAAATTCAGAAAAAGTTTTGAATAAAAAATTACGATATGTTCCGTAACTATAATGGTAAAGCTTTCGTGTTATTAAAACATGTTATCTGTATATTTCATGCGGGGCATAGGAAAGTACGATGTGAACAACAATGACATTTTAGTTGATTTGTTCGAAACAATAAATCATAATTTAAGTAATTATATAAATCTGTCTCAGGGTGTTTTTTTAATAATCATTTCTCTTTGCAATATGACTGGATTCGGTGAAATTTTACGACCCTTCTCGCTGGGCTCTAGTGCTTATGTTGGCAACAGATGAACAATGAAGTGTAGAATTGCGTTAATATTTTTCACATGCTACAGAGTAAATGTTATTGCTGCCCGTTTCACTCGCAGAAAAATTAATACTGTACCTGCTCTATGGTTGAAAGGTTCTTGTATGTACCCTTGTCCGTTCAGAAGAAAATAATTTTTGTTTTAATTGAAGTTGTCACGAAAAAATATTTATTGGTCATCTTAGTTGCCGTCATTACCATTGGTGCCAACATAACCACTGCAGCCCGGCGAGAAGCGTCGTACAATTTTACCGTATTTACAACACGTGGTACTGTCGTCATTCACCAAAGATAGTCGAGAATACACATGTAGGTTAAGCTCAACTAACACCTTGGCATCACCCGGGTGCCTTCCATTGCGCTACACGGACTTGACCGCGATCAAATGTACGATTGGCTGACGACGGTTTGCTGACCGGTGATTAACGTTGGTGCACCGCAGAGACGTTTTAACCGCGGTTAACGTTTGATCGTGTTCTCGGAACCCTTGATTATCGTGCTTTTTGACCGAGGTTGGTGCACTCGGCCATCAATAGTTCCGAACACATAACCTTTAGCACCTGGGACTACACGGCACTGTCTACTGTTGTAATAATGTCGCAGCAGAAGCTTGGTTATGTCTTATTCATTAAGCAATTTGTAGCAAGATGTGTTCGGTAGTTATAGATTAAATACGAATTTACAATTACTCATACACCTAGTTGAGACAGCATATACATAAAAGATGTTGAATCGTTATTGACTGTTGTCAAAAATTCACATAACTTTTCTCTACAAGTATTTCTCTGCAATGAAATGTCTATATAATATCTCTAAATTAATCACATAAATTACGAATCGTCTCCTTTGTTATGAAATAAGTCATAACGTTCATAGCTGGTAACTTTATTTTAACCTACAGAAAAAAAAAGTAAGTCGAGCATTAGCATTGTGGCAATGATGTCACATTATTTACGTACCGTTTTTCAACTTGTAACAATATTTTTAATTAATTCACTTCGTATCTGCTTAGAACAAAATGTGATGTTTCGTAATATCACTACACTGTCAACTGACGATCACAGTTGAACCTGGCTTTGAACCGCGAAAATTCGTCAGTCAAATATGATCCGAGTTCGTGGTGATATAATCTGAGATTAACCTTTATACAACGTCTGAGATCATTTCCTGTCTTAAACTGAGATTAAATGCTTCATACAATTGGCTATAAATAAAGTTTTAGAAATTTGACATAAAAATCATCGAGAGAAGCAATATAAACAGAATTTACAAGACTACTACTGCTTTCTATTATTCAATATGAACGCTATTCAGAGTGCTTTAAAAGAAAAGTCATTGTGTAAATGTTTAGTTGTTCAATGCTTGGAAATGATCGTGCCAAATAATGAATGAGTTACAGTAATGAAGGGTTAAATTATCACTTATATGTGCTCGTAACTTGGACTCCTGATTCCCCTTGAGTACTAACATAAATACTGCAGTTATTAAACCAAGGTAGACAACCTTGCAAGCGTGAAACTAGATTACATTAGGTTTTCGTAAATAAGAAGCAGTACACATAACGTAGAATATTCATCGATTCTGTTTCTACTCTAGTCCTTCTCTGAATGGTAAATATCGTCAACTCAGCATTTCTTGGCCTCGCGGTCTGTGACGTCTTGTCGTGGAGTTACGGCCGCTCCAGCCAGAGATTCGAGTCCTTCTTCGGGCATGTATAGTTGTGTGTGCTTGTGCGTGTGTGTGTGTGTGTGTGTGTCGTCCTCAGCGTAAATCAATTAAAATAGCATGTAAGGTTAGGTAGGGACTAATGACAGGTGTTTGGTCCATTGGAGTACAACAAAAAATTATATACAGTATGTAGAATTATGTGGCATTGTGTATAATAGTATACTACGTTTCACCATGCTCCGTGGTGATTTTGTAAGGAATGCTGCTGTATGTTTATTTACCTATGGTCTCGTTTTGCTCATGTTTGTACGAAAAATTTGAGTGAAATCTTATGAGACTTAACTGCTGAGTTCATCAGTCCCAACACACTACTTAAACTACCTTAACCTAAGAACAACGAAGACACCTAACCGCGAGGGAGGACTCGAACCATCGACGCGAACAGCAGCCCGATTCACGACATGATGCCTTAGAACGCACAGCTACTCTGCGCGGCGCTCAAGTTTGTAGCATAGCTCTTGCAATTATAAATGGAATATTACGCATCTTAAAAGTTGCGAGGAGCGTCGTTTGCATATTAGAAAACGGTTTATAAAACAGGTAAATGTATACCACTTGTAACAGTATTTTCTGTTGGGATGAAAGCAGAGGAGGTCAATCCAAGCACCAGTGCTCTGTATTTCACAGAACGAAGAACGTATTGTAGGTAAGGAGATATGAAAGAAGACGGTCTCATAGAGAGGACTGATAGCCAGAACCTGTTTAAAAGTGAGTGTATGCTGTCAACGGAAACCAATATATTTTATCATTGTGTTCTGAGGGAACCGACCAGAAGGGTAACTGAGGTTATGATGTAAGAGCGGCGACAGCGACTGAGAGACAGAGAATCGAAGAGAAATTAACAATTAATAAATGCAAGACAAATCGTTTGCGTATTTTGAGAATGACAGACGATGTATTAATGGATAGAGGGGAGGAGAGAGACGTTGAAACGAGACTGTCATTTCGTTATTGCTCTGATGTCTCATTATGTCAACTTAGTGAATAAAATTTGAATTGATTCACTTGGGAATGGCTAGCAAAACTTTGTGGCAGGTGTTGAAAACTGAAAGAACAATTGTAGCAACAGAGATGGCGAAGGTGTACATTTTATTTTATATCTTTTCTGTTAAAAGTCACTCTCCTATTTCCCCATCCTTGTGTACTATGGAGTGCGAGTGGAATGAAATAATATTTCTTTCGGTGTCGGTGACATAGACAATATTGTAATCTTTGGTTGTGGCTATGTAGTTGTGGCAAGGACTGCCTTGCAGCAAAGGTTTTGTTTGAGGGTTGAAGTAGAGGGTCGATCTGGTCAAGCCAGGGGTTATGAAGGCGGTGGAGTAACGGACACTCGGTGTCCAGCCAGTCGGGGCGCTCCGCCCTCGCGAATTTGAAGAGGGGACGGTTGGCTCGGGTGGCGCCTAGGGAGAGAAAGAGATCGGTTCCTGGCCTGGCGGAGTGCGGACGTGGGGAGAGCTGCTCACTGGTGTCGCGGAAGGTTTGGTAACGAATTGATGAGAATATTCAGCAATGTTGCTCATGGTGACGCTTTCACCACCGGCTGTTAGGGGACGCAATCAATAGGTGTCAATTTTAACATTTTTGGTGACTGCAAGTGATAGAATGAGACCAAGATGGTGTTTGCTTCGTCGTGGGTTAAAGTTGCTGCTAAGTCTGTTATTGGTTACATTATCATGGGGAGTATCAGTTCGTTGAACGTGTTTTTGTATTTGTTTCCGGTACATATTCATTTTGAGGGTCAATATTCAGTGATTTTCCTTTCCCTCCCGCTCTCCCTCACCCCTACTCAGAAGACTTCCCACAGCTCTCCACAGTCAGGATTCAGCACCGCCGTGCCACAGTGACAGAGTCGCCACTCGCACCACAGCCGGGCCCTGCTCCTCACCACACATCCATCCAGCCGGTCCCGCTCTCCATCCTTCCTGTCCCCTCCTCTTCCTGCATGCCTAAGAAGACCACCGCCAAACGTCCAGCACGGAACCCGCCGATGGCGCCACCAGAAAGCCCCTCCTCCACTGCCTCTGCTCCTCTCTCGTCCCCCACCCCCAACATGGATACTACGCCGCCCCCCCTTGCTATGCCACTGCTGCTGCCGCCCAAACCTGCACCTACATGCTGTCCCAACCTGACCACCAGTTCCTCGACATCCGTGCCCTCTCCCTCAAAATTAGAAAATACATCCGCTGCATCCCCCCATGCAGCTTATCTCCCTCCCCCACCTTCCACACCGATGTCATCCGCGTCCTTTCCCTCCGTCCACTTTGATCCCCATGCCTCCCTTCCACTGCTCACCCCAACCCGAAGCTCCCTGCTACCCCCCTCCCTCAGCGCCATGATCATCAAACAGCCTGGAGATCACGGAGGCAGAGGTGTTGGAACTCCTCCAGCCCCACCTACCTGATATAGAACTTTACAGAGTCCACACCGTCCATCGACCGCCTCCTCACTGAGGAGGCGTATATTTACGAGCACTGCTACAAGGTTGATTCTGCATGCTTCCTTCCCCAATCCTATCATTGTCGGCGATGCCTCGTCTACAACGATCACCTAACTGAAAAGTGCCGCAACGCCACCATCTGTCCTCACTGTAAGTCGGCCCATTTCCTTCGCCAATGTCCCAACCTCGCATCCACACTCACCTGCAACACCTGTGGTGTCCCCCACCCCAGCTATTCCTACAAGTGTCAGGCTCGCCACTCTCCTGTTACCCCTGAGCTGTCAGTCCTCGTCCACCCCATCGATCCTCCCATCCACCCCAACTCCCTCTACCCCCCCCCTCCAACAGGGGAGTATGACATCAGATTTGTCACCATCGTCATCCAGAACATCCACCCATTCCAGTGTCCATTCAACAAATCATCCTTGCTGTCAACTCTGACTGGCAATTGCAGACAATTGCCACTCTCTCACAGAATAACTCCCACTTCACTTTCACCTCCAATATTACTCTCGTCTAAAGCACACCAGTACCCAGTTTCCTGTCGCCCCATCCCTCTCCCCCTTTTCCACAGCTCCCATGGCGTGGCTGCCCTGTACTCTTCTATATCACAATATTCGCTCCCTCCCTGCCAACCAACGCCTATTCCTGCACACCCTCTCCCAACATCGTGTTTATGCCTTTCTCCTGAATAAAGCCTTTCTCTAACCCTACCATTCCATCAACACTGTTCCTTACCTCCTCCACCACACAGACGGCCCCTCCCCTCTCGATCGAGGTGGAGTGGCGATTGGCCACCTCACCACCTTCTTAACCGGCAACAACCTCTTCTTAACACCCTGACTGAACTCCTGATCCTCAGCATCTTCCTCCCCTCCCTCACTGTCATCCTTGCCATCCCTGCGGCCATCAGGCTCGCGCTCCCCATCCCAAGCCCCCTCCTAAGATAGTCCATGATTACACCCGTGCTGACTAAGATGCCTACCGTCATTCCATAGACACACAGGTCGCCAGCCACCCCCACCCCTCCACACCCCCATTGACATTGACCTTGCTGCTTCCTTCCTACACCAGACCATTGTTGATGCCATCCACTCCCATATCCCCATCAAGACCATCCAGCCTCACCACCCCACACATCTTCCACAGGTTGTCCTTCTCCATGAATCCTGTCGACTTTGTCGCTCCTTCCTACAGACCCATGACCAGGACACACTTACGCAACTGGCAAATCTAACGCCACATCCAAAACTTCTAGACTGCGAAAAGACTCAGAGACTGGTGGCAGACAAGCATTCTGCATGCATTACCTGCACTACCCACTTCTCGTGAACGACCGTACCCTTTCTGACCATGCCAGTAAGAGAAATTACTTTCCCGCCCATTTCGAAGATACCTTCTCCATTCCTGACAGTCCCAGCTTTCATTATACCCTTTTCCCAGTGGTCCATGAACGTAACAACACCTCCTCCCCACCGCTCGCCCCTGGATTTTAGTACCTGGACAGCATCTCCCCCACAGAACTTAACACTGCCCTCGACATCGAAACAACCCTCCGTACATAATGCAACACAGCTCCCGGCTACGACCGCCTTCCCCGACCTGTGGAAAACTTCCCGTGTCCTCATGTTTCTTAAACCTAGCAAGCCTCCATCTGACGCCTCCTCCAATCGTCCTATGAGCCTCACCTCAGTGTTCAGCAAGGTTTTTGAAACTATCCTGTCACGCCGCATCCACTAGCATCTCCGTCAACACCAGCTCCTTCCGCTCTCCCAATGTGGCTTCCGGCCTTCCTTCTCCGCTGATGGCCAACTCCTGTGCCTTACCCACCTCCTTTCCATCCAGGTGAACTCGCGCTGCGCCGCTATCCTCGTTTCTATCGATATTGAGGAGGTCTACGACCGTGTATGGCATTCTTATCTCCTTTTCAGACTCCAGTTCTATGCCATTCTCATTAATTATGTCCGCTTCGTCGCTTCCTTTCTCGCCCATCGCCCTTCCTATGTCACTGTCAACAACTCCAATTTCCGTTTTTTCCCCCTCTGCTAGGGTGCCCCAGGGCTCCGTCCTCTCCCCTCTCCTCTACCTTATCTATTCGGCTGATATGCCACAACCACAGCCTCCTGTCCATCTCCTCCAATAAGCTGACGACACCGCCTTCCTTGCCACCGCCCCCTCCCTAGCCTGCTCCAAACATCTCCTTCAGTCCCATCTCCGAATTCTTCTCCTGGTGCAATCTGTGGCTCCTTAGTGTTAACCCCATGTAATCCCAGGCAATAACCCCCTCCTTCCATCACCGCGACCTCTACCTCACACTCCATGGCCATCCCATATCACAAACCAAAACCCTCAAGTACCTTGGCATCACCCTTGACTGCTCCCTCTCCTGGAAACCGCACCTGCAATCCGTCCATGAAAAAGCCCTCTCCCGCCTCAACCTCCTCAAGCTTCTGTCCAGCCAGACGTGGGGCCTTAACCCCTCCACCATCCTCTTCACTTACCGCTCAATCATGCGTCCTATCCTCTGCTGCTTCCATCGTGCTTGGATCTCCGCTCCCCCTGCCCACTACGAATCCCTCCAGATCCTAGAACGCCACGACCTCCGCCTCGCTTACCGTATCCGCCTCCCTTCCCCCGCGTGGATCCTATACAACTTGATTCCCTTTCCTCACATTCTGAAGTTCCTCGATCACTTCCGCCTCTGCTATGTGTTCCATAAAATAGAATCTCGCCACTCAGTTGTCTCCCACCTCTTGCTGCATTCTGGGCCTCTGCCACGCTGATACCTTATTATCCCTCCCTCCCTTCACCTCCACACTCTCCACGTCATCTCCAAGGGTAACTTCCGTCAACTCCCTCTCCCAGATGACGCTCTCCGTCCCACATCGACCCCTCCTTTCAACCATAGTCCATTCCTCCCCCTCCCATCCCTATCCACTCCCTCGCTTCGCTCTCTCGCTCTCTCCCAGCTCCTTCCTATGATGAGGCCTATGATGAGGACTTGCCCCCTACTCCCTTTCCCACTCCCCTTCTGTCCTTCTTCTCCGCTTTTCCCACTGTGGGGCCCCCGTTGCACGTATCATAACAGTGTGCCGTTTAGTGTTGTGCCAGTGCTCGTGCTTCGTGCCCACTGTAGTGTTTCAATACTGAAGCAGCCACCGATCAGGCAGAATATTTGTGTTACCAAATGTTTTAAGCAGTGTCTTCGTCATCGTATAGTGTATGAAAGATATGGTTATGGTGGGTGTGTTGCAAAACACAAGGTAAGGTAGGGGGAGGAAGGACGGTATGCAAATGTAGAATGCAAATGGTTTGTTCACTTGGTATTAAAGGATAGGCGTGGCTGACCCACCATCGAACATTTAATTAATTTATCCTTCAGTATCCAAGTAATAAAACCCACCCAAAATTATGTAAAGGGGGTTAACTAATTTTAATGATTTGAGTAAAGAAATTTGTTTTGACTCGTTTTATTCTCTGAAGTTAAATGAACGCCAGAGTTGAAAGCAAGATATGCATACAATTGAACACAGAACAAATTATACGAATTTACAAAACAATATAAACACTCCTACAGCAAGTGATTGGTATGACGAAGAAAACTGAATTTGATTCTAAACACTTGTGAAGACCCACATTTAACTGGAAACAGTGGCGTAATCGAAAGGGATATTCCGATACCAAATTTCTGTGAGTTTACCTAACCTTTTCAACAGTCCGAAAATATGAATACCCCTTGAAACAGTAGCAAATGCACACGATACTGTTCCAAACTGTGCCAGCTGGCGATGTCAGCAACACGACGGCTGGGCGGCGGCTGCGAGTGTCGATAGCTGCAAGTCGCGGACCCGGAGATAATTCAGCGTCGTATTCCAGAAGCAATATTTAACTAATATCAGCTAACTTCGACCCCGACGGATCTCAGTGCCTACGATCTCACTCGTTCGGCTATGTCGTGCCACTACAGAAGATTTACGTGTGAAACACGAATGTACTGTAGGCAGAGGTGACACCAGAACTGTGACAATCGCAATTAGCGCGTCGGTGCGTCTAATATCTGGCAGGCTGACCTTACTCTCGGCTTGCCAATACTCTGTGCTATTAGCACAAGTTTTGCAGCAACTCCAAAAGTTGTACCACAAACTCTAAGTATAGCTGCTCAACGACAAGTACAAACTGAGAGCAGAAGTGAAGCGTCTGCTCTCCTTGGCTTTTCACACACCAGCCCCCTTCTCTCTATTTCTAAAATCTGCGTGTCCTCTCTGCAAAGCCTCCAGGCTCCGCCTATCTCTACTCAAACGCCAATCCACAGCTAGGAGCCAAAGTACAGCTGAACCCCCTTACTATAAAACAGCAGCCAATGGGCAGCTTTCCCGCGTTTCCACCGGTCGGGCCTCGCCCTTACGTACAGCGTTCCCACAGTAGCGGCGGATGGCCTTCAGGCACCTTCGATAACATGACCAGCAAGTTGTTCCCAGCAAACGGCCAACTCCCTCGCTATTATATAATTGTGGCGCCCGCCAGCTTGGCGCCTGAGACGTACAATGTCCTAGCGGGTGCAACCCTGGCGTTCGCCAACTCTGCGCCAGACTTCTCAGCTCTCCCTTCGCAAAGCACCATATACCGCCCATGGAGATGCATTGTATTGCTCCAGACGCTCCCGCCTAGACGACGCCAGCGCCGGTGGCGCCAGCCAGATACTTGGAAAGCTCAAGCCTCAGTCCTACCTGCTGTGGCTTTCGGCCGTAAGGCGTCTTCCGGAAACCGCTGACCCTTCGAATAACAGAGTCACCCTCGTGCTCGCCATTGGACGCCGTTAGCTCAGAATGCGTGTTTTTCCCCTCTGATCAGGCCTCTCACAACGAAGTAACAGAATATTTCTCTTTCGTCAAAAGTTGTTAAACTGATAGCCTGCGAATAATCTAATGCAACTAACCAGGTTGCATTGCCTTTTACTGTTGGGAAGCTACGTGGCAGTACTGAAATCTCTCATGTGCTCCACCAATGGTACTTTAACAACACTGGATTTTTAACTTCAATCTCTCTGCGATTTTAACCACCGTGGTAGTTTTAAATCTGAATATGTTTTACCTCAATGCTCTCTTCATTTTACTCCCCATTCTAGTGTCAAAATTCATCAAATTTTATCATCATTCTCTGTTTTTATCGACTTTTCAACTCTATAATGAAGCAGCTGCCAGCCTACCACCACCGGTAGCTTTAAAATAGACTAGCGCATCTAACGGAAAGAGAGCCAACCGTAAGAATAATAATTGTTTTCAGTCATATTTCTACTTCATTAAGGAAATACAAGTGATTTATTATATTTCAGCCCATTGTCCAGAGATATGAATGATCATGAAATAAATGTTTTCAATGGCAAATATAACTGATATATGATGTAAGCTACTTCATATTCATGAAGATATGCCTATTTCTAACACGTTTCGCCAACTATTGAAAAGAAAACTAATGACACTTTTCGTACGTTTTTCACAGGAAATTTGAGCTAAGATTGGGGCAACATATAGGCATGATTTCATCAAAATCAGATCTTGGAAATATACATCGCAATCTTAAGTGTTTTCAGTAAGTGTCTGTTCATCTATTAGAAATACCTAATCTCCTGAGCTACATCACGGATTTGCATGGAGAAACATCGTTTCATAAAAGTGGAATCAGGGAATTTGTTTTAGATGTAGGTTATGCTTGAAGTATGGATTGCGTAGTACAGCAAACATGCGATAGAGGCGCTGTAGTGCACCAAAGAACTAATAAACACCGCTGCTGCATAATACTTATGGGGTAGTACAGCAAGGAAGCGAACGTCTGTGACAGAATTAAGCAATCTTATGTCTATGAATACCAACAAACATTGAACATAGTGTTGTTGATTTTGCTTTGTGTATTAAATACTTTCGGCAAGTTTCACTTATACTATCAAAAACATCGATTTGGACAATGACTTTTAGTGAAATTTGACATAATTATGAAGGTACATCGTTTTGGACAATGCTTTTCACTTACATTTGACATTTCAGTGTATGACAGTTTTTCAAGCGTGTGATGATTTAGTTAGACACGAATATCAAATGATCTCCCGAAGACAAGACAAGAAAATCTCCTATTTAACCGAACAGGATACACGCGAAAATAGGGTTCTTACTAACCATGTCTTTGCTGAGAGAGTGTCTAATTTAAGTAATATGGACTTAAATGACGAGGAGTTAGATTTGCTACAGAAAGGTCTGAAATACAACGTTCCACCTAAACTAAACGATAAAGTAATTAAAGAGACCATTGCGGAAGTAAAAACTATATGTGACACTACAAAATTAAATAGAGCTCAACAGGCCGACATAGCTGTAACCTTAAACAGAGCAATAATTAAATCTAAGCATGATGTGGGTAAACTTCCATCAACACAGAAAACAATAGAGCGTCTAAATAAGAAACTATTTGACAATAAGGTCGTAGTAACTAAAGCTGACAAGGGCAATTCTGTCGTCTTAATTAACGACTGTGATTATTAAAGTAAAACATTAGCCTTTTTCGAAATTAATAACATTAGTGAAGTCAAGAAAAACCCAGTACAAAAGTTTAATGCTACCTTAAAAACCAAAATACGGTCCAGTTGCTTTTTGTATCCTACTGAAAAGGAGATGAGGAGGATAATCATTATGAATCCGAGTCTACCAACGCTTAAGTCACAAGTCAAGCTACACAAGAATTTACAACCGATCCGTCCCTTAGTAAACAGTCGTGCAGCACCTACATATAAGTTAAACAGAGATTTAAACAAAAAATTGAAGGAAGCTTACACGTTTGAAAAAAACATTTTCTCTAAAAAGCACCTATCACTTTGTGGAGGAAACGAAAAACCTCAAATTATCAGAGGATGTACGGTTAGCCTCATTTGACGTAGTTAATCTGTACACCAGTATACCCGTTTCTGAAACTCTTGACATCATAAAACAAAATTTGTTGAAACATAACAAAATCTCCCAGGGCGAAATTGTAGAATTAATAGAAATGCTAGAATTTGCTTTATCCTTCAACTATTTCTCATTTAATGGAAAAGTGTACCACCAACCAGAAGGCCTTGCAATGGGTAACAGTCTATCAGGCACCCTAGCTGAAATTTTCATTAATAAGCTAGAAACAGACTTTATAGAGAAATATCCTGACATCTGGAATGATGTACTTATTTACCAGAAATACGTAGATGACACCTTTATTGTGATAAAAGGTAACGAGGGAGCAATCAATGATCTAGCTGAGAAATTGAACGCCATGCACCCAAACGTAAAATTCACTGTGGAACATGAAGATAATAAAACACTAAATTTTCTAGATCTGTCGGTAAGCAGAGACAACGGAAAACTCTCATTTGGAATTTTGAGAAAGCCAACTTATACAGACACAATTATACCAGCTGACTCATGCCATCCAAAAGTACACAAATGGGCTTTTTTCCGTTCAATGTTGAATAGACTAGTGAAGTTACCATTCAATGATAACGATAAAGCAAAAGAGCTGAATACATTGGAATACATTGCAACCTCTAACGGGTATAACAGTAAAGAAGTAAGGTATCTGTACAATAAGCTCTGTGAGAACACCGCCATTAAAACGCCGATAGAACAACAGAAACTAAAAATGAGTATTACATACAAAGGGACATTAACTGATTCCGTCGTAAATAAGTTCAAAAAATACAAGGTAGGTTTAGGGATGAAAACCACTAGCAAACTAGGTGATAGGTTACGACACACAGTGGGACCCAAACGAGACAAATTTGATGGCACGGGTGTATACAAAATACCATGTAGAGATTGCGAGAAGCTTTACGTAGGACAAACGGGCAGGTCATTCAGGCAGCGATTCAAGGAACACACGCGAGACAGCAACGACGGATGTATCAAACGACATCTAACACGAAATAACCACGGATTAGGAGAAATAGAACAAAGCCTGAAAATACTACACAACGCACCAAAAGGCCTAATGCTTAACACCCTTGAGGAAATAGAGATTTTTGTGGAAAAATCAAAATCTCCCTCTCACATAATAAATGAACAAATTGATTTTTCGAAAAACTGGTTCTTTAGTCTTTTCGCCGAACATTTGTAGACCATTCTATGGTAACGAATGTAGCTGATAGATGATGCTTCAATCTATTCATCAACTCCGTTAGGCACTTCCATAGAAACAACAGACGCCAATAGATGGCGACACTTTGCATTCCACTACAGTACAGCGTTCACTAAGAGGTTTCCTAGCCGAATAGCTTCCCTGCTCTTAACAAATTATGTCCTTCCACGAACATTGTTATTCCACACAGTCCCATCGTAGCTCGTAGTATACTGTAATACTTAAAGTCCATTTTCCATTAACAGTCTACTATAGTAAATCTAAGGTTTCTTTCATGGAGCTGCATAGTTAGGTTAATATTACTACAAACTGTAAGAGTGCACAAAATTATAACCTGTAGTTGCTCCATCAACCATCTCCTCCCCCCCCCCCCCTCCTTTTTACTTATAACATTCATTCATTTTAGGAGCCTTGATTGTTAAGTATTTAATCAGAATAGCTTAAGATTCTTTTATTTCATGTTTTATAATAGAGGGCTAACATGTGCAATACACTTATGGAAGATGATAGTTAACTACCCTAGAGTTTATATTATAGACATTGTTTCACATCAGCATTGCCTAAACTGTAATACTGTACATAGTACTTCCTCGTGTTACAAGTAATCAAATTTAAATGGGTGTGACACTGCTTTGACATATTGCATCGCTATTGTTGCCAGCATTGTGGTTTGTACGAGGGGTTGTACGTTGTGGACGCCACCGTGTGGTTTTTGTAAGCAGATGGTGCTTGATGGCTGTTCTTCCTTCCCAGCACTTTTATGTCCGTCCCCCTTCACCCCTTCCCGCCACACACTTTCCTCACCAGAACACTGTGTAGATAACATGATTTTGTGACTGCCAGCAATGTGTCACTAAACACTATCTTTCCTAACGATGTCAAAATATAGTATGGAAAATTTGGTGCAGCACTCATATAATTGTATAATGTAAAAGAAAGTTTGTACACAGTGATTGTAAATTTTAGTTGTATGTTTATAATTGTATAACATAACAGTAACAAAATATTGTGCAGGTTAAGGTATTATAAAAAAAAAAAAAAATTACCAGAGGGCGTGAGTGCGCATATGTGAGTGAGAGAGAAGTAGAATGACAACATCGCCATCTGGCGGATTCTCCACTTAATAACTGACCGCAACGCTGAATTTAGTTTGCACTTGGCCATCCTACAGGGATGTTCTGGGGGAATTTTAAATTTTAAATTATTTTATTTTTGACATATGTCTTTGACAGTCATTTTTTAAAAGGAATGTTTAGTTTCACTTTTTAATAAGTTTTAAAAGATATGGTGAGTGTGATTATTGTGTTCTCATTTATGTTTTATCGAAATGTGTGATGAATATTAATTCCATTGTCTTGCTGTAGCCTTCGATAATGACGCAACGTCGAAACGCGTAAGGCCTCAATAAATTTAAATTAGTGGTCAAGACTTTAAAGTTTATTCAAGTGCATCGCTATGACCACGTCTCATAGATCTCTAATGGAGACAGCAAGGAAAACTGAGGTTATTGACATAATGATCCAACGAGGATTCTACTTTTACTGACTGAGGTCCGGAAACCTAAAAAGCAATGATACACACAGAAGCCTTCTGCAACAACCGTTGCAAAGCACGAGCAAATATATGCTAGTAGGATGTAAAAGAAGGAAGACAACACTGCAAGAGAAAAATAATGGAATAAGCTTACAATACGTCATGTTTGCTTTCTACAGCATGGAGGAGATTCCGTCGTGATCTGGGTGTACGGTGTGCCGCATCAGAAAATCGTCTCCCCTGGGCAACAATCTGACCATGTCTCACCATAACTGAAAGGTTATGGGGAGGTTTCGACCTGCGAGTAGGGACCATGTTTACAGCTCCAACGTCGTTGATGTGATTGGCGAATGTTTTGGTTTAAGAATAAATCACATTTTCTAGGGAACCACAAAATTACTGTACGAATTTGTGCCCGGAATATTTGCGGCTGATTTCAAAGGCGATAGAGAGACAACTCCATAATAATAATAAAAAACATTGTATATATGTTAGGTGATTTTTCTAAACCCGGATGTATAATTCAAGTCTATCTCAGCTACTGGCCCTATTTCAGATCGAATCCACACCCTTCTCGAACGAGTAGAGGAATTAGCAAAATGAAGCGAGTTCCAAGAGCAGTCCACACCAGTAACCATAATTGCCGAGCTGTGGTGGCTTGCGTGCTTCAATGAACGATACAGATTCCAACCACAGTGGAGGGGTATCTGTGGAGAGGTCAGACAGAGTGTGGTTCCTGAGGAGGGGCAGCAGCCTGTTGCTGATACAGGGGCAACAGTCTGGGTGATTGACTGAGCTGGCCTTGTAACATCAGCTAACGTGCCTTTGCCATACAGTTATTATGAACGGCTGAAACCAAGGGGAAACTACAGTCGTTAATTTTTGGGAGGACATGTAACTCTACTGCATGAATATGTTGTGATCGCGCCTTCTTGCATAAAATATTCTGGAGGTAAAATAGTCGCCCATTCGCATCTCCGGGCGGGGACTACTCAGAACGATGTCGTAATCAAGAAAAACAAAACAGCCATGCTGCGGATCGGAGCGTGGTATGTTGTAACTTATACTCGAGTAAGTAAGTTAGAAAATTTGGAAAGAGAAACGGCTAGCTTAATATTAGATATGGGCGGATCAGTAAAGTTCGGTGGCAGGATGAACAGGAGTTCTGGTCAAGGGAGTACAGGGCTATAAATACAAAACTAGTTGGTGGTAACGCAGGAGTAACTCTAATAATGAATAAGGAAATAAGAATGCGGGTAAGGGTAAGTGAACGTTTTATCGTAGTAAACACAAACACAAAGCCAGAAAAGCCAGTTCATACGCCAACTAGATTTGCGAATGACGAGTAAAAAAATTAAGAAATAAAATAAGTCATTCAGAAAATAAGGGAAAGGAAACTTGATTATCTTGGGCGAATGCAACTCGGTAATAGGAAAAGAAAGGAACGAAAATTAGTACGTGATTGTGGACTGGGGAGAAGGAACGAAAAAAATAGAGTTCCCTTGGTAGAAGTTTGCGCAGACCACAATTTAATCATCTCCAACACTTGGTGTAAGCATCAGTGGCAGGTATATGACCATAACGTATGGGTTATCTACTGTAGATTAAAATTTAAGAAACTGGAAAAACATAGAAAACTAAGGATATGGAACCTGAATAAACTGAAGGAACCAGAGATTGTCTAGAGTTTCACAGAGGACATTATGCAAGAGTTGCACTAAACAAAAGAAAGTAATACTGTAGGAGAAGAATGGATATCTTTGAGAGATGAAGTAGTGAAGGCCTCAGAGGATCATGTAAGTAAAAGGACAAGGCCCAATAGAAATTCTCAGATAACACCGGAGATACTGACCTTCAACTAACTTGAAGGAAATATTGCAGAAATGAAAGAGATAGTAAATACTGCGCGAAGAATCTGACGGAACAGAGGAAGATTTGAGTCAAAACGAACTCGAGGAGTAGATGATATTTTCTCTGAACTGCTGATATTGTTGGGAGAGCCACTCATGAGAACTGCTCCACGATGTGTGCAAGATGTATGTGGTATGGGAAATACACTCAGACACCAAGAAAAATATGTAGTTGTTGTTAGGTATATAAAATGTTAAAATGTTTGTAAACCTATTGTTGTTGTGGTCTTCATACCGCAGACTGGTTTGATGCAGCTCTTCACGCTACCCTGTTCTCTTCAAGCCTCTTAATCTGAGAATATGAACGGCAACCTAATCCTTTTTCATCTGCTTACTGTATTCGTCTCTCAATCTCGTTCTACGATTTTTAACCCCCCCACACCTCCTTCTAATGCTAAGTTGACGGTAACTTGATGTCACAGAACGTGTCCCACCAACCTATCCCATCTGCTAGTCAGGATATGCCAGAAACTCCTTTTCTCCTCAATTCTGTTGAGCACCTCCTCATTACTTACGTGATCTACCCAGCTAATCTTCAACATTCGTCTGTGTCACCACGTTTCGTAAGCTTCAATCATCTTTTTGTCTGAACTCCCTATCGTCCACATTTAACTCCCATACAATGCTACTCTCCAGACAAATGCTTTCAGACAGGATTTCCTAAAATTTAAACTATTATTCGAGTCAACAAATTTAGCTTTTTAGAAAAGCCATTCTGCATTTTATATCTTCTTCACTTCGGCCATCAGAAGTTATCTTGCTACCCAAATAACAAATCTCATCTACTACTTTTATCTTCTCATTACCTAATCTAATTCCTTCAGTATCACCTGATTTTCTGACACTACATTCCATTACCCTCGTTTCACTCTTGTTAATGTTCATCTTATATCTTCCTTTCAAGATACTGTCCATTCCATTCAATTGATCTTCCAGATCATTTGCTGTCTCTGACAGAATTACTATGTCATAAACGAACCGTAAGGTTTTTGTTCTCTCTCCCTGGACTTTAATTCCCACTCGAAATTTCTCCTTGCTTTCTTTACACAGCTTGCTCAATACACAGATTTAACAACATTGGGGAAAGGCTACAACCCTATTTTACTGCCTTCCCAACCACTGAGACCCTTTCATGCCTTCAACTATTGCTGTCTGGTATTTGTACAAGTTGAGTATAACTCTTCGCTCTCTATATTTTACCCCTGCTACCTTCAGTATTTGAAAGAGTGTATTCCAGTCCACATTGTCAAAAGCTTTCTCCAGATCAACAAATGCTAAAAATGTAGATTTTACCATCGTTAACCTATCTTCTAAGCTAAGTCGTAATGTTAATAATGCCTCACGCGAACCTACATACTCCTAAATCCAAACTGATCTTCCCCAAGGTCGGATACCACCAGTTTTTAAATTTGTCTGCAAATAAATCGTGTTAGTATTTTTCAGTCATGACTTGTTAAACTGATAGTTCTGTAATTTTCACATTTGTCTGCACTTGCTTTCTTCAAAATTGGAAATTGAAGTCTCAACAAGAACATTAGCAAATGCAAAACAGTGTATTGGAATGCTGTCTAAAATAAGTAGGCGATGCTGAAAGATTTAAATTAGATAATGATGCATTCAAAGTTGTCGATTTGTTTTGTCATTTGCCTAGAAATGATGGTTTACGTAAAGAAAATATAAAATGACGAATGGCTATGGGAAGAAAAGTATTTCTGTAGAAGCGCAATTGATTGACATCCAATATTACTTTAAACTTTAGGAAGCCCTTGCTCAAAGTATTGGTCTTGAGTGTATCATTGTACGGAAGTGACACATGGACGATAAGGAATTTAGACACAAAATAAATTTTTTTATTCTATGGGATTCAACTGATTCGTCATTAGTCCCTAGCTTACAAACTACTTAAACCAAGGTAAAGTAACCTAAGGACAAAACAAACACCCATGCCCGAGGGAAGACTCGAACCGCTGACAGCGAACGGTCGCGCGAACCGCAGCAGGGCGCCTCAGTGCGCACGGCTAATCCGCCGAAGTCATAGCAAAATGATGGAATATTTTGAAATGAGGTGCTACAGACGAATCCTGAAGATTAAGTGTACAGATCACGGAACTAATATGGAGGAAAAAATTTAGAAATTCCTGGAATACCTTGACTAAGAGAAAGGATCGATTGGTAGGACACATTCTTAGACATCATGGAATCGTTAATTTAGCATTTCAGGGAAGTGTGTGGGGTAAAAATAAAATAAGCTGGAAAAAATACAATAAGCAGGTTAAAAACGATATGGGTTGTTGTTCATATTCACAGATGCAGAGCCGGCCGCAGTGACCGAGCGGTCTGCGGCGCGCCAGTCACAGTCTGCACGGCCGCTACGGTCGAGGGTTCGAATCCCCCCTCGGGCATAGATGTTTGTGTTGTCTTTAGTATAAGGTATTTTATAAGTAGCTTCTAAGTTTAGGGACTGATGACCCCGCAGTTAAGTCCCTTAAGCTTAGCAAACATTTGAACATTTTAGAGATGCAGAGGGTCGCACAAGGAAAGGAAGCGTGGAGAGCTGCATTAGACCACTCAATAACAACAAGGGCTGTACGTCAGTACTGTGTGGATGAGTTCTTAATTTCCGTTTCACTATGGGAGTACTATGGAAATCCGCGCCGTGACTACTGTGTGCAAGTGGCGTAGTGGACAGTGCGACAGCCCACTTATCAGGAGACATGGGTTCGACTCTGGGCCTAGCACAAATTTTCCTCGTTCCTAAGTGGTTTAATTCAGTGCCCGCTGGAACCGACTGTGATTGATTTAAATGTTTGTGAAGCTTAAGGGTCTTAATTGCGGGTTCATCAGTCCCCAAACTTACAAACTACTTATGAACTACCTTATGCTTAAGACGACACAAATACCAAAGCCCGAAACGGGATATGGACCCCGACGGGGAACGGCGTCGCTCATCGCAACATAGCACCTCAATGCGCTCTGCCGCTCCGCCGCAGCTGTGATTGATTCCTTCGTGTCATTTAATTGTACTGACTTACAAACATCAACTTTTTTACGTCAAGCTGTGTGGACTGTCTAACAAATAGTCATACATATGTGTCTATCAGAATTCGGTTTTTCTAACTCAGATGAGTAAACGCTAAAAATCGCCTGCTTCGACTTCTCCTGGAAATCATTATTCTCCATGCTTGGAGTTATGTGGTGCTGATTGCCATAAGTATAGAGACGAATTTAAGACGATAATATTCCCAACAACTCGTTGAGCAGTGTATTTCTACTGGAACACTTAACTTCTTTCTTTTCACAATGTGGATTTAATGGCGAAACTGTATGAAACCTGCACGAGTTTGATAATCGGCTTATGCAAATACGTCCTATATACGTTAATCCCGTGCTGTATGGAAATAATCAAAGTTGCGGTGGAACCAAAAAGAAGATTCCCGCTTTTTAACTATATCGCTGAAAACGTAATTAAAACTCAGGTTATATTGAATTACAAAATAACGTAATAATTAACGTTTCGTAAACACATTTATGTTCATTAAAATGGAAGACTTGAATGTATTTTCCTGTTTGAAGAGTTGTTACACAATGAATCTGACAAATTTAGATTTAATGAAATACGCGGAATAGCACATTCATTGCAATTAAAAGAACGATAAATGAATGAGTGCTAATAATTGAAATCTGTAGATTAACGGATTAGTATTGTTCATTTCAAAATTTCGGTACTGTGATAGAAATAATTGGTAATTATCGTCTGGGAAATGTTTGTGCGCTTCGACGCTTTTGTTTAAGTCGGCATATATTGAGACAAATATTCATACTTTGTCGTGGTGAATCGTACTAGAAGAGATAACAGCTGAAGCACAGCATGCAGTTTGGAAGTAAACCGCTTATTTATTCGTAATAGGAATCTAAGGGAAAAGAATACTGGCAGAAAAATTAAATGAGGTGTAGTTGCAGTACCTCCTGACTATTTTCGCGCCCCCGAGAGATAACATTACATGAATTCTATATTTCTTACGCATTTGGAATACCTTATATTAGTGTCATAATGTTAATATATGTAAAACTTGAAATTTTTGTGCCTGTATTTCACTCAGCAGCCAAAACCACACATCGCAAATGAATAGTGTTTGTATGTGGTAGTATATAACAGTCTCGCATTGTGCAGAATGGTGGTAGAGCGTTGATAACGATAAGGGGGTGGAAGATATGGGAGTTGAAAATTACCTAGGTAAAATTCTACGTGTAAGTGTCAATATTTTGCTCTTCTGCAAAAACTATGCAATGGAGGCGAAAGATCTCTATGTGTTGTTGTAGTTCAAAGTCTCCCTTAATACATCGTATCAGATCCGTGTCGATAGCTATCAGAGGGTGGAAGATATAGTGATTGATAATCGTCAACTTATATAATATTTGGACTGAAGACCATCGATGACTTTTGACACTACCATAGCAAAGAGGTTATACTACAGCGAAACGTGATGCACATTCTTCAGTTGTTTTTGTTCAACAAGCGTACGAATAAAGAAAAATAACTGCATATCGTAGTTTCAAACGTTTAACTACTAAGAAAGATCCCAAAGCGTAAGAAAGAAATTTCGCGTTCCCAATCCGTTTCTAAAACACAGAAAACGGCTCTGAAAAATGAATATACAAACAGTAGAAACTTAAAATATGGAGACGTTGTTTATGTTACACTGTACGCACCAGCGACTTTTCGATATTCCCATCACTAAAGTCGTCCTCACACGGGACGTGGTGTCCCAACGTGGCGCAGGGACTTAACTACGGGGTCATCAGGCCCTAAACTTACAAACTACTTATCATCTGCCTTATACTAAGGACGGCACAAATATCCATGCCCGAGGGGGGATTTGAACCCCCGACCGTAGTGGCCGTGCAGACCGTGACTGGAGCGCCTCAGTCCCCTCGGCCACCGCGGCCGGCTGAACTATTCCAGCACTTTACTGAACTGCAAGAGAATTCAAACACCGTGGCGAAAACCGAATGACACGGGGCACTGTCTCGAAAATTATTCGTACCTGTGCCCTTGCAAGTGGGCACACTTCGTTTGTGTTTCTAGTAAATAACGTCGAATACTGGTTATGATAATTCTATTAATTAACAAATAAATTACATAAACCGTAATGAAACCAAATCGTTAAAAACGTATCTCCGAGAGTGTACATGCAGACCTGTTATTTACATCTCTTTTCCTCCATAGCTAATCCGTCGTCTTAAAAGGAAATAACAATATCGGATATTACACGTAAATTAATAAGAAAGAACCAGAAACATTAAGGAAACAAAAAAGGAAAAAAATACAAATATTTAGAAGTATGGGGTCGCGAACCCGAATGACTCTCAATCTCTGCTCTGCAGGTCACCGTGCTACCAACTACGTTATTTCTCCACTGGAATCTGTGCGCTGTATTTGTGATATACCATGCATCTAAAACACGTTGTAATATCTTATTTGTCTATGACAAAGTAACATAAAGACGCTCCTTTGATAGAATGGCGTTGAACCATATAACACTGACTAACGTTAAATACGATATCCTTTATGCATTGAATATATACTATCCGGTAATTTATTGTAACAAATCATACCTAAAATGATGCGTTTTCAAAAGTTCTTCAATCTTTCGGTGCTTTAAAAAGATTTGCAATATTAAAAGACGACCGTCTGTCGCCTTCTATATATTTTTGTATAGTTTCTGCAAAGTTATAATTTATTTAATGTTGCTAGATTATCATTTTGTTAAAACTTGAACCCCACTTTTTTCAAGGCTTGAGGAATAACATTTCTATTTCATGTGTTAGAATATTAGTTAATACTGCGAGGTTTTACTCATTTTGTTATGTTAATAATTTATTATTATATTAATTAATGTGGCATAAGTACGGCTTCTCCGCTACACCACTGTCCCTGTGAGAATGTGCAGTTGTTTTATCTTTAAGTGTGTGCGTGAATCTATGGCTGTTTGAATGTGGGGAGTGACAGCTCGCTTTGCATCGTTCTCTCTGGCTTAGTATCGATAGCTGCTGATACTAACAAAGAGGATTCCACACACTTTGGTTGCGAGCTGGTTGGCGAGTCTCTCGGTCCCTCACCACCGCTGTTTTCGTAGATTTTCCGGCTTCCGGTGGCTTTCCGCGTTTTCCCGCGGCCCGGTGGCGGCACGGCGATCCATTCGATCCTGGGCTCTGGTGAGAGAAGGTTGGTTCTGCTCTTGTTTCTGGAGATGGTAGCGTTTCATTGACTAGCACGTTTAACTTAGATTTGTGAACTTAGAATCATTTTTTTGGAATATTTTCTTCGATCTTGTGCGGAAATATGTTCTCGTTTTTCAATTCAGTGATTTCCAATAGATAAACAAGGCTTGTGTGATTCTAGTTGCAGTTTGATTACGGCTTGGGATGTTAAAACCTTTTGTTATCATGAGGCGGTGCATGAACTCTGTGTAAATACTGTCTAGCTTTGTGAGGCCCGATTTCTAATAGGTGATATGTTCATATTATACAGTGCATGCAAACTTCTTCTCATCGTTTCATTCCGTGAGTGATATGTGTTCCACGTGGTTGGTTCATAGAACAAAGCCTTCAGCTTCCACTCTTGTTTGTCCCATGCCCATCAGGAAAGTAACTATGCAGGTATCCTTCTGATTTCCACTAATATTTCGCGATCTTCTCTCCCCGCCTATTTTAATTTCGCTGTTTCTTCTCCGACTTGTAGATCGCATTCTGATTTGTCAGTAATTCTCTCTGAGCTTTGTACAACCTCCTTCAATAGCTACCTTATGTATTTATAGAAATTTCTATGGGTTGCATGCTGTAAGTCTTAACTTTATTTTTCCGACTTTGTAATTAATACACTTTTACGAGGTTTTTGGACTGGACTTCATCCGTCTCTGTAATCGCCCCCTATCGCGTGTAGCTGTATTTCATTCGCTTCCTTATATAATTCTAAGCACTTCTATGGGTTATATGCAGTAGTTAATTTTATTTATTTTTCGGAAACTGAATTTATTCAATTTTATCGGTTTTCGGATCAACTGGGTCCGAGTTCAGACTTCCGGGATATGCAGCTAGTCACCTGAGTTCTCGCCACTTCTCATATGAAACCAGTACCTAGCTCGATTTCTAACAGACTGCAACTTAAGAATCCACCGTGATTTTGTATAATGAGTGCGATTTTCAACCACTTCGCCTTCAGTGGGGTGTGTTCGTGTAACGTAGCGTGTTTGCTCGCGTTTTCTGTTCTGCTCTGTAATTTAACTTGCTATACACACGCAACATCTCAAAACAGGCACGAAAGACCACGGCCAGTTTCAAAGTGTTTCAAATGTTCAAATGTTTGTTAAGCTTATGGGACTTAACTACGGGGTCATCAGTCCCTAAACTTACAAACTACTTATCAACTACCTTATACTAAGGACGGCACAAATATCCATGCCTGAGGGGGCATTCAAACCCCCGACAAAACTTCGGTTTTAGAGTTTTTATTGGAATTTTAAAAACACATGTTTCGATATTTTTGGAAATTCAGCAATTATGCGGGTGAAATAAGGGAAAATCTTTTAAGGGTGTTAGTAAGACTATTTTGATGCTAGAAATGCGAAAATTTGTATTTGGAAACAAGGTTAGACTTTAACAATAAATGTATTTCGGGATGATATGAATTCGCCATCAATAGTGCAACAGGGGGGGGGGGGGGGGGAAGTTGCATCAAAATACTTGACTAGGAAAGCATTTTTAAAGATAAATCTATGGAAATTTACTTTCAAAAGTAGAAACAACGAACGCAGACCATCCAATCTACGCGTGCGAAGCTGCGGAAATTAAGCTAGTGAAAGAATAGAAGCTGTTTTACATTACTCTTATAATCACAAGATATGGGTGGAAATTTACATTTTCATCACTACAACGCAAGCCAGTTCAGAGTGCGTGGTTCAGAGGCGTGCAGCGGGCCTGCGCTACCCGCCCGGGCCCGTAGCCGCGCCCCCCCCCCCCGGGCGGGCCTGGCCACGCGCTGCCCGGCCTGCCGGCACGAGCTCCTCCGGACGGTGTCGGGCAGCGCGGGTACCCGACTACCCGCCGAGTGCCGGTACAGTCCGCCCGGCCGCCCGTGGCGCTCTGCTGCTAGCCGGGGCACGCGCCCGCCAGCCGCTACACTCTTAGCGGGAAATACACTGTTCCGATTTTAACACTGTAAAAACTGTTCACGTTACAAACGACCATCCCACATCGGTTTATTAACTTAGTTTTACCTTAAAATCTTTACTTTCCTTGGAAAAAATAACATGTCTGCTTTTCATTCCGCGTGAATTTTCAGTTTCATAATGCTTTCACTCGATTATGAAGAAACTATGAGGTTAAATCTGATTTTTGGACATCTGATAGTACAGCAACTTAGCTTTCTAACAAAGCATTCAACTTTTCATTTACAAACCATGTATTGAAAAAGTTAGACAGCGGGATGCTTACTAACCGATGCATTTTAGAACACTCATTAACGTGAGTGTAATAGAGCGGTCTCAAATCGTGAGTAATTGCGTGTTAATGAGCAGCATTACTGCTGCGATAGCAAGTATACGCATTCAGCACGTGTTCGAACAGCGTTTCTGTGGACATTTCGCTAAATTGCTTGACGTTTCCTTGCTGCTAAGAAAAAATAAGTAAATAAATAAAAATAAGAATAAAAGTTCAGTTGCAATCGAGGTCATTAGAAACGATTAACTGGTAGAATGTTAGGAGGTTCAGCTTACGCTTAATCACTCCAAGGGAAGTAAACTAATTACTGTTCCTCGATACAGGCGTGTGGACCATTGTTGTGGTTTTCTTTTATTTTATATTCCTCCTTTTCCCTTTGGCTGATGGTAGCTGAAACCCCGAGGGAGTCACCACTATTCGAGAGGTGACATTCAAGGTCGCAGTCGCTGGACAGTCTTTCATGTATCTTGAAACACTTGTGATTTTTCCTCACTGACTGAATTGTCAGTGTACTATCAGTTGCGAGGAAAAAAAATTGACGTGTGCAGTAATGCACCTGCTAAAAGCAGATCGTGCAATTTTGTGGTGCAGAAGCAAAACGGTAGCCGAATCGGCTCTCGCCGGAAATTAAACATGTTGGAAGTCGTTGGCTTCGCGTTAGCCGGCTCCAGCAAATTTGTAGGTAGTTTTATACTTTGCTCAGTATTTACTTACACAGTGTTTCACTTTAACTTCATATTAAACTATGTGATGGCTCTAACATAAAGAACAAGATTATTCCTTAAATCTCTTCAGTTCCTTGTTGCTTTTAAATCTATGTATTTCATGTATGTGACAAAAAATTATATGCCCTACGATGATGTGATATTTAATTTTGTTCAAGGTTGTCCAACTAATTATCTAGCTAAAATTCTGCCAAGGTAAACAGGAAATCTTTAAAAAGCCAGTAGTTTGCGAACAGGTATTCGTCTGTTATTCTTTTTACGTTTCTAGAAACTGTTGAAGGATGAGGAAGAACGTCTTTGGCACTTGCAGTGGGGTACTGTGCTCCTATCTCCATCAAAGTCTGTGCGAGGTCTCGAAATCCTTCTGCTGCAACTGTGCTGAAGGGCCGCAAATCTATCGCACACATTCTTACACATTTCTCCAGTACAAAAGATTTTTCTGACCCTGGAATATTGCTACAACCGTTCAAATCAGTATTAAGATTTTACAGCTATTCAGGTGCCGTAACAGCGTAGTGTACTGCCATCACGGAACGACAATAATTTACGGCAGCCATTATACTCTTGTAAATCCCACAGGTTTATTTTCATTACCTACAATCAACATAAAACGCTCCCATACAATGCTGTCTCCAGATATCTTTAAACGCTTGTAGATTCTCTCCGTGAGTTTCCTGGAAACGTCTTTTTTCTCTTCCTCGGATCGTCTACTCCTTGCACGTTGGTACGATCTGTCCTGTTCGCTATTTATTTCAGACATAACGATCGATAACTTATAAATGGCAATGTAGGTAATATAAAAGGTGCGTGAAGCCTACGCTGTGAGTATTACAACGCCTTGCTCAGAACTGTATGCATTCCCCCGTTCGCAGCGCAGTCTGTAGGGCTGTTGCACGGGCTCGACGGGTACCCGCTCGCTCGGCAAGTGTCGGGACTCGACGGCGCATCGCAGCTCGCTCGCTGTGTACAGCGGTGCATTGGGGCTCGACTACCCGCGGTGCGGGCAGCAGAGCGCAGCGGCCGGGCGCAGGCGAGCTCCAGAGGGTAAAAGTGGCGCGCTGCACGGCTCTGCCGTGGTTCGCGGTACTTAGTGTGCCAGTACCACTTTCCCTGTTTTTGGCTTCCAGTTGTGATTCGTTCCCGGCTGGAGCGCCTGCCGGTTAAGCGTCCGTGTGTCTCGGTTCTCCCTCGTTTTGCCTTCACGGTCTTTCAGCAGGGAGCAATCGCTCTCGGGGTTTCTGCAGCTGACCGGCCGCAGTGCAGACAGACTCCTGTCCTGTAGCGTCTGCCGCTGCAGTTGGACCATCAAATGCGTGGCGGACTCGCGCTTACCCAACAAACGTGTGACGAAGCGCGCTGCTCTTCTTTGGTACCATTCCCCTATTGTGGACATGGATCCCCGACCTATTAGAGCTTTGTCAGTTACTTCTTTTGTTGGTGGATTACATTTCAATACTGTACAATTCAAATGTTTGTATAGCTTATGGCACTTAACTACGGGGTCATCAGTCCCTAAACTTACAAACTACTTATGAACTAGCTAACACTAACGACGGCACAAATATCCATGCCCGACGGGGTATTCGAACCCCCGACAGTAGTGGCCGTGCAGACCGTGACTGGAACGCCTCAGTCCCCTCGGCCACCGCGGCCGGCTCGATACTGTACCTCCGAGTCTCTGTCTGGCTTGTGCCTTTCCAGTGATTGTTCTTGTGTCTTCGCTCCATTTCATATCGTTCATTATTCATTGCTGCCAATCCGAGCAGTAAGCGCCGATCCGCTGTAGACCCTCCCGCCTTTCGCCACAATAGGATAAATTATACCTTATTCTAATAATGTGTAATTTTTCTTCATTGTTTGCCATATTCTGTAAAGAAAGAAAGAAGAAATAATGAAATTAATCTCATTTAAAAGCTAGCTAAGAAGGTCCAGTTTAGTCATGTGGTATTTTTCATGCCAATCCAGCTTTTGTAAAATTCACTAACAGCGATAAATTCTTTGAACACTCACGTTTCTGAAAATTGTCTACAAAATTGCAATGTACCGTAATGTACAAATACATTTTAAATACACCAGAAAATAGCTTACTGCATGTTCTGAACAATGGAAATTTCTTGAAATTTTGTTGAAAATCGGTGTCTTAGATTGCAGTCACTTCGTTTATTTATGTTTGTAAGGATCATTTTGATGTCCGTAAACACTCCACACGATAATTATCAATCCATTAGCTCAGTATTAAGTAGCATGCTCTGCTGATACAAAGGTATAACGTATTATTAGTGAGCTGGTGTTTACATTTCAGAAACGGCTGTTCATGATATGACTATTGTTTAAAGTTGTTTCTTAAAGTATTTGGTGGAAGCATAAACGTCATATTGGATGTCAGTTTCAATATTTACATCAGTACGCAGTATCTCAGTTACGATCGACAAATCAACAATTTGTGTCCAAAATTGCCTTTTAACACATCACGTGACTGCCAATAGTTTTTGTAAGATTTCGTGAACGATTTCATTCAGTTTCACATTATCACACACTTCCGTGACTACTAAGAGAGACAAAACGTAGAGGATTGGATGTGAACACGGAACGCACAATTTGCACCCTATGACGCTAACCGTTACGCTAGCAAGGAACTACAAGAAATACTTTCTGACCACTTTATCTCACTTCATATACATAGGCAATGTAAAACTTTGGCCGATATATTATTTCCAAGAAATTAATGTTGGCTTTCGATTTAACACGAGAAAAATGCATAACTTTATATGGAAAGTGACTAGTGCACAAAATTAATCTGAGAAGAATTAATCTGCATCCGAACTGTAACTACTTAGTTGCGTGCTTACCATGTAATTCATACAGTAGCCACTAATAACCGTGTTAATTTAAAAGTGAAATGCATCTTGTTGTGGTCTTTAGTATGGAGACTACTTTGATGCAGCTCTCGACCCTACTCTATCCTGAGGAAGCCTATTTTATCTTCTCATAAGAATGGCAACCCACATCCATTTGAGTCAGATTATAGTATAATGTAGGGCCTCGTATATGGTAGAGAAATGAAGACTGAATCTAAGATGCAATTCTGATTTATGGTGTATAACAGTTCGTATCTTTACACTAGAATCAGTCTTTTGATATAAATCAGCAACAGTATGGTTTTAAAAGAAGTTATATTTTTCTTTAAACGCAATTTTCCCCCCTTATTTCCGGTAAGTATAAATGTGGTCAACCAATGACACAGCGATTTCTATCACGTGGCCTTATTTTGAAAATTAATGAGTTTTAGCGTTAGTTAAAAAGTACAGAAAACAGTTGTTTTGTAAGAACAAGAACCAAAAATTATATTTGAACATAATAATAATGCATAATAACAATTCCAACCATGCAAACGTAGGCTTCCGCGGCTGTTGTCACTATCAATAAAATTCTTCTGGGTATGAAACCGCGTCGTCATTTTATAAATTCCACCGACGTTTCGGCCACTGTTGCAGGCGGCCTTCATCAGGGTCTGTGTCAGACACAGACCCTCATGATGGCCGCCTGCAACAGAGGCCGAAACGTCGGTGGAATTTATAAAATGACGACGCGGTTTTATACCCAGAAGAATTTTATTGATAATTCCAACCATATTTATAACGTAGGAAAATAGCCTGTTTTAAAGCGCACCGACTTTCATGACTGAGTGAATCAAACGTTGCTATCTATGACTGTAGTTGGCGATGTTTTATAATTGATACATGCGCTAATACCAGACGAGCTGTATGGACAGACGCTTTAACGTTTGTTCGATGTCAACGTCATTAAAACGAAATTGTATTCCATTGTGGTAGACTAAGGAAAATGCTGGACAATGGGTATAATTAAAACTAATAATAAAATACACCGATACAGGTGGGATAAATTTCAAAATTGGAACATAATTGTTAAATCCGAGACAAATAGCTGTACCCAACAACCTTTGTAAAAATTCGGGACACACATTCACAAAATCGTGACCTGTCCCGAAAAAAATCGGTACGGTTGGTCACGTTAGTTAATACACATATACAATACCGACCAATGGCAATAACTAAAAGCATCAATCGAAATAATCGCTTAAATGAGCTGTTTATCATAACTATGTATTACAGTTGCCTATAGAATCTTCTAAAATTTCGTTGGATGAACAATTTTCAACATGTTTTTTCTAGGTTTTTTTTTTTTTTTTTTTTTTTTTTTTTTTTTTTTTTTTTTTTAATTTCAGTAACCTGAAAATTGAATCATTTAGGGCTGGGTTGGGGCCCCCTTCAGCACCGGGCCCTGGACTCTTGGGTCCACCCAGCCCCACTCTTGTGGGGGCCATGGTGGGGATAAGGTATATCAACTATGTGATACTCAAAATTCACGAGTGTATAACAAAAAAATTCAAATTTAGTAATATGTAGAAATGTAGGAACGGAACTTGATGTTAGTTTGAAACTATTAAATGTAATGAATTAAGAATTCAATACTAATGTGTAAAAGTGTAGGTGCTATACAATAATAACATATGCCTAATTATTAGGAGCTCTCAGTACGGGAGAGCATTTATTACGTTACGGGAGAAAGGATCCGAGTATGTCATATTTAACAGATATTCTATCACGTTGGAGAGACGGCTGTCACAGATATCAGTTTTGAGAGGATGGAAATTTAATGTCATTTGATTCTTTCTTTCAGTAACGTATTCAGCTAACTTTAGTAAGACAAAAGTCCCTTCCTTGTCAAAAATTCCATAACGTAGTCAGAAAAAGAATGTTTGTTTACTGTCGGTTAATAACTTACTGCGACGAATAAAACTTATATTATATGACATTGTAGTAAGGAGTGTGTGACCGATTAATTATTTATTATATTCCACATATATAGTGGTTAAGCCACGTCACACAAATTGAATTTTAATTTACAAAATGTAACTAGTTTCAATGAACTCTATCAACATTATCAAACGTAAGCAAAAATCGCATTAAACACAAACTGAGAAAATAATTAAATTTTGAAAAGGTGTAGTAAATGTGGCCAGGCCATCTAGGGGTGTGACAGTGACTCCCAACTGTCTGCCATAGTCACACATGGTATCGCACCATTTCCAGCTATATATAATTCCATACCATGCCACAACAGCTGAATTTGCAATATGAATGGTATTAAGTTGTTGAGCTGCAATAACCATGTGATATGGCAGGCACAACCCAGATTTTAGGAACAAACCAAATGAATTCAGAACATGTTCCTAAAATCTGGGTTGTGCCTGCCATATCACATGGTTATTGCAGCTCAACAACCAAATACCATTCATATTGCAAATACAGCTGTTGTGGCATGGTATGGAATTATATATAGCTGGAAATGGTGCGATACCATGTGTGACTACGGCAGACAGTTGGGAGTCACTGTCACACCCATAGATGGCCTGGCTACATTTACTACACCTTTTCAAAATTTAATTATTTTCTCAGTTTGTGTTTAATGCGATTTTTGCTTACGTTTGATAATGTTGATAGAGTTCATTGAAACTAGTTACATTTTGTAAATTAAAATTCAATTTGTGTGACGTGGCTTAAGCACTATATATGTGGAATATAATAAATAAAACTTAAATGAATATGTTGCGGAACACTTCACGAATGCATAGATGCAAACGCATGCGAGTAGTTTGTGAGTGTGAGCGAGTTGAAAGAATTGTAAGATGTCCGTTTTGTGGGGGAAAGTGTCTCGTGCTACAACGAGACGCGCCCCTGCAGCGGTATGGCGGGCACGTAGGGCGCGCTCTTTGTGCCGGCCGGGATAACAGCTGCCGGTCGCGTAGCCGCCATGTTTTCGCCTTCCTTCACTCCACTACAGAGGGAGCTCGCTTTCAAACGGCCACTCACACACAAAGCACGCAGGGCGACGACCGCTGGCGACCGCCTGCGCCATTGTCTCTACGTACGATTCTGAAATTTCCAATTTTACTCACGAAAAATAGCACATCCATTTTGAAGAGTACTTGCGCTGAAACTTCCCCACTCATTACAGTTCATCACAAAGACGCAGATAAAAGTGAATATAGTACGTTTCTTTACCACGTTCGTAACACAACGGCGACGCGAGAATTTAAAAATTCTTCCTCCGCTTACTACCGGTGGCCGTTAAAGTGACTACGTGTTATTTGTGTCCGGTATCAGCCAGAAATATTCCAGTGAGGTACAGGAATTTGTCAGAGACGTAACTCTTTCCGCAGTTAAAGTTAAGCAACACGTTGATTGTCTTCGATGTACTCTTTAAGGGGTTAGGCTACCCCAGACACCGGAATGTCGTCTATTTTTTTTTTTTTTTTTTTTTTTTTTTTTTTTTTTTTTTTTTGCATTTTATAGTAAAAACAAAATCGGGATTACAAAAAGAGGGTATGCATCACACATTTCGGTAGTATTATATCATAATTTTTTTATTTTTGTGTAACGATTTTGCGAGGACGTCTCCATTTATTTTCTTTCCTCCTTGATGTGGGATTGTGAATGATTAAATCTTTCTTCGAGATGTTTACTCACATATAAAGTTCACTGGAAGTCAAAAAGTGCTCTCGTTCTCAAATAATGCATGGATAAACTGCCGTCACATCATGAGGCATTTTTTCTGACTGTCATTATGTATGCATCATATCTTCTGAAATATGCATCGTAGGTGCAGTTGCTGTCAGGGTAAACCCTGACAGCAACTATTTCCATTCGGCCAACAGCATTTTCGAAAAATCATGTTGAAACGATCTGAGCTGTGGCGGTTTTCACGTGGCGTTTCAAGCGTACTTTCTTCTGTTTTGGCACTTCTGCCAGCGTTCGCGACACCCTTGATTTCCTGTTTGTGGGATCCTAGTTGGTTTCCATGAATTCCCTTCTTTTAATTTTATCTAGACTGATCATTATTCTCCTATTCAGATTGTTTTCTGTCAAGAGTTGCCATCTTCCTATACATTTATTTTACAGCGAACTCTGTCATTGTTCTTGGCGAAAGTGAGTTTTATAGCCCATATTGCCAATCATGTTTCCCCTTGCTATCAATGAAGGCGCAATTGTTGCTATCTCTGGGCATTTCTAATCGACATGATTAGACATGAAGGCCGTGACTATGTCACATTACGTAACGTGACAGATTTTTCAGAAGATCTGCTTCCATAGTTTTAAACGGTGTAATTCACACCGACCTCGCAGAGCCTCACAGACAACACAAACGTCGACAGATGAATCTGCGGGATCGCTCCGAGACCCATCTTTTCAAAACAACTGTAGACGTCTGTGGCCTCGCGCATGCGCACTGGCCCGCTACCCCGCCCCGCACATGACCACACCTGTCGCGCAGATTCGTGCTGTAACTCGTTACAATATATATATATATATATATATATATATATATATATATATATAATTTTTTTTTAAATGGAGTAGTTGATTGAAACCTCAGAACGCGTCCACTCCTGTGGAATACAGATTTGGAGGAGTATAGAGACAACAATTTAAAGGACATCGCATGGAGCGAAATAGCAAAGCAACTGGAACCAAATAGAGAAGTACCTAATTGCACTAGTTCAAATATACACAAATATTTATTAATTTTTAAAATTAGCGTTTATTTAAAAAATTTTAACATCTAGTTGACCCTGTAGTTTATTTATGAGCCTTACAAGTTATTTTATGTTAATAATGGAGAAGTAATCGGCTCCAACTATCCACATTGTTTATATGTTTGAAAGAAATATTACCAAAATTATAAACCACCTACAATAAGATTTCAAAAATGTAAATTGTATAAGGCTTACCTAAGGCATAGTACCATTGTTGTTCTGCTGGAAATAGATCACCTGTCTTTTCTACTCATATCCTCATTTACCAATATTAAGATCTCTTCATACTCAGGTTTAGGTACCCAAAAGAATGTTGTGAATCTCCAAGTCCTCCATCAGATGATGGTACTTGCCGCACTGTTCCCGTCTTTGGTTGATGTGGTGCACCCAGTGCGTTCGGTTTGTTACCGAGTACAACAGCAGGCCAGTGGAGCGCACGGTGCGTGTGTGTGTGCGTGTGTGCGGCGTCGTGTTAGCTAATGTCGACTTGTATCATCACTTAGGTGCGAATTGTTTGGCGTCTTTCAAATGTTTGTTAAGCTTAAGGGACTGAACTGCGGGGTCATCACTCCCTAAACTTACAAACTACTTATCAACTATCTAACACTAAGGACGGCACAAATATCCATGCCGTGCCGTTCCGCCGTACCATAGCGGCCGTGCAGACCGTGACTGGCGCGCCGCAGACGACTCTGCCACTGCCGCCGCCTTTGGTGTCTTCCCACAGACGCGGAGGGCTGCTAAGTTTCTGGAGGCCTCACGTTTGGTCCGATAGATTTACAAACATTTGAACATTTTAACACGTGTGCCGCATCTTTCGGCGACACGGCGGCACTCTCCTCCATGCTATGTTGATTGAACAGCCATTCATGCAACCTAGAATGTCGTTACTTCCGTCACTGTGGAACCAAAAAGTTAAGCAGACCTATTCATCTTCTGGTGCCTCATATCGGTCTCTGAATTCCGTCTCGACGTTTTTTTGGGTGAAATTTGCTGGCTTGTTGCGAAGTTTTCAAGATCCTGTTATTTTCATTGCAATTTCGTAGGTCAGTTACCAGCTCTGGCCGCCAATGTAGTTTGTGGGCACTGTTCGCTCCTCACCTCTTCGATTGCTGTCTCGGGAGACAGTTCTAATGCCACACTAGGCGTTTTTCTCCGCTGAAGGTCAACGGTTTTTGTCGCGCTGGAAATGGAGCTACCTGCAGCAAACGGAGGCTGCCACACCGGGCTGTAATTGTCGCTCCGTCGAGCTACCGCGCGCGACTGTCGCTGTCGGACGGGCTGGTCCCATTTCTGACGCGGCAGTACTCGTCAACATCCCTGCCACACTGGGCTATTTTTCTCGGCAGTCGCACAGCAAATGTTCAAATGTTTGTAGAGCTTATGGGACTTAACTACGGGGTCATCAGTCCCTAAACTTACGAACTACTTATGAACTAGCTAATACTAAGAACGGCACAAATATCCTTCCACGAGGTGGGATTCGAACCCCCGACCGTAGTGGCCGTGCAGACTGTGACTGACGCGCCGCAGAACGCTCGGCCACCGCGGCCGGCAGTCGCGCTGCAACCACGAGTGTCTGTACTCACAAGGAGACCACATGGATATCGGATTTTAGAATTTCTTTACATACTTTTATATTTATATTCTTTGTATTTATGTTTCATGGAGTTCAAAACTTAAAAAACAATCAGCCAAAGCTATTCATCGCAACTCTCAAAAATTCTCGAGAAAATCGACTTTGTAGTTTTGCAAGTACCTACACGTAAGTACCAATAATTAAAAGAACTGTCGGTGTAGTTCAGGTGGTAGAATTGGTGGTTCCAATCCATCTATAACAAATATTTTTGCTGTTCTTTGGGATCTCTAATTCCATGTATCACTAGTTAAACGATGGTTGAGTAGGTTAGCTGCTCTGGAAGCCATTAGTAGCTACGGAGATGACTTTCCAAAACCAGCGTGGTAGCTCTTCATAAACTGAACAATAAAGACTACCGTCGTAACTAATATTGAAGCCAATACTGTAAAAATGAAAACGTTTTTTTGATTGAAACCACCATTTTAAACACCTATTATAAAATACAGAATAAACAAAAATAATTACATGTAATGTTTCAATCCTGAAAGACACCGATTTGATATTGGATTTGGACACATGTATTCGGCCCTCTTTAATTTTCAACCAATTGACGGATGAAAGCAACTAGAATTTTGGGAATCAGTAACGAATTGTGACGAGAGAAAAAATTTAACACCTGAAGATGCGTCTCTAATGACGCGAAACCGGTAGTGGACCTGTATAAAAAAAAGATCTCAATAAAAACAGCTGACTTGGCTCCAGAATTTATTGGTTGTTTTATGTAATTTTAAGTCAATCTTCAAAAAGTGTTTTTCTACTATATAAAGTCTAAAGTCTTACAATCAATTTTTAAAACAATTGATAATTTTTTAAAACAATTGATAAATTAAGAAAAGAAAAAAATAAGTACATTTATCGGGAAACGTATTACTAGATATTAAAATTGGGTAAGTATTCGAACGCAACGAAAAGAGAGCAAAAATATGTTGCAGCAGGATTCGAACCACCGCCCCTAAGTTTGTAAGGTTTGAGCTACACCGACAGATGGTGTAACTCTTTTAATTATTAGAACTTGCGTGCACTTGCACTCCGTCTTGTTGTTTCCACTGCAATTGCTTAAGGGAGACAAGGGTAATTGTCTGATCATGTAGCCGTTAAAAGTCAGTTACCTGCCCAGGCCGTCAACGTATTTGTGGGCTGAGTTCTTTCGGCCCATCTTCGATTAGTGCCTCCGAGAGTGGGAGTATTTTTTGCAGTTTCAAGGACTTTGGGAAACTGTCCCCACCCCCACCTGTTGGCTGCTACGATTCATTGTGGTGCTTAACGGCTGCCATCTCCGACCTGTCTTAAGGTCTAATCATTGTCAATCAGGTGTGCCCAGAACATGGTCGGACATAGACGCTAGTTTACTGTATTATGTGATGTACTGTGACTTTTAATTTTTGAATGTTTAATGACACGCTTATTGTCGTAATCTTTACATTCAGCGAGCCTGATTAGAATTTTAAGGCACGGGTTTCTCCAGATGATTGTTGGAGCATTAATAGGTTCATCTATTTATTGCATTTGTGATTACTCTTTAAATATTCATTTAACATTGTCGCCTTTTCCCTTTAAAATTTCGCTTGATTAACAATTGAAGGTACGGGATTTACGCGCTTATTGTCAAATTTTAAACTGGGCAACACCCAATGATTATTCCTAAACTAGATATATCGTTAAGGTAGCAATTGTTTTGTCTCGATTACCCATCCAGTCTTTCCACTTGTATAAGGGCAAATTTAAGATTTCACGGCTCTTTAGTTTAGAAGGAGAAGTGAAACATTGTCGCATGATGTCAATGTTTTTCGCGAATTTCAGTGTTTAAAACGTCATATCTTGGTAATTATGCGCCGAAGGAGGTTCTAACAGTCACAGCGATTGTTATGTGATAGTAAGGAACATGTGAACGAAGTTTCGTTCAAACAGGTAAAGTAGTTTGGGAGAAGATGTGCGCCCTCTCTCTCTCTCTCTCTCTCTCTCTCACACACACACACACACACACAAACACACACACACACACACACACACACACACACACACACACACACACACAGGCACACATGCATGGACACACCCTTGCATCCATAGATACAGCGATTTTTATGGTATTATCCTGTAGAGATCTTTGACTGCGGCACAAATTGTCAGCTACTATCGTTGCTCTTATCGCCCTCCGCTCACTGATTGCGAGTCTTATGACAAAGGCCTTTTCTCTGCAGGCATATCGAACCATTCGTTCAGAGGAAACTGGAGGAGTCGTTGTAGGAGGGGATTGGAACGAGTGTGTGTGTGTGTGTGTGTGTGTGTGTGTGAGTCCTCAGAGGGCCAGAGCAGAGGATGGCGACGGCGAAGATTGGCCCCCGGCGATCGCAGCCACCTCACACAAAGAACAGCGGCCGGCCAGTGTGTGCGGCGCTTTTTCGGTTCGGCCAGAGGGTCTTTAATTAAAAGTCCGCTTTAATTAAAGTAACAATGGCACACATTTTGTAGAAGAAGGGAGATCCGAGCTAATCGGGGGGAAAATAAAGTATTGGCAGCGCAAATGAAGCCCGGGCTGGAGTTTCGATTAAATACTTGCTACCGGGGATGGAAGATTAATACTGCTCCACAGGAAATAGCAAGAAAGAACATGAAAGTAGCGAAGAAAAAATTAGCAATTTAAAAAGGCATTGATTTGGAGTAAATTATTGACAATGTGACTGAAATGTGTAACCAAGTGATATGAAACTCAGATTCCAGCCAAAACGCTTTTAACTGTGTAATTTACGTATAAAAATTAGACGTAAACAGCGTTACGTATTCTACAAATACCAGACATCAAAATAAATTATCAATTTAGATTCCACTGAAAATGTCTTACACTATAAGCAGAAATGCTTCTGGAAGCTATAAAATGCAGTACCGAAAAAAGAGGAAAAGTGCACCTGGGAAGACGACGCTGATTTTGCATCGACGACGGCAGCGGCCATCTAGTAGACAGTAATTGTACTGATGACGTTTCAATGTCTGCCGACCACAGATGACTTACTGACGAAGCTGCCACAGCCGGCCGCGGTGGCCGAGGGGACTGAGGCGCTCCAGTCGCGGTTTGCACGGCCACTACGGTCGGGGGTTCGAATCCCCCCTCGGGCATGGATATTTGTGCTGTTTGTAAGTTTAGGGACTGATGACCCCATAGTTAAGTCCCATAAGCTATACAAACATTTGAACATTTGAAGCTGCCACAGTGCCATCTGTATACACCCTTTATTAAGTAGTGTTTACAGCCATAAGACTCAGCGGTGGCATCAGCGTATGAATCACAAGGGGACCATATCATACAGCACTCGCGGTTCCTACAGCCAACAGGGCGGTTTTGAAACGCGCCAAATTGTGGTCTTCCGAGAGACGGGATAGTTCTTCGGAGAATTGGCTCACGAATTAGATGTGGTACTTGAGTTTCTGCTAAGGTGCTGCTTGGAGTGGTAATGTCAACATTCCCACAAGGAGTTCAACATTTCCACGCAGCACAGAAGTCCGCCGAGGTCGTCGTGTTTCAAACGCAGCAATGGCAGATCTTACAGCTAGCACAGCACAAGCAGAGGTGTTCAGCCTAGAAATGCCAACACGAACTTTTGCCATCATGTTGCTAGGAGTACGAGCCAGCAAGAAAGCTAAGCTTATAAGCTTATGGGACTTAACTACGGGGTCATCAGTCCCTAAACTTAGAAACTACTTATGAACTACTTACGAACTAGGACGGCACAAATATCCATGCCCGAGGGGGGATTCGAACCCCCGACCGTAGTGGCCGTGCTGACCGTGACTGGAGCGCCTCAGCCACCTCGGCCACCGCGGCCGGCCCAGCAAGAAAAACATGGTTTTCTTCATATTTCAATGATTGCCATGGATGAAGGCCATGATGCAGAAGCTTTCGTGGAGTGCCGGTATATTGGATATACATCTACACAGATACTCTGCAAGTGCATGGCAGACGGTCCATCGAACCGCTTTGACGGTATTTCTCTACAGTTTCATTCTCTGATAGCTCACGGAAAAAAAGAACACCTGTATCATTCCGTTTCCGATCTGATTTGTCTTATTTTATTTTGATGACCATGGGTCCCTATGTTGGTGGGTGCTACAATCATCAAAAGGGCTGACCTTTCCTGAGAATCTTATTTGCACTTACTGTCACTTCCCCTCTGTAACACTCCTCCATTTCGCTGTATCCTTCCCTATCCTTCATGATCAGTATCACCTGAGGTGCCACAATCCTGACAAATTCATTCAAGATTCTCCTTTCCCAGTGACTGCAATCAGCTTTTTATCATAAACTCTCCATCCTTATCGATCGAACCAGAGAGCATTGATTGTCATAAGCCCTCCTATTTCCTAGGCGTTTAACTATGTACTTCTACCAGCTCGGCCTACTTTTTTCCTTGAACGGTAGTTCCAACCTTCCTACTCTTTTGTTTCGTCATGGTTCCAAGTCTTGGAAACATTTCCAGACTTCCTCTGAATGGCTTTCAATGTGCAGTAAGCATAACTGTCGTCTTTGTAGTGACTGGATACGTATGTTCACTGGTGATGTATCGACTACTTGATATGTCCCTTGGTACTTAGAGAACTACTTCTTTGTTCTGCCTTTCTGGGTGTATCCCGATGATAACGTAACCCACTGGCCAACCTCGTATTGTGAAACGTCTTTTACTCCCTCCCTCTTCCTGTTTTTCTTACACTCTCATATGCGCCTGCCATCCTGTATTCCAGACTTCCTTCATCATTTTCACTAATTTCTTCACTGACTCACTCGCTTTACCTGTTTTACTCATTATTAAGTCAAACGGTGTTGGCATCTTACACCTGTAAAAGAGCTCATTAGGGGAGTATCCTGTATTTGAGTGCTACTTTGAGTTGAGCGCAAAGATGCAGAGTTCTAGATACGTATCACAATGTAAGTGGTGTCCGTCTATGCAGTACCCCAACTCATTTGTTTTTATACGAGGTACTCTCTCTGTCTTACCATTGCTTGTGGATGCCTAAGGCTAATTCTAAACTTCTTCACATTGAATAGATTATTCTATTCCTTCAACAAATCAGCCATGAAGTTGGACTCATCTTTTACTATCACCACAGGTAACCCAAACTTCAAAAACCAGTTATTGCCGAATGCTGCCCACCGTTGTTGCTTGCTAATTTGTCACTACAATCATTTCCACATACCTAGAATACGATAATCGTTAGAATAGACTTGTTTCCTGTCGGAGTTTTGTTGAAAGGTCCCAAGACGTCTAACCCTAGGGTCTGACTAGATTTACAGCATCTGATAACCTTTGTAAAGGTCCTCTAAGTGGGCAAAAAGCTACGCTTTGCGCACATTGTATAGAGTTCGCCTATTAGTAGCTCTGCGTCTTCTAGAATTTCTTGTTCCAGAGGCCAACACGATCACTCATAGACCTCGCTTAGTTACTCAACACAATACAGTGTGGTATTCTTAAATAGTGATTGCTTTGCAACTTTCCTACTTAGTCTGTTGGCACTGCCATGCTTCATACCCAGTTTATGTATCAGTTCAAAATCAGACATGCTTAACCAGGCTGCCTACTTTGTCAACCTACTAAATGGATTTTTCAACCCTAACAGTCATCATAATGTTTAGTGGTCCATCATAACTAAGAATTTCTTACCATACAAGTAAGAACTGAACTACTTTCTACCATAGCTTAAGCTCAATATATCCTTTTTACTTGTTGTATACATTCTTTCTGCTGAAATAATTTGTCTAACTGTGTAAGCAACAGGATGCTCTACAGTCTACATTATCAGTTTTTTGTCTTAACACACAGCTTAAATCATAATCTGGTGCGTCGTATGACAAAATAAGTTATTTATTGAAATCGTGATATACTAAAACTGGACTTTCCGTCAAAGCTTTATTCAATTTTTCAACTACACATTGACCTTCTTCTGTCCACATAAGAACCCATTTTAGCAATTATGTTAATTGTCTGGCGATGTCAGCAAAGCCCCTGACGTATATGAATTTCAAATCCTGAGGAATGACTATGACTCTTTTACACAATCCGGTACCAGCCGTTATTAATCTAGGTTCTGTTTTCACCCTATCTTTGCTTAGTGATCCAAATATGCAAATTCTACTATAAAAAAAGAAAAAAAAATTCTCTGTCCTTAACGTTACATTAGTAGCAAATAATGACATCCCTTAGTCGTTACGATGCAGATCCGTATTGCATATTGTCTTCACAGGTTTGCCGCCGTATAACGTTATGTAAATCCCACAATATATCTTTGGAGCAACTGTCCGCCATCTTCAGGTGGTTGCACCTTGCTGATGGCCAAGTACGACCGACGGTATCTGCATATGGGAGACGATGTATATAGCAGACGCTCGCGAAGACTGCGCAGACGCGCATGTTACGCAAGCGCAATGATTTGCCGATAGAGGGAGTCGATCTAAGGAGCCATCTGCAAGGAAACACAGAGCTGCTTTATTACGCGTGCGCTATACGCTGTGTTTACGAACACTACCGCCAGACGTTACTCACTAGAACTAAACAAATTTATGGCGGGTTCTATATCGAGAATATCGGGAATTGGAAGAGTGCCTTGTAATTTATCTAAGTTCACTAGACGGGCTGTTTTGCTAAACAAGGACCCCTTTCTTTTGGAAGCATGAGGAATAGCATTTCATTTCATGTTTTTAAATGTTAGTTTCTATAATAATGTGTTAATATTGCTGAGATTTTATTATGCTAATAATTTATCATTGTGTCTATGAATGTGGCACGATGAACGGTTTATACGTGACACCACTGTCCCAGTGAGAATGTGTACTTGCTTTCTTCTGTATGCGCATGTATGAGAATCTTCTATCATGAGAGTCTGAGTCAGGGCCGACGCAAGCCCAAGTGCCGCCCCGTGCAAGTTGCTAAATTGCCGCTCCCCCCCCCCCCCCCCAAACCGTATTTTTTATTTTTTTTCTTATTTTAACAAAACGTTTGTGGAATTTTATTTAAACAAATCTGTAGGAAATCTCAGCAATCAATCGCATTTTTTTTTCTTTTCAGATCTCCCTAGGCCAGTCTCGAAGCTTTTAATATGTGCTTACATCTAAACCGTCATGTTGACAGCTACGTTCAGCATGACGGTATAGATGTAAACATAACTTAAAGCGTTGAGAATAGCCACACTGTGCCCGAAATCTGTATAGATCTGGAAAATAAGAACAAAAATTGCAAGTGATCGCCGGCCGCGGTGGCCGAGGGGACTGAGGCGCTCCAGTCACGGTCTGCACGGCCACTATGGTCGGGGGTTCGAATCCCCCCTCGGGCATGGATATTGGTGCCGTCCTAGTTCGTAAGTAGTTCATAAGTAGTTTGTAAGTTTAGGGACTGATGACCCCGTAGTTAAGTCCCATAGACTATACAAACATTTGAACTATTTTTTTTTTTTTTTTTTTTTTTTTTTTTTTTGTTTCAAGAGATCGGTGACATTCTCAACAGATTTGTACAAGACAGTCGCTGGGCACCAGCTCAAAAGTGGAATCAAACCTGGCTGAAGAAAACTAACTAATTTTAATAAGCCTTGTGAATTAACAAAAATGTTCAAATGTGTGTGAAATCTTATGGGATTTAACTACTAAGGTCATCAGTCCCTAGGCTTACACACTACTCAACCTAAATTATCATCAGGACAAAAACACACACCCATGCCCGAGGGAGGACTCGAACATCCGCTTGTACCAGCCGCACAGTCCATGACTGCAGGACCTTAGACCGCTCGGCTAATCCCGCGCGGCATGAACTTACAGTTAACGTAAATAAACATTTTTCAATGGTTGTGAACAGATAATGTATTTAACGGAAAACAAAATATATTTACAATTTAACGATAATTTGGTTTGAACGATAATATTTACAATAACTATTTAATGTTGAACAAAATAAGAAGCAACACAGTAAATAACCAAGACGCTTAACATAACATAAAAATTTAAAAACATACTAGACAAATCGAACCTTCCTGGCTTTTGCTTGTGCAAACTCTTTCACACGATCTGTGAAATTTAACTCCTCTGCAAGCTCGTGCTCAATCGAAATTATTACAAGATCATTCAAACAAGTTTGGCTCATCGTTGATCAAGGGTATGTCTTCATGAATTTCAGTTTTGAGAAACTCCTCTCTCCACTCGCAACTGTCACTGGGAGTGTTAGGAGAATACTCAGAGCAACATTGACATCAGGGCAAAAATTATGTGTTTCTATAAACTTCAGAGTTTCTTTTGGACCTATTCCAGGTTTCAACAATGTCGAAAGCACTTTTAGTTCTTCCCTCAACTCTATTGCATCAATGTCGCTTGACTCATGATCTTGCAAATTCGCTGTGAGGTTTCTACACTTAGTGTCCAGGCTGTTAGGAGGTGCATTCTACAGCTCGCCGATGTCTTAGAGAAAATCAAAATAATCACAATGAGATATCAGTTGACTGAATCTCTCATCCAAAGATGTGGTTACTATATCTAATAGAGAATAGTAGAATTCAATCTTGTAACGTTTTGTTGGGTCATCTATTGTCTCATCCCTTCCTTCATAAATAAAGTGTATTGGCTTCTTACTTCGTCGCCGGGAAACACTAATCCGGTAACGTTAGATCTTCCGAACTAATTATGTAGCCAATTCTATGGAATCCGTCAAGACAGATACAAACTTCTCTCCTGTTCTGCAGGTCTCAAAATATGCTTTAGTTTTTTCAAGCATTTCCACGGCCTCAGAAACATTTATGTCAGTGGTCTGGAGGGTCTTACTGACTACACTGCTGTGAAGCAGAACGTCGTACCAGATTACCAGAGAAGTGAGAAAGGTGAAATTTTTTATTTGATTCGCAAGTGACGTTGCTTCGTGAGCGGTCATGCCATCGAATTCTTCTGATATTTGAACCAGTGCATCATAAACGCCTCCAATTTGAAACCTCAGGGGAGTAAGTGCATCGATGCGACTTTCCCACCTAGTATCGCTCAGTGACTTCAGCGTCAGGTTGGGCAGGTACTTCTTCAAGACATCCCAACGTCGAACGGAGGACGAGAGGAAACCATACAAGCTCTTCACTGTCGGAAACATGGAAACAGCATATTTATGAGACATATATAAAGTGCAGAATGGCAATGGGTAGAAAAGCGTTCTTGAAAAACAGAAATTTGTTAACATCGAATATTGATTTAAGCATAAGAAAGTCCTTTCTGAAGGCATTTGTATGGACTGTTGCTTTGTATGGGAGTGAGACATGGACGATAAACAGTGCGGACAGGAAGTGGATTGAGGCTTTTGAAATATGGTGCTACAGAAGAATGCTGAAGATTAGATGGGTGGATCGCGTAACTAATGAGGAGGTACTGAACAGAATTGGGGAGAAAAGGAATTTCTGGCATACCTTGACTAAAAGAAGGGTTAGATTGGTAGGACACATTCTTAGACATCAAGGAATTGTGAATTTAGCGTTGGAGGGAAGCGTGTGGGGTAAAAATCGCAGAAGAAGACCAAGAGATGGATACAGTAAGCAGATTCAGACAGATGTGGGTTGCCGTTCTTATGTGGAGATGAAGAGGCTTGCTCAGGATAGGGTATTGTGGAGAGCTGCATCAAACCAGTCTCCGGACTGAAGACAACAACAACAACAGCGGCATCGTTGACAACAAGATTCAATGAGTGACTGCTAGATGGTACATAACATGCTCTCTTGTTAATATCTGAAATTCTTTTCTGGAGACCAGACTTCTTTCCTTTCATGTTTGCTCCATTGTCGTTTCCTTGGCCTCTCATATTACACAATAGGATGTTTTTTTCTTCCAAGAACTTGAGTACGACCTGCGTCAAAGTGGAGCTTGAAGAATCGGGCCCTGGAAGAAATCCCAGGAAAAGCTCCCGAATTCGGACATCGTATACCCCGTCGAGTCTTGCCTCCAGGACGAAACGTACCACAACTGTCATCTGGTTAACTTTTGAAATATCTGGTGTGCAGTCCAGAATTATACTGTAATACTTTGCAGATTTCATCATTAATAGAAAGTTGTTGGTTATAGATGATCCAGTTGATATGGTAGGGAGTGGGGAGTGGAAGGCACGAGGCTATTCAAACTCAATTCAAGCTGAAATCAATTACAATGACTTGATTAAGTAACGTAAAATTGAAACACCAGTAAATAGTGGCTTAATACACGAGGCAAAACCTGCGCCAGAAGAGCGATATTCAAAACAACATGAACGGGACTGAACAAACAAGAAAGCTACGCCGGAAGGGCGATCTCTAAATAAACAATATAATATAATATGTGCCGGAAGGGCAAGTTTAAAATAATAACTTGAATACTTAATACACAGTTCAAGTAACAATCACCTTATTATGTAATGTAAAAGAAACACTAGTAAATAGTGGCTTAATACACTCTGCAAGAAATAACCTGCGCCAAAGGACGATATTCACCAATGACATGAACAGGGCTGAATAAACAGGGAAGCTACGCCGATCTTAAATAACAACAATAGAATATGTGCAGTTATGGAGCATTGTCGCATGATGTGGGGGCAGTTTTTAGGGAATTTCATTCCTTATGTAGTCTTAACTTCTGATAGTGAGGAACATGTGTACCAAGTTTGACTGATATCGCACCCCCCACCCCCAAACACACAGACACATTTTGTAATATGTATAGATTGTGTGGCAAAATTATGTTTTTCTGTATCAAATGCTTTACGAAGAATGAGACCTTGAAGTAGTCACCCCATTAAGCAGTATTCTTAATTGGCTGTACCTGAAAAAAATAATTTCTGCAAACCAAATTATCTAATAATAAATTAAAATAAACTTATATCCTCTCTAGTTAGGTCACGTGACGAGGTACAGCGAGGCTACGGTTAAACTAGCGCCCAAGAGGAAGACGCAAGAAGCTCACAATAAGTATGTGACCGATGATATGGATAAATGTATTATCAGGCAGCAATTTCTATGGCATTACGAACAATAAAAAGGAATACGAAATTTCCGAAAACTGCACAACATTTGTCAAACAGAAATGAGATTCAAAGCTAGCAAGGAAACCCTTAGAAGCGATGTTCTGTCTATGGATTTTCGTTTTAGAAGGTGTCAAAATTAACGTTTTCGTTTTGTGCGAACGAGAGGGCATTCGACATTGTTGATAAAAGACCATACTTTCTCAGGTGTTCATTAGAATCAAAGCGTCCAGTAGTTTACTTAGATGAAACATGGATACACCTGCATTATACAGTAAATAAATGTTGGCATAGTGATATTGGGCGATTAGTATTGTCAAACAAAAGAGCCGATCACAGTTTGATTGTTGTTCATGCAGGCGGAGACAGGTGTTTCACAGCTCAAAAACCAAAAGTCAGACTATCACTCGGATAGCAAAAGTCAGACATCACTCGGATAGCAAAAATTTTCAAAATTACTTCGAAACGCAAATTCTGTCAGGCTTACTAGCAATATCTTTATCCCTTATATCTTTATCGCAGCGTATTTAGCCATTCGGAATACTTCTAGCCATTGGAGGTGTTTGACATGTTTGACTGTAGTAATGTTCAACCACTTTTTTCCATAATATGGGAAGAGTAAAACACTCGGAAACTGCCATTGAAGGGCTCAGCAAAATTGCTTCAGGCTTAACATGTGACTGCAGTATCAAAGATTGCATTTGAATTTCCAAATTAGATTTCGAGTTCTGCAAAATTAGTTGTGCGTAAACGCACGGCGCGTAACAGGCTGGCAGCGCTCCACTCACAAGAATACTGGCGTGCAAGGTAGCTAGACAATTTGACTGGCGTGTACGCCAGACTGTTCCCCCACTCTGTTCCTCTTGCGTAAACACGACGGTGCTGCCACAGTGGCGAGGAAGAAATCAGTCCTCCTCCCTCCCCTGGTACAACAGGGGCGGAATCCCCTCTTGGGCATGAATGTTGAGTTGGTCCTTTAGGGAAAAAATAAATAAATAAATATCGGGGGCAGATTTGCCGCCCCTCGGAAAGTGCCGCCCCGTGCGGCCGCACGTTTCGCACGTGCCTTGCGCCGGCCCTGGTCTGAGTGTATGTATGAGAATTTCCGTCGTCGGCTGCTGGCTGCTCGTTTCTAGTGTTTCTCTGCCTTCGTATAGGTAGGTAGTCGTTACCAACCTCTGCTTTTGATGCTACCAAAAAGGTTCCTCCACACTTTGGTTACATGTTCGGTTGGCAATGCACAGTAACGAGCCTCGGTAGGACGCGCGAGCTTAAGCTCTCCCCACCACCTCGTTTTTCCTGGCGTGGCTGCACGATCCGTTACAGCTATGCGGAGAGGATGCCTGTCATCTCGACTGCTAGTGATACGCCGCTGTGGAGTACCCGAGCGGTTTATTCCGGGCGCCGTGGCTCAGTGCGCCCGTTCAGCGGGCTAAACGCTCTCTGTAATAAAAAAAGCAGACTCAAATAATCGACGAACAACGGAGAATGAACTGAAACAACGACTGCAAAACATAGATCTACATGAAAAAAAAAAAGTAACGGAAAAGGAGTGGGGTAAGGTGCAACGCTGCGGAGCGCGTGGTTGCTCGCCGTCGGAGGTTCGATTCCTCCCTGGGACATGGGGGTATGTGTTGTCCTTAAGTTAGTTTACCTTAGTATAAGTAGTTTGTAAGCTATGGACTGATGACCACGTAGTTTTGTCCGATAGGTTTACAAACATTTGAACACTTTTGCTAGGATACGAAGCAGTTGGGATCTTCCCATAGAAATGTTAAGAATTTCATAAGTAAGCTCTTGAAGTAGGTTGTACAAGGCTCGGAGAGAATTACTGACAAAGTGCATTCTACAAGTTCGGAGAAGAAACAGCAAAATTAAAATTGGCGGGAAGAGAAGATTGCGAAATGTTAGGAGATATCAGAAGGATATACGGATAGTTACTTGCCTGATGGGCAAGCAGCAAACAATACTGGAAACTGAAGACTTTGTTCTAACAACCAACCACATGGATCACACATATCACACACGGAAATGATAGGAAAGATTTTAACATGTACTGTACAAAATTGAACATATCGTCTGTTAGAAATCTGGCCCCACAGAGCTAGAGAGAATTTATACAGAGTATGTACACCCCCACATAATCACAAAAGGTTTGAATATACCAGGCAATTATCAAACTGCAACTAGTAACACATACACCATATTTATCTGTTGGAAATCATTGGGTTGAAAAACCAGAACACATTTACGCACACGTTCGGAAGGAATATTCCAAAAAATAAAGCTAAGTTGAAGAGTCTAAGTTAAACATGCCAGACAACAAATCGCTACCATCTCCACAGACACAAGAGCAGAACCACTCTTACCTCACTGCAATATTCTTAAGCTACTGGAAACTGGGAAATCCATGATAACATTGGTGGTGAGGAGAGAAGATTGTGAGACTCGACCTAGTGAAGGCTCACTGACTAGCTTGTAACCATAGGGTGTAGAAACCTCTTTGGTCGCAGCAGCAGGAGTTGGTAGCGACTAACTATCGACTCTGAGTCAAAGATAAACATGCAGAGTGAGCTATTACTACCCACATTCAGACAGCCATTAGATTCTCCCACATCCACTTAAAAGTACAAGTACACATTCTCACAGGGACAATAAAAATTAATAAAATAATAAAATCTTAGCAATATTAACTAATATTTTAAAACATTAAATAAAATGCTATTCCTCATGCCTTCAAAAGAGGGGTTCTAGTTTTAACAAAATGCTAATCTAGCGAAATAAAATAAATTACTATTTTATAAAAAATACGCGATACACGACAGTCGGTAGTCTTTCAACAGAAACAATACAACCTTAGTTTTACCTAGGAACATACTACGTAACGTTGGCTTCCAATAACAGATATGAAAGTCAGTTCCTTGTCTTCTTCCCTTTAAAATAATTTGGTAATACTTTCGTTGACAAAATTACCTCCTTTCAGTGATATATTTGGGCAATGTTATTAAGTCTTCATTAATTACCAAATATATTACGTTTATTTTTTCGTGAAATTAAATTTCATTGATATTACTCTCCCAGAAACAAAGATTCTAGTTCTATCTCTCTCACACGATAACTTGTGAATAAAATGTAGTCCTTCTTTTAACCCAATACTAATAATATTTTCCTTACATATTCTCTTTGAGTTATAAACCCTTTTCTTCACAGACAGATGGCCTTCTATTTCTAACAGAAACAGTTATTATTAAATATTACATCCACACCAATGAAGTTATTTATTGAATATCCGTTTTGACGATTTCCTACGGATCAATATATTTTCAATTTTTAAATCTCTTTGAATGATTTGCAAGCTACTGAATCAAATTTAACGGATTTCTTTTCGTACTCATGTGAACGACTTCACACTTCGCATTATTTAGAGTCAATTGCAAATTTTTAAACCATAGCGATATCTTATTTAGATCGTTCTGCAGTAGCTTTTGATCTTCACATGATTTTACTATACGTTAAATGACGACATCATCTGCAAACAACCTAAGAGAGCTACTTATATTTTCTCCCAAATCGTTTATATAAATAAGGAACAGCAGAGGACCAATGACACTACCCTATGGAACGCCCGAAACCACCTCTGCTTTAGTCGATGCCTTACCATCGATTACTACAAACTGTTTCCTCTCTGACAGGAAATCCCTATCCAGTCGCAAATTTGGTGTGATATACCATAACCAAGCAATTTCATTAAAAGCCGTTTCTGATGTGCGGTATAAAACGCCTCCTGGAAATCAAGAAATACGGAATGAATTTGAGAATCCTTGTCGATAGCACTCATCACTTTGTGTGAGTAAAGAGCTAGTTGTGTTTCGCATGAACAATATTTTGTGAAGTCGTGTTGACCTTGGGTCAATAGATCATTCTGTTCGAGATAATTGATAACATTTGAAGACAGGGTATGTTCCAAAATCATGCTGCATATTGACGTCAGTGAAATGGGTTTGTAATTTAGTGGGTTACTGCCTTTCTTGAATATAGGTGTGACCTGTGCAACTTTCCAATCTTTCGGTACAGATCCTTCTATGAGAGAGCTGTTGTATAAGGCTGTTAAGTAAGAAGCTATCTCTTCAGCATAATCTAATGGGTATACTGTCCAGACCAGAATACTTGCCCTTGTCAAGTGATTGAAGCTGGATCACTACTCCAAGGATATTTACTTAAACGTTACTCATTCTGTCCTCTAATTCGAAATCTGGCATATTGGTTTCGTCTTCTTTGGTGAATGAGTTCCTGAAAGCTATGTTTAGTAACTCTGTTATTGTAGCACTCGACAGGATCGCCATTATCATCACATAGTGAGGGTGTTGTTTGTGTTATGCCCCTAGTATATTTAACATATGACCAAAATCTATTAGGGTTTTCAGTCAAATTTCGAGAAAGAGTTTCGTTGTGAAAAGTATTCTAGGCATTTCGCTTTGAAATCCTCGGTAAATTTGAAAGGCGACCGTCTGTCGTCTTCCATATATTTTTTATAAAATTGTAATTTATTTGATGTCGCTAGATTATCATTTAGTTAAAACTAGAGCTCTACTTCTTTCAAGGTATGAGGAATAGCATTTTATTTCGTGTTTATCAGTTTCTGAAATGTTAGTTAATATCGCTAGGTTTTTGTTATTTTAATAATTAATTATTGTGGTTATGATTGTGGCAATAAGTACGGCTCCTCTGCTATGCCACTGTCCCTGTGAGAATGTGTATTGTTTTACTTTTAACTGGATGTGTGAGAATCTAATGACTGTTTGAATGTGGATAGTGATGGCTCTTTTTGCATGGTTCTCTCTGGCTCAGAGTCGTTACCAACCCCTGCTGCTGATGCGATCAAAGAGGTTTCTACACTCTTTGGTCACAAGCCAGTCGACGAGCCGTTCCTAGGGTAGGTCTCGCGATCTTCTCTCACCACCACCGCTGTTCTCATGGCTTTTGCCCAGTTTCCGGTAGCTTTCCCGCCTCCTGGCCATTCTGTCTTGACTTTGTGCTGGGATCATGGTGAGGTAAGGTTGGTTCTGCTCTTGTGTCCATGGAGATGGTTGTGATTCGTTGTCTAGGATGTTTAACTTAGACTCTTGAACTTAGATTCAGTTTTCGGAAAATTTTTCAGATTGTGCGCGGAAATGTGTTCTACTTGTTCAATCCAGTGATTTCCACCAGATAAACACAGAGTATGTGTTACTAGTTGAAGTTTGATAACGGACTAGTATATCCAAACCTTTTGTGATTATGTGGCGGTGTACGAACTCTAGTTTTTTTTGTGGGGCCCGTTTTCTATGTTAATTTTTGTACAGTGCCTGTAAAGATCTTTCTTATCGTTTCCTTCCGTGAGTGATATGTGTTCCACGTGGTTGGTTCTTAGAAAAAAGCCTTCACCTTCCACTATTGTTTGTTCCATTCCCTTCACGGAAGCCACTATTCGTGCATACTTATTATTTCCCCTAACAATTCATGATCTTCTCTGCCCGCCTAGTTTTAATTTTGCTGTTTCTTCTCCGAACTTGTAGCATGCACTCAGTCTTTGTCACTAATTATTTTCAAGCCTTGCGCAATCTCCTGCAATAGCTTGTTTAAGAAATTCTAAACATTTTATGGATTGCATGTCGCAGTTTTTATTTTTTCGTCTTTGTGATTATAGCAGCTCTCTGTTTTTTTTAGACCTGTCTTCATCCATCTGTGTAATCGCTCCCTATCGCGTGTAGCTTTATTTCATTCACTTCCTTATGTAATTGTAAACGTCTCTAAGGATTGCAGGCCGTAGTTAATTTTCTTTATTTTTTCGGAAATTGAATTTATACATTTTTATCGGTTTTCGGAACCACGTGGGTCAGAACTCCGACTTCAGGGATTTGCAGATAGTCAGCTGAATTCACGCCACTAGCCGTGTGTCGCCGTTAGCGTCTTTGCTCGCGGTCTAATCTAAATGCAACTTAACTTTGCTATACTCACGCACCATCTCAAATCAGGCATGGCAGACCAGAGCCATCTTCGAAGTTTTATTGTATATTGTGTTGTGTGTTATCTCCGTGTTTGCTGATTTTCGACGACGATATCGGCGTCTGCATCTGCCTCGTTTCAGCAAGCTGATTTTGGTGAGTTTCGCTGTTGCATTGCGTGTGTGTGAGCGAGTGAGTGTTGTTTATAAATCCTTCCCCCCAGTAGTGTCAAGGTCTGTGTATTTTATGTTAACTTCAATGCTGGGCATTGTCAGTATTGGACTATGTAAGGGAGAAGCATTTTTATTGCATTAACAAAATTGATTCCCCATTTTGCTTGCGTTCGAGCTGAAAAAACAAGTTAAGCTCAGTATAATTTTAACTTGACTATACATTGTGATTTCGAGCACCTTCCCCCGTTTTTAAAATATTGTTTTTCACCAGTGCTGAGAACAGGCTCAAATGTAATTATTTATGTTTAAATACCGTTGCGCCATAAATGTTTTTCTTTAGCCACCTTTATGAAATAGCTTTAATTGTGGTGGCTTGTTTATTAATGCCTATGTGTAATTTCGTGTGAGAAGCTATGTATATTGGCAACTTTACCGTTAACTTTCTATTATTAGAGTAATTTGTACCAAGTCAGTTCTTAAGTTGGGCCAGGGGACAAGGACTAACAGCAGGGAGTAACCGATAGTTCACACTGATCTTCTGCTAATTTTACTGCTGAAATTAAGCTTTTTTTATAACAGTAAACTCTTATCTGGGTTCCTCCTACCAGAATTAAGCTTTTATTTCGTACTGTGGCCCACTTTTATATTTGAGCTTCAGTTTAGGATCGCCAATCCTGGGGAGTTTGTGTTCATTTAAATTTAGCATACCTTTTCCGGAGTGTCATGTCCTGTTTTGTGTACCAAGGGGGATCACCTCCTTCTTTTATTAATTTATTTGGTATAAATCTGTCAATTGCTGTCGGTACCACTTCTTTGAATTTGAGCCACATCTGGTCTACACTTATGTTTAGTGTTAGGAACGAGAGGATACTGTCTTTCAAGAAGCAATGCATTGCATTTCTACCTGCTTTCCTGAACAAATATACTTTTCGTCTATTTCTGGTAACTTTGTGACTTTCGATATTCAATCTCGCTACGACAGCTCTGTGTTCGCTAAAACTTGCATCCATTTTGATGCTCGTTATGAGCTCAGGATTATTTGTTGGTAAGTGATCAAGTGTGTTTTGACACACACCTTGTAGAAAAGTGTATTAAATTATATAATTACTGTGCATATTAAAACTGTTTCTGCCCTTTATGACTATGGAGGTATCGATGGAGAAAATTCTCAAATACACAATGGGTAGCTGAAAGCACAGTCATTCATTCACAGACGCGCATTTACAGCTAGGCAGTACATTACAATGCTGGTAAACATGAAAGGTGCAGCAAAACAAAGTGTCGGCAGAGTCTTGACGGGATGATGGGTGTCTTGATTACAAATTTATATACTGTGCACTAAACAAACTCATGTGTGGGGAGGCAGGGACTCACAATATCTTAAGTACCAAGTTGTGTGCGACCATGGCGAATTTCATAGCATTTACAAATAGAAATTAATTTAGAATAAATGAGTACAGCACATGTGAGATTTTGTGTAGAAGAAAGGTAGTATTATTAAAAGCATGCCTGAAGGCCAAAGTAACGACCGTTACGAAAATGTGTGGTGCAATCGGTCATACAAGTCAGGAAATACGGAATCAAACAAGAAAATCTAAAAAAAAAAAACAAAAAAAAAAAAAACATTTAATATACTCGCTGGTACAGACACGACATGAAAATGTCAGTTAAAACACCAAGGAAATTCAAACACACTAAATTTACACAAAGGCTGAAGGTCACACACGTGTATTATAACTTGAGCAAAACTGGACACAAAAATTATCATCGAAATCAAAATGCAGATAAAAATTTACACTGAATTATACGAGCTCTGTAAATTTGGAAACACTTCGCCTTGCATAGCGAAAGAATTTCTCTAGGAAACTATCACTGAAAAACCAAGACTGCCTCATCACAAAGAAAGCAAGGTCCTAACATCATGTCTTTCCCTCAGTATGATCCGACGAAGTACTTACTTCCAAGGCTGCAGCAAGAGTGAAGCACTAAAACAAGGAGAAACTGTTTTCTTAAAATCAGATGATGTATATTTCGTAGAGCCGAGTCCGCATGGTCAGAAATGCGCGTACTTTCCGTGTCTATCCGTCGGATATGACATTCTATATCTCACGAATGAAATGAATTATCGTTCTGCTCTCAACCTTGAATAAAATTTAGATATCTTGCCTACATTTCATCCAGAGCTTTGTATGTGTTAAAATCAACTATACGCAAAGTCTACGGAATGCGATATTCATCTGTGAACTCTTCAAAATTTGGTGCAGTAGTTTACTTCATTTGATGTAGCACAGTAATTATAAGGAATAACAAATAGAAAGTGAGATCAAATCGAGCGGATATATCACAGTATAAGATGTAAAAAATGATACTTCTTCATTGAATAGTTTTCTTAGAATCAGTTGATAAATTTTGTAAGCGCTGGGAACGCTGTGACGGTCAGCATGTAAAGCAGGAGCCCTGAGCGGCTATTGACGTCTGCAGGACCTCTGGCAGTGGAACCGGCTGCAGTAATACGCAGTCTTTAGGGCTCAGGCACCAGCCAGCTGCGCGGGGAATGCCGTCTGTGGGGCCCAAAGGAAATACCATAGCCACGGCAAACGACATCCGCAGGCCCCACGGAAAGGTGGAGCGCCACGGCATATCACGTCTGTAGCACTTGAAAGGGTTAAGTATGAGAAATGCTTCACTTGGCGCAATTTTAAATTAGATGTTAAAATATTAAAAATACTTTTTATATCATATGTACAACATATAAAAATCACATTGAACCTGACGATCTCTGTTCAATAATTTCACTATAGCTTAGAATGTTATAATATGAAGGATGTAACGTGTTTCACTAGGTAGCATTCTAAATTGGAAGGCATTTATGACTCGGCACAACCCTGCATGGCGAGATATCAATTTGACAACTTCAACTAATGTCATAATTTAAAAAACTAAAGTTTTCGTGTGTTGCATCTTTATTTATCATGATGATATGTAGGCACTAGCGTTTTTACCTGAAGATGGCCTAATAAGTCGAAAACTAGTTCGTAAATAAACATAAATTAGTAGAACAAAACATTATTTTTAATCCTAAATATCGAATTGTTCCATCAAGAAGCGACGGTAGAACCCATTTATAAAATAACAAAAGACGGTAAATGGCCCTGAGTAGGTTTGGTGATACGCTCTGCAGCGCTTCCTCAGGGATGGTGAGTTGATCATACAGTAGGTTGCTGGATTCCCGAGCCAGCTTAGTTGGCAACTGCAGGATGCACGACTGGCATACTTCCGTACGTCTCCCTAATTCGCTCGATGGAATTTCAGTCACACCACGGGGAATGTCAGTCTTCTCCCCGAAAGTCCCCTCATTCCAAAAGCTGCTCCAGTTGTACTCTGCGAAGCGATAACGGGCCATACAAATACAATCAGGCCAGAACACAGAAAAAACTACGGGAACATTCACTAGGGAGTGTCCCGAGTGACAAATGAGGCGGACAGGGTTCCCATGAATCATTTGGCTTCTTCACACCGTAACACCTGGACTAGAAATCCGTAATGTTACACAATGTCCCTGGCTGCGTCCTTTCATAAGGCGACCGGATGGAACACGAACTGCATTAAGGAATCATTGACACATAATGAGAAACTCACGTTCATCCTTATGTTGTGCACAACGGTGAATGTAGTCGATTTCCAAACTGGGCGGTAATATCAAGATCGTTCCACGGTCACAGAATTCAGAATGTGAAATAAATTGTCTACTTTGTTGGCAGAAAGTGATATTTGGCAGTTTACGATGCATCAAACAGAGAGTCAAACAATGAGCTTGAAAATTCAGTAAACATAGGACTGCTATCAAATAGAGCTTTTCCAAACTCAGTTTTTTTTGCGTAATAATGTAGCAGGAAGAACAACAATAACTGCTTTCTCACCTCACAGTACATGTGAACATCAGCTTGTCAAGCACAAAGAATTAGTTTGTGATATTTACTGATTTCTGACTACGGGTAAGACATCACTCAGCATTTCGCTGCGCTCTTTCTACAAAACATTCATATGACTAACATGAATACAATCGAATGTAAAAATTTATAAATGTTAGATGAGGAAATACCTGTGAATTTCCCTTATATTCAACTTAATTGACACAGATTTATGATCCTCCTCATTGAAGTCATAATAGCATTCAAAAATTTAAAACTGACTCAGGAACGTAATATGGAAAGTAATATACACTTAATATGTCAAATTTCCACTCCCATGAACCACAGACCCTGCCGAGGTGGGTGGCTTGCGTGCCTCAACGATACAGATAGCCGTACCGTAGGTGCAACCACAGCGGAGGGGTATCTGTGGAGAGGCCAGACAAACGTGTGGTTCCTGAAGAGGGGCAGCAGCCTTTTCAGTAGTTACAGGGGCAACAGTCTGGATGATTGACTGAGCTGGCCTTGTAACATCAGCTAATGCGGCTTTGCCACACAGCTACTGCGAACGGCTGAAAGCAAGGGGAAACTACAGCCGTTATTTTTCCCGAGGACATGCAGCTCTACTGTATGAACATATGATGATGGCATCCTCTCGGGTAAAATATTCCGGAGGTAAAATAGTCCCCCATTCGGATCTCCGGGCGGGGACTACTCAAGAGGATGTGATCATCAGGAAAGACAATACTGGCATTCTACGGGTCGGAGCGTGGAATGTTAGATCCCTTAATCGAGTAGGAAAATTAGAAAATTTAAAAAGGGAAATGGATAGGTTGAAGTTAGATATAGTGGGGATTAGTGAAGTTCGGTGGCAGGATGAACAGGATTTCTGGTCAGGTGACTACAGGATTATAAATACAAAATCAGTTGGGGGTATCACAGGAGTAGGATTGATAATGAATAAGAAAATAGGAATGCGGGTAAACTACTATGACCAGCACAGCGATCGCATTATCATTGTCAAGATAGATACGAAGCCAACACCGACAACAGTAGTACAGGTTTATATACCAACTAGCTCTGCCGATGATGAGGAAATCGAAGAAATATATGAGGAGCTAAAGGAAATTATTCAGACAATTAAGGGAGAGGAAAACTTAATTGTTATGGGAGACTGGAATTCGGTAGTAGGACAAGGAAGGGAAGGGAAGATAGTGGGGGAATATGGTTTGGGCAAAAGGAATGAAAGAGGAAGTCGCCTGGTAGAATTTTGCACGGAACATAATTTAGTTATAACAAACACCTGGTTTAAGAATCACAAAAGAAGGTTGTATACGTGGAAGAGACCAGAAGACACCGGGAGATACCAGATAGATTTTATAATGGTAAGACATAGATTTCGGAACCAGGTTTTGAAGTGTAGGACATACCCAGGGGCAGACATAGACTCTGACCATAACTTGTTGGTTATGAACTGTAGGCTGAAACTGAAGAAACTACAGAAAGGTAGGAAAATAAGGAGATGGGACCCGGATAAATTGAAGGAACCTGAAGTTCTTAAGAATTTCAGAGGGAGCTTCAGGCAACAATTGACAGAAACAGGGGAAAATAAAACAGTTGAGGAGGAATGGGTAAAATTGAGAGATGAAATAGTGAAGGCAGCAGAGGACAAAATAGGTAGGAAGGCAAGACCTACAAAAAATCCTTGGATATCACAGGAGATACTAAATTTAATCGATGAAAGGAGAAAATATAAAAATGCAGTAAATGAAACAGGCAAAATGGAGTACAGACGACTAAGAAATGAGATTGACAGGAAGTGCAAAATGGCTAAGCAGGAATGGCTAGAAGGCAAATGCAAGGATGTAGAAGAATGTATAAATAGGGGAAAAATAGATACAGCCTACCGGAAAATAAAAGAAACATTTGGCGATAAGAAAAACAGCTCTATGAATATCAAGGACACTGATGGAAAACCAGTTCTCAGCAAAGAAGGGAAAGCTGAAAGGTGGAAAGAGTATATAGAGGGGCTCTACAAAGGAAATGAACTTCGAGACACTATTGTAGGAAGGGAAGAGGATGTAGATGATGATGAAATAGGATATATTATACTGAGAGATGAATTTGACAGAGCACTGAAAGATCTAAGTCGAAACAAGGCCCCTGGAGTAGATGATATCCCGTCAGAGCTACTGAAGTCTCTGGGAGAACCAGCCATGACAAAATTGTTTCACATTGTGTGTAAGATGTATGAGACAGGTGAAGTACCCTCAGACTTTAAGAAAAATGTAATAATCCCCATTCCAAAGAAAGCGGGTGCAGATAGGTGTGAAAACTATAGAACCATCAGTTTAATAAGTCATGGTTGCAAAATATTAACACGAATTATATACAGAAGGATGGAAAAGCTGGTAGAAGCCGACCTCGGGGAAGATCAGTTTGGGTTCAGGAGAAATGTAGGAACACGGGAGGCAATACTCACTTTACGGCTTATCCTAGAAGATAGATTAAGAAAAGGCAAACCAACATTTCTAGCTTTTGTAGATTTGGAGAAGGCTTTTGATAATGTTGATTGGAACAAAGTATTTCAAGTTCTGAAGCAAGCAGGAGTAAAATATAGGGAGCGTAAGGTTATTTACAACTTGTACAAAAACCAGACAGCGGTTGTCAGAGTTGAAGGGCATGAAAGGGATGCAGTGGTTGGAAAGGGAGTAAGACAGGGTTGTAGCCTTTCCCCAATGTTGTTCAATTTGTACATTGAGCAAGCTATAAAGGAAAGCAAGGAGAAATTTGGAGAAGGAATTAAAGTTCAGGGTGAAGAATTGAAAACATTGCGTTTTGCCGACGACATAGTAATTCTGTCAGAGACAGCAAATGACCTGGAAGAGCAATTGAACGGAATGGACAGTGTGCTGAAAGGTGCATATAAGATGAACATTAACAATAGCAAAACTAGGGTAATGGAGTGCAGTGTAAGAAAATCAGGTGATGCTGAAGGAATTAGATTAGGTAACGAAACAATAAAGGAAGTAGATGAGTTTTGTTACTTGGGCAGTAAAATAACAAATGATGGTCGCAGTACAGAGGATATAAAATGCAGAATGGCAATGGGTAGAAAGGCGTTTTTGAAAAAGAGAAATTTGTTAACATCTAATATTGATTTAAGCCTAAGGAAGTCCTTTCTGAAGGCATTTGTATGGAGTGTTGCCTTGTATGGGAGTGAAACATGGACGATAAGCAGTGTGGACAGAAAGAGGATAGAGGCTTTTGAAATGTGGTGCTACAGAAGAATGCTGAAGATTAGGTGGGTAGATCGCATAACTAATGAAGAGGTACTGAACAGAATTGGTGAGAAAAGGAATTTTTGGCATACCCTGACTAAAAGAAGGGATCGCTTGGTAGGACAGACATCAAGGGATCGTAAATTTAGCATTGGAGGGAAGTGTGTGGGGTAAAAATCGCGGAGGGAGACCAAGAGACGCGTATAGTAAGCAGATTCAAGTGGAAGTGGTTTGCCGTTCTTATGAGGAGATGAAGAGGCTTGCTCAGGATAGAGTAGGGTGGAGAGCTGCATCAAACCAGTCTCCGGACTGAAGACCACAACAACAACAAATAAGAGATCATGTATACTGCGATGGTTAAAACTTTTCACACCAGGCACCACGTTTTGTTCCTTTTCTTATTCACCTGTAAGACACTCCTGTATTCCAGTCAGCTTAAGGAAATTCTTGAAAGATGACACTGTTGTAGACAACTTTGAACTGCCGAGCGCAGACGGCAGTAGGAGAAAACAATAGACTTCTGCACAGCTTCAGGGAAAGGAAAACAATGAAACAGTGGACATCCAAGGAATACCCATTATTTCCGACAGCTCTGCTTTTTGCATCAAGAGATTTCAGTTTCCAGCGAGACTTGCATTTTCTATTACGATTAATAAACCACAGGCAATCTGCTCTGTACTGTGCAGTGTATCTGAAATCTCCCTGTTTCTGACACGGACAACTAACTTTATGTAGCTTGCTCAGAGATGGGGTCACCACAGAAAATACTCATTTCAGATCTGGACAGATAACAAGAAATATTTTTTACACTCAAGTTTCGAATTAAATGAATGTATGAATGTCACATATAATTTGTATTTGATTTCTATCGTTGTCTGCTTCGACATTATACTTGAAATTTTGTATATTACGCAAGACAGCCTTATTTCTTACGTGTTCTCCGATAAATAAAAAAATATTATTAGAAAAAAAGGAGATGAACATAGAGAGAAGAGATAGGTGAAGTACTAACTCAACACTTCAGCCGGCCGCGGTGGCCGAGGAGACTGAGGCGCTTCAGTCACGGTCTGCACGGCCACTACGGTCTGGAAAGAAATTTCTGGCATACCTTGACTAAAAGAAGGTAGGACACATTCTTAGACATCAAGGAATTGTGAATTTAGCATTGGAGGGAAGTGTGTGGGGTAAAAATCGCAGAGGGAGGCCAAGAGACGCGTATAATAAGCAGATTCAAGTGGATGTGGGTTGTCGTTCTTATGAGGAGATGAAAAGGCTTGCTCAGGATAGAGTAGGGTGGAGAGCTGCATCAAACCAGTCTCTGGACTGAAGACCACAACAACAACAACATGTCAATTTTTACAATAGAATCTTTTTTCTTTCTTCCTCTTGAGCCATGTTCCCGCACATACAGGGTCGTCTTTGTTAATCAGATTTGGCATGTTAATAGTTACAGAGCGGCCAGATGCCCTTCCTTTCGCCACCCCATGCCTCCCGGGCGGAAATGTGTACTATAAATATCTGCGTATAGTGTTATATGTGTAAAAGCATAAAGTGTTACGAAATGATTGCGAATCGTGTAACTGAGGCGGGACCTTGGCAACGGCCCAGTATTCACCTATGGGGATATGGAAAACCGCCTAAAAACCACATCCGGGCTGGCCGTCACTCCGACCCCCTTCCTTAATCCGCCTGGTGGATTCCAACCGGGACGGTGGGCCTCCCCACCTCAGATGTCATTCACTAATTGAAGTAAATGTGTGTCTTGTGAAGCTGCATTTGTTATGGGGGTATCTCCATGAGGAGCAGTTTGGGAACCTGTGGAGTATATCGTAACAAGAAGTTTCCTAGATTACTCCCTTATTCTAACTGCGAAAAGTAGTTTTCCATCTGTCGATTTGGAGTACTTATGAACGCTTTCAGTACAGTGCTCAACAAATGCTGAATCCACTCAAAATAAATCGCGATATCTTGTTAGACACATTCTTAGGCTAGTGTCAGTGCGACACTGAGCTGAACCTCTTTTCGGTAGTGGAGGAACGCGGCTAGAGCGCGGACGCCGCCGCCTGTCGCTCCAGGCTGCCACAGGCCGAGTGTCACAAGGCGTCTGTCTGCCGTGTCTGTGCTGACTTATCACGTTCCTTGAACAACATCGTGCACATTGAACTCGACAGCCAGACAGCCAATTAAAATGGCATAGGTATGCATGTCCCAGCTATCTTGTCCACCCAAAATATGTCTGGAACAATAACAGCTATTGAAAAACGACTTTCACCGGTACCAATGTACGGCTGGGGCCCATAAATGTAAATATTGGGAAACATTCTAAAACGAAAGTAAATGTGTTTTTAACACAAACTTATGTTTTTTTGTAAATGGACATCCTATACTTTTTCTTCAGCAATCCATAGCATGACAAATCACATAAACAATGACGTTGATTGCATCGCAATATTCCAATTACATCCCGAGATATTGCGACGCGAAGTTGACGCTTGAAATACGCGAAACGCGCGGCTAGCGCACGTCCTGATCAGCATGGGGTTCTCGCCTGAGTCTCAGAATGTGCGCTAGCTGCTCGTTTCGCTTATTTCAAGCGTCAACTTCGCGTCGCAATATCTCGGGATGTAACTGGAATATTGTGATGCAATCAACGCCATTGTTTATGTGATTTGTCATGCTATGGATTGCTGAAGAAAAAATATAGGGTGCCCATTAAAAAAAACATAAGTTTATGTTAAAAAACACATTTGCTTTCGCTTTAGAATGTTTGCAAATATGTAAATTCATGGGCCCCAGCCGTACATTGGTACACGGATGACTTACCCAAAGGACAGGCTGGTGTGATTTGTGTGTGATTTTATTTGTGTCTCTCGACGAGCCTGTCCTTTGGGAAAGTCATTCGTTTTCTATTATATGAGATATGTTAACACTCAGAGGACGGCGCTGCGTCCTGTATCCCCTATATAAGACAACATGTGTCTGGCGCAAGCATTACATCGTTTACTGCTGCTACAATGGCAGGTTCTCACAATTTAACTGAGTCTGAACTTGGTGCTATATCGGAGCACGAGAGATGGTTCACAGCTTCTCCGAGGTAGGCATGAAATGGGGAAACTTAACAGTATGACCATTTCACAAGAGCACTGTGAATATCGGGACGCCGTTAAAACATATCGCCTTGGGGTCAGTGACCGAGTTACCGTGTCAGGACTAGCTTTGTTCCATTACTTGTATTTTTATGTACTCGGTCAATACATGTCGAACTACACTTCTTTCTGCAAATAAAGACGCGCAAGTCCCATGTATGTGTTATATGATTTGAATCGCAATAAAACGTCTTCATATTAGAGTCGCTTAATGAAATAGCGAAAAGATATGGAAAGTAGGGCAGCGTGCATTCTGTTGGCTTCCGGGAGGTCTCATCCGAGACATGGAGGAGGCTCTGCCAGCAGTGGTAGAGACCACAGTGAGAACCCGGCGGCATATCGCTCCTCAAGTCAGCACTAGCTTAACGTATTTCAGTTCCGTCAGGCACGGCTGAGTAAAACAGCATATGAGCGCCTCATTCGGTTAGTGCGCCGACAGGCTAATGCTGCCGATTGAACACGACATTGTACCCCCGAGTATTTACGTGTGGCGGAATGCGACCAGGAGGCCATCGCTCTGTCCACAATCGGAAGCCGTTGGTCCAGCGATCAGGCCATCGAATGACCACGTCACGTGAAATGACATACAGACAAACGTGGTCAGCTCGAACTTTTCGAAGCAACGTGACCAGTTGCCAAAACCTAGTGTATTGACCTCCAGAGCAACGTGACGAGCGAGCTTTCTAGAAACTGTACAATGTGACAGAAGACAACAGTCTGGAAGATCGCACACCTCAAGCCAGGTCCATCAAATAAATACCACGGCCAAGAAGATGACGTTATATAGGATGGTGGAGTTAGAGAGAGAGAGAGTTAGTATCGTCGGATTGGCAGTAGCGGCGTCAGTAATAGCAGCAGCAGCAGTAGTAGCAGAAGTTGGAATTTTATTAGTCATGATCAGTCACCGACAGTGACAGTTGAAGATAGCAAAGGAAGAATCTGGTCGCCAGTGACAGTGTTTGGAAGGAGATCAAGAACAACAGAAGTACTCATCCGTGATGACTGGCCAGAACGATAGGCTGCGGTCTGGTCGTGAAAGTCAGCCGCGATCTCCGTCAAAGGTTCTGCCACTCGAAGACGTGCAGCTTGAAGACAGTCGACTCGACCTCAGGGCAAGGACGCACAGCCTCCATGCCGCGCCGCGACTCTGGTATAAACATTTCTGGACTTAGCAGATGGTAAAGTCGCATAGTACTGCCACGAGGTAATTTTGCAGGATTCGTGGCCTGTGAATGCAAGTACTGGTTTCCACAACGAGCGCTGTTCAACTGACTACTCAAGAAGCAGTTACGTCGCCAGGGTAACCAGACACACAGGCAGACGCTACGAAACGCCACCGCCGCGTGCATTACCGCCGCCGCCTACACTCGCCGAACCATCCAGTAAACAGCAACAACAGTGTATGGTTTAAGTATTTAATAAACGTGTCTTGTGTAAATGTTGTTTCATTTACGCATTATACCCGAGCCAATGAAAAGATCCCACGTCCCACGTGTTTATAAGATTCCTTGTAAAATGCTATCCTGACAATAAAATGTTAATTTGTATTTAAAGCTTGCCATCCTTACAATAGGGCACTGCACTTACAGGTGTGGTTAAGTGTTCAATATTTGGCAAAACGGTAGGGTTACTTCATTTGATAGACGAATGACCTCTTCATTTGATGTCAGAAGTGTCTTCCTTCACTTAGAATTCTTCACTTGGTGTAATTAGTGTTTTCACTTATAATGTGTAATTTTATGTTAGCTATTGAGATACGTTAGCCTAAGGAAGTCCTTTCTGAAGGCATTTGTATGGAGTGTTGCCTTGTATGGGAGTGAAACAGCCGGCCGCGGTGGCCGAGGAAACTGAGGCGCTCCAGTCACGGTCTGCACGGCCACTACGGTCGGAGGTTCGAATCCCTCCTCGGGCATGGATATTTGTGCCGTCCTTAGTTATTTCATAAGTAGTTTGTAAGTTTAGGGACTGATGACCCCGTAGTGACGTCCCATAAGCTATACAAACATTTGAACATTATTTGGAGTGCGGACAGGAAGAGGATTGAGGCTTTCGAAATGTGGTGCTATAGAAGAATGCTGAAGATTAGGTGGGTGGATCGCGTAACTAATGAGGAGGTACTGAACGCAGTTGGGGAGAAAAGAAATTTCTGGCACACCTCGACTAAAAGAAGGGCTAGAGTGGTAGGACACATTCTCAGACATCACGTAATTGTGAATTTAGCGTTGGAGGGAAGTGTTTGGGGTAAAAACCGCAGAGGAAGACCAAGAGATGGATACAGTAAGCAGATTCAGACAGATGTAGGTTGCCAGGTTGCCGTTCTTATGTGGAGATGAAGAGGCTTGCTGAGGATAGGGTATTGTGAAGAGCTGCATCAAATCAGTCTCCTGACCGAAGAACACAACAACGAAATTGAGATACGATAATTGATACAGAGTCAGAATGTATATGCCACAAGGTTCGGTAAATAGTGATCGTTTGATGAAAATTCTGTTCCCCTTAATGAATTTACTTCACCCGACCGGCCTTAACTGTTCCGAGAAGCCGGCAGCGGTGGCTGAGGGGACTGAGGCGCTTCAGTCACGGTCTGCACGGCCAATACGGTCGGGGGTTCGAATCCCCCCTCGGGCATGGATATTTGTGCCGCCCTAGTTCGTAAGTAGTTCATAAGTAATTTGTAAGTATAGTGACTGATGACCGCGTGGTTAGGTCCCATAAGCTTGACAAACATTTGAACATTTGTTCCGAGAATAGCAGTTATCTAATATTAATTGTTTTGTTACTGTTCCTTACTGTTCGTCATTGACAAATGATATTTTCAGTGAATAGAATAGACGCAGATAGATCGTATACCAAAAATTTGCCCTCCCTCTGTGGTAGTAAGATTGTGCGGAGTATTGGACCGCAGTAAATGGAAATTGTATCGGTAATCGCTACAGGTCGATGTAATGGAGTGAGAAATACCGGCCTGTACCGCAGACAGGAAATTCGGCGAGTGCGGAGCGGAGATTTAATTTGGAGATAGGGCGGGCGTCGGCAGCCGGCGGCCGATACAGCACTGCTGCTATGCTGTTCTGCCACTGTGCTGCGCTGTTCTGTTCTGCTGCTGTGCTGCGCTGTTCTGCGGCTACTGCTGCGTCGCTTTGGATTTATTGCGGCCGCGGCTGGCGGCGTTAATAAGGCCTGCTGCCTCTCACTGGAGCCACGCGACCACCGGCGAAGGCTGGCGCCGTCCAACATACACAGTCACCAAACTCTCACTCATTTCTGTTATACGCCACGACAGCAGCGCTACGACAGCCTGGGAAGGTACATTCCTGAATACGAAATCGCTTTAGTCTGAATAGTATCAATTTTATCGAACTTTTTACAACATGCAAGGTATGCAGTGCTATAAAAGTTGGTAACAACTAGAAAATAAATCCACATTTTATCCATTGTGTTGGAACCCGCGACTGTTTCTTGAAATAGGTTTCAGAAATTACTGCAACCAGTCGCCTTTTGTTTCTTCTTATTGAAGATTTATTTAAACCATTACCGGTTTCAAGCTGGTTAGCATCTCATCATCAGATGGTATACATGTAGTGCAAATTACATTTGTATCTGAGAAAACGAGAAAAAGGTAAACACTAATTTTGGTATGCTACACTGAATAATTACAATATAAGTCTGTCTTCAAGACATTACTTACAGTTATGCGTTTGACATTTAATTTGTATAGCATTTTACAACACTTCTCTTCCATCAACACACCACAGCAACTCCCACGACTTTCAATTGGTAAAATTAAAACACACTTCACACACATTACGACTTTAAAGCCACTACCACAAGTTTCAGCTTGTAAACAAACCAAAGAGTATGTTTATACCACAGGTTAAGAACTATGTGAAACCGAAGACTGACAAAAGCTTATCTTATTATAGGATATAAATATGATGCCAATTTAGATTAAATAAGACCAAAAGTTGTATTACAAAGTTAATATATGTATATAATATGATTTTAGAATGATAGTTACGTAGTTACGTAATATGTATGTATATAATATGATTTCAGAATGATAGTTACGTAGTTACGTAATGTGTATGTATATAATATGATTTCACAATGATAGTTACGTAGTTACGTAATGTGTATGTATATAATATGATTTCAGAATGATAGTTACGTAATATGTATGTATATAATATGATTTCAGAATGATAGTTACGTAGTTAGGTGACCTACTGTGCGTGACGTGACGTGGCACGGCAGTGCACAGGCGTTCTCTTCAGACGGTGTTGGTCCAACGCCATCTGTAATACAAAACTGAGTAAATTTCTCAACGAACAACCCAGATCGAATATGAACAAATATTTCCTCTTGCTTCCTAAAAGGTTTTCGAACACTCTTGTTAACTGGACACAACTATATTCTATTGTTCAGAGTTGTTCAAAGGTAACAGCGCATTCTCTGAAAAGTGCATTTGTTCTGTTTCGAGAACATTCCATGAAATACATAGCAAGAATTGTAAACATAGACTTCTTTATCACATGTTAATAAACTGGTGAGATACGGTTAAAATTACTGTTGTAAATATAATTACTTTGTCTATATGTTAAGTACTAGAGTCACGTGGAATTCATTATTACCACACTTATTCCATTTGTGATTTTAGCTGTAAAAGAAAACGTAATCACGGTTTGAAATAGAATATTTGCTATTTATTTTACAGAGTGACATGAACGAAGTCATATCTGAACTACAGGAAAGGTAATAACATCTACGTTAAAACCGTCCATAGCAACATGTCAATCATTTTAGTAGATGCAATAACTCTAATTAATGACATTCAATATATTCCAATAAATAGTAAATAAACGCTTAGAAAGAAAAATTAAGAAGGTTATTTTTGTGCAAAATGTGCACTTCCCTTTCGTTTCATTAAAGAACTACACTTCCCACAGAAATCTAGAACTTCCTTTATATATACGAAACTACCTGTATCAGCAGGTTGTTGAGAATGTTAATTATTACAGTATCCTCACAGTTTACGTGCATATGCTTCAGAAGACCATTGTTCAATTCGTTGTTACGTATTTAACGGCATGTTCACGAAATAGCAGAAACACGCAATTTAGATGGAGCATTTTTACATATGCACAACTCTAAACATTGAAGAACATCGCTATATTTAATTAATAAGGATGCCCGAAACCCTTTTGGGGAAAAAAATGTTGTTTTTTGGGTAGTGGTGGGTTCCGAACCACTGACCATGAGCAATACAGCCTAACGCGCTATCCACTACACCACGGATAACAACTGGAGCACGTGTTCTTAATTCTTGTATTATTAATGGCAATCAAGTGATACTTATATGGAATTTTTAGACATTCGATTATCATTTATCGTATGAAGAACGACGCGGTTTTTTTCAATTCTTCAGTGCGCCTTTTTTTAGAAATGACAACGTACAAGTTACGATAAGAAAATCATCAAATATGTAACGCAAGATGGCGTATGCTAGAGAGAGTTCTGGGCGAGGAATGTCACGTGACCTCTGCGAACGGCTGGTTTTCGTTAATTCAAAAGAGGGTGTCAAATCTCCGTTATTTTTGCTGATATCTCTAAAACTATACGAGACATGAAAAAAAGCCATAAGAGAGCAAAGTTGTAGACAATTTTCTCCTCTACAAATTCGATTATTCTATATTCGAATTAGATGAACGGTTTATCTGCAATTAAAATTACATTACAACTACTCTTTTTGGTGTTACTAACGTATTTGTTGTCCGAAATATTTCAAAAAGCGAGCTTCTGGTCTCTGGTGACCAAAAATTATGTCTGAAAAATTTGGTGCCGATCGCTTGAACGGTTCGACCTAAAAAGTAGGAACACGTTACAGACAGACAGACATCGTCAAATCGCCGTTATTTTTGCAAATATCTCTGCAACGATGCAAGATATTAAAAAAACATATCAGAGCAAAGTTGTAGAGAATTTTCCCCTCTACAAATTAGGTTATTCAATTTTCGTGTCAGATGAACGGTTCGTTTGCAATTATAATTATATTACAAACGGCTCTTTTGGGTGTAACTACCGTATTTTTCGTCCGAAAAACTTGAAAAAGGGAGGTGTTGGTCTCTTTAGGCCTACAATTATGTCTGCTTTGTCTGTAAAATTTGGTGCCGATCGGTTGAACGGCACTACCGTAACCTAAAGTGAGCCAATACTGGCAGAAAGAGAAGCAAACATTTACTGAAGAGAGCCTGTAATTTTCATAGATAAAACTTCATATTTTATCGAAGTCAGCTGCGTGATAAGTACGTACTGTTGTAGCTAATATCCAACAGCCTGTCCATCGTTCGTCGTTTCCGTCAGCTTTATACAAAACTAGAACACAGGAAGCATTTAAACCGCCGTAATCAGCATGCGGACGAGAAATAAATGGGATTCGGGAATTGCAGGCACATAATGCGTCGCACGTATAACGGCACGTGTTTCGGTGTGTTTATATCTTTTACTTGTATTTTTAGGTACTGGGCTACAAAACAATTGTGTAGTTATTTTATTTTATTTTAAAAAACGTGTCTGCCCCGTCGCTAAAAGGGTACCGCTGCCTCACAATGCTACATGATTCGTCTGGCTACTAGCGACACATTCACAGTTCAACGCAAATGAAGCAAAAATTTACTGAAAATGTGATAATTTTTATTTATTTATTGTAATTTTCAAACCCGTGTAGTACATATGCAGGCGTGCAGCAGCCTCACACACTTCTCTTCAGTCACGAGTTCATCCCTTTAGTGACCAAAGTATTTCCATACGTTGTAGACGTTTCACGAATACTTTATTGGGCTAAGAAGCCATACATAAAATCATAGTTCAAATCTTGAAAGTGTGAGTTTTGCCTATAGGTATAAAAAATTAGTGGGGACCATTGTCCCCACCGAACTTTGGATTAACTAGACTTTGATAATTTATAAAATGTATGACTTCTATTTGTTTAGTACAAAAATCATAATAAACATTTGATTTACTTTTGTGTTAGTTCATATTGTCCATTGATTTCACTAAGGTGACATGATATGGAACTTAGAGAAGCATGGTGCTACACTCAAAGGTACACGATAGTTGCTACACATTATTTTACTACTCTTTTGTTTTTGGTGTTACATTGGCAGCACCTTCTGTTTGTAGTACCTTTTGTTGTCAAATGAGTTCCAACTTTCGCCAGACGAACTTCATCTGGAACTCTAGAAACGCCTGATTTTGGTGTCTGAAAACGAACGGGCCTTTCTCTTCGCTTACGTCTTGAGAAGCCGAAGATGAACTGCCTTTCCAAATGCAATCTAAATGTTAGCTGGTCTGTTTCTGTCTTGTGTAACTTGCACATAATGAAGGCATTGACCACTGCCAAATCTACAAGGAAGAATAACAGCTAGTCTGTGCCACCACTTCTATGAACGACGCCCTACAGCGTACTGTTCGTGCAGCTGATCTACTGCCACAGCCAATGGGCAGAATACTTCACTTCTGATTCCATCTTCGTTTCTTCTCAAAACAGTTCTAATGTTTTTGGGATTGTGGTAAAGACGCTTTCACTCAACCCACACAAAGACAAATGTGTTTATTGCAGTAAGTTATAATCAATGAACGTTAACGGTCAAAATTTGTCAGATAAATTGTTATTGAAGTAAAGCTTTGCATGTCCCAATTAAGTTCATGCTTTTAGCCTGTTTAATCAAAATACTTTATTGTTTTAATTTCAATTGTACGTACCTACTGTATTTCTTGCTGTGGTACTGCTTCACTAATCATTGTCCCACAATAAACAGACAAATATCCGTCGGATGACCTCCGCTCCATTTTAGGTGATATTGATATGACAGAGGCACGCGTTTTACGATTTTGTGTTTTGGCCGACCTCCTACCAAGGTCGACGGTTCTAAAATATAGATCGAGGAAGATAGGATCGTTCGGTCCATGTTTAGCCCGCCGTTTTTTAGCCTTGTCCCCCATTTGTCTGTTTTGTGTAGTTTCTTATTAGTACCATTGAACCTTTCTTTATTATACATTTGATGTAGGGGGAAGAGCGTGCGTCCTTCCGTGTTGTCTCTGCCCTTACCTGTCTCTTGTGCCATTTAGCAGTATTAGACTCATCTCTTCCTAGTATGGGCGCTGATGGCCACGATGTTGAGCGCCCTAAAGCTCCAATAACAACAACAACAAATATGAGCTCATTTCAAACCGATTCGGAAACCTAACACAGGCGTTGAAGCAAGCTAAATTCGTTAGTTGTATACTTTCAGATTTTTCCTGGGAACTGTTTTGGTCAAGTTAACTGGATCGCATTCCGTGTAAACGGGGGAACGAAATAAACGAAGTCGAACATTGTATTACAGTTTCAGTTCTGTCTCGGGTTGGCGGCTCGGGGTAACTCGGGTTCTACAGGATTTCAATTAGGTTAACAGGAATTTGCCCATCCATATTTAAGCAGTAAAGCATCCCTTTGAAATCTTGCACACAGTTAGCGCTCTGGCAGTTACGTCTCCTCGCGCCGTCTACATCTACATCTACATGGGATACTCTGCAATTGCTGGCCGCCGTGGCCGCGGGGACTGAGGCGCTCCAGTCACGCTCTGCACGGTCACTATGGTCGGAGGTTTGAATCCCCCCTCGGGCATGGATATTTGTGCCGTTCTAGTTCGTAGGTAGTTCATAAGTAGTTTGTAAGTTTAGGGACTGATGACCCCGTAGTTAAGTCCCATAAGCTTTACAAACATTTGAACATACTCTGCAAATCACATTTCAGTGCCTGGCAGGGTGTTCATCGAACTACCTTTATACTATTCAGTTATTCCTTCCACTCTCGAATAGCGCGCGAAAAAAACAAAAAAAAGAAAACCGCATGAATCTCTCCGTTCGAGCTCTGATTTCTCGTATTTTATTCTGGTCATTTCTACCTATGTAGGTGGGAGTCAACAATATATCTTTGCATTCGGAGGAGAATGTTGGTGATTTGAATTTCGTAAGTAGACCACGCCGTAGTGATAAGCGCCGTTGTTGTAATGATTCCCATCACAGATCTTGTATCATTTCCGTGACGCAGTCTCCCCTATATCGTGACAATAAAAAAACGAGCTGCCCCTCTTTGGACTCTTTCGATTTTCTCCGTCAAACCCACCTGATAAGGATCCCACGCTGGGCAGCAATACTCCAAATGAGGACGTACAGACGTGGTGTATGCAGTCTATTTGCTAGTTCTGTTGCATCTTCTAAGCGTTCCGTCAACAAAACGCAGTATCTGGTTCGTCTCCCTACGGCATTATCTACGTGTTCCTTCCAGTTTAAGTCTGAAGTAATAGTAATTCCTAGGTATTTGATTTATCTTGTAAACAAAGTTTAACGGATTTCTTTTCGTACTCACGTGAACGACTTCACACTTCTCATTATTTAGAGTCACGAGCCAATTTTTACACCATAGTGATGTCTTATTCAGATCGTTCTGCAGTTGGTTTTGATCTTCAGATGATTTTATTAAACGGTAAATTACGTCGTCATCTGCAAACAACCTAAGAGAGCTGCTCAGATTATCTCCTAAATCTGTAATGTAAATAAGGAACAGCAGAGGACCAATGACACTACCCTGTGGAACGCCGGATATCACCTTGTTTTAGTCGATGCCCTACCATCGATTACAACAAACTGTGTCCTGTGTGATAGGAAATCCCCTATCGAGTCACAAATCTTGGGCGATATTCCATAATGACGCAATTTGACGTCGGAAAGAATTTCAATACTTGTGATGTCCCGCAGGAGGCATCGGATCGAAATCGACGTGGTATGTAGAAGTGTGCCTTCCTTCTGGTAGTTTATGTGGTGCGTATGTCCATTTACATCAATAAGTCGGAGACGGAAAATGTTTGCAACACATTCTCCTCAGAGATTGAAAAACAGAGCTGCACACATAAACACATGAAATGGGCGTTATAGTACACAACAACGTCCTCAGGTGAAGAACTCCAACTTTTAAACGTACAGGCCTTTGACAATACCTGTGGCTACGTAACTGTGGATACCACAGCAGCTGTTGCTAGGGAAAGAGTCCAAATTGTTTTTTGTAACTCTAGCGTCACTGGTTTCAAACAGGTAATACTTTTGCACTGAAATTAAAAGCCGGCATGCAGTGGTGCGCCCGCACCTTGCACTCTGACGCGGACACCTGCTGTTTTCCATTCCCGCGCGCCGTACACTGGAAACCGCGCGCCTTTGTCGCTTCGCCTCTGGGCGCCAGAGATAACGGCACCTGAGAGTTCGCCTTTTACGCCGGTGCTCTGACAGCGGAGACCCGCAGCCGCCGCTGTGCGTCCACCCACTGACGCGCCCTGTCACACGACTCCTGCTTTCACCACAAACAAAGCTCTGTTTTCTGTGTCACGTTTAGGGCAGCGCAGGCCGTAACGGACAACGTGCGAAGCTTCCTCACTGCAAGGAGATAACCTCCCGTGTTTTAAGGGGTTTCATGTAGAACCGGTTAAGTCGAATATGATTAACCTATGATTAGACGATATGTAAGTAAAGTCGTATGGTATGGCTGCGCAGCGGCCGAGCGCATTGAGGCGCTATGCTGTGATGCACGAGGTCGTTCACCGTCGGGGGTTCGAATCCTCCCCGCAGTTAAGTCCCATAAACTTCAGGATACTGCTACTGCGTATGGCATGAATGGCTGGGAGACTCCGAAGTGCAGGTTCAGCCGTCTTATTGCAAAGGTTCTCCCTATTCTGCGCGCCTCCAGGCACCTTTCCTTCAAAAAATGTTCAAATGTTTGTATAGCTTATGGGACTTAACTAAGGGGTCATCAGTCCCTAAACTTACAAACTACTTATGAACTAGCTAACACTAAGGACGGCACAAATATCCATGCCGAAGGGGGGATTCGAACCCCCGACCGTAGTGGCCGTGCAGACCGTGACTGGAGAGCCTCCGTCCCCTTGGCCACCGCGGCCGGCCACCTTTCGTTCACGAAGTGTGAGTGTCAATGTAAAGTGTAGGTATCTGTAATGGGTGCCTGTGTAGTGAAGTGTCTTGTTCGTGTTGGAGATGATAGAGGAAGATAGAGGGCGAAACCTGGTGCCGGCACACAGCCTACTCCTCTGGAAAGCACCGAGGGTGCCGCCGAGCTTAACGTCCTCATCCGACGGACGGAACACCTTCAACAGTGCCCCATGCCCACCCTCTATGAGACACTGCGGAGAGGTTTGTAATTTAATCCAGGACATCGGTGCAAAGACTGGGGCTATCAAGGGCATTGCACCACCACCCTTCCCGTCCTCTCGGAAAAGGGGAAATTGTCAATAGCGCGTGACGTATCAGGAGGTTACCTATCCAAGTACTAGCCACGCCCAACGGTGCTTAATTTCGGTGATCTGGTAGGAACCGGCGCACCCAACGAGGCAAGGCCGTCGACGATTAGACGATATGCAATAGATTTTCAAATCTCAACACCTAGAATACAATAATAGCCCTCTGTCCCCCCCTCTCATCACCAAATGCAATACGCTGTGGCGCGTTTACACTCACATCCTCCTACACATATTTCATATCCTTTCTTTTATTCGTGTCAAAATCCTTGCATACTAAGGTCAAGTACAACTATGATACAAAACAAAATAGATTATATATAAACAAATTACAAAACCAGTAAATATAATGTGACCAAAAGTTAGCAAGCGCTACAGCATTCTCCTTGCCCTGCAATAGGTCCTCCAGCGTGCAGGATACTGGGCACTGAGGACAGCTGTGCAGGTGCTTGGCGGTTTGTTCGGATCCACATTCGCAGAGAGCTGATTCATCCGCGAGGTATTTCCACCTGACCATATTGTCCTTTGTTCTACCCACCCCGCTTCTTAGAATGTCGAGGGACTTCCACGTTTTCCACGGCAGATTTTCGCCTCTGGGAGAGCCTTCAGAGGTGGAATCCGTGCTGCGATATCAGTATTTTTGGTTATTCAAAGGTTTTGTCGTGCCGTTGAAGGTGATGTACTACAGTTATACAGTATTTTTCATAAAACACTTCCTGAATTTCAGCCTGCTTGGGGGAGTTTGGTGTCCATGTAGCGGGTGAGCAGCGTTTTGTTCTACTTTACGCCTCTCTATCTTTGCGGCAACTTCCCGTATTATATCTGGTGAGGCTATCCCCGCAAGGTTGTATAGTTTGTGAGTAGGCATTGCCCTCAGGCATTCTGTTGTTGTTATTCTACAGGTCTCGTTGAGGGCAACATACATATGCCTGGCATGGGCAGATGTATACCAAACAGGGCAGGCGTATTCAGTAGCAGAGTAACATGTGCAATTGCCGTTGTTTTGATTACTGTCGCTTGGGCAACCCTTTCGCTGTTTGTGAGTTTTCTGATGATGTTATTGCGTGCGGATACCTTTTGTTTTATGTTTAGGCAGTGCTTCCTAAATGTCAACGCACGATCCATTGTCACTGCCAGATATTTTGGGTTATGGCAGTGCTACATATGACTTTTAATTTTTTGTTGGCGTTCATATCCTATGTCAATGGAACATAAACCAAATTACCGAATCCAATCTATCACCTTTACTCATTCCTCATCTGTCCCACCCCACATCAGGGATCCCGCCACGCAGAAAATCTTTCTTTAACTGTCAAATGTAGCGATAGATCAAAGTAAATTTATTAACAGCAAACTTTATACGTAATAGAACGAACAACTGTCAGTAACAGAAGAGTGATATATGCAGTCTGAAATTTCAAAAATTCCACGAGAGTGTACAATATTTTGCATTGTAATATCCTACATTCCCACCAGGATACAAACGCATTTTATTTACACAAGTGAAAAAGTCTCTCCTACATTGTTCCTCTACTCAAGATGTCAGCTAATATGTCGCATCGTGAGAAGCACACAAGCTTGCGCACTGATTCGCCCAGTATACAAAAAGAGCGACCCCACACATGGTGAATAATTACAGGAACATCTCACTAAAACAAGTCGCGGTCAGAGTATTGACAGTGTGGCTACTCCAAAGGACACAGGACCAGCTGGAATACTAAGCCGGCGAGTACCAAACGGGGTTTCGCCCTGTTCGGACGTGTGCAGCACAAATCTTTAAATTGAAGACTATCCTGAAAAAAAAAAAAAAAAAAAAAAAAAAAACCTCTCAGGAGCACTCCAGTTACTTGCACATTCGTTGACTTCAAGAATGACTACGTCGACCGCCAGTCATTATTCAACATCCAACACGGACAAGGTTTGGACAGCAAGACACTACGACTGTTCAAACAATTACTGACAGACACGAAATGTAAGGTAAAATTCAAGGTGGAACTCTTGAAACCCTTTCAAATCAAGACAGGATGACGTACTCCCACCATTTCTTTTCAACATGTGCTGGATAAAGTCATCAAGGAGAGGGGGAAGGAGCTGAAAATACAAGGTCACCGGAAGATACTGCGTTTGGGAGATTCAAAAGAGTAAAAGCTAGGGGTTGGCTGTCTAGCCTTCGCGGATTATCTGGCACTACTCACGGATAATGAAACCAGTACTCAATCAGTGAGCGGAAACAATGGGGCTAAAGATCTCCTTTCAAAATAACAAAGTTCCTCTGCACGAAACTAAACATATATTTTTGAACACAAAGTTGGTAAGGTTTAACAGGGTTTCACACTTTAAATACGTAGATAAAGTTAGCGAACCGACAGGAAAGGAGAAAATCGCACAGTGTTGAAAATGGATAAAGCTTTATACAAACCACGGAATATCTACAATAAGAAAGATCGCCGGCATCGGTGGCCGTGGGGACTGAGGCGCGCCAGTCACGGTCTGCACGGCCACTACGGGCGGGGGTTCGAATCCCCCCTCGGGCATGGGTATTTGTGCCGTCCTTAGTATTAGGTAGTTCATAAGTAGTTTGTAAGTTTAGGGACTGATGACCCCGTAGTTAAGTCCCATAAGCTCTACAAACATTTGAACATTTGATAAGAAAGATCTTTCCACCTTCACCAAAATTCGTCACTACGATATCGTTATCAAACGGAAGGTGCTATACGCCAGTGAGACACTGATGTTACGCACAAAAACCGGATTTGTTTGTTTGTTTGTAAAGTCTACGGGACTTAACTACGGGGTCATCAGTCCCTAAACTTACAAACTACTTATGAACTAGCTAATACTAAGGACGAGGGGGGATTCGAATCCCCGACCGTAGTGGCGGTGCAGACCGTGACTGGAGCGCCTTAGTCCCCTCGGCCACCGCGGCCGGCAACCGGATTTGAGAACATCCTTATACAGGAAAGAAAAATCATCTAGAAAATTATAGGAGAAAAACCTTCAAACGAAGGCTATGGACGTCAATCCAGGGTTACCACATCATCGCAGCGAACATTAGAAAAAGATAACTAAAATTTTATGGACACATTAGCAGACTTCAACAGACCAGACGTACTAACAGAATCCTCAGGTACATCCAAGGTTTTAAGGCCACTACTCCCTGGATGATGCAAGTCAAAATGGATCTGAAAAAGGCATATATACATTCAGCAGACATCGTATACAGTCTTTAGACTCAAGGTGTACAAATGGGAAGTGATGTCAGAGAAAGCGGCACCTAAAGCTCAAAGACCAAATTGGGCTCAAGAAAAGAAGGGAGCCTTTAGTGAAAGAATAAAAACTGTAAGGAGTCAAGTCATTCAGACGCATTTTCCTACATATTCGGACATTTAACACAGTATTTGTTGCTTACAAGTGATATCTGCAATGTTAAATACTTTTGTTATTGCTTGGAAAGAAGTTATTATTCTGTTAAGTGCTGCGATCTGCAGGAAAGATAACAACTCGTCAAATTACCTTCTCGGTAACCTTCTCGGCATACAACTCAACATCAAGAAAACAGATAGTCACATAGAGACAACAAACAACAAGTATAATAATAGAACAAATAAACAGACAATAAACTATTACACGTGGCGCTAGGCCAAGGCAAAACAACTACACTACAGAGAATAGTACGCTGAGTGCGGCGGCAGCTGGATCCGGCGTAGGAGCGGCCGGTGGCTGAGTATCATGCACTGCCCTCCACACTGCGTCTGTGCGCCTATGAAGCCGGCGTCGGCGGAGGGCTACAACCAGCTACTGCGCTGTCATTGGCTGGACACTGTCACATGGCGGACCGTGATGTAGTGCCGCCGTACAGCGCCGTTTCTTCTGCTGTTGGCAGCTGTTTGTGTTTATGTTATTATGTGTGAGCGCCTACGAAAGGGAGCGCAGCATCCCGCCTTGGCTGCCTGTTATGCGGACACTCTGTACGGTCAGGACCTGCCACAGCATATTCGAAGTACAGCACTAGGTTGAGAGAGCGATAATTAGCTTTTCTCGAGGCTGAAGCAAGTAATAGTTCAGGCATATACACTGAGGAAATATTGTTGGTTCCAATTTATCAGTTAAAATACCATTGCAGACAGTACGTGGCAACGATTTCAGATGGTTACGTGTGAACGCGAGTCTCTGCGTAGCGGCAGGTGACCTTCGAAGCGTGGGCGAGCCGAAACGCAGTGTTCGCGTGTGTGTTATTGGTCGGTTCGTGGTCGCGCCTAAAGGTGGGTTGTGCAAGACGCGGCTGTTGCCTGCGATTGCGGCTCGGCCCCCCTCCCTTTTCCGGCCGTGGCAGACGGTGGCGAGTCGGCAGCACGACAGCAGCCGCTGCCGTTTACCAAGTCGCGGCTCCTGGTCGGCGACTAGGGAAATTCATAGTCAAAATAAAATTTCCGTTTTTTTTGCTGTAAAAAATACTGCATGTTAAGAGAGCAAAGCTACATCAGTTCCCACATTTAGTTTTTCGTTACAGATTCTCGTTTTCCTTTAACAAATTAAAAAGCGCTACTTTCGGTTGTGCGTGTTTTTTTTTTTTTTTTTTTTTTTTTTTTTTTCACTTTTTATTACATCTCAGTCGAGTTTGAGGAAACTAACACGCAAAAAAATTTGGTTTTTGCATATCTTGTAGCTTCATACTCCAGCATGATAACGAAGTGTATGTTTTCTCAAAATTCCTCACAGTTATTCAGATACTTAATTTTTAAGTAACCTATTGCATTAAACTTGAAGTGTTTACATCGAAAAATGTAGTCGCTGGCTAATTTGCGTCTGGTTTATTTTAGGTCACACATTGCTGCGGATGAAATGAAGCCAATAATTCGGAACTATTTTTAAAGTTTAGAGCAGGACGATACCTGTCTCCGTTTTCGAGATTTTGGGTCGTATATCTACGATACGGGAGCGTCACGACTAGCGCGCCATTTCTCTCCTCGTGCAACCTGAGTTGTGCGGCGGTAACAATAATCACATCTTATAAACTGTTGAAGATATTGAACCCTTTTCTTAAATGATACCCTGGGAAGGAATTCATGTTTTACACAATCATTAATACTCAAAGCTTTTTTTATCTACAGGTATACAGAAATAACTATAGTTTTTTTTACGATGAAACGAGGTATTAAATAAACAGTATTTAATATTTATGGAGGTTTATTTCCGTCTATTGCAGCTAAATGAAAGGCGTTTCGCTTCTTTATTTGTGAACCATCATCAATGGCAATTTTTTGTGTTAATTCTATGTGTGACTTCATGGAGCTGTGTTTGTATTCTCCAAAGCGATGGAAGTTTTGGTTCTTTATTTCATCACATTGCCGTGTAGTTCGGTGTGTCACTGCAGATTTTAACTGTTAAGGTTAACCTATATATTGATTCTATTTTTGTGACACATGACCATGAAAGCAGTTAAAACATTTTTATTAACAGGCATCATTTAAACGACGACACGAAATTCATACTTGAGTTTAGATTAACTGGCAGCCAGTTTGCACATGAATTGGAACTTGCAGTGAGTGACATACAGAGAAAATCCTATAGCCGATTCAACAAATCTATCAGTGCAGCTGAAAAAAATAAAATAAAATAAAAATAAAACGCAGTGACGTTAAGGTAATTGTTCTTTTATTTTCGATTGCGGCACTGTTTATAAGACACGGAGTGTGTTTATCTGAAACTCCTGATGCAGCTTGCATCTCTCTCGTCTAAGGCTTTTTTTCATTTTAACTGATTGGATTCACCTTCCGTATTGCCTTCGAAATAAGTCCCAGTGTTCGAAAACGTACAGTTGAAATTTTTTCCAAGGGAGATAAAAAATAGCAAACACATACCAAACATAAGCTTTTCTGCAGCTTGTTAAATGTATCAACAACAATTGTAAGACTGTTTGCTGTTTTGTTATAATTTATTTCATTCTGACCGGTTTCTATCCTTAACTATCTTCCAGGTAATATGGAAAACAAAAAGATTTTAAAATATCGAAGATGTCATCCATATCGTACACGGGACATTTGAATCCAAATGGTACACCACAACATTTATCTTTGTTCATATAAACTAAGATAATTTTTACGGCGCGCCACAAAACGGACTGTATTGGTATGAATGAAATTAATGAAAATATTACATTAACATTGTCATGCATTTCCTTACACCTGTCAGATCTAAACCAAAAAAAAAATTTGTTACCACCAGTCACATTTTTTATTTCCAAAACCCTAGAGGCCACTACAGCTCCTTTTCCAACCTTCATTTCTCTTTTATTTTTCCGAATATTTTCAGTCTACACTTATATATGTCACTAGATGGCCATGAAATCTAAATCTGTTCAACGTACAAAGGCAATAGCTTAATGGCGAGACGAGCTCATTTTATGAGTGGTTCATATCCGTTCTTCTTCGGTCCGCTTGGCTCGACATCTTTCAGCCGCTGCCTTGAGTCGTCGCGACTCCGAATCGCAACACTGCAGTCCTGCGATTGTCGCCGCATCAGCCGCGCGCCGCACTCCAAACTCAAAGTGCGCATGCGCGAGCAGCCAGCCGCTGACGTCACGAGCCGACCCATCGCAGCCGCAGGCAGCAATCGCGCCTTGGACAACCCACCTTAAGGCCAGACAATAGCGCGTCTCCGGTAGGCGAAAGTTCGCTGGCGTGGCGAGAGTGGCGGGAAGGTGTGTTACGGTGAGCGGCGGCAGCAGTGAAGGACTGCAGCCCTTGGTCTGGGGGCGACAGGTTGTATCGAAGGCGATCGAGTACTCTGTAGGCGCAATTTGCGCATTTTCGAGTGTGGACCAAGTGAGAGAGAGAAGACTCTTTTTCAGTGCTTTACTGAAAAGAGCAGATATATGGAAAGCAAATCTGAAATTACCTCTTATTAAGAATAATCAGATTGTGCGATATCCGATATTTAGTCAGCAACTTTTTGTCTGACACGAATACAGACAGAGTGAGATAGTTAACGCCTGTGGGCAAACTGCAGTGGTATCGCGGTGTGTTGATTTATGCAATCAGCGTACCACGCCAGTAGCGAGACTAGGAAGTGTTGGGTGTTCTCAACATCATTGAGACATAGAAAACATTTCCATCGACAGAAGTTGATCCGGTCAGGCAAGTTAGGTTCGTTTCCTGTGACGGCACACCAGCTTGCAGGCATTTCAGCAAACGGTACTGTGTGCATTGCTTCTGCTTAGATCAGGCATTTAGTGTGACAGCCTCGAGCGTATCTGCACCTTTGTTTGTTAATTTAAAGTCAAGTTAGGCGCGGTGTTAAAGCCATTTTTGACAAGTGCGGTTTTCTTTATTTTAAAGTTCAATTAAAAATTCCATTCCTCCAGTTAACAACTTGCTTCTATCCTAACGAATCTGGATTCTTTTGAAATTTAAATTCATTTAATGCGCATTTTTGGTTAAATAAATTAAATACACAGAAATCGTGTTTACTTTCAGTAGCTAGTCACGCCAAATTTGTACCCTGTTTCTCTTACTAGCAATGTTTAGATATATGTTTTTCTTAGAGGTGATATTATCTGGGTTGGGTTAGTAATGTTGTAGAAACATATCTTAATCGGGCGAGGGACATCTCTCTGACTTCTACACGACTTGCTGTTAGGTTCTTCCACGCAGGAGCCACGGGTACACTGTCAGATAGCTGGCGCAACAAAATCAGTTGTAAGTTGTGCAAAATTACACCACAGCAAGCAATTTCGCATTAGAAAATGGCGACCCTGCTAGGATAGCAAAGCAGTTAGGAGGAATAAATGATAGGAGATAGACAGGTACGGCGAGGGTCGTAACTTTTTTTTTTTTTTTTTTTTTTTTTTTTTTTTTTTTTTTTAAACTGCTTTTCGTGTCAAGGGTAGTTGCGTTAAGCCGATTCTGACTCACAGCGTAAAAAATATTTGTTTTTGTTTATTAAATTATTAAATATATTCAAACAGTGTTAGGTTTAGTGAAGGGTATTAAGTCAGTTTTTCGTGAAAAGTTAATTAATTTCATGAAAAAAAAGTATAAGTAGTGATGTAACATTGAAATGTTGTCAGGAAAACAGATTTCAAAGTTTATTTGAAGAAGGATAGTGTAAAGTTAGGTGTAAATAATTTTAAAGTTAGTGTTTACGGGAAAAGATTATACATTTTTGGGTTAAAAATTAATTTTTTATTTTCTTTAAAATCTTTGTGAATAGTAGGACTTACGATTTTCAGAGGTAGGCAGGATGCAAATGGATGCAGACTGACGATGCACAGGACAACGAAGAGTTAATTTTATATATGTTTTGTATTTCTTTTGCAAGCGGACAGGTCGTGATTGGGAGTTGTTGCTGAGCAGCTGGAGAGTTCGTGAGAATTTTTCTACGTTGATGTTGTTGGTTTAACCAACTGGTAAATGGTCGTACAGTTTTGTAGTCAGGTGTTGTTGTTGTGATTAAAGGTACGACGAAATAGCTCGATGTTGTACAGAGTCCAATCGAGAAAGTTATCATAATCGATATTACAGGTCGAAATGGTGGAAGATAAGCAAGTAGGTAAACAGACTGACGACGTAGTTGCTAGTAGGCAAGAATCACAGCAACAGAAAGAGCGGGCTCTAGATGATTTAGATATTATCGAAATTGATACAACAGTTCATGATAAGGAAGGAAGTAATAATGATATAGTTGATTATGATGTTTCAAGGTAGGCAGTTTCAAAATCGGAGATAGAATGTCCACATAGGAAAATGCGTAATATACAGACACTAGGAGGAAGGCAACGGCATACCACCTCCAAACAGGACCATGCCTAGTAAAGCACTGTGGTGTTCAAACCAATCTTCGGATTGATGACTGCTTTACCTTTTTTACAGACACAAAGAATAGAAGAAACTCGTTTGTTGGCGGCATATTCTGGTACAGAATACGCGTCATTACAAGCAGTTCATGGTCAATTAATAAACCGAAATAGACATATTGATAGTGCAAGTGAGGAAGGACATTTAGAATCTGTAGAATCAATTGTAAATATGCCACGAAAACAGGCACAAAATAGTTTTGCGGGGTTGCAAGCGCCACTACATGGTTCTGTAACCAACGCAAATGTGAAGATACACATGATTCAGACGGAAGAGGGAGGTCAGTTGGCGGAGTTTCATGCAACACTTCATGGGACAGTGACGGACGCAACTGCTTCTCAATATAATCACATTGTTAGGCAGAACAGACCGGTACAAATGGCGGATTTGATTGCTTCTCAATTCTGTCCGACAACTGCCGACAATAACAGAAGGGAAAGTGATAAATCACGAGTACACAGTTCATCAATAGGAAGCACCGCAGGACGCTTTATTGGAAATGTTAAGACAAATTAATGGTAATATGAAAAAACAAAGGGAAGATATGGTCAAGCAAAACCAGCAGATTAATTGTAGTATAAAAAAGCAAGGGAGGAGATGAAGCAGGAAATGATAAGACAGAATCAAGAAATGAAAAATCAAACCGAAGAAATAAAGGAGGACATTCAGCAAGTGAAAGTCCGAATGGAAGAAGGGATAGCTAGGATCGATAACGAGATAATACAAATTAATAAAGAGGCTAAAGAATCGAGAGAGAAAATTCAGGGGTTGACACAAGGTCAACAGGAGCTTCGTTCAGACGTAGACAAGGTAGAATTAGACATGTTTAATGTTGACAGGAAATTCGAACGTTTACTAAAAAGGTATCACGTATGGCGATCCAAATAACAGAAGAACAGGCAATTCAGAGTAAAGTAGCAAAAGTAGTGCTTAAACTTTACGATCAGAGTATCAATAAAATAGAGAGTAAGACAAAAGGTCAGTTAGAGAAGTTGAGATCCGAACTGATTCAAAAGACTGAACAGAAAATAGAAACAGACTATACAGATAGCGACACTGCAGATACTTTTAGTATCATTTCAGTAAGTAGGACGACACAGCAAGAGAAGGAACATGTAGAACGTAGAGCAGAGGTAACACAAGGGGAAAAGTCAAAGCCCAATGTAGTTACCAAACCGACATTGGGCTTGACATTGGCACAAACTAAGGCTATAGAGAGGCGCGAAAATAATGTACAACCAATTCCATTAGAAAGGCAAAAACGGAGCCGGAAAATTACAGGACGCAATTTAGTAACAATATATTTCAAGTACCACAGGTACCACTAATGACAACAACTGAAGTTGAATAGCAGAATTTTTGTTCATCTTTGCAACGTTATGAGAATCTGCATATGCGACAGGTGATATACAGATGGGTGATAGAATTCCACATAGTAAACAGGAGAATATGGTAAATAGCAGAATGTGTGATTCTATGAATCAACCACAGTTTGGTAACATGAATAGATATGATACAGACCACTTGTTGACAGTAAGAAAATTTCAACACTTTGAAGATGCAGTAGGTTATATACATGCAAGGACATTTATAAACCAATTTCAGGTAGGGTTACCAAACCATTGTAGCTTGGCACATGAATTGGATCTGCAGAGAATTCTGTAGCAGAGGTGATGCAAAGAGTTGCAGAAAATTGTTCATCTTTTCAACAGTTTAGATCAGCATTTTTAGGCAGGTATTGGTCGAAAGAAGCTCAGAGAAAGATAAAGTTTGAGTTACTTCAGATGTCACCATATGAAAGATCAGGGAAGAAAGGGTAGTTAATTTTTTTGATTCCATAGATAAGAAAAATCAATGTTTGGATAGACCATACGAAAATGGAGAGTTGATACGTTTATGTAGGATGAAGTTACCTGTAAAATATCAGCAGGCAACTGTAGGAAAGAAAGAGAATGTAGAAAAATTTAAGGAAGTATTAAGGGAATTAGAGATTATGTTTAAGGAGGCGGATTTGAGAGAGAAACAGAGCAAGAAAGAGAGAGAGAATGATAGATTTAGAAATGATTATTCTGGGAATAATTGAAATAAAAGTAATTATGGCAATTTAGGACAATGGAATGGTGGGACAGGTGATGTGAGACAATGGAACAAAGTGGGAAAATGGAACAATAATGGCAAGTATAATCCGGAGAATAGGAATAGTCACAATAATGGTAATTCATACAGAGGAGGCTATGGATTCAGAAATGGTAATAATATTGGAGAAGGTTACTTTGAGAGGGGACATGACGTAAGGAAAGGTAACTGGCTAAACCAGGAATCTAATAATTATAAAGGAAATCAGGATTCACAAGGGAAAGAGCATTTCAATCAAGGAAAACAGGATTAGAGGTTAGACCACCCAATCCTAACAAGAAGAAAGAATGACTAGTTAGTACACAAGGGGACAGGCAAAATGTGCACCCTAAATCATATGCAACACAGAATATCCATTGGCTTAATGTACATAAAACAGATACAAGGCAACCAGACAATAGTTTTTCAACCAAAAGGGGAAGATTCAATGTAGTGAAGATAAGTTAATAACTGAACAAAAAGGAATAAGATATACAGCTTGGGAAAATAGTATTAATTGGGAAAACACAGACTTATGAGGATGGATTACCACCACTTCTAAAGATTATAGAAATTACGGACGATAATTACTGACTAGGTTAGTCAACTTTTTTGAAGAGAATAAGGAAGTAAAAATTAAGGAAAAAGGTCCGGAAGGAAGGTTAGAGAATGCTACACAAACACCAGGAAGGTATAAACACATAATGTATAACATGGGTACTTATGATGATATTGAGAGAGAGTATATTAGGGAATGTTTGGAGGCAAGAGAACGTGAGGAGAAGGAGTTGGATAAAAGACGAAGAGAAACAGACATCTCTCAGGCTGTTCTTCTAGCTGATTTATCACAAGTTAGTGTACATAAAGAGAAGAAGGATATTAGTATTGGTAGATTGAGTTACGAAGCAATAGGAGATGATTTAATGTATGAGAAAGAAACTATGAGCATTACTATGATTCAGCCTATACTGAAAGTGAATATTGGAGACATCACAGTACAGGCAATTGTGGATAGAGGAAGTCAGGTGACTGCGATTTCAGAGATTCTTTATGAAAGATGTAGACAGGTGCAGGAATTACCGATCTTAAAAATAAGAAAGATAAGAATTTTTTGGAGCAGTTGGAACAGGTCCAACAGATGTTAAATACGAGACGAGACTATCATTTGATTGCCTAGGGCATACATTTGAGAATAATTTTTTAATACTACCTAACTGACATGATCATAGGTTTAGACTTTATAAATGAACATAGGGTACATATTTGTATTCACCTGGGACTCGTAACTATAAATGAGATTGTACTATGTTTTATGCAAAGTTTAAAAGATGGAGAGGAATCAGGTCAAATAAAACAATTTCAGTTAAGTAATAACAATGAGGAAGAGTGGGAAAAGCCTGCTAGATACAGATTTAAGGAAGATCCTAAAACACTTCCGCCAGAAATGTTGGCAGAAATTCATAGGGAGATAGATGCTAAGTTAGCAGACATTGTAAATATTTTACCGCGAGATAGAGAAAACTTGGAGAATATCTTAACCCTAGTATGCATACCCTGGGTCCAATGGACCCGGGAACAATTTTAATTTTTAATTTGTGTATTAAAGACTTGAAATTAAGTCCCAACCGTTCAGGTATGCTCTATGGCAATATTCAGTAATACATTACAGATACTACTAGAATCGTGTGTCATTAGTTTAAGTGCCACTTTAATTTTCATCTTTATACTACACATTTACATAACCTGGGTCCTATGGATCCTGTGGTTTAGGTTAAAGTGTCATTAAACTGGATTGGGTTGTAATCAATTACATTTTGTTGGAGTACCGAGAATACGTTAGTGCCACACTTATGCATTGCTGTGATCGCAAAAAACGTATTGTTCTAACTTGGCATGTTCAACTGTCAGACAGCATACTTCTGTGTTGTGTAAGAAGCAAAATATCACAGTGGGTGGTTATTAGTGTGTGACGCTTTACAGAAAGACTGTAGGAGTTTGCTACACAGCAGTATTGTTTGACACACATACTCATTCGGAAGAAAGGTAAGGGTTACTGGTAACACTAAAAAATAACATGAAAAGCCGCTATATTTCTCCACTCCATAGGAGAAGAGAGTACTGAGGTTATTTATTCATATTATTATTTTAAGACAATGTCAGGATCTCCATCTAAAAAAAGGAGCAGGAATGAGGATAGCATACGTTTTTCCAGCCCCAATTTTGAATTAGTTGTTACTCAATGTGTAGCTGAAGATGACGATTTCCTTTCAGATATAAGTTCTGCTTCGGATGAAAACCATGAAGCTGTTCCTCAGGCAGTGTCATACGACTCTTTGGATGAAGAACCACGTAGTGATGGTGGTGAAGATGATGATCTAGATAATAATATTTAAGGACAAATAAGCAGTGAAAGTAATAAGGTTTATATTGCTGCAAATGGTATGCTATGGAGTGCAAAATAAAACTCCTGCTCAGAATGTGGTGAAATTTATAACAGGACCAGCAAACTGATATGATGTTTTTTGGGAAATGATGTATGCTTTGTCAGTAACAAAATCACCTATTTGAACACTGTGAAAAATAATATTGATGGTGTGTGGATCAGTTTCCATAATATAATCTATTAAAAAATTATTCATTTTCAAAGCTAGTAAAATCATTAAAATAGCCACAGCTTTCTTATATTATACTCATGAACCTTCCAATAAAAATATTCGTATATGATAATATCCACAAAATCCTTATTTTCATTTAAATTATCATATTAGATGTAACGGGTCCAATGGACCCAGGGTATGTAAATGTGCGAAAAATATAGGTCATGCATAAAGGGGTTAAGGAGGTGTTTGCACCAAAAAGATCTTTCAATATATGTTTGAAGTGAAGGAGCATAAACCTGTTTGTGTCCCTCCATATTCACTACCTTGAAGTTATAGAAGACTAGTGTTTCTAGAAATTTGTAAATGCTGGATGATGGTATCATCGAGCCAGCCAAGTCCCCATATAATTCACCACTTCATCTTCTGGGTAAACAAGATGGCAGCATTAGATTGGTACTTGATTCAAGGCAAGTTAATACAATCATTGTCTCAGAAACAGACAGGGCGGAAAAGTTAGAGGAATTAATTCAAAAATTTAATGGAGTGAGAATATTTTCCTCAATTGATTTAAGTTCTAGATTTTGGCAGATTGAGTTAGACCATCCTGCCTAAAATATACTGCCTTTATAGTTTTTGGACATTGTTATCAGTTCAAACGATTAGCATTTGGTCTAAAAATTTCTTCACCTGCATTTATTCAGGGTTTAAACACCATACTAAATTTGGATATTTTACAGAAAATTACTTGCTATATGGATGACTTTTTGATAGCGGAGGCTACATGGGAAGAACACATTTATATGTTGGATAAATTTTTACAGATTATGCAAACTCATGGAGTAACTGTCAATATTACTAAATCACAATTTGGGACATCACAGACTAAATTTTTGGGACATAAGATATCAGCAGAGGAAATAACAAGACCATTGCATTTGCAAGCAGAGTTTTATCAAAAGCAGAAAAGAACTACTCGATCACAGAACTGGCAGCCCTGGCTATTGTCTGGGTATTTCAGAAATTCAGATATTTTCTGTTTGGTAGAAGTACAAAAGTGTTTACACAACCATAAGGCTTTGGAATCATTAGTATCTTCCAAACTAACCTATGGTCGTCTGGCAATATGTATGCAGATTTTACAAGAGTATGACTTCACCACTGTATACGTCCCTGGTCCAGAGAATGTTTTAGCTGACGCATTGTCTCGGTCTCCTCAAGGTTTGGATGATGATCAAAAGATCAACTTGGCGGAGGAACAGCGGGTAATACACTATTTAAAGAAGGTTATTTTTGCGAATTTTATAACTAATGCCTTTAAAAAAACTTGGATGAAGAACAAGATAAAGATCCAAATCTGTTGGCAATTAAACATAAATTAGGGGATAAAACCAACACAGGAATTAGATAAAATATTTATTAAAGGATATTATTCTGTTTTATAAGCGTAATACAGATTCATCACCATGGCTTGTTTGTATTCCAGAAGATTTAATTAACAAATACATATGGTATACTCATTTTAGCAATGCAAATTTGGTCCCAAAAAGTGTTTCTTGAAAACTAAACAAACTGTACACTTTCCAGACATAGAACGCCATGATGACGTGTCCTGAAAATTTGCAAGAAATATAACAAGGCTAAGTATGTAACTTACCAAATTTGAACATCAATGTTTCCAATTATTCCTGATACATTGAAACATATAGCTGCAACAGATCTGTTCAGTCCATTACCTTGAACAAAGAAAGGTTTCACTTGTGTTTTTTTAGTTGTAGAATTGACATCCAAATACACTACTTTTACACCATTAAAGAATGCAACAGGCTTTTCAATGAGCAAAGCTTTTGAAAAGGATTTTATACAACAAGTAGGAAGAGTAAAGAAGATTATCTCAGATAATGGACCTCAGTACAAGTCAATACATTGGAAAAATACTTTAAATAAATTGAAAAACAAACCTATCTTCATTTAAAGATACAAACCCTGTTGTAATCCAGCTGAAGTACAATGAAAGATTTAGGTACTTTATGCAGACTGTTTTGTGGAAAGAATCATTGCTCATGGGACGTATATCTTTGAGACTTCCAAGATCATAGATGAAACACCACACAGCACCACAACTTATCCACCTGTTAGAGTATTAAAAACCATTAACCCTCCAGAATGAATAAAATAAATAATTAGATTTCCATTAATTCCGAGAAAACAGCATAAATACATCATTTCCAGCACTTTACACAACATAAGGAATGCAGCAATGAAACGTAAAATTCATCTGGATAAATCAGAAACTCAGAGAGTATTCTTATTAGGACAGAAAGTCTTTGTAAAAACACACCAATTATCTCAAAAGACTAAAAACAAAATAGGGAAATCTTTTCTGTGTATATTACAGTGATAATTACACGAATTGTACACAATAATGCGGTAGAGCTGACCAATCCTAAAACAGGAAAAGTTTTGGGAATGTTCCATACCAGCCACTGAAAATATTTTATAGTATAAAAAAATTGAAAATTTGATCTACCACATGAATTTACAGCGGAAGGAGTAAAGAAGTAGAAAAACATACAAAAAAGATAAACTGAAATTTTATAGCATAATTTTCTAAATACAAATTTGTGCTATAAACAAATAAAAAAAATAATTTAATTAAGAAAAGAGGCGGGTTACAATGTAAAAAAATAATATAGATTATTAGGATTTTTAAAGTTCATATCATTTAACATGTAATGAGATAACTATGTAACAATTTTTTTTGTAAAAATAACTTGATATTAGGGAATCGTTTTTATTGAGAACATATAGTTTATTATTTTATTGACGTTTTAGGTTATACAAATTAAAAAAAAACTGTTGCGAAATTTGTAAACATTAGTCAATGAAAATGGCATTTCGGAGGAACATTATGCAAATAAATCGGCCGAGTTTATAATTTACTTGAAAGTATAAGTGATGTTATTAACATATAACTGAACATTGTAAAACAGAAATTAAAGATTCTTAAACTGAAACTGATAGTGATCTTTCAGAAAATAATTTTTTATAAGTTAACTCATCGCAAGGATTAAGGAGTCTTTGAATTCTGAAAGTGAACACTTCTAGTCATTCGTTTGGAAAAATTAAAGAATGCTACAGATGACAGCCGGTTGAGTATTACGCCTCCAGAGAAATATTTTGTACGTTTAGGTTTCATTTAAAGAAATGTGGGGTTTCAACTTGCCGAAAAATTGTGGCCCATCGAATATTTTAAATATATTTTTCCAACAGACTTAGAGTAAATGATGTCCAGCATGGAATTAGCAAGGAAATTAATGCAGAGAACGATAAATCTTGGATTCAAATGTATGAATTTACTTAGTTAACCTACTTATAAGGTTCTTTAACTATGGTGAGTGTTAAAACTTTCGAAATCTAAAAATTTTCATACGTTCCCAATTTTTTGCAATCTTCCCAGGCCAAAGAAATATTCCCGGCAATATTCCCATTTCATAAGTTCCTTCACACTGGGAATATTACCGGCCTATATCACTAGATATAATACACGAAAAAACTAAGAAACTCGTGAAGCTATTTTATTTAATTTTTGTTATGAAACTATCTTTTGATAAAACATGAAAATCGGCCTACGTGTATTGGAGGGGGAGGATCAAAATTACGGGGCAATTTTTTTTGCTACAAAAATTCTGATTTAAACGAAGTTGAACGTATTAAAACTTCGAAAGGAAACAGTTGGGATAGTTCCGTTCAAACCGTGACACAAGGAGATTCTATATATGATGCCTCCTTTCCACGGTCTTGACAAGTGCCCCTCTCTCCCCTCCTAACTTCCCTTATCCCACACAACCGACAGTCGTAGTGCACTACCATGCTGACGCGACTTCATCACGCGTATAGTGTCTCGTGACTCTGCGTGTTAAGGCCATTCACAGCATCGTGTAATATCATGAGCTTAATTCTAAGAACACGATGATGGTAATTCAACCGAAACTGCTAATTAGATAAAGAACTTCATCAGCAGCTCAACCCGTTACTACGATTTTTTTTTTCTAAATTTATAGACCTTGGAGATGAGAGAGCAATAAAATTATACCCTTCCTTACAAAGAACTAGGTGAAAACGGGGCGATTCCAGGGTATATTTTTTAAAATTTTACAATCTTCTTTCTTCTCTTCCCTCTTCTGCCTTTGTCAATTTATTCCTCTGCCCTCACACTGTTCATCTCATCCTACCTTTCTTTCGACCCATCGCTTATCGCCGCCCTCTTTCCATCTCCTCTCTTTATCTCCCTCCTCACTTCTTCTCCTCATTCCCTCTTGTATTTTCTTTTTCCTACACCATTATTAGGCTTCCTCCGGGTTGTCGTGGTCGACTATGGAACTGGAATGGTTAATTTTAAGCGCTGTTGTAGCTGTCAACTTTCGAGGTAAATAGTCAAACAGTGCAAAATTTATGGCAATGTACCCCCTTCCGTGTACCACACGGTCGCTTGCTGAAGGTTAAGTGGAAAAAATTTAATCAATATCGAAATAAAAATGGGGATTTTTGTCAAAGTCCGCAAGTAAAGTACCCTCCGCCATCCACCTTTCAAAATTTTATGTACACTGCGTCCTTCCTCTTGTTTATATGGCCAACTGTGCAAAATTTTATAGAGTTAAAACTGTTTCCAGAATGAAACTTCACTCTGCAGCGGAGTGTGCGCTAATATGAAACTTCCTGGCAGATTAAAATTGTGTGCTGGAACCGGAACTCGAAACTGGGACCTTTGCCTTTCGCGGGCAAACGCACTACCGACTGTGCTATCCCGACACGACTCACGATGCCGCCTCACGGCTTTGGAAAGTAGGAGGCGAGGTACTGGCGGAAGTGAAGTTGTGAGGCGGCATCGTGAGTCGGTTCGGGATAGCACAGTCAGTAGTGCGCTTTCCCGCGAAAGGCAAAGGTCCCAGGTTCGAGTTCCGGTTCCGGCACACAATTTTAATCTGCCAGGAAGTTTCTTAAAACTGTTGATTATGCAGTGGTCCGTAATTAAAGTGTCCTCCGCCACGCACCATACACGTCATATAGCTTGAGCTATATGTCCTAGGTGGTTCTTCCTCTACAGCAACTGTTACCTCACGGTGAGGAACACGTGCGCCAAATTTGGTTAAAATCGTCCACTGCTTTCGAAGAAGAGGTGAAACAATGTAGCGTGATGCCGCAGTCTTTTTACGAATGTCTTTGCTTATGATGTCATATATCCTGAAACATGTGCGTGATCTTCATACTCACGGCGACCCTCCTCTTGCTTTGTTGGTCAAGTGTACAAACTTTCGTGAAGTTTGGACTAAAATTGTAGATTTGGATGCAATACAATCACTCATACACAGACACACTCTACATATAAAGAAAATACGCTATATCTCAGGAGAAAAGATACGGAAAAAATTTTCTTAGGCACATTCAGGGCGTGAAAATGAGAAGCATTAACTAAATATCTTATAATTCTGGATAACAAGATAATGAATTTTTGTATAAATCGTAGTATCAATACATTGACTCTATAAATGTAACTACCAATCTTGCAAGTTTGTTTCAGAGTAATTTGTTTCAGTACGACCTGCAATCTCCATTAAGAGGTAGAGGGGCATTATTCACCATAGACACGCTACTAGGCTCCTCGTGTACTTGACGGCACCAGTGGTCTGGTAAGGAAGCTGCAGCTGCAGTCAGTTAGGGAGCAAAGAGCACCAGGACTACCAACACCAAGTGAACTTTAACTGATGCTATGTGCATCCTAAGTGAAGCTGAGACGTGCTGCCGTGCACGTGGGAAGTACCTAAGCTGCTAGTGGCATTGGGACTAATGACCTAGCTGTTTAGTCCCCTCAAAACCAACAACAACAACAACTAGTGGCATTAGTTCGTCACCACGACCGCAGCACACACAAGGCGTACTTAGTTCCATTCACAAATTAGGCTGGTACCAGCGACGAGAAGCATCCAACACTCAACAAAAGTGCACGTTACCATTAGAGCCGGTCGCGATGGCCAAGCGGTCTGCGGCGCGCTAGTCACGGTCTGCACGCCCACTACGGTCGGGGGTTCGAATCCTCCCTCGGGCATGGATATTTGTGCTGTTCTTAGTATTAGCTAGTTCGTAAGTAGTTTGTAAGTTTAGGGACTAATGACCACGTAGTTAAGTCCCATAAGCTCTACAAACATTTGAACATTTGAATTTTAACCATTAGAGATATCATCCAGGTAGCTGCATAAAAGAATTGATTCTTTCGTTAGTTAACGGGAGAGAGAGATTTAATTAGTGCCCTCTGCATGGGCGTCGACACCGAAGGAAGACGACGAGAACGGCGGCAGTACTGATTTTGCGATGAGAGATGGGAACTGAAGCTTCCGACAGGCTTCAGGTACGAAACTCCAACACACTGTTCAAACTTTACTGCTTCTGAATCGTAGTACAAATATTCTAGTACACTGACATTTATATGTTTAATTATTGATGATTGGTATTGTCAACGAAACCGACAGAACTCTTCAGCTTATATCCTTGGTTGTAAGTCATTAATGTAGAAACAGTTCCTCTGTGTTTATACAATACACTTCAATAATAAATTAAGATTGCTCTTAGAAGTTGAGGAACAGAATGTTTGGAAAAAAAAAAATGTTACCTCTTTTGATTGGTCCGATACGTGACAACATGCATCCGTCTCTCCTGCTTAGCACTCCATCTTGGAGTAAGACGTGTGACTTACGAACTCAGTTATTAGTTGCGTCTGTGTTTCTGTCTTCCCCTGTAGTTTTCTACTGCTCCGACAGGCTCTGTGGAAGGATAAGTAAAATAAATATGACAGTCGGTCTGAGGTTAAACGAGTCATAATGTCCGTGTAAATTGCGTTCAGTCGTTAGGACATAGATCTGTAGGACCCATTATACCTTCTGTTTATTAATACATCTAATGCAACGACCGCTGTCAGTGACACTCTCTATGTCCCGCAATCTTTGAAGTCTTTCCTACTTAAGAACCTGCTGCTCACCCATAACTACATGTACAACAATTACACACAGTAATAGTTCCCAACAGCTGTATCACTGGATCACTACTTATAATAACCGCACTTACCCTTATACACACTGGAAAAATATAGGTATGTAATATATTTCTAGCCACTTATCAAAATAATATGAAGAAAAGGACATGAAACAATTTAACTTTATTGGTGTAATTGAAACACTGTACTACTTATGACGCCCCATCCAACGAAAAGATAATTGATATGTACAGTGCCACCGTTCTAAATCGCAACATTTGACAACACGATTGAGACAGAGAATCGGCGCATCACTGGAAGTGTCTCTTCCAATGATTACAACGCACTTGGCCACGCTTGTGCATAGGTCTGTGCGCCACCGCAATACCATGGATTGTAAGGCAAAACACTGCAAGAATTATTCTCGTGTGCATTATGTTGAAACATTAGCTACGAGTACAGGCTCCGTAAATCAATCTTACCAGTATGTATTAGCGGTACCAGACATGATAGTCTGAGACGTGGCAGAAATATATAGTCAATCGCTAGCTATAGCCGAGTGGTTCAAAAGGATACAACATTAATGTTAGATTGAATTTGATTACATTCGCGACAACAGTAAAGAAAGATACTGCAACACTCACAATTCGTCATAGAAAATTCATTTGGTAAAGGTGAGTTTTATATATTGGAGAAATTTGTTCGCTGAGTTACGAGACGCTTCCAACTTTCAAAGCCGTAAGTTTTAGGTTAGTAAACTGCTGAGTAATCTCTTGGATCACACGGGCATCAGGCTGTCGTCTGGTGTAGAACATCCCTGGATTTCCACCTCCAGATCGGCAGACCTCTGCAGCAATACAATGGAGAGTTTAACGGTCCGTCTGTACTTCAGTTAAAGCCGCCTGTGTCACAGGCAGTGGTCGCTGTATAAAACTGTTTACCAGCAGCCGTTATTCACGCGGCAGGCAACTGAGAACGGGCCCCGGCTGTTGAAGTGATCTCTGACCGGTACTGAGGTTAACTGCCGCTTCCCACGCGATACCCAGTGTTTTATGGTCGCTGTCACGATCCACGATTATAGGATGACTTTACCGCTTCTGCGCTCATATTTTACATACTTCAACACGCAGTGCCTGTCTGTCAAAAGTTAGCAAAGTGTTTGTAATAAATTTGGGTACTTACTGCATTCAGCTGCTTATGAAACTGATTCTCTTGGCCAAAACGCTAATATGGCAATATTTTATACTGAGGTTTCCACTTGGCGAAGGACGTTGTTTTATGACCGGTATACCTTACTTCCAAAGAATGGAAGCTGTTTGTTACCAATGACCTTCACGTTATGTGGCAAGATGTGAGCTATGTCAGCTGCATAGCACGCCCGTGCTTCACTCTGTAGGCACCGTTTTCGTCTCAATTTTCTTTGAATGAACTATACCAGCAGACCATACTGATCGGCGTCAAGTTTCGACTTACGTTGGGCAAAATGTCTGAACATTCTTTCCCTAATGATCTCCGCTGTTGGTCTCCCCTTAAACATGTTAGCATCTTATCTGCCCCTAACAGTGCGTCTTGTTTTGACCTGTAAATCACTAATATGGGCAGACGAAGCCGCACGGTCCAGTATTGTTGGTGAGATCAGTGCGCACTTGCTTTACTCAGACGTAGATCTGAATGTCATGGTTATTCAGGTGAAGTGCGGGACATGCTGCCACCATACTGTATCCGTGTGACCTAATTAAGCCTTTGCTTGTACCGGGATTTTCTCTGAGTGTGCGATTGTCGATGTTTGTCTTTCATTCATTCATCATCAGATATCACTCGTTTTTTCCATTTTCTCCACCTTCCAAATAGTATTACTAGGACTGTACCGCTTTTGGATATACTTGTGAACTTTTCGTACGTAGCTGGTATTTTGGAATGAGGTGATCAGAGAAATGGATAGGAAACTATGCTGTTCAAGCCTTTTCATCTCTACTTTCTGAAAAAGAAGTGGAGTTAAGATCTGTCATCAATTACTGTCACCCAGAAGTCCTTTTACAATCGTATGATGTATAATAATTATCTGCACTTTTACTCGTCTAATCTTTATACACACTAGTTGTACGCGAGGAAAACATATCGAAAACTTCCTACAAATAGTCTTTATAGATACAGTATCCCTTTTTTTATAGTGAATGGCTAGCCACGTAAACTGAATGGAAATCGTAGTTAACTTTGAGGCACGTGCCACAGAAATAACTATATTGAAATTTTCATTTTATTTTGTTTTCGCTTACGCTGCACTTTTGTTGATCCAGTACAATAATAATATTTGGTCGTTACCTCTATTTAGATAAAAGGATAGATAGAAAATGCTTCCAGTCGAACGTGTCGGCGCAGTTTTCTCTGTCAAGTGTTAACACAACGTTTTTCCCTCTTTGTCTGCCAAATGCAGAATCACACTGTGTATTGCTATTGGTCACCTGAGACTCCCGCAAACACGTTCAGTCCTACGGAGACGGTAGCAGTTACCTTCTGCTACTGCTTCGGTTTGCTTTTGTTTGAGCTCTTCAATTTCTTTACCATTTTTATTTAACTTTTCGTCCGTTTCACGGACAACACGTTTACCATACTCTTTCAACGATTCTACAACATTTTTAATTCCGGACACTTCTTTATGAATTTTCTTAGTCTCGCGGTTCGCAACTAATGCTAGTTTCTTTGCTCAGATAGTCTCTAACCTAGTAAACCTCGCGTCTTTGTTGGCATCTTCCGCCTTGGCTTTCACAACGGTTACAGACGACTTTACATTTTCCAGATCCACTTTCACACCAGAGATTCAGCTTTAACATATTCTAAACCGTCAGCTAGTTTTTCTTTGACCACCTCTATTTGTTTACTAGTTAATTCCGCTTGTATTCTATTTTCTCGCACAATCACTATCTCTACTTGTTTGCAAGTATTTTTCGCTAGTTTCTTGATTTCCTGTACCTGCTTCCTACTTTCCTCTGCCTGTTTGCTAGTGTTTTCCGCATGTTTCTTGTTTTTCTGTTCTTGTTTTCTGCTTTGTCCCAGTACCTGCTGCATTACTGTCATAATGTTAATAGGCTGTAAACTTTGGGGCAACTCGCACGGTTCTGCCGAACGAGTAATTTTTCTCCCATGACTAGGAGAACGTATAACAACCTGTTCATCGTCATTTCATTTGTAAGAAATTTCTCTAACTGAAGCTGTCGACTTAGATGGACAGGCCTCCACCTCATATTCACTATTTTCCTCGCGCAACGTTTCGTACTCTCACACTTTCGTCCATATATACGTCTATGTTTTGTAGACGAGCGATGTCGGACGTTTCATTCACATTAGACTCTACATTGATATTCTGAGAACTCTGCATTTTATTATCAGAAAGAACACAATACTGATTACATAAAATTCTACCTCTACTTCTCGTCAACATTAATTTACTTAAAAATTGAATAAACTGTACATGCCTCATCGAATCCTATCTTGTACCATAAGCTCCACTGAGCATACTTCTTTCTAACGTACCCAGTGCCCTAATTCAAAATCACACAAACACAAAATATTCCCGATCAAAAATTTTCAACGCCGTATTTGCAACACAGTTATCAATGCTGTTGTTATGCAGAAGTCACTACAAATATTCATGTATAGTGGCACAGAAACCACTAACATGAAACATTTGAAATGCTGAAAAAAATTGTATAATTATCTTACAACTATGTGTAGCACAACATAAAATTATAAACTGAATTAAACTGAATATTTGAAAAATTATTCCGCACCTGGTGACTTTACTCGGATAATGCACACGATCTGACAATTTCTCTAGAAGCTCCACAGTTCTGACACCCGTGGCAGGGTGCGACAAATGTAATGTGTGGTGGGTGGGTGTCTTTAAAGAGGGGAAAAAAAAGGCCGGAGGAATGGAAACTGGCAGGGGTCGCTAAATATATATGGTGGGGATGTGAATTAAATGGGAATGAGAGACTTAGAGACAGGAGCGGATGACCCTTGTTAAGTCCACGTTGTTTGTAAAATTAAGTCTAGCTGAAAGAAGCCAGTTAAAAAGCGTACTTTAAACATAAAACTCTGGCCGTAAAATCAGCTAACAATTCACGTGAACTACTGACTACTTCCTGCAAAATAATCTTGTTCCCTGGCCCAGAATGTAGAACTGACTCAAACTTCACTTTCGCAGAAGGAAGACAAAGTGACAGTGCCCAACATATGTCATACATCACAAGAATTATAAACAACATACTAATAATATGGACAGGAAGAACAACAAGCGACCTCGTGAGGTGGACAGCCTTATTAGCCAACAAAGACACTTTGATGGGTCACACTAATAATTCCGTAATCAAAACAGAGTTTCAAGATAACCCGCTTCTAACAGCTGACAAGGTGGAATGGCAGGTTGTTGTTCACTACGCCAATAACGGCGTGCACCATATGATACACAAGACACGCAAACTACCTGAAAACGTATGGTTGCGAGGCGAAAATCGCATAATAAACACTGCACAAGGAAAACATGTAACAAAATACACTATTAAAACAAACCACTTAAAGAAAGCACTGAAAAAGGCACACAAAATACAGCATAAATTTACAACACTAAGAACTTGGTTGGTAAGAATATCACTAAATTTACCTTAGAAACACACAAAAATACCTAAAGTTGATCGCGTGACGATCAACTGCAGGAGATTGTTAGTGGCTTGTGCTAGGTGTGGGTTCTTGTGGTCGGTTGTGGTGTGGAACAGCTGATGTGACTTCCACACCTTCTGTTGGCTTGCCGAGTGTTTTTTTTTTTTCTCGCCTTGTTTGGGTCTGTAGCCATTATTCCCATTCCCGAATCTTCTCCGTCTTTCTACTCGCTGATCACGCCAAGGACCTTGCTCGCTCTTCCTCTGCTGCTGATTCTCAGAATTGGAAGGACCGGGCTGCCGCTACTAGAACTTTCCGCCTTGCAATCGTCCCCAGCACTAATTTCACTCCTATTACTTCTCCTAGAAGAGCCATTGCCATCTCTTCTAGGTCCGTAATCATCATCGAACTCCAAGTCCTTCAGGTAAGCCTGGAAGGACTCAATGTCCTCCCTGTAGCTTCCCACAAGCATACATTCCATGGTAGTTTTTAGGTGGAAATTCTAATTAATTCGCATGGAGGATACTATTGATCAAGGCACTGATTTCTCGTCATAATTCCTTGAAAGAAGTCGCTGAGACTCTTGCAATTATTGTTCGCAAAATGGGGGATCACTAACATGGTACTTTTTACTCTTTCCTGCTGCCTCTCTGACCAGTAGGCACACAGTTCTCATAGTATCGGCAATATTTCAGGAGTGAACACATGCGCATTGCGAGCTCTCCTTCGAGATATCCGCACACATATTCGAACTTATTACCTTCGAGACAGTTTGTAGGCAAAGAATAATCGAATTGTTCCAGCCATGCCCATGGGTGTATCCCATTAGCATAGTTCCAGAAAACTTGGTACTTTCTTATGGCCAAGAAGTGTTTATAATCAAATGCCTGTTGAGGCTCCCACACAGGCACTTGATTCTGACTTTCCCTTCTTGTTCGACATACAAGCAGGGGTTCGACTTCCTCCTCTTCAAAAGCCGAATCGTCTCCGTGGTCGGAACGACAGGGCTGACCTCCGCACAAGTTGCGGGAAACGTTTTCTACGGGCGGTGCAGCAGAGGCTTGCTCTAACACGTTCATGTAGCTCAGCCGCTACATCACAATGCCTCGGGCTTATTTCCCAATGTTGCTTCTTGAACCGAAGAAAGTCACGGACTTTCTCTGATTCAGTCGTAACAGCGGGACTCGCTCTGTCTGCTGCCGCTTCCCTGCCCTGCATAAGCTGTGTCACCGAGATGGCCAGCTCTCCTATGTGGGCGTCAATGGTACTTACTCGCGCCCCTAATTCATCTGCCCTACCATCTACTAATTCGACTCTATCTATGTATTTCTCCTCAAGAGAGTGGATATTAGCATTCACTTCATGTACTCGGTGGGAAAGTGCAGAGATGGCTTCTACGTTCCCCATAATCTTGGCCATGTTATGTGTGCCTTCCCTGTACAAGTTGCACAATATCGCTGTGCAACCCATCTAGAGTCTCACGAATGACTTGAATGGTGTTACTTTGCCCCTCCCTGCACTGTGTAGAACGTCTGATCAGCACTGTCTGGACAGTTTCCTTAATGGAAACTAATTTAGTTTTCATTTCCTGAACTGAAATATTCTGTACTTTTTATTCTGCTTTGAGTTCATTCATGAAAGCCATGATGTCGCCTAAAATCGTGTTGGAACCGGGCACAGGCCTAGTAACGCAATTGGAAATATTTTGAGAGGTAGCAGAAATAGCCATATGGTTGGACGGCGTATTTGGTTCGCTCCTGTTATCGCTTCCGGTAGCGTCCACGTCTAAACTAGCCTCATTTTCAGCGGAAACTGAGCCGTCTGTACCCTCCACGTTACCTCTTTCCGTTGAAAGATCTAACCTAATGGATTTTTCAAGGTCCTCACTTCGGTTTAATCGCCTAGAACGAGTGGAAAGTGATAAGGCAGAACGAGTATCCATATTTAGAATTCGTTCACAACGACAAGAGGTTACCAACAGAAAAATGAGCCTACGAAAAACACGCGTAGGAAATCACCAGTTAAAATGTTAACACGCAATGCACATTGACTGTGCTCTTTCTACAAAAACAATTAAATGTAATAACCCTTCCAAAATTACACAAATATAACACAATTAAAACACATGTCTGCTGAAAACATAAATTGAAATAGATTAATGCGCGCTGCTAAAAATACACATTCACACACTGGGACAAAAGGTTAAAATATTTCCACACGCATTTAAAACAAAAGAAACTATTGCACTGAACAGATGATCTGCTTGAAGAGCGAATCCTGGCAGTGGTAAGCCAATTGTAAGACCACCGTTATTTGTAAAATTAACTCTAGCAGAAAGAAGCCAGTTAAAAAGCTTACTTTAAAAGTATAATTCTGGCCGTAAAACCAGATAAGGATTTGCGTGAACTACTGACTACGTCCTGCAAAAGAATCTTATTCCCTGGCCCAGAATTTAGAACTGACTCAACTTTACTTTCGCTGTAGGAAGACTAAGAGACGGTGGCCAACGTACGTCGTAGATCACGAGAATTATACACTATCATGAATATACAAGCCACCCTGAACTAAACTATTTCATGAAGGCATCTGTGAGAACATTTATGGCTCAAGGGATATAAAACATGATAATTTGTATCTGCGTTTGTTCTCAGTACTGGTGAAAAACAACATTAAATAAAAAATAGGGGTATTCATAAACTAATATTCATAAGAAGGATCAAATTTAACCGAAAATAAATTATTTATTCAGTTGAACATGTGCAAATGTTAAACAATAAAAATGCATCCAATTTCAAATGTTAATTTAAAGTAATCTGAACTGAACATCATCAGAGGGAGGATTTACAATCAACAAGCATTCATCCACTCACACACGCGAAGCAAACTGAAACTCACACAACTCAGCGTGCTGATAAGAAGCAGAAACAGAATTGGCTATAGTAGGCGAAATTCAGCGAACCAGGATGTACCACCCAACACAAGGAAAATAAACTTCATAGGTGGCTCTGGTCTGTCTTTCTTTACTTGAGATGGTACGCGATAATAGCGAAATTAATTTCCATTTAAATCAAACCGTGAGCATGCAGACTTACTGAGAAACACGTCATGTGTCTGCTACATTACATATTCGCACCCCCTGAAGGCGAAGTGCTTAAAGATCGCATTCATTTCAACAAAAACCAACAGAATCATAGATTACGAAGCAAGAATACAGAATAGTAAGGCACTGGTATATGAGCAGTGGCGAGAGCTCAAGTAACTAACTATAAACCTTTGAAGTCGGAGTTCGAAACCACATGGTTCCGAGAACCAGTAAAATTACAAAAATTCAATATCCGAAAAGCAAAGAAAATTTGCTCCAGCCTGTAACCCTTAGAAATGCGTAGGACATCATAAGGAAGCTTAAGAAATACACTCAGACACGATAGGAAGCGTTTACACGGATGGACAAAGTCCAGTCTCAAAAATAAGAAAAAGGGAATAAATTCAAAGTCGGAGTAAATCAACTAAGAAATATAGCATGCAGCCCCTAGAAATACATAGTATTTCATAAGGAAGCTAGTAAAGGGGGTTGTACAAGGCTAGAAGATAATTTACTGATAGAAACTGACTGCAAAGTACAAGTTGTAAATGAAACAGCAATTTAAAGGAGGCAGAGAGGAGATCGCGATCTACTAAGGGAAATCAGAAAGATACGTGCGTGATTTGTTGCCTGAAGGGCATAGAAACAGACACAGGGGTAGCTGAAGTCTTTGTTCTAATAACACACTGCGTGGAGTACCTATAAGTCGTGGAGAGAGAAAACGGAAGAGAATATTTCATATCCACTATACAGAATAAAAATATTCCTGCACAGTAGTTACATCTCACAAAGTTAGAAAGAAATTAAACAGACTTTGTACACCACCAGCTAGTCTCACAAAGGTTACTGATTACCAGCCATTATCAAACCGAATTAGTTACATACTCACCGCAAAATCACCGAAATGAAATTGAATATACTTCCGTACATGATAGAAGAAACTTATTCCGAAAAACGAACCTAAGTTCTCAAGTATAACTTGAGCACCAGAGAAGAAATCGATATCATCTCAAGGGAGAAAAGAAAATTAGAACTTCTTACCAGGTCGAAGTGCACCCACAGAGTGAAGAAGTCGGCTAGCAAGCCTCCACCATGTCCGGAAATCGGTAAAAACCCAAGAAAGCCGCGGTAGTGGAAAGAGTTTAGACTCGCTCGTTCTACTGAGGCTCGCTACTGGGCATTGCCAACCCAACTTATAACCAAAGGGCGGAGGAACCTCTTTGGTAGCATCAAAAGCAGAGGTTGGTAACGACTACCTATTGGCATGAAGCTAGAGAAACACTAGTAGCGAGCAGCCAACAGCCGACGACGAAAATGCTAGAAGATGCTCATACATGCACATACAGAATAAATCAAGTTCACATTCTCATAGGGACAGTGGCGTCACGGAGAAAGCGTTCATATTGCCACATTCATAGACACAATGATCAATTATTAGTATAATAAAATCCCAGCAATATTACAGAAACTAACATTTAAAAACATGAAATGCAATGCTATTCCTCATGCGTCCGAACGAAAGGGGTTCTCGTTTAGCAAAAAAGCCCATCTAGTTCAAATGTTCAAATGTTTGTATAGCTTATGGGACTTAACTACGGGGTCATCTGTCCCTAAACTTACGAACTACTTATGAACTAGCTAACACTAAGGACGGCAGAAATATCCATGCCCGATGGAGAATTTGATCCCAGGACCGTAGTGGCCATGCAGACCGTGGCTGGTGCGCCGTAATTCCCTCAGGCACCGCGGCCGGCCTCCATCTAGTGAACTTAGAAAATTTACAAAGTTAAAAACCTAAGGAAGACGGCAGACAGCCGTCTTTCACCCTGAATTAATAACTGTGATAAAAGATCATGATATTAAAAATTATTTGATTGATAGAATATCTCCCTGATTCAATACTAATTGACAATGTCTCTTCCACTTCCTGCATTCGGCATAAAATCCCCAACAAAAATCTAATAAGCTAGCTAGGATCTGATAGCTATTAATGTTACAAAAACATGCTTCCCTTTTTAACAATATGTTTATTACTACCGTTAAGCAGAAAAAAGGATTCACATTAAAAATCCAATACAAAAACAAACTAGATTGAACACCCAAGTTTACAATTACTATCAAATATGAAAGAATAATCTAGATGATTATGACTTACACTGATCATTATGAAACTATTCCGGAAAAAAAAAAAAAAAAAAAAAAAAAAAAAAATCAGCTTCGAGTTCTCAAACTCCGGCCCAGTGAAATTTCACTAAACAACCGCCGATTTCAAAAAGCTCGCGCTTTGAACATCAGCCAATCAGAGTCGGCTACCCCTGCCACACACACTATTGGCGCGATTCTTCACGAACGGTCCAAACCGTCACCGTAAAAGCGCTTCTAGGGGTAAAAATAGCCTCTTTCCATGTCGTCTTCGTTTTTTAGCAGACAAGATTCTGCGCGCTTGTCTCAGCAGAGGGGCCGGCTATCTTTTCCTAAAATCGCAGGGAGCGGTTCTAAAGCATATACAATACGCCTACTCCTCCTCCTCCTCCTCAGTTAGGGACACTAGTCTAACACATTTACAACCCGCTGCTCGGCCAGAGCACCGAGGCACCTCGCTATCGGGACCCCTACGGCGCGGCCCCAGGGCACACCGCTGGTCGCAGGTAGAGAGTGCTGTAACTGCAGCCTCCACCGGAATTCCACTCTCCCCCGTCAAGATAAAGTCAGCTATGAGTCTCACCTCAGCAAAACTGTTCACTGCAGTGCATTCCAGAAAGCAATAGAAAAATGCATGTACTGTCACTTTACATTATTACACGAATGTTAAACACAGTTAATAAGGCTGAGAGATGGCCTAGTGGAGACAACAACGAAAAGAAAACAAAATTTCTGACTGACAATCCGATATTATTTTGGAATTGAATTCCTTACTTTGCGTGAAAATCAATTTCAATTGCTCTATCGAAGGTCTACAAAATTATCCACTGCCCTAGGTAGTAATTCCAGAGAGAAATCCACCACTATGTCACGCAATGCATTGGGACTAAAGTTTCTGGGGAATCTAACAACTGCAATCGAATGATTGAATCGGAGCATGCTTCGAATTCTAAAATAAAAATCAAGGAGATATACTTTTTAGGTACATTAAATGAAAATTCTCTAGTCAAAACTGGTAAACAAAAGGAACTAGAATTAGTTTTAGAGGAATACAGAATTAATTAAATGAAGACTCAATTAGGAGTGGTGTGCACTACGACCATAAAGAGATGACTATCAAAAGAAATTTCAGCATTGGTCGTAAATTATTTATTTGTGATTGCAAATCGATTTCGACTATGGGATAGTCATCCTCAGTGTACATGATTTTTTTTATTTTTATTTATGACTACATGATAAAATGGGGTACAACGGTTTACGTTACATAAATGATAGAGTGTAACACCTATGTAATAAGTCAGCTGTATACGCTGCTAACATATCGCTCAGCCTTGATTTTACTCCCTGGAACATCTTGTAGCTATGCCTTGCGGCTTGACGTATAACACCTGAAATGTATCAATTCGATTGTGCCTGCTGTGTAAATCAGATGTAGTACTTATGTGAATCAGTGTTGTATTTTTCACTTTTTCTATTTCGCTTGTGCTTTTAATTTCAGTTACACTGAGTGTGACTATTCCATAGTCGAAATCGATTTGCAATAACAATTAAATGTTAATTGACGACCAATGCTGAAATTTCTTTTTATAGATACAGAATTAGGATTTTAACAAATCAAGAAACAATATTTCTATATGAAAATGTAGTAGGTACTTGTACGTTCAGGATCTTCAAAGTCAAAACGTAAATCAAAGTTATGAATCGGACACAATACTGGGTACAGCTTCCTATGTTCAGAAAATCATAATGAGACCCGTATATCTGTCACATGTGCCCATACGGCCACTGAAATGGCTAAAACCTTCCAGAAGAAAACTCGATTATTATCTTTCTGATCACATGTCGAGGGAACAGTAGAGACATATAAGAAAATGATGAAACGTAATTCCCATGATTGCTACTGTTTCTTAGAACTAGGCATTCACGTGTTTCAACGTTTTGGTATATTCTGAAGTACTACCCTCATTTAACAGTTTTTGGAACGGTGCAAATTATTTGAGTGAGGTTCAGTTTGTGTAATTATATCAATAGTAAATCTGATAGTATATTTGACAGAATTTAAACCCCCTCGGAGAGTATGTCTTCCCTGTCAATGAAATCCAAAAACAACTTCTCAGTTATAATGAACCAACAAATGAAAACCACAAGAAAATTCACAAAATGCAGAAGCATTTTGGGATGCTATAGAAACTGAATGTCCAAACTTCCACAAAGGATAATCATATTACTATTAGGCGACTTCAATGCACAAATAGGTAGAAAAAAGATGTTTAGAAATGTAGTACGCCAATACACGGCCTACAGAAAAACCAACACAAGTGGTATGAGCCTAATCAGTTTGTCCCACAGCTCTAAACACAAACTATTGTCAACCATCTTTTAGAATCTCCCAACAAATACAATAATGGCTATCTCGTAACTAAATATTAGGAAAAATCATACCAGATCACGTCGTTATTTCACAAGGGAAAGTAAGAATGTGAAAGTAGTACAGAATGGTGCATTTCAATCTAACCATTTTCTCTCTAAAATTAAAGCCAAACTCCTACTTCATAGAGAACAAAGAAAGTCACAAACAGACTTACCGTAACAAAGGAATCAATTAAAAACTACAAATACGAAATTAAATTGGCTAACTGTGGAAATTGGCGAGAAATGTTTGAAGCAATTAATGATGCTGAACAAGAAATATTTGGGTCAGTAAAAAATAAAAGGAAAATACGATGGAATGAAATACGTGAAGAAACTGCAGGAGGAGGGAATAAAAAATGAAAAAAAGGAAATACAAAAGAAAAGTGATGATTATGACCAGTTTAAACAACAAAGAAAGGAATCAGCCAGGTTAATCAGAAATTAAAATTTTAGAAAACACTTTTGGAGAAACAGCTATCGTTAATGAAATCCTGCGACCGAGGCTGTGTTTTTAAAAAAAATGGATAATCAGATATACCAAACGGACCTTGAAAACGAGAAGTATTTGGAAATTAAAAACTCCAAATGTCTGTTTCAGAATTTTGGATGAGATACATATTACGCAGGCACTATCTACTGCAGCGGATAATGGCGGGGCAGGGAGGTAGAAGGAAAAAGAGGGAGACACTGAAGAAGGATTGATATGTTACAGACGTGAAGAAAAGAAGATACAGAATCGAATATATGAGAATGCCCAGGGCAGAGGACATGGAATATGTCGTGTTGATACCTGCCTCATGACAGTTCTACTGCAAGAGAGAGAGAGAGAGAGAGAGAGAGAGAGAGAGGAGAGAGAGAGAGAGAGAGAGAGAGAGTGCCATTGCATTATGGAGTCACAAACCTTGCAAGGTGTCTTCGTCAGCATGAATAAGGAAATGGAGCACTGCCGTTTCGACAGTGGCTATTGCCATGCCACCCATATATATCCACTTTGAAACCTTTAGAGGAGTTTTGTTTACGGTTTGGATCTTCGATACCTTTGTAGATTCAACCTCATGTTGCGGTCGTTCGAATCCCATCTCATCTCATCTCATCTCATCTCTCATTTTCGAGTACCAAATTTTTCATGAAAAATTGACGTCTCTTGGTTTATTCTTAATGTTCAACATTTTATAAACAGTTAATAAGAACTATTGTTATTGTTTCTATTAAAAAGGAGAAAGAACATAACTAGCCACTTTTTTTGGGGCAATATTGGACAATCCGATATTCTCTATTTGCATTGTACAGTATTCACTGTTATCTGCAACAAAAACTATGTGATCAAAAGTATGCGAACACCTGGCTGAAAATGACTTCCAAGTTCGTGGCGCCCTGCATGGGTAATGCTGGAAGTCAACATAGTGTTGACCGACCTTTTCCCTTGATGACAGCTTCCACTTTCGCAGTGAGCATGGCAGGAAGTCAAATGTTTGTAAATCTAAGTGACTTAACAGCTGCTGTGGTGTCGCACAAGTCTGAAGTGCGCGCCACGTACTTACGCCGCGCGCCGCCATGCAAACACGGCGTGGCGTTCTTACGACGTCAGCCATGAGCGCCCTCTGCTGCAAGCCCGCTCGTGGCCACCACTGAACTGCATCGGTCACTTGGTATTAGGACAGGCACTAGGACTCATCAGTAGGCAGGCCTCTATCTAGTTAAACTATGTATCTGCATTCCACTAGTCTTCAGTTAAGAAAGTTAAGTATTGTGTATCTCTACGAAATACATACCTTATACTGATCTATCTTAGTGTTTCTAGTTTCTGCTGTCCCATGGGCTGGTCACCTCAGACTCTGTACCCGCACACGCGTGCATGCTACTTTCCTGGGTCGGTCTCTCTCTACTCGGCCACCGACACCCAGGACAACCGGCGGAAACGAGACACAAAAGTGACGACGAGGATGGGACACAAAAGCTGCGGTTATCAGTCCCTAGGCTAACTAACTTAAACTAACTGATGCTGAAGACAACAAACGCAACTATTCTTGAGAGAGGACGCGAACCTCCGACGGTAAGCAACCACGCGTCCGCAGCAAGGCGCTTTAGAGCGCTCGGTCACTACACCGCGGTGGCAAGAAGTCGGCGTTCCAAATCATCCCAAAGGCTTTCTATAGGATTCAAGTCAGGACTTGGTGCAGGTCAGTCCATTACAGGGATGTCATTGTCGTGCAGCTACCCAGCCACTGGCCGTGCATAATGAACATGTGCAGTCGCCATTCCCGAACTGCTCTGCAACAGAGGGAAGCAAGAAGCTGCTTAAAACAGCAATATATGCCTGTGCTGTGATAGTGCCACGCAAAACAGCAAAGAGTGCTACACACGCTGTTAGATGACGATCACTAAGCATTTGCCACGCCTACAAACTGCCATCGGACTGTTACATTTTATTCAGTGATTCGTGACTCCACGCATCGTTTTAATACTGTTCAATCGTCCAGTGTTTACGTGCCTTACTCAAAGCAAGGCGTCGTTTGGCATTGACCTGCGTGACGTGTGCTTTCTGGGCAGCCACTTGGCCACAAACTCCAAGCTTTCTCACCTCCCGCCTAATTGTCGCAGTACTTGCAGTTTGGAATGCCTGTGTGTTGTTCCGGATAGATGTGCGACTATTACACTGTACGACTCTCTTCAACTGTCTGCGATCTCTGTCAGTAAACAGACGAGGCCGCCATATACGCTTTGGTGCTGTATGTGTCCCTTAACGATTCCACTGCACTATCACATCAGAGCCAGCCACGGTGGCCGCGGGGACCGGCGCTCCAGTCACGGTCTGCACGGCCACTACGGTCGGAGGTTCGAATCCCCCCTCGGGCATGGATATTTGTGCCGTCCTTAGTCTTAGTTAGTTCATAAGTAGTTTGTAAGTTTAGGGACTGATGACCCCTTAGTTAAGTCCCATAGACTATACAAACATTTGAACATATCACATCAGAAACAGTGGACCTAGGTGAGCGTAAATCTCGCGTACAGACTTCTGACAATCACACAATCACCCGACCTAATCCGAAGTCCGCGGAGCGCCCGTCCTGCGAGGTCACTGATATGGGGCCCCTGGCAGCAGGTGGCAGCACTGAGCACCTAACGTGAAAAACGTGTGTTTTGGGGGTGTCCGGGTGCTTTCGTTAGCATGTGTATGTGAACGGACTGGCCGCGTGATGTAAGGCGTCATGCTGCGGACTGGGCGGTTGTTCCCGTCAGAGGTTCGAGTCCTTCCTCGGGCATGAATGTCTGTGTTGTCCTTATTGTAAGTTAGATTAAGTGGTTCGTAAGTGTAGGGACTCATGACCATAGCAGTTTGGTCAAATAGTTTTACAAACATTTGTTTTATAAACATGGAAAACAATCAAAATTTCATCGATATATCAACTGGAATGCTAACTTCGTTTACGTTCCTGAAGATTCTCCTTTAATTGCGAAGATTAGAAGTGTTTTAACCCACAAATTTTCCCATCATTTCACCGAAGCATGGAGAGAATAACTGATGGTGAAAAATGAATGTTGAAATTAAATTTAAAGGGATAAGTACTCGAACACAACGGAAGAAACTTATGAAGGGATTCGGACCACAGACCTTCGATAATTCCATCATAGATCTATAACGCTACCGAAGGAGCCACGATGACCCTCGGAGAATAGGTGTCTCCTACAGAGAATGAGAATTCCCTGAAAAGGTTCGAAGTTGAGTTTTTCGACGAATCTGAGAGCTGATTTGTATTCTTCGGCTGTGTGCTAATTGTGTTCTGAACTTCAAGTGACATAAATATAAATGAGCGACTAAAAACGTGGCGTTGCCCAGGTATTTATTTATTCTGTATTCTAGAAGTCCCCTCTTCCCTGTTTTCTGTCTATCTCTCTCTCTCTGCCCGTCTCTTCCCCTACCATCTCTCCGCCCATCTCCTTCTGCCTCTCTCTCTCTCTCTCTCTCTCTCTCTCTCTCTCTCTGCACGTTTCTACCGCCCCTTCCACTTCTCGTCCACTCTTCGTTGGTTCCTCCTTTTCCAGGTCATTCCCTCCTTCCCCTTCTCTATGAAATGTCCGATTGCTTTGATAGGACTCTGAGATATTTTCTAGTGAGATGCAGCCACAATTTCTGTTCTTTATAACGATCTATATTAAGCCATTTTCGGAATAACAAGCGTATCACACGCGGATCAGATTTTTATAATACATATATTTTTTAATTTATATGATGTGTGAGTTTCAGAAGTCAATTAACTATAAACCCAATCCTTCGTCGTAGCTCACGTAAGTTCTATAGAAAATCGTCTTTGATTTTTCTCCAGTACCTTCATTACCTGTGGCGCCGCTTCATCAGTAGCGTTGTAGCTTCGGAATGAAATAACCGTGACAGCGGTGGTTTTAATCACGGCTGGTGAGTCATATTTTAATGTCAAGTAAAACACAGGATTATTCGTCTCCATAACTGCACGTTTATGATCGAAAAAGAGGAGACAGTAAAGACGAAATTAATAATAGAGGAAACGCCATAAAAATTCCTTCAGTAGAGCATCCCGAAGTCCTCTCCAATCTTTTTGAAATTTTCAAGTATGCGTGACTCGATTCTCAGAGCTTTGATAAAAGCGAAATGTTTATGAGTGTAAGTGAATTTTGCCTTCAGGATGATACAACGAATAAAAAATTGCGCCTGCAGAAACGCAGCATTTATGTACGATTTTCTCAATAGTGTGGAAATTATTACGTTTCATAATTTTACGACGCTTTTCACTGTGGCCTGAGTGGGATAAAACAATGAACGTAGTCCCAGTAAAATGTAACTGATATTAATCGAGAAATATACGATGTTTGTTTTAAAATATAACAATCGTTAATAAAAGCTTTTATAAAATTTCCCTAATTAAAACTAACGGATAAGAGCACTTTTCACAAAACATTTTGATTTAATAAGCATTAATTATCGTACATTTAATGAATTTCATGTTGAAATGGAGTAGATATTGGAAAACTGCAGAAAAAATAATGGTATGATCGGAGCCCCAGATGTTGCAAATGATAGACGATCTAGAATGCTATCCAATGAGCCACGATGACGGTTGGAAATTTCACATTCACGATGAGTAATGTATTGCCCTTGAAAAATTTCAGAGTGGATTTTCACTAGTGTTTTCGAGTTATATTGAATGGCTTTTACTGACTGATACTTGAGTTCTGAATTTCACGTCCCGTAAATATAAAAAATACATAAAATTCGATACCTGTGTTGTTCCTTGTAAGCGCCGCAGGACGCCGTTTCCTGGCAGGTTAACACCGCTAAACTTCTCAGCGAACCATAGAGTACACCGTTTCAACGACTCTGTTCTCCTGTAACTTCCCATAGCAAACAGCTGCTGCTATCCTTTGAGTTCCGACCTTTCTTTTCGCTGATCCATTTGAAAGCTGTCTAATACATTATGGCTGGTTTCTGCACATGCGTTTGTGAATGAGTGACTGTATACGTGAGACGCTCCAGTCACGGTCTGCACGGCCACTACGGTCGGGGGTTCGAATCTCCCCTCGGGTATGGATATTTGTGCCGTCCTAGTCCGTAAGTAGTTCATAAGTAGTTTGTAAGTTTAGGGACTGATGACCCCGTAGTTAAGTCCCATAAACTATACAAACATTTGAACATTTGAACTGTATACGTGAACCAATTGACATAATTAAATTAACGCTGTTTAGCTAATATCATTGACTTTTTCTATAATGCTGATTCTGTGAGTGTGTGTTTCCATAATTACACCTAAGCGGAGTAGAATAACTAATTGCAAATCCGATTAATGAGCACCTGCAACATATTTCACGGAACCATGACTGTATAAAAATATCAAATTAATCTCAATCAGAATGGTGTGGCCCTGACAATAAGTGATCTTATAGATATTATTTTCCAACTGCAGACGGTGACAGTGCTGCCGTGGAGTGGTGGAATCTGCAAATAGTTCTCATTAAAAATCAAAAGCTCTTACGGAATTGATGCTATTTCCAGCCGGGTACTTAAAGTTTGTTCCCCACAGATAAGTAATATTCCAGTCACTTATGTAATAGCTCTCTGAAGCTAGGTGTTTTCTCTGACAGACTGACATATGCCATTGTAAAACAATTGCATACGAAAGGGGATAAATCAGATGTTAACAACTACCGCCCAATCTCTCTTCTGAGAGCTACATCGAAAATTTTTGAGAAAGTAATGTATTCAAGAGTAGCCTCCCATATTTGTAAAAACAATGTACTAACCAAATGTCAGTTTAGTTTTCAGAAAGGGTTTTCAATAGAAAATGCATTATATGCCTTCACCGATCAAATATTAAATGCTGTGAATGATCGGACATCACCCATTGGTATTTTTCGTGATATTTCAAAGGCTTTTGATTGTGTAAATCATGAAATTATTCTAGATAAGCTTAATCATTATGGTTTGACTGGTTCAGTGCACAAATGGTTTAATTCATAATTAACTGGAAGAAGGCAGAAAGTTGAAATACGTGGTTCATGTAATGTCAAAACATCAGCCGATTCCTCAAACTCGAGGACTAGCAAGGATGGGGTGCCACAGGGTTCGTCTTAGGTCCTTTACTGTTCTTGATATACATAAATCAATTGTTTGTAATTCTATGGGACCAAACTACTTTGGTTATCAGTCCCTAGACTTGAAAAACTACTTAAACTAAGTTTAACTATCCTAGGGGCAACACATACATCCATGCCCGAGGGAGGATTCGAACCTCCGACGAAGGAGGCAGCGCGATCCGTAACGTGGAGCTCCAGACCGCTCGGCTACTCCGCGCGGCTCTTGATATACATAAATGACTTGCCATTCTACATTGATAAAGACGTAAAGTTAGGTCTTTTGTTATGATAAAAATATAGTGATCACATACAAAATAAAATTGCAAGAACTACGTGATGTTATCGTAAATGATGTTTTTCACAAAATTATGAAGTGGTTCTCTGCAAACGGACTCACATTTAATTTTGATAAAACACAGTATATACAGTTCTACACAGCAAATGGCACATCTCCAGTAATAAATGTAGACTTTCAACAAAAGTATGTAATTAAGGTAAAAATTTAAAAATCTTTAAGTGTGTGCATTGATGAGATATTAAACAGGAAGCAACACATAGCCTATACGGTCTTCTGAAACGTTTGAGTTCAGCTACATGTGCTGTTAGAGTCTGTGACTCGGCTTCCGTTGGGTGACTAATATTTGGCTTTATTTTGTGATTTGTATCCTGTAGATTTCGGCTTGACTTTCACAGTTTGTAATGGATGTATAAGTTCTAAAATTTATTTGTCACCCCTGATGAAATTTAAGATGGTAGACCTGGTACTTCTTCGTAAGTAATAATATTTATATCCTTCTTGAATTTTTCACACCGTAAATATTGGTTCTGTGCATAATTTAAACTTAAATTCTTTTTGTAATGTTTGAGCATGAAATTCCGTCTCTCATGGGCTGATATTTAATAAACCGAAAAAAAAAAAACCTAGAGTCATTGAGTCCCGGTAGTTCAGACCGTTTGAAGCCAGTCACAAAAGATATTCATGCCTGATTCCTTTTTCTACCGAATTATTCTTAAAATTTTTTATTAAAAATCTCTCCTAACCAAAGCTGTTAGATATTTTCCTTTCACACATAAACTGACTTCTTACGAACTTCACAGATAGGTATATATATTCACCTTTAAAATATTACGGATCTAAATACTTGAATAACTGTTTCAGACTTTTTTTAAAGTTTCACAGATTCTTTATTATGAAATTAATAGTTACTACCAAATCACTTTCACAGAAAACACTTCATAAGTTCACAATTCGTGACATTTTCGTAAAAGTCTCAATTACATTAAAGTCTCTGGATCCTATTACATTGACTATGAAGTTTAATTCTTCCATATAAGTTTTTTAAAGGTTATTTCCTTAAAACTTGCAAATAAGTTCGAATTCCAAAATCACGAATATTAATCAGTTTATTAACGGAGGCAGAAGTTTCTAATTCTTCCTTCCTAGCCTATCCCGATCAAAGTTCAAAGATATTGCACGTATCAGCGTATGATCACGATATGAAAGTTTATATTAAGAAATAAATAATTTATTGAATTCCTGTCTATCTTGGACATAAACCGCGTATGATATTTTGAAGCTAAGCACTGAATAGAGAGCTACCACATAGAGAGCTAAACACACTGAGTTAATCACATTGAGCTTTAATCACATAGAAATCGAGTACCTCAACTGCGGGTACTATTTACAATGGCAATCTGACAAATGATCTCTTATATAAGAGGTGTTTTGACCTACTTATTCCCTGGATACTATTATTCTGAATTACGCTGATATAATTTGAATTTACTAAAAATTTTGATAAATGAGAAATTTCGGCCTCTTCAAAAATAATTAAAATTACGAAACGATGAAAAATTTTGGAATATGGTGATTCTAATGCTATGGTCACTATGTGGTGTTACACAGGCCCCCCAGATGGTGCTTGTTCACTTGTTAACAAACTTGTTAACATGGAGAGACATAACAATAGTATCATTTTGGTTCCTATGACTTAATACGAAATTTTGATCCTTTAATAACTTGACCCCATAAAATCTATCTTAACTGTACGACATTTATCTATACCTAGCACATAATGTTAAAAAATATTAATAAGTCACATATGTCACACTTTTTTTAACATTATTTCATACAATCACTTTAGACAAAGTTATTTCATTTTCATTTTGAAGCAAAAGAGAACAAAGTTATTTCATACCAAATTATTTCAAATTTATTTCAAAGCTGAAAAACAACATCGTGCGTGTGTGTACTGGGACTCTAGGTCCTTTATTATGATGTTGTGGTGTAATTTGAGCGACATATGCTCCTACTACTACGTGTAAGCAGTGTAATTGTGGCCTCAGAAATATTTTGTCGATCAATGCTGACGCGGTGTCTTGATGTGATGACGATGGTCCGGTATTCATCAGGAACACAGGTCCACCAGGGTCCAATATGCTCCCCAAATGCACCAAAGTTCTCACGTACATGCAACAAACATTGTACAAAAGTATTAAAGTATCTTTAACAATAATTTTTCCTATATGCAAAGAAGTCACTGTGTTACTAAATTTTAACATTGAGTGCACAGTCTTTGTCAAATTTATTTCTTTGTTCAATATCATCAGTCTTTTGTGACGTGAGTAACAGGTATTCGAGTGTCCGAATCGACTGGCTACAGTTCGATATGGTACTGACACTTCGGCACTACACACACAATGAACTGTTAATATTTAAACGTTTTGTTTCGCGCATTTAGTCCTGAATAATGACTTGTATATTGCACTATTTGTTTGGGTCATTGCCACAATACTACCACTTAGCTAAATTAGCACTTGCTTAGTATGTGCTGATCGCTGTATATTGACAGTTTTATCAACATGCAAGCACTATCGAACACTGTTGCTCACAGTTTATTCGATTTTAAAAGTCATCACATGGGTTGCAGATTACTGCCTGTCACCTCATGTAGATATACAAATAAATAATATAAAACACTTCATTCAGCCAAGATAGCTAGAAATTTATTTACTTTCCTTAACCGGTTTCGCAAAGTCACCATCTTCAGAAAGTCCAGTACAATCACTGCAAAATGTTATACAATGTCTACAAACTGGAAAGTTATTGTGGTGTACGAATAAAATGGCAGTTAACAAAACATGTACGTTACCTTAGTGTCATATGTAAAAATAGAAACATAACCTTCTAACACACGTAAACATTTTGTTAAAGTTTTTCATTACAGGGTGGTTCGTCATAATGAATAAAATGTGGTCTTGGCCCAAGCGAACAGGAGACTGAACAGGAAAACATTGCACAACACAGTTGCTACAGGTTGCCACTAGGTGGCAGTGGTGTGAAAACAAAACAATATGGATGGTAATTCAACCTCAAAGAAGTATAGTACAGTGAAGTTACGAAGTTCTCATATTATGAGAAGACAAGTAAGTCACTATGCAAGTAGCCTAATGTGTACATAGAGTAGAAATACATAACTATAAATATAGATAAAGTAATATTTATACAGTTCCAAATACATACAAGCGTCCTATAGTGGAGTTGTCAAATACCTTCTGTTTTTTATAATATGTAATATATTAAGATAATAATTCTCATATTATGAGAAAAGAAGTCAGTCGTTGTATAAATAGCTTAATAGCTTAATAATGAATGCAGCGCAGGGAAGATTTTGTCTGAGGTGAGACTCATAGCTGACTTTATCTTGACGGGGGAGAGTGGAATTCCGGTGGAGGCTGCAGTTACAGCACTCTCTACCTGCTACCAGCGGTGTGCCCTGGGGCCGCGCCGTAGGGGTCCCGATAGCGAGGTGCCTCGGTGCTCTGGCCGAGCAGCAGGTTGTAAATGTGTTAGACTAGTGTCCCAAACCACAGAAAAATATATACAGACGGGAAACCTCTGTAAGGGCCCGGTCCTACGCTCACGGGTGCGGGGAGGGAGGGTTTCCAGCAGTTCCGTAAGATGTCCCATGATGGCGCTGTGGTCAGAAGCAGCCCTTTAAACTGGCCAGAGCAGGCGGCAGGTAGCGGCTGTCCCCACCACCACCTCCCCTCAAACGCCAGCAAGCCGGACACAGCCGTGGCCTCATGGCAGGCGGCACGAGCTCTCCCCTCAGCCTCCCCTCCACGCTCTGACGTGCGAGAGGCACCCTAAGCCAGCTATCCGCCTGACACCTGCTAGCATCTTACGGAACTAAAAGGGGAGCGTAGGACAGGTTTAGAGGGGGCTGCTCCTCTGTATATGTTACTATGTGCCCAAACTGAGGAGGAGGAGGAAGAGAAGTATTGTCTGTGCTTTTACAACCGCTCCTTCCGATTTTAGAAAAAGATAGCCGCCCCTCCACTGAGAAAAGCGACCTTAATCTTGTCTGCTAAAAATGGAAGACGACACTGAAAAAGACTTTTTTTTTTTTTTTTTTTTTTAGAAGTTTGGTTTGCTCTTCTGCGGTGACGGTTTGGACCATTCGTGAAGAAACGCGCCAAAAGTGTGTGTGGAAGAGTGTAGCCAACTGTGATTGGCTGATGTTCAAAGCGCGAGCTTTTTCAAATCGGCGGACGTTTAGTGAAATTTTACTGGCCGGAGTTTGAGAACTCGATGTTGATTAGTTTTTCCGAAAAAACGGGTTCTCGCGGGGTCTTGCGTGGTAGTCACGGTATCGTCGACTTCGTGCTTGGATCCGCTGGAGTACGGACACGTTTGCTCGCGCCCTGTTCTCTTAGTGCGGACTCGGAGATTGTGGTTATTGAGCTGATACTTCTACGATGAACTTGTGTATGTTTCAGGGTACACGCCGACATTTGTACTTTAGCTGAAAGTTCTTGTTTTCGGTTTTTATAAGGTCAGCCAACCAATACTAATGCATCGAGGTACTAGTTACGATATACTCAACTGCTGGAGTCACTTAGGCCTTCAGTACTTGTGCGTACTTGTCTACGCTAAATGAAGTGGCCCTGTCTTGGCAGAACAGCTTGAGATCGTGGGTACTGTGTACTGCCGAGCACACAAGGGCTGATAGCAGGGAGTACAACTTCCGAGTAACGGAGCGTGTTTTTACTTCGTGGTCGCGGAAATTTCCAGCTTACAGCCGCCCTGCGCCCGCGCCTGTAGAGCGCATCTCCTTCACACGCAAGTCGTCTGTTTATGGCAAAGCATAATAGGTTCTGCATAATAGTGGAATTGTGTAGTTAGGAAAATCAACCCTGCACTGATATTCCGTTTCAATTATTCCTTTACGAATATTGTATCAATTCAAGATAGGGTTTTTTGACTTGTCAGTCGGTGTTAAATTCAAGTTTCATATGATCAGTGTAACATCACAATCATTTAGATTATACTTTCATATTGATGGTAATTGTAAACTTGGATGTTGATCTAGTTTGTGTTTTGTATTGGATTTTTCCATGTGACTCTTTTTCTGCTTAACGGTAATAATGAACATATTGCTAAAAAGGGAAAGATGTTTTCCTAACATTAATAGTTATCAGATCCTAGCTAGCTTATTAGAATTTTGGTGAGGAGAAATTACTAATTCATATTTTATTCCGCCTGCAGAAAGTGGATTATCATTTAGTATTGAATCATGGACATATTCTATCATTCAAATGGGGGACAAAAAAGGAGCCTCCACGAAGAATTTGTGAATTGCAACACCCAAACTCGTGCGTCCCCTGGGCAACGGTCGTGTATCGGCGGATCCTTTCACTCCAGAAGCAAAATTGAAAATCAACCGAAAAGGACCTTATCAGGTCCCGCACTGACTATTATCTCTATGAATACTGAAGACCTATCCACATGCAAAGGACGTCTACTGCAAGACCTATGTCAGAAACAGGACTGTGATATTCTGTGTCTGCAAGAAACTCACAGAGATAGCACACTCAAAAGACCAAAGATAAACTACATGCGACTGGTATCTGAAAGGCCTCACCGACAGTAAGGCAGCGCAATCCTTACCAGGCCAAATCTACAGATCCTCTCAAGCAGTATAAGCGATATCAATGATACTGAAGTGCTAACCATCGAACTTCGTGACTGCATGATTACATCAGTGTACAAACCAACATCTGTGGACTTGTTGTTGCTTAATAAACTCTCTTTCATTAAATTTGTATTCAGGTAGCTAGATTTCATCCGTCACGTCTTATACACCGGCTTCCTATGTCACTCCCTACCCACATTCCCTTAGTCAGTCTGTACAAGTCGGCGGAGCAGAACACCACGCCCACCCACCGCCCGTGAGCGCAATTGTAAACATTGGATATCTTGTATCATTAGATACCATCGCTTCTATTAAGGTAATCTTAAAAATGGTTTTATGTTTCTCACATCCTTGCCGAGTATGTCCTAACAGTAATTCGTTGTTACCCGATCATATGTCGGGCTACAAGGAAATCCAAGAATTCCAGAAATACAAAAACACCGCAAAACAACTGACGGTATCACACCACGGAGAGCGCATTGTAAGCTTTGTTTACCATTTATGCTGTCTTCTTAACACAAAATAAGCCCATGTACCATTATACCCGTTTGTAATTCCGCCTTGTAATTTTGTGTCAATTCTTTCATGCAGATAATCTGAAGATGCCCTGCTAAAGGGCGAAACGCGTCATTAATTAATAAAAGAATTTGCAATCAAGACGGTTTTTTACTGAAGGAATATTTATTCTCACTGATTGCTGTACACCATGGACTGGAAATAATTTTATATGAACCTGCATTGTCGGGCTGCAAGAATGGTGGCATCATCCATGCAGAAGATCAAGCACAAGATTATGAAGGCATCAAGGAACAGTATTTACAATAAGCAGTGTCTATCTGAGAAATTGATCCCAATTTACACCCATAAATATCAGAACGTTAAGAAATTTGAGAGTCCCCAGATTACGTTATTCAAATGCGCCAAGACAATCATAACCAGCGAAATTAAACGCTGGTATAAAGAAAAAGACCGTTTGAACACTCAAGCTTTCAAGACTTATTTCAACGCTGTCTGGATCCGTGACGTTGATAATTTAGATGATCTCATGAGAATAATAAATGTAAATACGCGGGAAAGCAACCAACTGATTAGCAGAACTCAGAACAATAAGTTGAACAAATTAAGAGAGATTTATTCTCCTCCTGCCCGAACTGTCAATAACCGTTACGATGGCACATTTGAATTCGCCGATCGTCTGATAAATTTGACGGATATTAGTTTCAATGCTAGGCAAAGCTCTGTACTAGAAAAGGGCATGAAGTACAGTGTACAACCACGTATGCAGGAGAGGTTGATCACTTCGGTAGCTGCAGATGTTAAAATTGCACTAGACAGTTCTAATTGTTCAAAACAATCCAAACTCAAATTATCGTGTAAGGCTAGTGACATCATCCACCCTACTCTGATTCAATCATTTTAAAATCAAAATCGTGCGGGCCGATAAAGGTAACACAGGAGTCGTAATACACAAAGCAGATTAATTTAATAAGACCTTGGCTTTCTTTGAAGAGAATGGCATAGAAATGATAGATTCTGACCCCACTGCAAACTACTCGAGAGAACTAAAAAATTACTTTGAATCGTACCTCTACATCATCCCCCCTGAAAAACTCTTCAAACTAAAGGTTATGAACCCTAGAGATCCTACATTAGAGCCCAAATTAAGACGCACAAAATAAACTATCCTATACGACCTGTCATTAATGGAATCCGAAATCCGCGAGAACTTGCCTCTAAATTTCTGTTACCTTGTTGATGAAGCTACTACTCCCTGAAGAAAGTTTTACTTTGCGCAATAGAAAACAATTAGTGGATTTATTGCATAATCAAATGTTTCCGGATGGTTGCTACCTCTTGTCATTGGACATAAAAAAATTATATACCAATGTACCTCTGGAAGAAACCATCGACATCGTCCAGCAAAACCTGTCCATGAAAGAGAACTTTCTTCCAGACGAAATTGCTGAAATTGTGTCACTATTACGACTACTTCCCACATACAACTACTTTTCTTTTAACAACTCCTTTTATAAACAAAACGACGGTTTAGCCACGGGTAGTTGTCTGTCAGGTTTCCTTGCCGATATATTTGTCAGTCACGTTGAATCTCAATACTTCCAACAAAAAACTCCAATAAGCAGAAAAAATACTCTTCTACAAGAGATACGTCGATGACATCCAGATTATTTTCAATGGTGCCTTAGATGAAGTAAAAGTTCTAGTTCATGAATTCAACAACTTACACCCGAAACTAACCTTTACACATGAAATAATGAAATCCTGCGGTGTCTTAAATGTTTTGGACCTACAGTGACACTTAGCTGAAAACAAATTTGTATTCCAAATCTATAGGGAACCGACCACAAGTGACTCAGTCATACATGCACCTTCATGCCATCCATGGCAATACAAAATGAGCTTTTTTAAATCAATGATTAACAGAATTATTGAGATTCCCCTTTCTGAAACTTCCGTCAATAAAGAACTAAATAATCTTGAATACATCGCCGAAATTAATTGATACAACCCGTCCTTGGTTCGCAAAATGTACAATAAAAAACGTCCTAAAGATGTACCACAGCTTCACTCGGTAACACCTGACGATGACGTTAAACGTATCCCCATTCCTTTCACGGGATATTTTTCTTATGACCTGGTTAAACTCTTTCGTGGCACTAATATACACATCGTATTTAGTAGCCCTTCGAGCATCCAGCAAATTCTCCCACACAACGAACAAGCTAATAAAGACAGATACCTTTCCTCGGGAGTCTACAAACTACAATGTCCCGAATGCCCAGCTGAATATATAGGACAGACAGGCCGGACCTTTAAAGTACGTTTTACTGAGCACCTTCTTACAAAAAAAGGCCAACACAAAAAAACATTCCCTTTTGCGGAACACACTAAAGCATCCGATCCTCAATAACCTACAATTGACAACATGCAAAATCTACATATTGCGCAGAAGGGGCGTAAGTTAAGTTTACTGGAAGAGTCTGAGATAGCGAAGCGCGCTTACTTTGGACACCCACACCTCCTAAACGATCAGTTGGCATGCAAAGATCAAACATTCCCAGATATCATGATGTCTCTGTTCAAATAAAATTCCTCTCATTTACAAATACCAACATAAATTATAAACTTCTGTCCTGCTTAATAACTTCTCTTTCGAAACTTTCATATCAGCGCACACTCCGCTGCAGAGTGAAAGTTTCATTGTGGAAACTTCTCTTTCGTTAAAGTTGTATTCAGATAGCTAGATTTCACCCGTCCCGTCTTATACATCGGCTTCCTATGTCACTCCCTACCCACATTCCCATAGTTAGTCTGTACAAGTCGGCGGAGCAGCACACCACGCCCGCCCATCGCCCGTGAGCGCAATTATAAACATGGGCTTATCTTGTATCACCAGAGACCACCGCTTCTATTAACGTAATCTTAAAAATGGTTTCATGTTTCTCACATCATTACCGAGTATGTCCCAACCGTAATTCGTTGTTAGCCGATCATTTGTAGGGCTACAAGGAAATCCAAAAAATCCAGAAAAACAGAAACATCGCAAAACAAGTGACGGTGTCACACCACGGAGAGTGCATTGTAAGCTTTGTTTACCATTTATACTGTCTTCTTAACACAAAATAAGCCCATGTACCATTATACCCGTTTGTAATTCCGCCTTGTAATTTTGTGTAAATTCTGTCTCGCAGATAATCTGAACATGCCTGCTAAAGGGCGAAACGCGTCATTATTTAATAAAAGAATTTGCAATCAAGACGGTTTTTTACTGAAGAAATATTTATTCTCACTGACTGCTGTACACCATGGGGTGGAAATAACTGGTGTCGCCTTTATAGACTTGACATCCGCATACGACACCGTCAATTTACGCCTGCTAATGAAGAAGCTATAAGCCACTACCAAGGACTTTAAATTTACATTTATGATCAGAAGTCTGTTACAGAACCGTAGGTTCTCTGTGGAATTCCAGGGGAAACAAAGCAGGTAGCTGATGAGAAAAATGGCCTTCCTCAAGGCAGCGTACTGGCACCCTTAATTTTCAATATATATACTAACAACCAATCGCTGCCAGCTGGTACGGAAAACTACATCTACGCTGATGACCGTGCTATGGCCTCCTTCGAGGAGGTCGAGAAAAGGCTTACGGACGCGCTAGATGCGCTCGGTCAGTACTGCGCCGACAGCCAACTCAAGCCGATTCCCAGCAAAACACAAGTTTGCGCTTTCCATCGCAACAAGCAGGCAAACCGCAAGCTACGTGTCTCCTGGAAGGACACACCACACTGTGCCAACCCCAAATGCTCAGATGTAACCTTGGACAGGGCTCTGACGTATAAACAGCACTGCATTAACACTAAAATGAAGGTAAGCGGCAGAAACAACATTCTGCGTAAAATTACAAACTGTTCTTGGGGTGCAAAGCCAGAGGTAGTGAGGACCACAGCCCTGACAGTTTGCTTCTCAGCAGGCGAATACGCGAGCAGCGTCTGGTATAATTCAGCCCACGCTAAACAGGTCGACATCGCTCTGAACGAGACCTGCAGGCTCCTCACTGGATATCTGAAACCTACGCCAATCGAGAAGCTGTACCACCTTGCTGGCATTGCACCTCTTGCCGTGCGTAGAGAAACTGCAGCCTACAGTGAAAGAGCGAGGGCTGAGTTGTCTGAGAGCCACCTCCTCCACAACATTCAGCCAGCCACCAGACGCCTGAAATCCAGACGGAGCTTTCTCAGAGCAACCGACAACAGCCTACAGTGAAAGAGCGAGGGCTGAGTTGTCTGAGAGCCACCTCCTCCACAACATTCAGCCAGCCACCAGACGCCTGAAATCCAGACGGAGCTTTCTCAGAGCAACCGACAACCTCAGTGACCAACCCAGATCTAGAATGGACAGATGGAAGAGATCGAGAGAAAGGCACTTGATGGAACCAAAGGAAGAATTGGCACCAGGCCACAATGAGGACTGTACGTTTTGGAAGTCACTAAACAGACTACGCACCAACACTGCACGGTCAAGAGATAATCTTATGAAGTGGGGATATTCTACTGTATCTAACCTTTGTGACTGTGGAGACGTGCAGACGACCTATAACATGTATAACTGCCCTGAATGTCTTTCACACTGCATTTTAGAGGACCTGATGTTGGCATCCCCAAATGCTGTCGACGTAGCCCGCTTTTAGGCCAAATGTATAAAATATTCCTGTCTGTTTGTTTATAGTTCGTAGTTTACATGTATGTAAGTAATTTCTGTATGTAATACCTTTTCAACTTCTGTACACATGATGCTTCTGACACGAATAAAAGAAATCAATCAAATAATTTTTAATATCATGATTTATTATCACAGTTATTAATTCAGGGTCAGCCGCTGCTGTCTCTCATTCCAATTTAATTCACATTCCCTCCTTTTACATTTAGCGTTCCTTGCCAGTTTGCATTCCCCTTGTTTTTTTTTTTTTTTTTTTTTTTTTTTTGAACCCACACACACCTGACACCCTTTCCAACATTATTGACGTGACTGCTACGCAGAGCTGCACCACAACACCTATGCTATAAAAAAATTCTCAAGCATTCATTCCAGTACTATCCTATCCAGTCAGTTTACACATTAAGTTCCTAACATCTGCCTATGACAGTCACTGTGATACGTGCACGTGGTGTGCAGCACGTGGCGGGCGTAAATCTGGTGTGTGCCTCACGGACTTAACACGACATACTTATGAACTAGCTTATATTAAGGACGACACTAACATCCATGCCCGAGGGAGTGTTCGAACCCCCGATTGGGAGCGGCCTCTCGCATCGTAGCATAGCGCCTGAATGCGCTCGGCCACTCCGTCGTGACAGGTGGATTCAAGTCCAGTGCTATCTTTCCGTCCGGGTCACTGTTACTTGCCTCACCATGTTATAACTGTGGAAACTGTAACTTGGTGAGGCATGAAAGACACGTGGCGAGACCGCAGCATATAGCTGCACCATTCCTCAGGGAAAGGAACAGGGAGCTATACAGAGAATACTTTATTTATGATCACAGATTCTTATTCCAGATTAAATGCTGAGTAAACTTGTAGCAAACCCATACTGATTAATTAATTAATTATTAATCCTTGAAACACGTACACTGAATGTGTGATCGTGTTTCATTTTGAGTTATTCATTACTCTTAAGTGTTTCTCCACCATTAATATTATCTATTTGTTTGTCAATTATTTTATTCCTTTATTAATGATAAATTCCCAATGTTTATATATGTTTTTACCCGTGTGATTGAACTTGTGTGTCTGTATGAATGGGGCTTTTAATACTGACTGACTGCCGCACAATGGCTTACAGTCACCACCTCGCGCTTTAGGCCTCGTTTACTTTAGTTAAGAATGCATGGCTTCATATGTCGTCTGCACTGCCTTCTGCAGGGTGGTCAGAGACAACCTTACCTGGCAAGATGGGGAAGTGGCCTGTTCTTAGTAGAGTACCAACAAAATCACGGACGAAAGAGGTGATAAAAGAGACCTCTCTGTAGCTCTAGTAGAGGGTATTATCTTCTTCAGGTAGTGGGGGTTGGTAGACAGTAGGCTCTGTACGTACTCTGCATCGCTTTGAGTGCGCCCTACATCCGGTGCGGAGGAGGGAAGGTTTCGCGCGTGGCCGCGACCGCCAAAGTGAGTATATCGTCCAATCATGCTGAGGTGATGGAATGCTGTTACAACCTTACGTTTTTTGTGATCAGGCAGTCTTGGTATATCAGTGATAGTTTTCTTAAGTAATTCTTTCGCAATGCAAGGCTAAGTGTTTCTTAATTTACAGAACTCGATAATTCAGTTTGAATTTAGTATTAGCAATTTCTGTCCAGTGATGATTTTGAGTTCGGGTCCGTCGAGGTGGCCGAGGGGACTGAGGGGCGCCATTCACTGTCTGCACGGCCACTACGATCGGGGGTTCTAATCCCCCCTTCGGCATCGATATTTGTGCCGTCCTTAGTGTTAGTTAGTTCATAAGTAGTTTGTAAGTTTAGGGGCTGATGACCCTATAGTTAAGTCCCATAAGCTATACAAACATTTGAACTTTTTTATATATAGTTCGGTTTTCTCAAGTTAGATTACATGTGTGTGGCGTTCAGCCTTTGCATAAACTTAGTATGTTTGAATTTCCTTGCTGTTTTTAACTTACGTTTTTGAGTCGTGTCTGTATGTGCGAGTATACTAAATTTTTCTCAGATTTCAGGGACTGATTCCATCTTTCCTGTCTCAGTATGACCGATTGCACATCATGCTTTTGTAATGGTCATTACTTCTGCCTTCAGCCTTGCTTTTTCTGATACTAGCTTTATCTATATGAATATTCGTGTGTGCTTTACTCATTAATTTCTAAATTAATTTATGTTTGTAAATTGGATGTAATTCTTCATGGTCCTACAACACATGGTACTTAAGGACAGTATGCTGTTGCCTCCCCGCACATGGTTTGGTGCATAGTTTGATTTTAATTGTGCTTCAAGGCACTCACCATCTCGTCAAAACGCCATCGATGCTTCATTTTTCCGCTACTATCAAGTGTTCCCACAAGTGTAATATGTGTCAAGCATTATGCAAGTGTCTGTGAGTGAATGAATGTGCTTTCCTTTATCCACTGTGTATTTGCAAATTTCCTCCCACGTTACCACTATACTCATAAAGGGCAGAAACAATTTTTTATGGGAAGTAACTTTTTGATTTAATGCACTTTTGTACAAGGTGTGTGCTTTATTGTGGTTATTTGCTCTCCCCACATTTATTTGCTTGTTCATTTTATTGAATAGATATTGATTAAGGTATGAAACCTCTGGCTTACAATTTCATGCTCCCCGTCACATTTTTAATTATCTATTCCATTTTATATATATTATTTATCTTTGTTAAAACGTTGGCTGCTCCCTAAAGGAGTGAGCAGTTACATAAATTTCTGTTGCGCAAGAACTGTGGCCACTCATAAAGTAAATTAGAGAATCAAATTGCGTTTTAACTTGAATTTACAGATCTCTACTGCCCGAGATTTTTCATAGAAAGCTACTTTCATCAATAACACTATTAAATTAATTGTCCCAGGTCCAGAGACAGATTGATTTTTTTTTTACATGCAGGAGCATCAGTCAGAGGGTGAAAGATAATTTTTGGGCTCCCCATTTAATTAATATCGAAATCGGCCAACATGGCGTAGTACAGTTAGGTTTTCTGGCCGTTATTCCATACCGATGTTAGAAGGACGCGGTGGCAGAAGGAGATGAGTTGTCCGCGGTTTGAGAATTCGCTCCAGTCCAGGACAACAATCCTGAATGCCAGACGTTAGGCGCTAGCGGCGGCCTGGGACAAATGTGCCGCCTATTCCTCCCTCCCTTTATTAGGTTGGCTACACCAATTCGCAAACTGGAGAAGTGCAAGGTGTCCGTTGGCAATTTCTATAAGTAGCCTGGAGAGCAGCTTCCCAACTTCATTCTGTTACACTTGTTAGTGGTGCCAACATCGCAAGGACGACTTGCTTCAGTTTTCGTCACTGAGTAGCACGTGCATGCCATTACCTGGAAAGTAGTCAGCGTTATCCCGCGGCCTCGTGATGTATCGGATTACGACCCACTCCAATATTGCGATGACAGTTACTATGCCAGATTCGGGTGTTGCGAACTGTTACCTCGGTCCAACTGCTGTTTCTGTGGTCGTTTGCGTAACCAAAGCTAGTTCTCTGTTCTTGTCAATTTATGATCTCTCTTTGAAGACTGATATTTTCGTAATGGGTAAATCATTTTCTTACCTAATTGTCTTACAGCTAGTGTATTTCTCGCCCAGCAGCTATATTCAGTGAGCATTTGTACACGAAAACTTCGGACAGGGCTACTTCTGATATATACCGTATACTATATTTTTGAAACGATTCTCCCGACTTTGAGTGTCTCTACCTTGCCTTTCTGTCCCAGTCCCTGGGGCACAAGATCTGCAGGTGAGTGATCTGTTTAGGCAACAATATCAATTGGTGCTTTTGGAAACTTAATTGCCGGCCGCTTTGGCCAAGCGGTCTTCGACGCGTCAGTCACAGTCTGCACGGCCGCTACGGTCGGGGGTTCGAATCCCCCCCCTCGGGCATGGATATTTGTGCCGTCTTTAGTCTTAGCTAGTTCATAAGTAGTTTGTAAGTTTAGGGACTGATGACCCCGTAGTTAAGTCCCATAAGCTCCACAAACATTTGAACAGTTGACTTTTGAAACTTAATTATACCATCATGTAAGAATTGAGACTCGCAGTGGAGAGATACCAGCTGCCTCCACCGACACCCCCGGCCGACTATTGAGACAACAAGTGGACGCAGCCGTGCAGCCTCGCCCAGGCCCTGCAGCCGCGGCGCCTGTTGCCTCAGCAAACACTGGCTGCCTGCCCGCCCCTCCCCCCTCACACTTCATCCCCCACTTGGCGCAGCCCTTTGCCCGCCCGCCTGCCGATCGTAACGAGGTTCCCTTCCTGCGCCCAGACGGTCGTGTTTTCGCCGCTGCCGGCTCCTTCACTAGCCCACTCCACACGGCCGCCGTTCACGCCTGGAGCGCCAGTTAACTTGTGATCACACAACTCCACCTCCTGGAGGCGCTAAGCCCACTCCAGGTAAGACTGGTCTGACCAACAGTTTCTATCCTCCAGCTCCATATATCCTACGTCAACCAGTCAGCTTCATAGCGTCCTGTTATTCTTCGATACTGCTGTAGATTGTTTTCTTGTGGATGTGGTGAATATACAGGAAAACAAAGCTGTTCGTAGTTGAATGCATGAGTCTCTGACGCTCCACAAACCCTAGAACAGACAATGTCAGCATTCTACGTGTTGTTTAATGATTAAAAAGAGCGGCAACTATTGTGAAATGTGTGTGTGTATGACGTCGCGTCAAAAATGGAGGTATATCCACACGGTGTGGATACATTTTTACTCGTCAGAGACGGTCAACTCCTCTGCTAACGTGCAAAATCACAGATATGCAAGTTAATTTTTACACATAATCCTCATTAATGTTAATATCAATGGTCGCCACCATACTTTTATTAATAACATGGAAAAAGATCCAACATCCTAAATCTACAAACACGGTGGCGAGATAATTGATCAGAGTTTACCAAATAATAAACACAGTCCTCTACCTATCTATCTACTTACCCCTCCAAAATAGTAAATTATTAATTTGTAAAGGAAAGTAAATTTATGACTTAAACAAATACAGTTATTCATTAAAGCACACAGAAATTTGGGGGATAGTTACCAAGTAGTATAAGGGATTTTGTAAATGAAATCACAGTTAATAATGTAGTCAATCAATGGATTACAAATGAAAACAAATATTTATAAAAAGGGCATCAGTGCAGTAAAATCGGTTAACACCGCGGAAAATATGTGTGTCCAGCAAATAGTCTGAGTTTTAACAAATAAGTTTACAAATCAATATAAGAAGTATAATAGGAGTGAAACAAATGGAGCCGTAACTTTTTCATGTAAAGTTTTTAACAGTAAATTATTCAATACAGCGAAATATCTGGCTATACATGTGACGTTGTCCTATCGTGAAAAATACAAAGGTGGACAGAGGCGCTAAGAAATTAGTTATAGGAAAGTGTAGTCAACATCGATCATACGCACGCACATATACACTGATGGGTGATTACTGCAACTATATAAAACAACCCTAGTAAATAGCAAGCATCACTTTACCAATAAACTTGAGTCCGCTTGATCTGCCGAAGCTGTATCTCGCTGGCGACTGGACGATTTTGAAGGAGTTGACCTCCACAAGGCGTACACTAAGAGGCTCTGTGATGATAGGAACCCTGCGGAAGGTGGCCCACACTGCCTGCTATCTAAAAGGGATACGTTAAATTATCGAGTGTTTTCTAGAGAGTGCAGCCACGTCAGGTAGTGAGCCAACAGACTGATAGTTCCCACCTCACAAACTTCCCCCATAAACGTGTCGCCAGCGACCAGCCTCTCTTGACAACGCCAGCCCAGCTCTGTCTTCTGCAGGCGGGGACAGCGCCTAACAGCTAACGAATACAGTTCCCAAGAACAACGAGAAAATTGTCATCCAAGACACATACTGCAGATTCACCAAACAACACATTCTGCGGCACATCCTTATCACATGCAAGAATAAATATAAAACAAAAGGACTAGCAAATTACTCCCACTACACACAGCACACATAAAGGCAGTAGAAAGAGAGAAAATAAATGAACAAACAATTGACCACCCTACAAATTATCTGCTGGCAAAAAGTTTTGGCGGACCATGCCGCCATCTTCAGGTCATTTATACAAATGACTAGCTAAACTTTCCTATGACACAACGTCATCTCATACACACACACACACAGTTTCACCAACAAGGACAACAGAAGAAATACTTCTGCGATTATGTCATAAATATTATGAACAATGCATTGTGCCAGTTTGTTGCAGTGGAACATATATATATACGTAAAATTTCGTTATGCTTTCTCTGCCCCCAGTCTCTCTACAACTCTTCTCATCCCCCTCACTTTGTCCATATTCTCTCTACATTTCCTCCTCTTCCTTGCCCATCCTCCTTCCCCCTCCACAACTCTCCTCCACCCTGTTTCTCCATCCGATCTCCCTCCCCCTCTTTTTGTTCAACACCAACTCCTACCTCTTTCTCTCAGTCTCATCCACACGCTCTCCCTGTTCACCTCTTCTTGCCCTTGTCAACGTCAATTTCATTCCTCTTTGTATCTATTGCTACAACTCTAACGTAGAACCACGTTCAGTGTTCCTGTAGTCGTGCCTTAGTTCATTTTACCATGGGCAACGTATGACTGGGCAAGTAAGTGGTCCTGACAGTTGGGATATCAGTTACTTTGGAATGAGGTTGGGCATCTTGGACATATTCTGAGTCGTGGCCTCCTTCGTGCTCAGACGGCAAAAATTACCAAATTCACCGGTTAGTCCCTCAACCATTAGGGGTAGAGACCCAAAGGGATCGTGGGCAAGTAAGACTAGCAACCTGCTTCCCAGGCAATCCGATATGAAGCTGGCACAATAAAAATAATGTATCGAACCTTTCGAGATGACGGAGTCCCACCTCTAATTGACAGACCAGGGATTCCTCAGATACGACTTGGCAAACGATCTAGAATGAGATGGGTAGCTGTTAATATAAATGAGAACTACAATGGCGAAAAGGTAGAGCTGGCAGAGGCTGCAAGATAGATCGGGTTACTGTGTAAAGGCAGGAAGAAGGAGACAGCTTGGTGGAATGACACAAGAAGGCAGTTCGTAAAAAGAAAATGAAGACATTTAAAACTGTCTCCGTACTACAACTCAGGCAGACAGAGACAGTGCTCTCAAGAAAGAAACGAAACCAGACAGACAATTGCGGGTTTCTAGCAAAATTTATGGGTGCCTCTGGATATAAGGTAGAAACTTTGAGTCAAACCAGAAGAAAACTATTTTGGAGCGTAATTAGCAGGTTTCGAAACGGAGGGAAGAAGGAAGTAATAATAGTTCTGGACAGTTCAGGAAAGCTGCAAGTGAATCATGTAGATGCCTTGGCCAGATGGAAGAACTTTTCAATGTAGCTGAAACTTTCACTGATGTGTCAGAATTTGAGACACAATGGGATAGGAATTATGATGGAAACAGTATCACATTGAAGGAAGTTGTGGGAATCGTCCATGCAGTGCAATAAAGCATCTGGCGTAGATAAAATTAAGTCTGAACTCATCAAATACAGTGGAATGTCAGGTCTCAAATGGTTACACAGATTAATTGAAATGGTGTGGGAGTTGTGACAGGTTCCATCTGACTGGACGAAAGCTGTAATCACCACAATTTTTAAGCTTGGAAAAAGAGAACATTGTAACAACTACAGAGGTTATTAGTTTCTCCATGAGTGGATGCTGTTGCTGTTGCCGCAACTGTGGTTCAATGTAATGAAATTATTTTAACTCAAATTAACTAGTTGGTAAGTCTAGGGACCGATGACCTAAGCAATTACGTCTCTTACAAACATTTGAACTACGACTTATAAACGTAAGTGGCATTGAAGTTTCAGGTACTGCTTCGAAGAGCTGACTCGACTTTACGGCCAGAAGCTATTGATACAGATAATGTAATGGAAACCAAAGAACACAGTCGCCATAATTTTCAGACTTGCCTACACAGTTATAGCTTTTTTCGGTTTTAGGTAACTCGAAAACTTCCCCTGAAACGATTGAACCTGAGTCAGAAGTCAGGGTGAAGAACATGCGTTTCATGGGACACTTCAGTAGTTCCAGCGTCTATTTTGTTGTTGAGGGATTCTGGTAAAGCGGCTTAGGCACACTTTAACGGAAACGATCTCTCCGCATTAGTAGGTACATGTCATATTTACTAAAACGAATAAATACTCATCTTTGGGCGTTGGAGAAAGTATTGCTATCACAGAATGATATAATCAAAGTCTCAGACACAGAGTGGTATCTCAGACATCTCCTCCGTCGGCGATATTTCTTTTTTCTTTTATTGATAATTTCATTTCCGCCCCCTGCTGATCCGCGCGAGGTTAGCTGCGTGGTTTAAGGCATCATGCTACGTACAGGGCGTCCGCTCTCGCTGGAGGTTACAGTTCACCCTCGGACATGGGTGAGTATCTTGTGCCGGCCGGGGTGGCCGAGGAGACTGAGGCGCTCCAGTAAAGGTCTGCACGGCCACTACGGTCGGGGGTTCGAATCCCCCTCGGGCATGGATATTTGTGCCGTCTTTAGTGTACGGTAGTTGATAAGTAGTTTGTAAGTTTAGGGACTTATGACCACGTAGTTAAGTCCCATAAGCTTAACAAACATTTGAACATTTTTCTTGAGTGTGTTGTCCTTAGTGTAAGATAGCTTAAGAAGTTTGTGAGTCGATAATTTTTGGTGCTTTGGGGGGACCATTGGTCGGGCAAAGTGATGTAAGACTCGTTTTTCATCATTCTTGAAATAGGAATGTGGTGTGTCGTAGCAACAGGACGGCGCTCACCCACATACGATGTGACTGCAGCGACTTCCTTGGCCACCTCGAACTCTGGACTAATCTGCAATGAGACACGTGTTAGCTGACATGGGGCGACAGTCGACACGTTCTCTTCCATCCACAACTCTTGCAGAAGTAATTGGACAGGTCTAGCAGGTGTGGAATAACGTACCCTAAGCCTGCATTTGTCATCTACTTGATGAAATCATTGCCAGGATCAAACCCTGCGTTGGCGCCACTGGAGGGTGATGGAGCTGCTATTGTGGGTATTCTGAACATGTATCCCGGTAATTGGTATGTTGTTTCGATCATACATACACAACTGGCCATTAAAATTGCTACACCAAGAGGAAATGCAGCTGATAAATGGGTATTCATTGGACAAACATAGTATACTAGAACTGACATGTGATTACATTTTCACGCAATTTGGGTACATAGATCCTGAGAAATCAGTACCCAGGACAATCACCTTCAGCCGTAATAACGGCCTTGATACGCCTGGGTATTGGATGGCGTGTACCGGTACAGACGCCCATGCAGCTTCAACAAGATACCACAGTTCATTGAGAGTAGTGACTGATGTTTTGTGACGAGCCAGACCAGACGTTTTCAGTTGGTGAGAGATCTGGAGAATGTGCTGGCCAGGGCAGCAGTCGAACATTTTCCGTATCCAGAAAGGCCCGTACAGGACCTGCAACATGCGGTCGTGCATTATCCTGCTAAAATGCAGTGTTTCGCAGGGATCGAATGAAGGACAGTGCCACGGCTCGTAACTCATCTGAAATATAACGGCCACTGTTCAAAGTGCCATCGATGCGAGCAAGAGGTGACCGAGACGTGTAACTAATGGCACCCCATATCATCATACCAGGTGATACGCCTGTATGTCGATGACGCTTCCAATATGCATTCACCGCGACGTCGCCAAACACGAATGCGACCATCATGATGCTGTAAACAGAACCTGGATTCATAAAAAAAATGATGTTTTGCCATTCGTGCGCCCAGGTTCCTCGTTACGTACACCTTCGAAGGCGCTTGTGTCTGTGATGCAGCGTCAAGGGTAACCGCAGCCATGGTCTCCGAGCTGATAGTCCATGCTGCTGCAAACGTCGTCGAACTGTTCGTGCAGATGGTTGTTGTCTTGCAAACGTCCCCTCTGGTGACTCAGGGGTCGAGGCGTGGCTGCACGATCCGTTACAGCCATGCGGGTAAGACGCCTGTCTTTTCGACTCGACTGCTAGTGCTACGAGACCGTTGGGATCAAGCACGGCGTTCCGTATTGCCCTCGTGAAAGCACCGATTCCACATTCTGCTAAGAGTCATTGGGTATCAATGTCGCTATACGGTAAACCAAAATCGCGATAGGCTACAATTGGACCTTTATCAAAGTCGGAAACGTGATGGTACGCATTACTCCTCCTCACACGAGGCATCACAGCAACGTTTCGCCAGGCAACTCCGGTCAACTGCTGTTTGTGTATGAGAAATCGGTTGGAAACTTTCCTCATGTCAGCAGGTGTCAGCACCGGTGCCAACCTTGTGTGAATGCTCTGAAAAGCTAATCATTTGCGTAATTTCGCGTGGGGGGGGGGGGACGAATCCCACGTCGGGCATAGATATTTGTGCCGTCCTTAGTATTAGTTAGTTCATATTTTGTTTGCAAGTTTAGGGACTGATGACCCCGTAGATAAGTCCCATAACCCATACAGACATTTTGAACATTTTTAAATTTCTCGATTATAGCACGTCATGTTCGTGGTGTAGCAATTGTAATGGCCAGGAGTGTAGTTTGTGAGTGGATCACTTTTGGTGTTTGTGGAGGGAACATTGGTTGTGTGTATTGGTCTAAAACTCGTTATTTGCCATTCTTGAAACGGCAATGTGGTGTGCCGTAGCAGCGGGACGGCGCTCGCCCACGCACGGCGCATCAGGCTGGATGTGCTCTGCAGCGACTTCCGTGGCCACCTCCAACTCTGGACTAGTCTGCAGTGGGACACGTGTGAGCTGAGATGGGACGACAGTCTACACGTGTGTCTCCTCCACCCCACAAATACGTGCACAGGCGAGCAGTCTACATATAAATCTACATGGGATACTCTGAAAATCACATTTAAGTGCCTGGCAGAGGGTTCATCGAACCACCATTATACTATTTACCTTCCATTCCATTCTCGAAATGTGCTTATACTTAATGAAGGAGTTTGTGATAACTCAGCCCATACTGGAACAGAAATCGAAGAGTATCCTCTTCAAACTTACCCATAACCTTTTCATGAGCTGGCGTTGAAATCACCCATGAGTAAAACACTATCGTTATCCTTCACTCTAACAACTACATCACTAGGTGCGTTGTAAAATCTGTCCATCTCATCTTGATCTGTCCCTTCACTGGGTGAATACACTGCCACAATCCTAATTTTCTTGCTGGAGATGGCCAAATCTATCCACATAAGTCGTTCATTTGCATACCTTATTGCAATTATGCTGGGTTCGATTGCTTTCCTGATGTAAAATCCTACTCCGCACTGTGCTACTCCTACTTTGACTCCTGACAGGTAGACCTTGTATTCTCCGACTTCGTCCTCTTTCTCTGACCCTACTCTAACGCCACTAACGGCTGAAACATCTAACCCCATCTTACTTGAAGCCTCTGCCAGCTCTACCTTCGCCCCAGTGTAATCCCCATTGATATTAAAAGCTCCCCATCTCATTCCAGATCGACTGCCAAGTCGTATCTGAGGAGTCCCTGGTCTGTCAGTTAGAGATGGACTCCATCACCTCCAAAGGTCCGAGGCATTTTGCTCTGATTGTTGCCAGCATGATATTGAAGTACATGGGAAGCTATTTGCTAGCCTTACTTGTCCAAGGCCCCACTGGGTTTTACCCCTAATGGTTGAGGGACTAATCCGCGGTGTAGTAGCCGAGCGGTCTAAAGCACCTCGCTGCGGAGCGCACGGTTGCTCGACGTGGAGGTTCGAGTCCTCCCTGAGGCGTGGGTGTGTGTGTGTTGTCCTTAGGTTAGTTTACCTAGGTTTAAGTAGTTTGTAAGCTACGGACTGATGACCACGCAGTTTGGTCCGATAGATTTACAGACATTTGTTTTTTTGAGGGACTAACCGGTGGATTTGGTAGTCTTTGCCGTCTGAGCACAAAGGTGTCCACGACTCAGAATATGTTCGAGATGCCCAACCTTGTTCCAAAGTAACTGGTATCGCAACTGTCAGGACCACGTACTTGGCCACTCATACGTTACCCGTGGTTCATGAACTAGGACATGACTACAGGAACCCACACCATGAACGGCTGAAAGACAAAGTAAATCTAATGCGTCCAAACACCTGTTTTCCGACCCCTGTGCCGCAGATACGGTTGGACGGTGTTTCGGCGCCCACACCCACGCCCCTTCCCCCCCCTACCCCCCCCCCCCCCCCGCCCCCTGACTGGTGACGGGCGTGTCGGTAGCCGTCAGAGGCGGCCGGCTGCCTGCGGCGCGGCGTTTGCATTTCGCTGATTCGCGGCCGCTGCTAATTATGACGCCATTCAGCCGCGGCCCGGCTATACGCGCTCCCATTTGTGACTGACAGCCGACAGCTAAACGTACGGCGGAACGCGAAATGAATTAAACAGTCAGAGCCCGAAACGTGCGCTGTTTATTACTGCGCGGATAACGAGCTGAAGAGGCGTTATTTGAACAGGTACCACTGGCAGATATTCCGTTACACGACATACTGCGAAGAGCGCGAATATCATTCATCGTACATAATCCGGCCATAGAAACGCCTCGTGCAGCTGACAGTCGGCGCGCTGGGACGTCGTTTCCACTCGCCACGGTACATGAAATAGCCCCGGGGCCGCCAGCGCAGCGGTCCGCGTTCAGACCTCGCCTGTGCACGCTATGTTCGCAGAGCAGTCGATCTGCAAAGGCGAGGAGTGTCTGCCGAGGGCAGCAGCAGACTCAATTATCTGATTTACCACAGGGATTTAGTCGGATCACGCAGTAAATTATTGGGGCAAAATAAAGTACATCAGACCATGTTGTCGTGGTCTTCAGTCGAAGACTGGTTTGATGTAACTCTCCACCCTACTCTATACGGGCAAGCGTCTTCATCTTATCTTCTTAAGCCATATAAAAATTGATATGTTTGTGCCTATATTTCACTCTGCAGTCAAAAATACATATCGCAAACGAATAGTGTATGTATGTGGTAGTAGGTATCAGTCTCCCATTGTACAATATGATGGTAGAGGGTTGATAACGATAAGGGGCTGGAAGATATGGGAGTTAAAAGTTACCGACTTACATAAAATTCTACGTATAGCTGTCACTATTTTGCTCTTCAACAAAATCTATGCAATGGAGACGATCTCTCTGTGTTGTTGGATTAAAAAGTCTACCGTTATACACCATAGCAGTTCCGTGTCGACAGCTATAAGAGGGTGGAAGATACAGTGGTTGAAAGTCGTCAGCTTATATAAATTTCGGATGACCAGCGATGACTTTTGACATTATAATAGCAAAGAGGTTATATACAGCGAAACGTGATGCACATTCTTCAGTTGTTTCTCTGCAAAAAGCTTACGAATAAAGAAAAGTAAGTGCATACTGTAGTTTGAAAAGTAAAACTAACAAGATAGATGCCAAAGCGCAAGAAACAAATTTCGCATTCTCGATCCTTGTCTAAATGACAGAATACGGAGCTGAAAAGTGAATCTACAGAGGATATCAACTAAAAATTTGTAGACGTTGTTTATCTTACATTGTATGCATCACCGATTTTTCTATATGACAATCCCTAAGGGGGTAAAATAGAGTATGAATGGATTTTTGAAAATACTTTGCTATTCAAGTAATTTTGAAGCAAGAAATACAAAACTTCGGATTTAGATTTCTGATTGGAGTTTTAAAAACATGTGTTTCGATATTTTTGGAAATTCAACCACTAAGCGGGTGAAATAAGGGAAAATCTTTTAAGGGTGCTACTAAGACTATTTTGATGCTGCCATCAGTGGTGCAATAGGGGGTGGCAAGTTGTATCGAAATACTTATTGGGAAAGCATTTTTAAAGCTGAATCTACGAAAATTTATATTTAGAAGTAGAAAAAAATCAATGCAGACCCTTCAGTCTACGTGTGCGAAACAGCGGGAAGTAAGCTAGACTCCTTATAAGAACGGCAACCCACATGTATTTAAGTCTGCTTACTGTATTTGTCTCTTCGTCTCCCTGTGCGAAATTTACCACACACCCCTACCTCATTCATTGATCAGAATGTGTCCTACCAATCGAGTCTTCTTTTTCTCAATGTACGCCATAAATTCCTGTTCCCCCAATTCCGTTCAGTACATCCCGATTAGTTACGCTATCTACTCGAGTAATCTTCGCCATTCTTCTGTAGCACCACATTTCGAAAATCTCCATCCTCTTCCTGACTGAAATGTTTATCGTCCGTGTTTCAATAACGTAGAAAAAACACTCGAAATGGAAGCCTTCAGAAAAGAGTATCTAACATTTAATTAATATTCCATGTCAACAAACTCCGCTCTTTCAAAAACGCTTCTATTTACATTGTCATTCCTCAATTTTTCATCCTTTGTACAGCAACCATCGAATGTTATTTTGTTGCCCAAGTAACAAACAGATTGAGTGCGAAATAGGAGGAACAAAGTTGGAACACGTAGACAGTTTCAAGAACCTGGGATGTATTTTTATTTTCTCACAGGATAGCAACATAGCGAAAGAAGTGGAATCGAGGTGCAGCAAAGCTAATGCAGTGAGTGCTCAGCTAAGATCTACTCTCTTCTGGAAGAAGGAAGTAAGTACCAAGACTAAGTTAGCAGTGCACCGCTCTATCTTTCGACCAACTTTGTTGGGTAGATACAGGTTACCTTATTCATAAGGTAGAGGTTACAGATATGAAAGTGGCAAGAATGATGGCAGGTACTAATAGATGGGAACAATGGCAGGAGGGTATCCATAATGCAGAAATCAAAGAAAAACTGGGAATGAACACCATAGATGAAGCAGTTAGAGCGAACAGAGTGAGATGGTGGGGTCATTTTACACGCATGGGAGAAGCAAGGTTACCTAAGAGACTCATGAGCTCGGCAGCGGAGGGTAAGAGGAGTCGAGGTAGACCAAGAAGAAAGAGATTCGGTGCAGAATGATTTTGAAGTAAAAGGCATAACATCAGTCGAGGCATCAATGTTAGCACTGAATAGGGGATCATGGAGGAATTTTATTAGAGTACTTTGTTCTAGGCTGAACGCTGAAAGGCATAATCAATCTCTAATGATGATGATGATGATGATGATGATGAAGTAACAAAACTCATCTACCACATGTATTGTTTCCTTACCTAATCTAGTTCCTTCAGCGTCACCTGATTTTCTTAGACTGCATTCCATTATCCTTGTTTTTCTTCTTTTCATCTTCATTTTATAAACTATTTTCAAAACACTGTAAATTTCGTTCAACATTTTCACCAAGTCCTTTGCTTTCTCTGACAGAATTACAATGTCATCAGCAAAATGCAAAGTTCATGTTTCTTCACTTTAAACTTTAATGCGTTCTCCAAATTGCTTCTTGTTTTTCTTCACAGCTTGCTCTGTGTATAGATTGATTAACATTGGGGAAGTCCACAGCTCTGTATTACTCTCTTACCAACCACTGCGTCCCTTTTATGTCCCTCGACTCTTATAAACTGTCGTCTGGTGTTTGTACAACTTGTAAATAACGATCCATTCCGTACATAGTACCACCACTGAATTCGGAATTTGAAAGCGTGCATTCCAGTCAACACTGTCAAACGTTTTCTCCAAATCTAAGGAAACTAGAAATGTACGTTTGTCTTTCCTTAAGTCGTAATGTGAGTATTGCCCCCCCCCCCCCTCTTTCTACATTTCTCCAAAATCCTAATTGATCTTCCCCAAGGCCGTCTCCTACCATCTGTTCCACTCTTTTGCAAATATTCTTGTAAAGTTTTGCAAGCAAGACATATTAAGCAGATGTTTCTGTATTTTTCACACATGTCTGCCCCTTATTTCTTTGGAATAGGGATTATTATATGTTTCTTGAAGTTTGAGGGTATTTCGCCTCCCTTATGCATCTCACACTTCAGGTGAAGCATTTTGGAAATGGCTGACTCTCCCAGAGTGATTATTACCAATAAGGGAATGTCGACGACTCCGGGGGCCTGTTTCGACTTAGATAGTCTAGTGCTCTGTCAATATCTTCTGTGAGTACATTACATAGCATTTGATCTTCATATACTTTCTCTTCCCTCACTACTATACTGTCTCGCAGTTCATTCCCATTGTAGAACAGTTCTGTATATTATCCCCACCTTTCAGCTTTCAGACAATAATAATGACGAATATTGATCTATATATCCTGATGATTAAATGATAGCGTATACATTCGCAATTTACATAATTTTCCGAGTTTTATTTGCCTTCACAAGCTGGTCTACCATTTTATGACACATGAAAGTTAGTCTCGGACCGCGACTGTAAGCCGGGTCCTACGTTATTCGCTGGAATCACACTGAATGTGTGCGAAAATTAAGGGGATGTAGGTTCTTGTGACATATGGAAGTTTCGGATCGGTAAGGGGAGTGTATTCGGGTGGCAGAGGTATTGGCGGCTCAGTTGTTACGAGGAAAGAAAGAAAAATGCGGAGCGATAGACGGGGGTTGGAGCCTTGGTGCGACATAAATTTTCGTGTGTTACTAAATCGAAAACAAGCTCATGAAGCACCTAAAAGTAAGAGTATTTCGTAAATTTCTATTAAATATCCTATAATTTAATGTATACAGCTGCAAATCGTGACCAATATCTGACCTTTTGGAACAGACGAACTAAACATTTTGATAAATTGTAGTCTCATCTTCTTTTTATCCGAAATATCATCACACTCAAGAAAGAAACCAAAAGAAAGTCTTAACTGAAGTTTACCAAATGGTAGAAATTCATTTCAAATGGGAAATTATTTCTGTATTTATGACATTTTGACATGAAAAGTAGATTTTTATTTATTTCTTTTTTTTATATTAGGAAGTGTGATTGCCGCTTACGGTGCGATTCAAGTTGGTCACTTTATTTTCGATAGTCCTGTTACTTATTACTTTGACTGACTTCGTCCAGTGCTTTCGGATCTGTTTGAAAGAGTCTTGCCGGTCTTTCTGCGTTTAACTTGGTGCCGATGCGATAGCTGTTTTCGGATTTGATTGATTTGAATTGATTTTTCCAGGGAAGCCAAAAGAGTCTTGGTCCAACCCGCTACTGCCCGCACCGAAACTAAGTTTATTGTGCGGTATCGCTCCCTGTATATCTAGTAAAGCCAACCAATGCCCTTGAACAGTGCAAGGAGTCCCTCTACAAGTTCTTTATTAGACACAAAGTGTTCGGAAGTCACTATCGTTACATTTTATATCCTTAATAGTTACAATAGTTCGCTTCGGGACTTGATGTAAGTTTTTGTTGTTGCTGGTGTAAAAGGCTACACATTATAATATTAAAAGTCAACCGCTGTACGAAATAACAGCCTTGTTTTATCACTAAAATTAGTAAATGAGGTCCATGTGAACTACCGGATACTCCCTGCTATAAATCCTTGTTCCCTGGCCCAAACTGAGAACTGACTCGTTTCAAAGTACTTCAATAACAGGAAGTTAATACTACACTGGTCAATATACATAGCAATTCACGTTATTACACACAGACATTAATAAGCAAGCCACCACAATTAAAGTTATCTTAGAAAGGTGGCTAAGAAAACATTTATAGCGCAACGGAATTTAGACAAAAAAATTGCAACTTAACTTGTTCTCAGCACTTGTGAAGAACAATATTAAATAAAAGAGGGAAGGGGGTGCTCTCAAATCTACAATTTATAGGCAACTTACGGTTTATGCTGAACTTAAACTTGTTTATTCAGATAGAAAAGAAGCAAAATGGTGAACCAATTACGTTAACACAATGAAAATGCATCTCTTACATGATTAATGCGGACGGTGCCCAGCCTAAATTATACATGATTTAATGCTACTGGGGGGAAGGATTAAAAAACAACACTCATTCTCTCACACACGCAAGGCAACAGCGAAACTCACCAAAATTAGCGTGCTGAGACGAGGCGGAAGCAGGCGCCGCTATCGTAGTCGAAATTCAGTAAGTCGGAGGTATCAAATAACTCAATATACAAAAACACATTGAAGCTGGCTGTGGTCTGTCGTACCTGTTTTGAGATGGTGCGTGTGCATAGCAAGTTAAATTACATCTGAATTGGACCGCGAGCAAACACGCTAACGCCGAAACACGGCTATGTTACATGAACGCACTCCACCGAAGGTGAAGTGGTTTGAAAGTCGGGTGCATTATACAAAATCACAGTGGATTCTTAAGTTGCAGTGTGTTAGAAATCGATATAGGTACTGATTTTATATGAGAAGTGGCGTGAATTCAGGTGACTAGCTGCAAACCCCGGAAGTCGGAACTCACACCCACGTGGTTCCGAAAGCAGGTAAAATTGAATAAATTCAATTTCCGAAGAATAAAGAAAATCAGCTACTGCGTGTAACCCATATAAATGCTTAGAATTATATAAGGAAGCGAATGAAATACAGCAGCATGCGAGGGGGGGGGGGGGGGGCGATTACAGAGACAGATGAAGTCCAGTCTCCAAAACTCGTAAAAGTGAAATAATTACAAAGTCGGAAAAATAAAATTAAGAATTAGAGCATGCAACCCATATAAATATTTAGAATTGCATGAAGAAGCTATTGAAGGAGGACAAGGCCCAGAGAGAATTACTGACACACATAGAGTTCGTACTAGAAGTCGGGAAGAAACAGCAACATTAAAATAGGCGGGGAGAGAAGATTGCGAAATATTAGTGGAAATCGGAATGATACCCGCAAAGTTACTTTTCTGATGGGCATGGAACAAACAAGAGTGGAGGATGAAGGCTTTGTTCTATGAACCAACCACATGGAACACATATCACTCACAGAAAGAAACGATGAGAAGATTTTTATGTGCATTGTACAAAAATGAACATATCACCTATTAGAAATCGTGCCCCACAAAGCTAGTGAGTATTTCCATAGAGTTCATACACCGCCACATGATCACAAAAGGTTTCAACATACCAAGCCATTATCAAACTGCAACTAGAATCACACACACAGCGTTTATCTATTGGAAATAACTGAAATGAAAAATGAAAACACATTTCCGCACACAATCGGAGAAAATATTCCAAAAAAATGATTCTAAGTTCAGAATCTAAATTAAAAGTGCTAGTCAATAAAACGCTACCATCTCCAGACACAAGAGCAGAACCAACCTTACCTCACCAGACGACCAGCCCAGAATGAACGACCAGACCGAGTGGTCACTGGCCGCAGGAAACTGGAAGCCGGAAAATCCAGGAAACAGCAGTGGTGGGGATGGACAGCGAGACCCGCACTAAAGAAGGCTCGCTGACTGGACTGTAACCAAAGGGTGTAGAAGCCTCTTTGGTAGTATCAGCAGCTTTCGATACTGAACGATGCAAAGCGAGCTATCACTCCCCACATTCAGACAGCCATAGATTCTCGCACATCCACTTAAAAGTAAAACAACTGCACATTCTCACAGGCACAGTGGCGTATCGGAGAAGCCGTACTTATGCCACATTAATTAATTAATTAATTATTAACATAACAAAATAAGAAAAACCTAGCAATATTAACTAATATCTTAACACGTGAAATAAAAATGCTATTCCTTACGCCTTGAAAAGAGTGGGGTTCAAGTTTTAAGAAAATGATAATCTAGTGACATTAAATAAATTATGACTTTACAGAAATATACAAAAAATACGTGGAAGAGACAGACGGTCGTCTTTCAATATAAAAGGTAAATCTATTGACAGTATGCTTTAACTATTCATTTTCTACTTCTTCGCTGTACAATATTGTCAGTTTTTGTGTTTCCGCTGTTTACAATCTCAACGGTGAATTCAACTGCCTGAGGTGCATTAAATCGACATTCGTCTTCTCCAGGTGGTCCGTTTATCGGCTCGAGTTATAATTATGTAGTCATTGGCAATTTTTCTGTCTAAGTGATGTTTTGAATAGGTTAGTCGTTTCATAGTATTTGTGTAAGATCTTTATATATGTTGGATTATTTCTCGCCTCAAGAACTGATATTTGTGCATCGTTCATCAATTTCTCTTTCTTCATTTCTGACAAAATGTTGTTGTTGTTGTGGTCTTCAGTCTGGAGACTGGTTTGATGCAGCTCTCCACAATACCCTATCCTGAGCAAGCCTCTTCATCTCCACATAGGAAAGGCAACCTACGTCTGTCTGAACCTGCTTACTGTACCCATCTCTTGGTCTTCCTCTGATGTTTTTACGCCACTCACTTCCCTTCTACGCTAAATTCACAATTCCTTGATGTCTAAGAACGTGCCCTACCAATCTATCCCTTCTTTTAGACAAGGTATGCCAGGAATTTCTTTTCTCCACAATTCTGTTCAGTACCTCCTCATTAGTTACGCGATTCACCCACCTAATCTTCAGCATTCTTCTTCAGCACCACATTTCAAAAGCCTCAATCCCCTTCCTAATTTGTAGAGATTTTAAAAACATTTTTATCCATTTTTTTTTAAATTGAGGAACTGTTTCAGCATAACAGGACACATTCAAAATTGTGCTTCTTTATATTTGTTTTATATTTTGTGTTTCAGCCTCATGTATATTTCATATTCATGATTTACCTATCTGTGTTTCCTTGTAAATATTGAATTGTTATACATATTGCCTAAATCCCGTGGTCTCACCAGCCATATCTGCATCTCCATTTTTTTAGTTTTTATGGCAATTATTAGTTCTCAATGTGTATTTTTTTGTGTTCTTGTTGTATTTCTGTTTTTGTGTGACATGCCCCAGCTGTCTATGTCGCCCATAAGGCAACCAAATATTAGGTTTGAAAAGTTTGCTGTATATGATGTAATATAATTACCTCAGCTTACATCAAAACATTCAATTAACGAAGGGGTGATGAAAGACGACCGTCTGTAGCCCCCCATTTTTTTTTATTTTTCTGTAAAGTTATAATTTATTTAATGTTGTTAGTTTATCATTTTGTTAAAACTTGAACTCCACTCCCTTCAAGGCTTGCGGAATTGCATTTCTATTTAATGTGTTAAAATATTAGTTAATATTGCTAGGTTTTTCTTATTTTGTCATGTTAGTATTTTATTATTATAATAATTAATGTGACATAAGTACGGCTTCTCTGCTACGCCACTGTCCCTGTGGGAATGTGCATTTGTTTTACTTTTAAGTGGATGTGCGAGAATCTATGGCTGTCTAAATGTGGGGAGTAATAGCTCGCTTTGCATCGTTCTTTCTGGCTGAGAGTCGATAGCTGATGATACTACCAAAGAGGTCTCTACATCCTTTCGTAACGATCCAGTCAGCGAGCCTTGTTTAGCGCGGGTATCGCTGTCCGTCCCCACAGCCGCTAATTGTTGGATTTTCCGGCTTCCGGCTTCCCGTGGCCGGCGGCCGCACGGTCTGGTCGTTAGTTCTGCGCTGGTCGTCTGGAGAGGTAAGGTTCGTGAACATAGAATAATTTTTTGGAATATTTTCTCCGATTGTGTGCGGAAATGTGTTCTCGGTTTTCAATTCAGTGATTTCCAATAGATAAACACGGTGTGTGTGATTCTAGTTGCACTTTCATAACAGCCTGATAAGTTAACAAAATGATAATCACGTGGCGGTGTATGAACTCTGTGTAAATACTTTCTAGGTTTGTGGGGCCAGATTCCTAATAGGTGATATATTCTTCTTTGTACAGTGCATGTAAATATTTTCTCATCCTTTCCTTCCATGAGTGATACGTGTTCCACGTGGTTGGTTCATAGAACGAAGCCTTCAGCTTCCACTCTTGTTTGTTCAGGCAAGTAACTATGCGGGTATCCTTCTGATTTCCAGTCATATTTCTGGATCTTCTCTCCCCGCATATTTTAATTTCGCTGTTTCTTCTCTGACTTGTGGTACGAACTCTGTCTGTGTCAGTAATTCTCTCTGAGCCTTGTACAACCTCCTTCAATAGCTTCCTTATGTAATTCTAAACATTTCTATTGGTTGCATGCTGTAATTCTGAATTTTTTTTCCGACTTTGTAATTATTTCACTTTTACGAGTTTTGGACACTGGACTTCATCCGTCTCTGTAATCGCTCCCTATCGCGTGTAGCTGCATTTCTTTCCCTTATTCGTGTAATTCTATGCATTTTTATGGGTTGCATGCCGTAATTCTTGTTTTATTTTTCCGACTTTTTTATTACTTCATTTTTGTGTTTTTTTTGTGATTGGACTTCATCCGTCTCTGTAATCGCCCCCTATCGCGTGTAGCTGTATTTCTTTTGCTTCCTTATGTAATTCTAAGCATTTCTGTGGGTTGCTTGCCGTAGTTAATTTTCTTTATTTTTCGGAATTCACGCCACTTCTCCTATAGACCTAGATCGATTTCTAACAGACTGCCACTTAAGAATCCACCATGATTTTGTGTAATGAATCCGACTTTCAAACACTTCACCTTCAGTGGAGTGCGTCCATGTAGCTGTGCGTCGCCGATAGCGTGTTTGCTCGCTGTCCAATTGAGATGTAATTTAACTTGGCTATATTCGCGCAACTCCTCGAAACAGGCACGACAGACCAGAGCCAGCATCAAAGTGTTTTTGTATATTGTGTTTTGTGCTACCTCCGACATGCTGAATTTCGCCTACGATAGCGGCGCCTGCTTCCGCCTCGTCTCAGCCCACTGATTTTGGTGAGTTTCGCTGTGGCATTGCATGTGTGTGAGCGAATGAGTGTTGTTTGTGAATCCTTTACCCCAGTAGCGTTAAATCAGGTATGATTTAGACTGGGCATCGTCCTCATTAGTCCATGTAAGAGACGCATTTTTATTGTGTTAACGAAATTGGTTCTCCATTTTGCTTGTTTTCTATCTGAAGAAACATATTTAAGTTCAGTATAATCCGTAAGTTGCCTATAGATTGTAGTTTTAGAGCACCTTCCCTCTTTTATTTAATATTGTTCTTCCTTAGTGCTGAGAACAAGTTAAGATGCATTTTTATGTCAAAATTCCTTTGCGTCATAAATGTTTATAGCCACATTTGTAAGATAACATTAGTTGTGGTGGCTTGCTTATTAATGACTGTGTGTAATAAAGTTTGAGCTGCTATGTATATTGACCACTGTAGTATTAACTTCCTGTTATTTAAGTACTTTGAAACGAGTCAGTTCTCAGTTTGGGCTAGGGAACCAGATTTTATGGCAGGGAGTAACCGATAGTTCACACGGACCTTATTTACAAATTTGAGTGATAAAACAAGGCTCTTGTTAAGTACAGTGGACGGCATTTAAGTGTTACAGTGGTACATTTCGCAGTTTAAAGCTTAAGTTTATCCCTTCTTTATTCTCCAAATTCCCACAATATTCCATATCAGTTTGGTCAAGTAATTTATTGATTGAAATTGTTAATTCATTTAAAATGTTTTACATGCATTTCTGAAGCTCACATTTAAGGCTTATTCCTTGTTTTCCGTGATCTCCCACAATGTAAGATCCTATGTAAATGTTATTTTAAATATTCCTCAGGAGTCTGTCATATTATTTGTCAGAATTGTTAATTGCTCAAAATATTATACACTTTCTCCACATTAACATTCAGTTTATATCTGACCCCTTTACATCGATTAGTGATCGTGTGATTTTTATCATTTTAATTGTACTATCGCAGTAGATTCGAAGATGACTTTTCCTACGTGCTTAACTCTAAATGTAAACGAGTAACGTACCGTTTTCAGCACATATTTGGTTGCTGACGTCATCTTATCATGTGAGGGTGGAAGAGCTAAAGCAGTCTCCACCTTGTTCCGAATATCACACTCAGCTGCACCCTCACAAGATGATCATCACATTGACTGTTTTCTGAATCAGGAAGTACATCTTTATTCTTTATTAGATACTGTTCTGACGGGGTTAGCCGAAGTGAAATGGCTGCCATTGTTGATTGGGGTCACTCGTACCCATTTTCACCGGAGATGACCCTTGCAGAACGCCGACTTGGGGATCGCGTCCAGTTGGTAACACCCTTCACGCACTCACTAAGGTTGCAAAGTGTCCGCCACCCGTGCAAACACTTTCACGAGCAGCTACGTCTGACGTCAACTGATACAGGTTGTCGTTAAACGTACTGTGGAGTAACGTACTGAATGACTCGGTGCTAACCCCAATGTGTAAACATTAGGTGGATTGTGTTTCTGTAGTCTACTCGTATACTTCGCACTAAACTGTTGACTTTATATCGACTGGCAGTCGGCAACCTTACATTAGTGTCAGACAATACTGCACAGTACTCATTGCAGCACTGCAGCGGTATATTAAAAGCTGTAACATGCATGATTCCATAACCTGATAGCACTAACACCTCCAACAATATGATGAAATTTCCGTACACCACCAAACCTCACAATAAATTTCGCAAATGTTACTGGATATAAATTTATCAGCTGAATTTTTCCGCCGAAATGAGTCAACAGTATCTTCCGGCAGCTTTCACTCAACTACACAGTGGCCAAACGTCCCGTCGAAAACGCGGTCATCACAAGCTCGGAATCTATAGTAAGAACGGCGAAGGAAATCGACCGTGCCCTTTCAAACGATTCGTCGGAGCGTTTTCCTGGAGAGATTTAGGGAAATCACGTAAAATATAGATGTGGGTGGCCACATACGTATTTCAATCGCCGTCCTCCAACAGGTATCGGGAACATCCGACCGCGCCGCCTCCACGCGCCGTAGCAACTACATCACGCCACCGACGGCTTAAAATGTTTAAATGTTTGTAAATCTATCGGACCAAACTGCGTGGTCATCAGTCCGTAGCTGAGAAACTACTTAAACCTAGGTACAGTAACCTAAGGACAACACACACACACCCATGCCCCAGGGGGGACTCGAACCTCCAAGGCGAGCAACCGCGCGCTCCGCAGCGAGACGTTTCAGACCGCTCGGCTACTCCACCGCGGCTTACGAGGGCGCTGTGAAGACTACGGCAGTGGGATCACCACACGTGAGCAGCCAGCTAGCTAGAATCTAGAGTCCCCACTACGTACTACAACTACGAAGAACTTAACATCTGCCTATTTGTGCTAGTCTATTGAATGTACATATATCTTGTCTAATATTACATGGCTGTGCTTCCTGTTACATATTCTGGACTTGTAATACTGTTGCGGCCACTGAAGAACTGTATACCATTTTCGAGGCTCACAACTGTACAGAAATATTACCACAGTTGGATGAACAAACTTAAGTAATTACATATTTTCCGTATATAAAACTTCGTTATTTACCTTTGAGTGACGCTCTTGTGGATAAACCTATGCGTCTCTTACTCCGTACAACGTAACGTGTTGGCCACTCATAAAGTGCCTCCTATTCGCTACACGTAATTGCTACGTACCAACGTGTCAGCGGAAGTGAAAAGACACTCAAAAATCCAGAATGCGAGTGTGGTGTTCCGATGTAGTTCTCGGGTGTTTCCAAGCCAGCCATTGAACCATCAATACGATCACGAGTTACACTGGTTAGTACAGATTACCGCGTTTCCCACACAGGGGACATAGTCCTCTCCAGAATAAAGAGGTTCATCCATCTGAAAAGTTGCTTCTGTTTCGTTTTAGTGAACAAATATTTTGAACACGTACATATATATATATATATATATATATATATATATATATATATATATATATATATATTCGTATTATAATCATTTCCGTGTTGGTGACCCTGAGCATTTGATTCTCTTGTCGGCGTTGTAATTTTGCCTTTAGCAAAACACATGTTCAAATGTTTGTAAATGTAACAGACTTAAAACGCTGTGGTTATCAGTTCCTACGCTTACGAACTAGTTAAACTAACAATTATGCTAAGAACAACACACAGACACCAATGCCCTAGGGAGGACTCGAACCTCCGACAGTGAGCAACCGCGCGCTCCACAATTAAGGCACCTCAGAACGCTTGGTCACACCACCGCAGCCGCCTATAGCAATCGCAAAACCCCAAAGTATGGCATCGGATCACTGCAGTACAATGCAATCTTTAAAAAGTTCTTTTTAAACAGTCTCAGGCTTGCTTGATAGAAATAGTCCCAGATAGAAAAGTTCTTTCCTGTGCCGTCTTTGTTTTATCATTGGACAAATACTTAGGCACAAATTCGTCAAATATGCGGTAGAATTCCGCTCCTACATTGCAAATAATGCAGTGTCTTTGTGTGTATATTCGCTGAATATTTCTATTTTTTTTCGAATACCGTTCTGTGACAACACACCAGGAAATGCATAAATAAATAAAACAGAATGCAAACCCTTTCTCGTCTATGAAAAAATTCTGGAGCTGCCCGCGCTCGGTGCAGCTGTCTGCATGAGCGCCCACGTAGCGCCTGGCACAGACCCACCGTGTAGCGTGTGCTGCACGTTTTGCAACAAGTGAGCAGCTGGCTCGTTCTACAGCCACTGCAACACACACAGCAATGATTCGCATTTTTGCATTTTTGCTATTCGTATACTATCCACTACGTTTTACGTACCATTAAGAAACGGCCTTTGTCGATTCGTTTTGTTATTCGTCGAGTTCATTTTTCTGCAATTTCCAATCAATAACATTCATTAGAGATATTGTAAGGACTGATTTAAGCTTGAATACTGGTTTCATTAATAATTTTTTGAACTATAGCTTTTTCAGTATGCAAATTTCGCTAGAAACTATTTTCTTTGATAGCCGAGTAGTTCATTTATTTTATTTTCCTCCTCAACAAGCAAGTTACAGACGTCTTTGGATAACTAGGTTGTAGTATTAGATGGAGATTCCTACGTCTACTTTATCTCTAGTACACCATCAGTTAACTTAGTTATAGCTTCAGGTAATCCCGCCTAAGACTCTCCCTTCTCACAATGAACTTCGTCTTGTTTTTTTAAATAAAGCACATTACTTTCTCAAAATAGTAACGACCTGATTAAATCGTGGGGACTTACTACAGGCATTAACTCCAAGCTGAGAATTAAATCAGCTAATGGAAGTATTCGTTAACTGCTTCGAGCAGTCGGGTCAATATTCTTTGAATTTCAATGAACATTAATTTCGTTTGTGACGTCAATTTTTCGGTGATTTGTTGTCTCTACAATAGAAATAAAAAAATTAAGCAGAATTTTTGTAATCATAATAAACTGGCAAAAAAAAAAAAAAAAAAAAAAAAAAAAAAAAAAAAAAAAAAAAAAAAAAAAAAAAAAAGCTCAAATTATTAAAGACAACGAAACCTGGCTGAAGGCAAATGTAAGTTCAGCTGAAACTCTTCCCAAGGGACAAATAGTGTTTATGAAGGATGGTTTGGATGAAATAGGTGGTGGTTTATTTACTGCTGTCACAAGTGGTTTATCCTGTAGCGAAATTGAAATATATATAATTCCTGTAAATTGGTAGGAATAGAGGTTATACCCGACAACCGGAATAAATTGATAAAAGGTTCTTTTTACTAACCAGCTGCCTGAAACGATTCTATTGCATAAATGATCAAAGAAAGCGTGCATAAAATATCAAAAACGTAACTAAAGGATAAAATTTTAATTCTCGGTGACGTTAACTTACCCTGGATAGGTTGACAAAAATATGTTCAAAAACGGAAGCAAATTTACAGGCCTATATCATTACCGTCGGTTTCGTAGAAGTATTGTAGATCACATAATTCCCTGAAATATTATGAACTCCGTCGAAGACCCATAGTCAACACGGATCCAGAAAGTATCGTTCTCGTTAAACATAGCTCCTTACTCACATAAATTGACGAGTGCTATCGATAAAGGATCTCAAACTGATTTTTTATATTTAGATTTGCGGAACGTTTTTGACACTGTACCTCAGAAGCGTCATCTAATCAAATTGCCTGCTTATCGAATATCGGAAAAATTTTGTGACTGGATACGCCACTTCCTCTCGGAAAGGAAAGCCATCGAATAAAACGGATGTGATGTGTGACGTTCCCGAGGGAAGCGTTATAGCGCCCCTACGGTTGATTATCCTGATAAACGATTTAATATGAGTAGCTCTCTTTAACTGTTCGTCGATGATGTTGTCATTTATCGCGTTGTTCAAAAATAGGCAATTGACCCTAAATAATGAAAAGAAATCGTTAAGCTCCATTTACACGACAAATCAGTACATTAAATTGAATACCTGTGAATTACATATACGAACAACCTTAAGTGGGAAGAACACAAAATATCGTAGGCAAGGCGGACCACAGGCTACGTTTCAATGGCAGAAGAGAAGATGCAAATGTTCTACTAAACAGTTAGCCTATACCACACTTGTGTTGCTAGCATTGCTGTGCATTGTTGGATCCACACCAGGTGTGACTGACGCACAATACAGAGAAAGTTCAGAGAAGGGCAACTTGTTTTGTGCTATAGCGGTATAGGGGAGCGAGTGTCACGAAAATTATGCTCGAGTTGTGGTGGAAATCCTTAAAAGAAAGCGTTATTCGTTATGCCGACATTTATTTGCAAAACTGTTTCACCATTTTTTTTTCCTAATGTGTAGTTGTTTTGTTAGTGCCCACTTATATAAGGAGACACGAACATTATAATAAAACAAGAGAAATCAGATCAAAAATGTAAAGATTTAGGTGTTACTTTTTCCCAAGCGTTCTTACAGTATGGCATGGAAGAGAAATATCATTGAAGAATTTCGATGAACCCTCAGCCATCGACTAACACGTGATTATGTAGATGCAGAATTGTGGTTTAGTATTGAATGGTATTATATAATCTTTCTTACAACTCCATATACAAACTGTCCCTCTCAATGTCGTATAGTCGATAATATTTATCCAAAAAAGTCAAAATGGCCGTAACATTCAGACAATTGAAAGTAGCTTGTTAAGTTTTCTAAGTAAGATCTCTGCAAATAAAAGTTAAAACGACCACTGCAGATCTAAGTTACTTTATGAGTGGCCACAGTATTTGTGCAACAGAAATTTAAGGGAGCAGCCCACTTTTTAACACACACAAATTAAAAGTTAAGAAAGGGAATAGATAATTAAACATGGGATGAGTAGCATGAAATTATAAAGCAGATGTTTGATACTTTAAATGAACAAACAAATAAATGTGGGAAGACCATATCAAACACAATAAAGCACACACTTTGTACGAAAGTGAAATAAATCATTAAGTTACAGCCCTTAATAAGATCGTTTCTGCCCATTTATCAATTTAGACGTAATGTGGAAGGAAATTTGCAAATATTCAATGGTTAAAGGAGAGCACATTCATTCACTCACAGAGACACACATAATGCTTGTGACACGTTACTCATGCGGGAACACTTGATAGCTACGGCAAAACGAAGCGTCCGCGGCGTTTTGATGAGGTGTCGGGTGTCTTTAAGTACTAATTAAAAAGTCTACTACGCACCAAATGATGCGCCAGGATTTCGATGGCCGAAATTCGTCGTGTGTTGGCAGTGTTCAACAGATATCCACAGAGGGACATCATTCTGAACATCTGCTGTAAATAAAGGTAAGCTTAGGTTACTCAGATGGCAATGTCTTTTAGACATTAACTACGTGTATGCGCCCACGGCACAACATAATCTGAGAATCGGGCGCTGCCGTGGCCGGCGGATGCGGTGGCGGCGGCCGGGAGCCGTACCGCGCGATCCGCGGACGCCTGTTTCCGAGACAGCTAAATTGCACCTCGACAATAACAGTGACAGAACTGAAAAACACAATACTTGATACTTGAGAAAAGCGACACTGTTTTCGCTACGACGAATCATGAACTAACCTATTACTATTACAACCCTCATATGAAAAACTGCGAGAGACGTTCTTCCTAAAACTTCTCGGTTTTTTACATCTGTCATTTTTCTTGCCGAGGTGCGGTTACAGTATGGTCCCGAAAACTCGGTCTAATGTGGACCGAACGTTGGCCGAGTTTGTGATAATGCCGGGTTATCGGGTTCGGTGTTTTAAAAAAAGTAAGATCTTCCTATGAAATAGTTTCTATTGCTACTGTAGAATACAATAAAAATTATAGAATACAGTAGCACAAAATAAATGTAAGACAATATATAACAAATGGCATTCGTTACTTACATTCACATGGACGTCACAAAACGCGCCTAAGAAATAACAAAGGCTATAGGCAGACTGAGCGGCACAGGGCTCGCGCCATGTCACATGAGAGTCATTGTCGTCTCCTGTAACTGATTTATTATTTGTGGATCACACCTAAGCTGATTTTAAACGAGACTGTAAAAATATGCACTCCCGTAGTTTTCAACATGACTGTTTTTAGTATGAAAACGCATCTACATCCTGCATTAAACTCAAAGGATTCTTAAATAGAGTGTAGGTGGCACAAAAAAATACAATGTCCTGACCTGTAACTGGTAAACGCTACGATTTCACTTGATTCCTGCATTATGCAAGCACAGGATAATTCCAGGGGCTGTGTCCTGGTATGGCTGTGTCCTGGTATGGCTGTGTCCTGGTATGGCTGTGTCCTGGTATGGCTGTGTCCTGGTATGGCTGTGTCCTGGTATGGCTGTGTCTTGGTATGGCTGTGTCCTGGTATGGCTGTGTCCTGGTATGGCTGTGTCCTGGTATGGCTGTGTTATCCGGCCTGCCGGATTACCGACTGCCGAGATTTCGGAACTATATATACAGGGTGTTTCACTAAGTGTGTTTGCCTCTGTAACTCATAAAATAATAGGTGACGGGAAATTTTAATGTGGTAGGTCAACTCAAGAAATATTACACTTTCTGCGGAGCTATGAACATACTTTATTGCATCATTTTCCAAAGAGTTACAGCACAAAGATATAATTTTTTAAATGGAACAATAGTTTTTTCTATCGTGCATTGGATTCGTTGAAACTAGCTGCGTCTAAATCAGTTTAAACTACATTCCTACCACTGTTAGTTTGGGGGCTACATCCCTTCAAAGTTTCAGGGCCAGATACCACAAACGCTGCGCATAATTCAATGCGCCTTCTAAATGTGGTGCGGCCAAGTAGTAACGTCGCCGGTGTCACGGAGCGAGAAGCTTCCTCGATGCGCTGTTAGACTGCTGACTGTCACCGCACACGGCCGTATACCCGACAGTTGGAGCCACACAAACAACCTGGGCTCAATATACCACAGTTACTGACATCGGATGACGACGGCATACACGAACAACGAGTACGTTGACATGTTGCTGATGCTCGGCGAGTGCCGATACGGTGCCACTGTAGCAGCCACAGCGTGTGCCGTGAGATATCCTAGGCGAAGAGCCCCGGCAGCCATTACGTTCTTACGTGGCGAACAACGACTTCTGGAAACAGGCAGCTTGGCAATGCGCCACAGTAACATGAAGACCTGCAAGAAGTGAGGAGACGGCGATGTTTAGCTGCACTACACCACGATCCTCTTGTCAGCTTACGAGCCGTTGCTGCAGTCGCTGGTGTCAGTCTCACATCTGTGTGGCGTATAGTATATGGCCACAGGTTTCACCCGTACCGCCTGTCACTGGCCCAGGAGCTGCATGGGAACGACTTCTGTGCAACAGTGACATTCTGTGAGTGGGCCATGCGTAATTTCACGCTGGAGTCTTTACAAAGTGTTATGTTCTCTGATGAGTCCACGTTCACAAATTATGGTGCAGTGAATCGCCATAACATGCACTACCGGGCCGCAGACAATCCTCGTTGGGTACGACCTGTCGTCGACGTAGGTGGTCTATTAACGTGTGGTGTGGAATCCTTGGGGATGAAATCATCGGTCCACACTACTTCCCAGGTACACTGACAGGTGAGTTATAGCCGCCAGTTTGGATGGTCTCCTTGAACATGTGTGTCTACACAAGAGAGTCCATATGTGGATGCAGCACGATGGTCACCTAGCCCATTCTGCGCGTGCTGTTGTGGAAGAACTAAACAACAGGTTTGCAGGAAGTTGGTTGGGGCGCCATGGTCCTCATTCATGGCCAGCAAGGTCGCCCGATGAAACACCAGGAGATTTCTGTTTGTGGGGATATCTACAGGATCGTGTTGATGTCACTGAACCAACATCTCCAGATGATCTAAAACAGTGCATCGAGGACGCATGTCGCTTCGTCACACCGGCGAGGTTACATCTCGTCCGCAGATCCTATCGACGGCGCATTGCATTATGCATTGAGGAACATGGACACACATTTGAACATCTCATGTTAATCAACATCCCACCGCCATAACATCCATCACCCACCACACAGCCATGTATTATGTACAGCGTGTGGTATCTGCCGCTGAAACTTTGAAGGGTTGTAGCTCCCACACTAATATTGATAGGAATATAGTTTAAATTGATTTGGACGCAGCTGGTTTCAACGATTCCAATGTACGATAGAAAAAAACTATTGTTCCATTTAAAAAATTACATCTTTTCGCTGTAACTCTTTGGAAAATGATACAATAAACTATGTTCATAGCTCTGCAGAAAGTGTAACATTTCTTGAGTTGACCTACCGCATTAAAATTTCCCGTCACCTATTACTTTATAAGTTACAGAGGCAAAAAGGCAAACACACTTAGTGAAACAGTAGCTTGTTGTAGCTTGCATGAAAGTAGACCACATAGAGTTCTATAGCGGAAAGGGATGTTTTGTACTGTTATACCTGCAAGCTCATTTGTGACATCCCGATGCATATCTGCAGCATCGTTATGAAACTTCTGTCGCCGTTTCAAAATGTTCAAATGTTTGTAAATCTGAGGGACTTCAGTGCTGCGGTTATCAATACATAGGCTTACAAACTGCTTAAACTAACTAATGCTAAGGGCAAAACACATACCCAGGCACGATTGACGCGAATCTCCGACGGAGACCAACCGCGCGGTCCGCAACAAGACGCCTTAGAATACTCGTCCACTCCAGCTCGGCAGTCGCCGTTTCACTCGCGGAAACAAGAAAAAACGCAAGGCGAGAGGTTGGCGAATGTGGCGGATGTGGGATGGCAACAGTTCATTGGCGCGGTAGGTATTCGCCAACGCAGCGGTGGGTCTTCCTCTGTCATGTCGCCGGCCGCGGTGGCCGAGGTGACTGAGGCGCTCCAGTCACGGTCAGCACGGCCACTACGGTCGGGGGTTCGAATCCCCCCTCGGGCATGGATATTTGTGCCGTCCTAGTTCGTAAGTAGTTCATAAGTAGTTTGTAAGTTTAGGGACTGATGACCCCGTAGTTAAGTCCCATAAGCTTTACAAACATTTGAACATTTTTTTTTCTGTCATGTCGTGAGAACCAGTTCTTAGAATGCCACAAACCAGGACAACAGTGCCGAATTGCCTGTTTCAAACGTTCCAAGACATTCGATGTAAATAGTTTGGTTCAATGTGTAGACTGGAGGAACATGCTCATAGTGAACTAATCCTGTAGTACCTGTAATCGATATTGCCTTTGTCCTTCAAGACTGTTTTTTGACTTGTTTCAAGAATGACGCTCCAGGACTTTGCCATTCAGCGCTTCGGCGTTTGGTATGAGGGTCATGTAATGGAACTGTGGGGTGTATTCCGACCATAAACACTTCCCTACTACAAATTAATCGCCTTTTCTTCTTCCTGTTGGTGTGTTAGTGCGTGAGACACGACTTTTCCTTCCGTAAAATCTTACGTCACTTGCGAAGTTTCATATCAACCTCCTATTTGCAGTAACTGCCTTACACGCTCCACATTTGCATTCGTATATTCTCCAAAAGGGCGACCACATATGCAACAGGCTTGCAGTCAGTCTCTGCCTTCGCGAGACCTTTTGTGCCACTCGTAAACACGACTTCTTCAACGTGGCTCGCGTGCTTACGATGGAAGGTCCCTCTGGTCCCGTCATAGTTTTATCCTTATTTAGTTTCCTGCACTGGCCACAGATGTATATTGCAAGTGGCGCAGTAATCTTTTGAAGTTCAAAATTGTTCAAATGATTGTAAAGCTTATGGGACTTAACTACGGAGTCATCAGTCCCTAAGCTTACAAACTACTTATGAACTACTTACGAACTAGGACGGCATAAATATCCATGCCCGAGGGGGGATTCGAACCCCCGACCGTAGTGGCCGTGCTGACCGTGACTGGAGCGCCTCAGTCACCTCGGCCACCGCGGCCAGGCCCCTTCCTTTCATTTTCTTTACTTTTGATTATTGTTGAACTTAATTGCGACCCACTATCATTTCTGAAAATTTTAATACTGAAATACTGCTTGCTGTTTCCTGTTTCCAGTTTTGTAATAATCCGTTGCGCATATTAATGTTTTCTAAGGCTTACCTCGGTGGTCGTAGTAACCACATTGTTCGTTTTTTGCATGTATGTAGTGCAGATCAGTTTCCATTAAATATTAATCTATTCGAGATACCTTGGAAGTTTCTATTAAAAGTATAATTATTTAATTTATTCGGGATACCTTGCACTTGGCGACCCTGCCAGGATCGATAGTTTTGTTTATTATTACAAAACTGGAAACAAAACTCATAACATTGCCATGCGTTGCTGCGTCTTATTGAATAATTGCAAAATCGGCATGCATTATTTAAATTCACCTTTCGTACACTTTGCGAATATTATACTGATTTTGATATTAATGACTTGAGCCGGCCGCTGTGGCCGAGGGGATTGCGGCGCTTCTGTCACGGTCTGCACGGCCACTACGGTCGGGGGTTCGAATCCCCCCCTCGGGAATGGATATTTGTGCCGATCTTAGTTGTAGCTAGTTCATACGTAGTTTGTAAGTTTAGGGTCTGATAACCCCGTAGTTGAGTCCCATAAGCTCTACAAACATTTGAACATTAATGACTTGATTTTGACAAACAAAATAATTTATTCGCTGTCATAAATGTTATTACTATTACGATGCGCATTGTTTGAACCTTTTATTTCATTTTGCTGCGGACTTGATTACACTTGTGTAAATTACATGTTTGGAACGCAATTAACTTTTATTATGATAAAATTTCATTACTCTGATTGTGACAGACTCGCCAAACTGCATTGCTGTGCGTTGTTTGAACTTCTCTTTGCATGTCGCTACGCTCTTTATTCGAACTGTGTAAATTAATTGATTGTAACGCTTTTACAATTAGCCTATTTTAATGACAAAATTTTCCATTACATTGATTGTGACTGATTTGCAAAATCTGCATGGTCGAACATTGCACTGTGACTATCCTTAACATATACTATCCAATTAACTAAACCCATCATTCAGATGCCGCACTACGAAATTCGCCTCCCGCGCACCCATATCACCTTGGAACGAAACCTCATCAAATGTATCTCTGTTTAGTAAGGAATCTGTAAAATGTATGCATCATCTACAGGACAACTGCCCGCTCCTATTCACTAAATAGTGGGATAGGTCATGTCCTGGCCCAGCTTAATGAACTGATGTTTTGAAGTCATCCCATCCTCTCACGCGCAGTTCAGTCGCATGGAGTATTTCATGTAGCGTCATGTAGCGTACCAACAGTAAATGTGAAAAATCATGTATTTATCATACTAAAAATAACGTCCGGACGGTCAAATGATTAAAAAACACAGTAAAACAGCAATTACAAAGTAAAACATATCATTGCAGTACAACTGAAATCTGAGACCACGGATTGCACACCGCCGCGGTGGAGTGGCAGAGCGTTCTGAGGCGCCTAGCTGCGGATTGCACCGCTGCTCGCCGTCGGAGGTTCTAGCCCTCCCTCGGGAATGGGTGTATTTGCTGCTCTTAGCATAAGTTAAAGTAGCCTAGGGACTGATAACCAAAGTAGCTATGTTGATTTTACAAAAATCAATTTTGAATCGTAACCTAACCAAAAGAGAAGTGAGCTACAGGGAAATACGAGAATGGTAACAATGGAAGATCAAGTCGTTAAGATTTTAAAAAGTGTAGAAGCATTACCGAAAATAAAACAAACAGTAATTTTGATACTAAAAACCAGAGGGAAAGGGTATTGACGTTATGACTCACTGTTGACATTGCTATCCTGAAAATAATAAAAACGAATCACAGGAATTGTAGAGTATCATATATTATTATGGAAATCTAATAAAAAGCACACTGAAGAAATACGAAGCTAATGATGAGTATTAAATGTTCGAGTAACGAAAGAATTAACAGAAGAATTTGAGTACGTACAAAGCAGATAAATTAAAAATATCTGCTACCTTGGAATCAGTTTAACATATGGTGGAAGAAGCAGGGAGATACCAAAAGGAAGCAAGCACATACAAAGAGACAAAGAGTTTTACTAACATTGAAGCCCAGCTTTCATTTGAGTAACAAATTTGTAACAGCCCCGTTGTACGCCAGTGGACGATGGAGTTGTAGATATTGCAAAAGAAAAGAATCGAAGGCTATGAGAAAAGGTAAGCTGATTAAAAATCTAGTAGATTTGTGACATATGGAGTTAAGAAGTACCGGTAGTCTTAAGAAGTAGTATATGTAAAACATTGACAAGAAGAAAGCAAAAAATAAGTAAATAAAATAGGACAGTTTCAAAACATCAGCGAATATTTAGTATGGTACTGGAAGGAGCCGTAGAAAATGACATCGACTGGCATAGATACTAGGCGTGATTAAAAGAGGAAGGGAGAAGGATGCTTAGTCGCGGCGGAGCGGCCGAGCGCATTGAGGCGCTATGCTGCCATGAGCGAGGCCGTTTCCCGTCGGGGTCCGAATCTCCCGTCGGGCATGGATGATTGTGCTGTCTTTAGTATAAGATAGTTCATAAGTAGTTTGTGAGTTTAGGAACTGATGACCCTGCAGTTAAGTCCCATAAGTTTCACAAACATTTGAACAGTTTTAGAAGGATGCTTAGGGTTAAATGCCTCGTCGACAGCGCGGACGTTAGAGGCACAGCTCATGCTCGGAGTTTTGGGAAAACGTGGAACCATCCCGCCATTTGCTAAGAGCGATTTTGGAAGATCACGGAATACCAAAATCTGGAAGGCTGGAGGCGGGTTTGAACCGCAGAACCGCTGCTCCACCTCGCTCCGTATTAAGAGGGGAGTAGCCGAGAGGGGCGCATCGAACTATTGACAAGTCTCTTGAATTAAATAAATTTACCAAGAAATTACAAGAGGCTTAGATATGTTATTATTGATAGGAATATTGCTTGACATACAAAAAGTCTAGATTATTTTTAACCAGCGATGGAAGAATACGCTAACCCCTGTCCTCGAAGCATCGCACCGGTCCTTGAAAGGCACGCATTGCCATGCAGTGCTGGTAGGATAGAAAAACGAAAGTAATCTCACCTGTAGCAGCAATCAGAATGGTTTCTTCTCTATTTTCCTCTTGATGAAACAGTTCTCTTGGCAATTTGTTATTGAAGAAACAATGCAAATTCCACACTTTCGTTTGTAGCTCATAGTAATACACCATCCAGTAAAAGTTTGTTCTTCTGGAAGCCACAGTTGCGCAGCTAAATTTTTTTGTTTGTTTTTATATAATTAATTTGTGGTTAAATCTCTGACAGCATATAGGAATTTTTTTTCTGGAAACGGCAACTGTACAGATAAGCAGTATTAATTTTAGAATCGGAGCCCCATCATCAAACTCACACTCTTGTTTTCAGTCGCACTATAAGGCTGCAAATTAGCAATATCAAGATGTTCCTTATGAAATACAGGAGAACAGCACCATATATATTCACGAAATAAGATTGAAGGGGTAGGTATTTAGATGTGGGTAAAGCAATTATGTATTTGTTCTTTAGTAGTGATTTCACCTTATCAGAAAGCATATGAAAGAGTTGTCATGAGTGGGGGTAAAATAACCCCCCCCCCCCACTCTATCAATATCAAACACAACCGTTTTTTATTCCGAAGTTGGCATAAGCACAAACAGGGTGAAACAAGTAGCATGATTTCCAGCAAAACTGACGAAACAATTGGCAGCCAATCGTTGGAATAATTTCAAGCTGGAGTCTTTACAAAGTGTTATGTTCTCTGATGAGTCCACGTTCACAAATTATGTAGCAGTGAATCGCCATAACATGCACTACTGGGCCGCGGACAATCCTTGGTAGGTACGACCGGTCGACGACCAACGTAGGTTGTCTATTAACGTGTGGTGTGGAAACCTTGGGGATGAAATCATCGGTCCACACTACTTCCCAGGTACACTGACAGGTAAGTTATATCGCGCTTTTATAGCCGACAGTTTGGGTTGTCTCCTTGAACATGCGTGTCTACACACGAGAGTCCATATGTGGATGCAGCATGATGGTCACTCAGCCTATTCTGCGCGTGCTGTTGTGGTAGAAGTAAACAACAGGTTTGCAGGAAGATGGTTGGGGCGCCATGGCCCACAAGGTCGCCCGATTTAACACCAGTAGATTTCTTTTTGTGGGGATATCTAAAAGGTCGTGTTCATGGCACTGAGCCCACATCCCCAGATGATCTAAAACGGCGCATCAAAATGTTCAAATGTTTGTTAAGCTTATGGGACTTAACTACGGGGTCATCAGTCTCTAAACTTAAAAACTACTTATGAACTACTTACAAACTAGGACGGCACAAATATCCATGCCCGAGGGGGGATTCGAACCCCCGACCGTAGTAGCCGTGCTGACCGTGACTGTAGAAAACGGCGCATCGAGGACGCATGTCGCTCCGTCACACCGGCGATGTTACATCTCGTCCGCAGATCCGTTCAACGGCGCATTGCATTATGCATTGAGGAACATGGACTCACATTTGAACATCTCATGTAAATAAACTTCCCATCGCCATAACATCCATCACCCACCACACAACCATGTATTATGAACAGCGTGTGGTATCTGCCCCTGAAGCTTTGAAGGGTTGTAGCTCATAAAACTAACAGTGATAGGAATGTAGTTTAAATTGATTTGAACGCAGCTGATTTCAACGATTCCAATGCATGATAGAAAAAACTATTGTTACATTTAAAAAATTATATCTTTGTGCTGTAATTCTGTGGAAAATGATGCAATAAACTATGTTCATAGCTTCGCAGAAAGTGTAACATTTCTTGTGTTGACCTACTGCATTAAAATTTTCCGTCACCTATTATTTTATAAGTTACAGAGGCAAACACACTTAGTGAAACGTGGTGATCTGACATTTGGATCACACGCTCGATGCACCAGTGTTAATGTTCAACTGACATCACCTAAGTGGGTGTTTTTCGGATTTTTTACAGAAGGCTAATATTTGTGCATTTATCCCTCCAGGTGATTTTAAAGGTATTTTCTGAGACACGTTTCAAAAGTTTCAAGCATTTTCATGTGTCGCCTATATATTCACAGTGTCTCGCACGCATGTCAGACAGTCGGTATAACCGGAGAATACAGCTTTAGTTTAGTGGTGTAACTTGTTGACATCGTTGTTGAAAACTCTCACGCGCAGTCTTACGAATGCAGTTCAAGAGCATAAAAACGGTAATTAATTTCTGAACCGACACTGACTTTTGCAGAGAAATGGGTACCAAGAGAAGAACAACAACGACTTTGTCAAGCGGTTAGCTGTTGAATGTTATTTTACCGGTATGTGAAGGCGTTACAGTAGCTTACTGGTATTTTTTTCTCCAACAAAGACAACATATAGACATGAAAAATTTTATTGCTAACAGGTACACCAACTATTAAGCTACCAAAAGAATTGAGATCCTTTTCGTATAGAGGGGTCAACTTCTATATTTCTGCCTTGTGGCAGTCGTCCTCAGTTGCTCGTCGTCGTGAAAACGGTGGCCGGAGGAGACGAATTTCGTGGAATTGGCTGGTAGGGAGGTCGGGGCTGTACGCTGGATGGTGACGCAGCTCCCAGCCCAAGTTGTGGGGCACCGCAGCTGCAGCCGCAACTCGGCACCGCAGTTTCCGCACTGTTTCACAGTAACGGTCAGCGTTCAGTGATCCACCCCTGGGTCAGTTGAGCACATCATGTATATAGCGATGCAGCCTGAATTACCTCCTGACCGTTGATCCACTTTGACGCCAGTGGTGACGTCTTTGGTGGTTTGTTTCCCGTAGTAAAGTGTGACATACACTTTTCACCGCCAGTGACGTATATATCGTCGCCATCATCGTGACATCGCTGTAGAAATGTCACGTTGCTTCAAAGCATTTCGTTTGGAGCTCGGGGCCAGGTATATTGACATCCAGCTGGGGGACACTTTCGACGTCCTTCGGAAAGAAACCTGCATTAGCGACACGCCATCTGTATACTCGTTACGTTCTGCCCGCACGCCTCACATAGGTGCCGAATAATTTCGACGGGCGCTTTGTTTTGTAGAGCAAGCTACCTGATCACTGACGCAACCCACAGGCGGCGAGAGAAGGAGAAAGAGGCGCTATTTCGGCGCACTGTTCCCAATAACGTGCCGGTTTTTTGTTGTGACATCATAATTCTGTTGCACAATTTCTGTTACTAAATACGTCTACTTTATATGAGACCACACCTGGAAACGTACTTTTTGGATGTCGCTCGTAGCATATATTCGGAAACTCGTTGGGGATATTAATGTGGGAAAATCTGCGGTGAGTTACGGTTTCCTCTTGCCACTACTACGGGAGCAGTAGTAGCGGCTACACAGTATTACGATTCTGTTTCCGCGCCGGTACTAAATGCCGGGACGGCGGCTTTCCGGAGCAGAAGGGACGACAAAAGCCGGCTGGCAGGTGAGCGCGACGGCCCACTCAGGGCGCATGCGCGGGAGGGCAGTTTGCGAGCGCCGCGACGGCGCCGTTCCGGGATAAACTCGCTACAAAAGCGAGCCGCGCGCGAGCGGGGGAGTCATTTCCTGGCAGCCAAATTACTCCCCGTAATTGGGGGGACCCGCAGTTGAAGGAAATTGCGAGAGGAAGAAACAAAGTGGCGTCAGGTAGGGAGGAAACGTGGGGACGAGAGAGAGAGAGAGAGAGAGATAAGGCGACAGAGTGACCTGGGGGCCCGGACGTCGGCTGTCCGTTGCGGAACAATGCGGCGCCGGAGGGTTGGGAGGGGGGAGGTGGCTGGCAGAGGACAAGAGGGCGGGCAGGCATTGTGGCTGGGCGGCCCTCGAGCTGTCGGCGCCAGCGCCACCTGCCGCTGCTGGCCGCCATTGTGCAGACGATGGCCCTCGATCGCCCAGGGCTGAGCCAGCGCGGGCCGCCTCGGCAACAGCCGGCAGGTCACAGCCAGTGGAGAGCAGGGAGGGCGCAGACGGGGTCATCACTCCCTAAACTTACAAACTGATTATGAACTAGCTAAGACCAAGTACGGCACAAATATCCATGCCCGAGGAGGTATTCGAACCCCCGACCGTAGTGGCCGTGCAGACCGTGACTGGCGCACCACAGTCCCCTCGGCCACCCCGGCCGGCAAATAGTGATTTACCTTAATAAAATTGTAGGCGATTGTTTATACAAAACACTAAATCATCCAAAGTTCATGAGTCATTACTTTGAAACTTTGACACAGTGCTGCATTCTAATGTTGCAGTTGCTGTCAGTTGTCCACCCTACTCTGTCCTGCTCAGGCCTCCTCATCTCCAAATAACGATGTGCAGTCCGCACCCGTGTGAACCCACTACTGTAGTGGTCTCAGTCTCCAGCTGCCGTTTTTACGCCTCACTCATCCCTCCACGGCTAAACTGACGTCTCAGAATGCAGCCCACTAATCAGGGGCAGACTAATGGCAAGAGGAGGGGGGAGCCTCTAAACACCTCGACAGCAATTTTATTTTTATTTTTAGTTTCCGTTGCCTCTCGTCCTGGGGGAGGGGGACTCCAAATCTCGAAAGCTTTATTTCTTTTAGACTGTCCCGTGCCTCTTGCCCTGTGGAACCTCCAAAAAAAGTTACCTTTTTATAGCAATACACGGATTTCCAGTAGAACCGGGGGCCTCATTTTCGTTTGCTGCCACCCCAGTCCTCCAACAGCCTTAGTCCGTCACTGACACCAATCGGAATCTTCTCTTAGTCAGTCAAGGTACCTCAGAAGTTTTGTTTCCCATAATGCTGGGCATTACCTCATGTTTAGATCAGTATTTACTCATTTGATCTTCACCATTCATCTGTAGCACAACATTTCTGTATTCTTTCTCTATGACCTGTTAATCGCCCATGATTCAATCCAATACAGAGCTACACTCCAGAAAAATATTTGCAGAAACGGTATACTATCATATAAATAAATATTGCATGTCAACAAATTTCGTTTCTTAAGAAATGCTTTTGTTGCTGCACATGTATCACCTATATCGTCTATATCGTCCCTCGGCGTTACATCACTTACTTCAACTACATTCAATTATCCTTAGGTTACTCTTGCTAATATTCATACCCTCTTTTCACGACGCAGTCTACCCTTTCAAATGCTCTTCCCGGTCCTATCCCGTCTCTGACACAAAGACAAGGTCATCGGCAAACTTCAGACTTTGCAATAGTTCTCCATCAAGTTTGTCATTTCTTTCTGGTAAAACACACTTTCTATACACCTCTTTCTTTAACACATAATCCACATTAATATAAATTTTTAGATTTTACGTAACAACGGTTTCGCATCATAAAATTTATTTAAATTTATACGTCATATATTAAAAATTCTAATACATACATGTACAACAATACAACATTGTGTCAGAATTTCAAAACATTCTTTCTGAAATTTTTGTACATACAACAATTTGAAGATAACAGTGTTCGAAATCTATGCAGGTTTTGTCCTTGAATCCTAAGTCGTTCCTGCCGTTTTTGCTATTTCCGTCAGTAAATTCGAATTCTTTTTAATAAACAATATGTCTTCTGTTGATGTCGTTGTTGTATTACAGAAAGTATGATTGACATACAAGTTTGTGGCGTTCGTCACCATTATATCCTGTTTATTATCTAACGCACGCTATTTTTATCACGTTCGTTGGTTGTTGCAGAAATAGTCTAACTGAAGATCGTGTTTTGTGATATCTATATAAAAGCGAAAGGACACTGATTCATACATCCACTCATTCACTCATTGACTAAACACGAAATCTCGAAAACTACTTGACCTATGAAGTTGAAATTTGGCAGGAGTGTAGTTTATAGGTAGTAGACGTCAGCTAAGATATGCTTTTGCTATAGGACCGATAGTTCAGGAGATATGACGTCATAAACAATGAAAAGTTCCCCGTCTTGTGGCGCGTGTTGTAATAACTTTATCAGTCAAATATTTGAGAAGGAGAGCACTTAGCGACTTGCAATAAACTTTAAACATACTTTCAAACCTTTAGGGAACTTTATCTCGCTGACAACCATAGCAAAATGATGAAAGGAAAAAAGTTTCTCGCATACCACTTTTCCGCTGTTCAGAGAGTAAAACTGCGGCATTTGGTATAATGTTGAAATTTATAATTTCTACACTACATATTGTACCTGCAGGAAATTTTACAAACAGTATACTCACATACAGTTGAATGTACCTTCTAAATTGATCACAGTACGACACATAGTTCATGAGATACGAGCACATAAACAGTAACGTTCATGGAAAACCGCCTCATCTCGCACCAAGTTTTAATCTATTACTTCCTTACTAATAATTCCATTCGCAGCAGATTTTTCAGACATACATATATACCTCAAAAATTATACAATTGTACAGAATATAACTTGGTAAATATGAGATCATATATACTGCGATGGGTAAAATCTTTCACATCAGGCATCACGTTTTATTACATTTCTCATTTACTGCTAAGACACTCCTGTATGCCAGTGAGGTTGAGGAAATTCGTGAAAGATGACAGTGCTGTTTGAAACTTTGAAGCAACTTTGAACAGTGAAGCGCATACCGCTGTAGGAAGAAGCAATAGATATCTACTGAGCTACAAAGAAAGGAAGAGAATGAAACAGAGTACATATGACGAATACCCAATAATTACGACAGATCTGGCTTTTAACTTTAAGAGACTGCAGTTTTCAGTGGGACTTGCATTTTCCATTATGATTAATAAATCACAGGGCAATCTACTGCCGGCCGCAGTGGCCGAGCGGTCTGTGGCGCGCCAGTCACAGTCTGCACGGCCGCTACGGTCGGTGGCTCCAATCCCCCCCTCGGACATGGATGTTTGTGTCGTCTTTAGTACAAGGTACTTCATAAGTAGTTTCTAAGTTTAGGGGCTGATGATCCCTTAAGCTTAACAAACGTTTGAACATTTGGCAATCTACTCAATACTGTGGAGCGTATTTGGAATCTCCATGTTTCTCACACGGACAGCTTTATATCACATGCTCAGACATGGGCTCTGCATAGAAAATATTCGTACTGTATCCTAGGCAAGTCACAAAAAATATTGTTTATAGTCAGGAAGGAACGAATATTTGCGTTTAACGTCCCGTCGACAACGTGGTCATTAGAGGCGGAGTTTACGCTTGGATAAGGCTGGGAAAGGAAATCGTAATTTGAAATTTTTGTGTATATTACGCTTATAAGTATGGTGTAGTACAGCAAATCTCCATGAGAACTATACGAACTTTCGTGGGGTTTCATAGGTCAACTGAGAGTTGCTTGGGGCAACATATAAGCTTCATTTCATCAAAATCGGGTCAGGGGAAGAAAATATATCGTAATTTTTAGTTTCTGGTGTATGCTACGCTTGAATTGCAGCGTACTATAACAAAGATCCGATAGAGACGATGTTACTTACATAGTACACCAAATAACTAATAAATGGCGATAATGTGTTTTTATGTCATTTTCATAACTATGGCATAATAGACTACAAGAAGGGATAAAATTTTACTTACGGCGCGGCGGCGGCGTTGTACGCTGTTATTGGCAACGGCCATTGATTGCTTTTTCAGAAATCAGTAACGTACAATGAGGGGAATGTTTACGATGAAATAATTAATTTATGCTGTTCTGGTCATAAATTGATCATTCTCCTAAAGCGAATAGATCGTTTCCAACGATAGTAAACTAAACCGCTGCCACTGTAACTATAATTTAATCCAGGTAGGACATAAAACAAATTTTTTCTTCCTAGCTCTGTATCATATCCTTTGCAATGCCATGGAAAAAAAATAAGTGCATCTTTTGATGGGTATAACCACTAAGTTGTATACAGAATACAAATATCTATGGAGTGAGCATTGCGTTCCGTGCATCTTCTCAACATTAAGCTGGAATTACCATGTAATATTGAGACAAATCACCCTTTCCACACATTTATTTGCTACTAGGTTTGGTTTTTTTACCGCATACTCTGCAAAGAAGCCCCCTCCTTTTCGCAGAACAACTACATAACATGAAATAGTATGTAAATAAACGTGTCACAGAAGCAACAAGAAAGTTGAGAAAGCGTCGCTAAACGGCCATTTACACATAGCATATGAACCGAACGAAAAGGGACCAAGATAAAGTAGATTTTTCCCAATATCATGTGACATTTCCACCACAATGTTAAGGACACAAAATCTTTTCTGCGCATCTGAATGCTCACTCCAGACATATTTCTGCTCTGTTTCTGCAACTAGAGATAATATACACACTCGATCGACAAACTCATCAGAAACCTCTCTGCTTTCATAATTGTTCGGTACAATATTGTGATTAAAATTTGTAATTACTTACTTCTGGTGCGGACTGCATTGAGATAGAGAAAGACGTCTTTTTTTCAGAGCCGGTAGTACTTAGAGTTATAGCCCGACTTCTGAATATGTATTTCTATAACAAAAGATCGATTTGAACTTCGTGCTTACGAAGTAATCTCTGCAGGACGTGGGCAGAAACAGTGACGGATGTTGTTAACACAGTCGCGACAATTCACTGGAAATACTATATTTAATGGAAAGTTCTACAAAAACGATCAGCTGACGTCATTCCTGCAACGATTACAGACATACTTCCTCGCAAATTAACACCACCATCACGTCTTATTTACACAGACATGAACTGCACTGTTGGTTGAATTACCAGACTTTCAGCATTCGCCGAGTTTTCGATAATAGGGAGCACTGATACAGAAAACTACATTGTCCCCAGTGCAACACTGCTACATACTAATACTTCAGCATACACTTACTGTGAAAGATAAACAGTTTAGCACTACATCATAGAACCAATACATGGCGCTGTTATTATTATTACTATATCTCATCTCAACGATAGAAGTGTTTTCAGAAGTTTACGCTAAACAGACGACTACACACCGCAGTCTTAACTTTATGAACACAATCTAACATTGAATTTACATCTTTCCCGAGTACACACTTTATGAACATTCATAGTTTTCAACAATGACTTCTACTTAAATTTGACATATTGGCTATGAGAACTGAGTCTATTAACAAAGGGGTACAACAAGGATTCTGTTTTTGCTGACCCAGGTCCGGAACCTTAGAAACTATGATATACACAGGTCCCTCTTTAACAACTGTTTCAACGCACGGGCTTGTAAGCTAGTTGTCATATATCTGTAACAGATGAAATTCTTTATGTCTTACATGTAAATTTCGCAACCCATACGAGTTGTAACAGTGTGTATCAAGATGTAGTATGCATTTGTTTTGCTTATATATCATTTCTTTTCTTTTGGGTAGTCCCAAATGTTTGACTCTGGTTGGAAATGTATCTGAAATAATGTGGACATTGAAAGAGCATTTGTTCAGATGGAGACACAGGTTTGTGATGATCGTTACCGTTACATCCCGTTTATTATCTAACATGCACTATTATTAAACATGTCTGTCGGCTGTTGCTGGATCGTCTATGCAAAGAGAGACATATTTTATTTCGCCCAGGCACCTTAATAATTGGGGCGGGGGTGGATGGCCAGGCGGCGGATGGTAGTGATTTGTTTACGAAACTCTCAGGTACATGTTCGATATTATTCCACGTACTTGTACTGTCTGAAGCGCGCAATAATTGGCTCCTTTTTCGCCAGTGTTGATGTAATGCAACCTATATGTCGATAAGTAATAACTTTCGTAAAAACAAAACAAAACAAAACGTTTTGGCGGAGAGGTCGCGGGTTCGAGTCCCGGACCAGGACGCCCGGGGCGGCAAACTTTAGGGCAGTTGATGGGGAGAGATGGGTTCGGGGGCGGCGGTGGATCAAGGGCGGTGGCGGCTGCCGTTCTACTGTTAAAATCATAGGTTGTTACAATTAAATTTATATGCAAATTTAATAAAATTAATCGGGAGCTGTGCAGTCTTCATTTCCACAAGTGAGCATTCGAGGGGGTGGGTGGCGGCACTGGGGATGGAGGTGGCGGTGGGGGCAGTAGCGGTACATCGGCGGGCAGGAAAGTGTCAAAAAAATGTTCAAATGTTTGTTAAGCTTATGGGACTTAACTACGGGGTCATCAGTCCCTAAACTTACAGACTACTTATGAACTACTTACGAACTAGGACGTCACTAATATCCATGCCCGAGGGGGGATTCGAACCCCCGACCGTAGTAGCCGTGCAGACCGTGACTGGAGCGCCTCAGTCCCCTCGGCCACAGCGGCCGGCAGGAAAGTGTCTCAGGGCGGTAACGGTACCTGGAGTCTATGACACTAACGTCGACGAGCGATTCCTGTTGATGTGTAACCTGCATTGTCCTACTACTTGTATTGATAGTTGTCTACATATATCATACTCATGGTGTCAAAAAGGGCTAAGAATTCGGTTTTTCTGATTCTGTGCAAAAGTATGATATGTTAGAATCTCTTTACCTCGCTAATGGATAAATATACCGCAGAAAATAAAAATTAAGTTTGAGAACATCATCTTAGGAACAGGTCATAAAAATTTCGATGATTTAAAAGTAATAGAAAGTATGTAACTGGCTATCCGCATGGTTCGTGCGTTTGGTCCTAAGAAATCATTGTTTCTCAGGGTTTTTGCAAGTACCGACATTTCTTACAGAGCCCAACATAGACTGCATGTAATGTTTGTAAACTAATTGCTCAAACAGGATTGGCGCTAGAGAGTGTGTAGTATTTAAAATTCTGACGTTGCAATGTTGGACAGCTACAGTACTGCCATTCTTCTTTTATCTATACAAGTGATCACTAGGCCTAATGCTGTGCAGAACACTCCAGTTGTTAAATCTGTGACCAACTGAACCTGACGTATGGTCCTCTGTAAAAGCGCATTTCTGCAGAACATCGTATGTCATATGTAGAGAGCCCTGAGTGGCATCCAAGTCTCGGACAAGTCTTTTTCTCCCCACCCCTTGGTGCAAGTCATTCACAACTCAGTCTTTGCAGCCTGGCTGTTTGGTAGACGTTAAATGGACCCTGGGCCACAATGGTATCCTTGGGAATGAGCACGTTGATTGGCTAGCTAAGCTGGCCACCATCTCTCTACCCCTGGATATGGATATCCCAGAAAGGGATATGTGATTGTGGTTGCAGCACAAGGTCTTTGGGGTTTGGATTATCCAATGGTCAACAGTGAACACGCCCAACAAGCTCCGTGTGATCAAGTCCTTTACGGGTTCCTGGAATTCTTTCGGCAAGCCTTCCCATAGGCTGTCTGTTGTTTTATGCCGATTACGAATTGGCGATTTGTGGTTAACGCCCGGACACGATTTACGCAGAGGGGAACCACTAAATCGCTGTTGTGGCGCTCTGTTGATAGTGCTCCACATCCTGTCCAACTGACCATTTTTATCAACCTTGCGGATGTCTTTCAACCTGCCTAATGATCCTGCTTTAATTTTACCTGACGATGGCTCAATAAGAGACTGTGTTTTAGGTTTTAGTGGCGCAGCTGGATTTTGTCTTTTGTTATTCTGTTTAGTGGTGCGCTCATTTGCCTGGTTTCTCAGGCACCCACCACCTAAAAAACTTTTGATCTTCTGTCTCTTTTACGAATAATGTCTTTTTTTAACTAGAAGATCTTAGTCTGTGCAGAGTGGCTGGTTCCTCCTGTATTAATTTGATAATCAGTCAGCCGCTGTTTTCTGCTATGAAGTTTTAGCCTCCGTTCAACACTAGATCTCTCCCATTTATGTTTTCTTCCTTTGTGTTGTTAGCGTCAAGTTCATTGTTACAGTGTACTCCTTGTGGGTTTTCACTCTGGGTGTTGAACTCCATTTTTTTTTCATGTTTTTATTTTTTTCCTACTTGGCTGTATGGTCTTCGGTAGGAACTGGAGACTGATAACCTTGTAGTTTAGTCCCCTCAAAAACACAAAAAATCAACGACAATTGTTGCCTGTATTTTCGGATTCAGATTCCAGTGCTACTTACAGTTTTTGAAGAAAGAAACACACACTGACAGTAGGAAAAAGTGGAGGAGCCTCTGCCAGTGAACAGCACAGCGCACGCGATGTGAACACCACCGGGCGGCGGTAGTGCGGATCACCGAAGTGTTGACATGTGGGCAAAAGCCAAACCTATTCTGTTCAGTTAGCACAGGGACATTTCCAAAATCTCATAATACAACTGGAGACTGCAGACATATGATCACAATACCACAACTGTCAGGGATCAACATAAGAGCGACTCAACTATAGGCAAGCTCGACAGTGCTAAACTTCCATGATCTAATGGGAACTGATGTATCCACTGCGGCTGGCTGATATAAGACTGAAAAAATGCATTAATACCGCACAATACCGGGGTTAGCATGTAGTATTGGAATAAATACTCTACTGGCCATTAAATTGGTACACCAAGAAGAAACGCAGATGATTAAGGAGTATTCCTTGGACTAATATATTATTCTAGAACTGACATGTGATTACATTTGCACACAATTCATGTGCATAGATCCTGAGAAATCAGTAAAAAAAAAAAAAAAAAAAAAAAAAAAAAAAAAAAAAAAAAAAAAAAACTCTGGTCGAAATAATAGTCTTGATACGCTTGGGCATCGAGTCAGACAGAGCTTGGACGACATGTACAGGTACAGATTCCCATGCAACTTCAACACGATACCACAGTTCTACAGGAACAGTGATTGGCATATTGTGACAAGCCATTTGCTCGGCCACCATTGACCAGACGTTTTCAATTGATGATCTGGAGAATGTGCCGGCCAGGGCGGCAGTCGAATATTTTCTGTATTCAGAAAGGCTCGTAAGGGACCTGAAACATGCAGTCGTGCATTATCCTACTGAAACGTAGGGTTTCACAGGGATCGATTGAGGGTAGAGCCTTGGGTAATAACATATCTAAAATGTAATGGCCACTGTTCAAAGTGCTGCTGATGCGAAAAAGAGGTGACCGAGACGTGTAACCAATGGCTGCCCATACCATCATGCCCAGTGATGCGACAGTATGATGAATACACGTTTCCAATGTGCATTCACCGTCATGTCACCAAACACGGATGCGACCATCATGATGCTGTAAACAGAACATTGATTAATCTGGAAAAAATGACGTTTTGTCATTCGTTTTGTAATTTGTGCACCTAGGATTGTCTTTGCGTACACTACAGCAGGCGCTCCTGTCTGTGATGCAGCGTCAAGGGTAAACACAGCCATGGTCTCTGGTAGTCCACGCTCCTGCAAATGTCATCGAACTGTTCATGCAGATGGCTGTTCTCTTGCAAACATCCCATCTGTTGACTCAGGGATAGAGACGTGGTAGCATGATCTGTTGATGCGGATAAGATGCCTGTCATCTCGACTGCTAGTGATATGTGGCAGTTGGGATCCAGTACGGCGTTCTGTATTGTCCTCCTGAACCCACCGATTCCATATTCTGCTAACAGTCATTGGATTGCGACCAATGCAAGCAGCAATGTTGCGATACAATAAATCTCAATCGCTATGGGCTAAAATCCAACCTTTATCAAAGTCAGAAACGTGATTTTATGCATTTCTCCTACTTACACGAGGCATCTCAACAATGTCTTACTAGGCAACTCCGTTCAACTGTTGTTTGTGTATGAGAAATCGGTTGGAAACTTTCCTCATGTCAGCACGTTGTAGGTCTCTTAGGTATCGCCACCGGCGCCAACCTTGTTTGAATGCTGTGAAAAGCTACTCATTTGCATATCTCAGCATCTTCTTCCTGTCGGTTAAATTTCGCGTCTGTAGCACGTCATCTTCGTGGTGTAGCAATTGTAATGGCCAGAAGTGTAAAAACACCCAAGCAATGGTGGGTATTCAGGAAGCTAATAGGAAAGAAACAGGCACATGGTGATGAGAGAAGCGATGGGAGGATAGGGGAAGGAAAGTAGTGTAGAATGTATATCCATTTCATAGTCATAGTTAGCAATCGTAAAGCACTGGCAGGTTCGCTGGTAATAAATAAAGGAATGAGGTGTCAGCAACTGTGGCGTCTGCGTCTCTGGTGTTCTCACACAGCAGCCGTCTCTGTAGCGGAATGCTTCTTGAAGAAGTGGCGGGCAGAGCCGTCCCAGAGTCCCAAAGGGCAGTGGAGTGCAGAGGACAGGCGGGGCGGGCGTCTGCGAGCCAGCCACTGGCGGCAGGTGGGGTCACGCGACGCCTAGCAGGACAAGACTCCACAGGACAGGACAGGACAGGACAGGATGGGCCGGGCAGCCGCTAGGCGAGCAGCCGGCCAGAGACCTCCGCCCTGCTGGTGTGCTGTGCAGTGCGCAGAGTTGCCGAAGTGCCGCAGTAGCCACCGTGCAGGGGCACCCCTCTGTCCGCCATCCACATACGTCAAACTGTATTACTGTAGCATCACTAAAAGTAGGCCTTTGCAATCGCCTTTTGATGGCTCGAAATTTACGTGACACTCCCTTCATGTGACACAAAAATTAAATAAATGTGTTCTTACAGGAAAAAATTCTCTACAACTTTGTTCTCTTGAGTTCTTTTTTGTCATATCTCGCACCGTTTCAGAGATGTTCTGAAAAATAATGACTATTTGATCAAATCTGTCTGTAGCGTGTTCCAACTTTTTAGGTCGCGACGATCAACCGATTGGCATCAAATTTTACAGACGTAATTGATGGCCACCAGCGGCCAGAACCCCGTTTTGAAAATATCTCGTACAACAAGTGGGTTAGTCACACTAAAAATAGACCGTTTTTGATGGCCTTTTTCTTTCTTTTTTTTTTCCTTTATTGGTAATTTACCGGTCATATGGGCAGGCTGGCAGTTGCATCGTACACTGTTCTTTAGCAATTCGTAGAGTTGTGGACAATTAGAACTTAAAATAGAAAACAGTGGGATGGTGAATAAAATACAACGAAGTGACGATTTTTAAAAAACGTACACATTCAGCTATAAAACTGCCACAGTGGCTAAAAACACTTATGCGAGTCAGGACACAGCAAAGAAATCGAAGACACTAATAAAATACACAGACACGCACTGTTCTGCCTGTACGACGGCTAACGAAGCTGTAAAACCATACAAAACACTTACACTACATTGAAAAAGAGGCACTGTTAAAACCCAAGCACTGAAACCCTCCCAAAGAATGGGGAACGGAAGGGAGGCTGGTAAGAGCAAGAAAGTGAGAACGGGGTGAGGGGAGGGGAAAGACAGAAGGGTGTAAGGACTCCAACTTATGGCAAAGGGAATAGAGGGAAAAGCTAAGCAAGGGAGTGAGAGGAGGGGACAAAGAGATGGTGCACTAGTACATGGGAAACTGTTAAGTTTGAAAGGGAGGGTGTATGCTGGGACAGAGGGCGTCATCTAGGACAGGAAGCTGACATAAATTACCCTCAGAAAGGATGTGGAGTGCGTGGAGGTGGACGGATGATGTGGTAGCAGCTTGACAGAGGCCCAACATTCAATACGAGATGAGAAACCACTGGGTGATTGCATTCAAACTTGCGGAAGACGTAGAGGATGTGGATGTGTTCAAGGAATTGGAGAAGGTGTGGGGAAGAAATGAGGTCATATAAGAATCGCGTGGTAAATGGAAATGGTTGTGGTAAGTGAGGAGGAGAGTGTGGCACTGGAGGAGCTGAAGGGGCTGTTGATGGAATGGGGAGGTGGATACCCAAGCTGAGAGGAAACGACAGGATGCATTAAGGAGCAGTAGGTATTTAATATGGTGGAGGGGCGGAGCCCCTGTGTTTGGCCAGACAGGAGCTTGAGCAGGTTTAAGGCTGAAGTGGGCTTTCTGGTGGACTGTTTGAAGGTAATGTTTCCAAGAAAGAAAATGGTCAAGAGTGACGCCTAGGTATTTAAAGGTTTCTGTTTGGGAGATGAGATGGTCGTAGAGAGAAAGGTAAAGGTCTTGATGACATAAGGAGTGGGTGGTGTGACCTATGATGTCTTCCTGGCATATGGTAGAGTTAACAGTAAGTAGCAACTGGTTACACCAGGTGGCGAATTCGGAGAGGTAAGACCGGAATAGGTGTTGGGACCGAGTGAGGGAGGGGGTGGGAGCTGGGATGTGATGGATGGGAGGCTGGGGTTGTGGCATGTCTACCCAGTAAACTAAGTAGAGGAGGGGGGGGGGACGATGGAGCCCTGGAGCAAACCGGTGGAGGGGTAGAACAAATGGGAGTTGGAATCGTTGACAGTTACGTAAGATGGGCGGTGAGCGAAGAAGGAAGCAATGAAGCAGACACAATTAATAGGAAGGGCGTAGGTTTGGTGTTTGAAAATGAGACCAGAATGCCATACTCGGTTGTAGGCCTTTTCGATGCCGACGGAGACAAAGATTGCAGCGCAATGGGAAGCCATCTGAATGTAGAGGATGTGGGTGGTGGAGGAGTTGGTCATCATCAGAGGAGGATGTCGGAAGTCACATTGGGAGAGAGAAACGAGATGGTGTTGACGAAGATGATGGTAGACACAGCGGGAAAGGATGCTTTCCTGATCGTTACTGAACACTGATGTGAGGCTGATAGGATGACAGGACATGGCATCAGAGGGTGACTTACGTGGTTTGGGAAACACGAGGATGCGGGAAGTCTTCCACTAGTCGGGTAACGACAACAGTGTAGAGGAAAGCAAGGGCAATGCCCAAAGAGGGTACGTTAGACTTCCAGTGTCCAGCATGGCCATACTGTTCAAAGCATCAAAGATGTTAGTGAATACCATGTCGTGTCCAGATACAGACGGTTGTTATTCCCCTCTCATCTTCTCATTTTTAACATGTTCTGTGACTAGGAATAACACTGATATTAACAGTTGTCATATATATTCGAGCATTTTGTTTCCTGATATATTCTGGGTGGACACGAACTCCGCAACTCAGATGATACAGGCCTCACTAATCCCTGCACACAAATGCCAGTGCAAGCTAGCTAAAAATGTAACAAAAATTCCCTCCAAAATTATCTGTGTGCCCATCGCCGATAGTCATTTAAAAAAGGAGCCTTTCGGTGACAGTGGCACTATAAGGCCTACCATAGCCCGCAAGAGGATCTCTTCAGGTTGGTCACCAGTTCCGCTAACGGTTAGGCGAGACGCCTGTGTTTGCGTAAGCAACTCCCCTTTGCGCCACCAAAGCCATTGACATGGAACGGCTATTGTATGAATGCTGAGCAGTTTCCAGAAGGACGCCCGCCGCTGGAGCTGATTACATACCATAGTCACCCTCGGTCCACACACCCAGCCAAGTCAAGCGAATATTCCCTTAAGAGATATCCTGTTGAAATTGTCATAGAGTATAACTACATCAAGTACAGATACGGAGAATGGTTAGGAAGGGGTGAGTGGTGACTCGGAATGGGTAGGTGTTCACAGCAAGCTGTAGCGTTAGAGATCTCAGTGTTAGACACTGCACACACTTCTATTCATGACCAAACTCCTTCTTGCACTCTATAGTGTAATCATTTTTTTTCTTTATTCTAATTTTAATGGCCATACTGTGGCAGGCTGGCAGCAGCTTCATTGCTGCTCTTCAGCCTATAGTATGATGAAATGTGACATGAAGTATAAATCATCATCATCATTAGAGACTGGTTATGCCTTTCAGTGTTCAGTCTGGAGCATAGTACCTATAATAAAATTCCTCCTTGATCCCCTATTCAATGCTAACATTGATGCCTTGTCTGATGTTATGCCTTTTATTTTAAAATCATTTTGCACCGAATCTAAGTACTTCCTTCTTGGTCTACCTCGACTCCTCTTACCCTCCGCTGCCGAATTCACGAGTCTTTTAGGTAACCTTGCTTCTCCCATGCGTGTAACATGACCCCAACATCTCAGTCTGTTCGCTATAACTACTTCTATGGTGTTCATTCCCAGTTTTTCTTTGATTTCCTCATTATGAACACCCTCCTGCCAGTGTTCCCATCTGTTAGTACCTACAATCATTCTTGCTACTTTCATAACGTTTACCTTATGAATAAGGTAAACTGTGTCCACCCAACTTTCACTCCCATACAACAAAGTTAGTCGAAAAATACAGCGGCGAACTGCTAACTTAGTCTTGGTACTGACTTCCTTCTTGCAGAAGACAGTAGATCTTAATTGATCAAATACTGCATTACCTTTGCTACACCTCGATTCTAGTTCTTTAACTATGTTGCCATCCTGTGAGAAAATACATCCCAGGTACTTGAAACTGTCTACCTGTTCTGTGTTCCTCCTATTTGGCACTCAGTCTGTTTAAATCTCTTACCCACAGACATTACTTTCATTTTGGAGATGCTGATCTTCATATCATAATCCTTACACCTCTGATCGAGCTCTGAAATATTAGTTTGCAAAGTTTCAATCGAATCTTTCAATACAACTAAGTCATCCGCATATGCGAGACTGCTTATTTTGTTTTCACATAATTTAATCCAACCCTGCCAGTCTACTGCTTTCAACATATGATCCATGAATAGTATGAACAAGAGTGGTGACAGATTAAAGCCTTGTCTTACCCCTGAAACTATCATGAACCATCAACTTAATTTGCCGCCTACTCTAACTGCCGCTTGGCAGTCTACGTAAAGCCCTTTAATTGCCCGCATAAGTTTGCCTCCTATACCAGAATCTTGTAGAACTGACAATAGCTTCCTCCTAGGAACACAGTCATAAGCCTTTTCTAGATCTATGAAACTTAGATAAATTCCCTGTTCCACTCATAACACGTTTCCATTATCTGCTGTAAGCTAAAGATCTGGTCCTGACAGCCTCTGAGAGGCGTAAACCCACACAGATTTTCATCTAACTTGTCCTCAATTAATACTCCCACTCTCCTTTCAACAATACCTGAGAAAATTTTTCCTACAACGCCAATTAAAGAGATACCCCGATAGTTGTTACAATCTTTTCTGTTTCCATGTTTGAAAATTGGCGTGTTTAGCGTTTTTTCCAGTCTGACGGAACCTGTCCCGATTCCCACGCCTTATCAATATAAATCATAAATGGAGAAAAACAAAGCAGGATTTAAAACATTGCAAAGAAGATAAAATTGGAGAACAGACAAGATTACATAGAAAACATTAAAACACACATTCTGAATTTTTAAAACGGCCATGTTGGTTAGAATATACTATATACAGCGTAAAAACCTTCGGAGAATAAAATATACCCACACAATTAAAAGCACATAGCAACTTGAATATTCAGACTGTTCGGCGTTTGCTGAAGTTTTAAAACAGGAGACACTGAATACAACAATGGCACTGACACTATAATACTCATGATGCACTGATAAAATCTGACAGCATAGATACAGTAGGGGATTGGGAGGGGAGGGGAGTTGCGGAGCCGGCCGCAGTGGCCGAGAGGTCTGTGGCGCGTCAGTCATGTTCTGTACGGTCACTACGGGCGGAGGTTCGAATCCCCACTCGTGCATGGATATCTCTGCCGTCCTTAGTCTTAGCTAGTTCATATGTTTAGGGACTGATGACCCCATAGTTAAGTCCCTTAAGCTTGACAAACATTTGAACATTTTGTAGACGCCGAGGGGGAAGGACGGAAGGTGAGGGTGTGAGGGGGATGAGGGAGAATAACTCAAGGACTCCCAGGGCAGGGGAGGCAAAGGAAAGCCAACTGTGGTTGGAGTGGGATGGGAGGGGGTGTACAAATATGGGGAAGGATTAAGGTTGTCAGGATGGTTAAACGTCAGGAGGGAGGGCGTCATCTTGGAGGGGGAGGTGACAGAAGTTTTCGTAGGAGAGGGTGTAAAGAGTGTGAAGGTGAAGGGAGGGAGGAATAACAAGTTAACAGAGGCCCGGGATGCAACAAGAGAGGGGATACAAGCAGGTGCTGGAAGTCAAGTTTGCGGGATACGTATGTGAGGCAGAGGTGTTTGAGGATCTTGAGCAGCTGTGGGGAAAGGAAGAAGGGAGTAAGGATCCGCAAGGGGGAAGGTAAGTAGATGCATTAGGCGAGGTGGAGGGCGTGATACTAAAGGGTATGGAGGGATTGATAGTGGGCAGGCACCGGTTCTACGAGACGCTGGTGATTACTTTGACGAACAGTAACAATTTCAAACATGTAACGCTATTGTAACGGTTGTGAGGAAATAGGTGCCACTATTTACGTTCCAACTGTCGTACGTAAAGTAGCCACCTGTGTGGAAAACAAAATCAATTCGCTCTAGCTTTTGTTACACCCGATAAACGAATGTAATACCGCCGCAACATCGGAAAATAAGTAACACATATACACAACCAAATTATTACCGAAATGAATCCCTGTGGAAAATGTCCAGATCCACTTCATGGCGATCCCTCAATGTGCAGCATTGCTTCGAAAAACAACGCACAATATTAGTGAACACAGATTCCTTAGTAGAAATGTTGCACCGCCTAAGTGCTCTATCAATGAAACGTTCACCGTCTCTAGAATACTTTTATATGTGCTTTCAAATTTAAGTTGTTCATCAATGTAATCCCAAGATATTTAAGTGAATTTACGACCAGTAAATTCGATGCAGGAAAAAAATTCTTAAACTGACACTGTTTACTCAGTCTAAAGTTAAAATCCTGACAAAATGACCATTAACCAATCAATATCCATCACCCTCGAAAATAAAACAAGTCAGATACCACGACAATTTCTTCTCTTTCTTCTTCTCCCTCCAAGAAATGACAAAAGTGTTCTTATAGACCCAAGCCGCTGTCCACATACCACAGTGGAGTGGACGAGCTTTTCTAAGGCGCTTCTCTGCAGTGCGCTCGGTTGCTTGCCATCGGAAGTTCGAGTCCTCCCTGCGTCATGGTTGTGTATGTTGTGGCGTAAACTCAGCGCCACCCACCAGACCTAAGAGGACGATCGTCTAGAAGGCAGCGAAAGCCAATAGCAAGCGGGCGCCGCTCCTGGAGGGAGTAACCGAAAATGCGCGCCCTCTACAAGCGGCTGTATCTAGGCCGACATACGTCAGTTACTAGTGAGAACTCGTCAGTTAGTAGTGAGCACTCGTCAGTTAGTAGTGAGCACTCGTCAGTTACTGTTCAGAACTCAGGCAGATACTAGTCAGGTACGAATTCAGGAATATGACAGGAGTAAGTCAGAACGCGGCTACGAACTTAGCAGTAACTAGGTCACAGCGCAGCTAGCATCGTACGGACGACGCCGAAAGAAGCGAGCAGAGAGAAGAAACAGACATATATTCTAAAGATGTGTATTGTATACTTCAGTCAATAAATATCTTGTAATAGTAGCTATATAAGTGTTTTAGATGTCAAAGGATACTGCACCAATACCTTTATTGACACCTAGACCGGAACGAATAAACAACAAATGGCGACGAGGACAACGAAGAACCAGACTGTCATGAAATATTAATGTCCGAAAGTACGCTGCGCTTTTAATTTTGCTTTATTAGAGGTCTCGGTGGATCCAGTAAATAATCTTGTGACTTCTATTGCAGGGCATAGTGTCAATTTATATATTTTTTACAGCTTTTTATAATCGTTTTTGCACCATGGCTAATGCTACTAACCCTGCCTCTGCCAATGCGCCGCAGCATCCTTCCCTCAATTCACAGGAGCTAATGCAAATGTTTCAGTTTCAGAGCCAACAGATAGCATCGCTGCTGCCTACAGTACGCCAACTTCTGGCTGCAGCTGTGTCTCAGACTACGCAAGTTCCACTTCAGCAGCCACCGCCACTAGTAATTCCGCCATTCCGACAGTATGACGAAAAAGAAGAGGACTGGTTGGACTGGCTTCAACAGTTTGAAGCCTACGCCACAGTGCACCGGGTACAAGGTACTGTAAACTTCATTGTCTGTTATCGTGTGTAGGCCCCCCAGTGTTCCGTTTTCTGAAAAAAATGTTTCCCACTACGGAACCTTCAGAACTATCTTACGATTCCGTGATAGGAGTCCTCATGTCATTTTATCAACAGCAAATCAGTGTAGTGGCTGCTAGGTATGAGTTCTTCAGATGTAGGAAAAATCCGAACCAAACATACAGGCAGTGGATAACAGATCTTCAAGGTCTTACTAGGAAGTGTGAATTTCAATGTACGTGTGGAGGTTTGCATTCAGATGTCACGTTATGTGACGCAATTGTCTATAATATAACTGACGGTAGGGTGAGGGAGCAGATTCTAAAAATGTCAAATCCGTCGTTCCAGCAAGTAGAACAGATTTTGGAACAGTACGATACAAGTGCCGCGGCACCGGACAACTTTGAGTAAACACCACTGTATAGTGTAACGTCATGCACCGGCGATCACCGGGTCAAACGCCGTGTACTTTCGCCTGCCCGCTCAAAGCGTAAACACGTTGCTAGACGTGGAACCTAGCCTAAGAAGTGAAATAGTGCTCGCAATGTTTCTCGCTGCACAAACGACAGAACTGTCCGTCCTGGTCAGCAAAATGCTATGCATGCGGTAAGAAAAGTCGTATACAAACAGGTTGCTTACAGCAAAAGAAAAGAAATATGCCCTCCCGCCCCCAACAGCGATAAGACAGTAGTTATTTCGTAAATGCAGTATTTTCCAAACCAGTGGCTGCCACTTGTAACATCAAGGACACAGAAGTAGCACAAGTTGTACATCAGGACGGAAAAATGTATGTCAATTTGCGTGTGAATGATATTTCTGTAAAGTTTCAACTTGACACAGGTGCATCAGTCACACTGCTGAATCGCAAAACGTATGAACGTTAAGGATCGCCGCGCCTTTCTCCCGCTAAAACAAAATTGGCAGCGTACAACGGTAATGAAATTCCTGTACTAGTACAGTGTTCACTACCTGTAGTATAACGCTTACAAATGTGTACAGTGACATTTCAAGTGCTGAAATCATTCGAAGGAGAGAATATTTTTGGTTTAGATTCTTTTGATCTTTTTGTATTACTGTGCAAGACAATGTTTTAGTTGCGAACAATTTTGATGCTAAACACAGTGTAGACAAGTTGCTGAAAGAGTTTCCAGATTTATTTTCTGCAGGGCTAGGAAAAGCTAAATATTTTGCTGCACACATTACTCTCAAGAAAAATCCCAAACAAATTTTGCTAAGCTCGTGATGTACCTCTCGCTTTACGCGACAAAGTAGCACAAGAACTTCGCACATTGCAAGAAAATAGTGCAACTGAACCAATACAGGCTCGCCAGTGGACGAGTCCGCTTGTAATTTTATCGAAGCCGTCAGGTAGCATTCGCATTTGTATTGATTTCAAGGCTACAGGGAATCAACAAACAGTTGTAGACAGTTATCCTTTGCCGAGACCAGAAAATTAATTGGACAGATTAGGTGCAGGAAAATATATATCTAAAATAGATTTGAGCAATGCCTACCTACAGCTGCCACTTGGCGAAAAATCACAGAAAATTTGTGTTGTCAATACTCATCTGGGCTTGTTTAAATATTTCCGTTTACCGTTTGGCAGTTCATCTGCGCCCACAATTTTTCAAAAATATTTGGAACAGCTTACAGCTAGGGTGGCTTATTTTTCAAACTACTTCGAGCTCATAGTTGTCTCAGGCCGTACCCCAGAAGAACACGTTGCAAATCTGAGGAAATTGTTGCAAGTTTTATCAGACGCAGGTCTCAAGTGTCGCTTAGATAAATATAGCTTTTTAAAAACGGAACTGCAGTATCTAGGACACGTGATAAACAGTCAAGGTCTGCACCCTAAACATTTTCTTGCTTTTCGCGACGTGGCAGCACCAAAAGATGTGAAAGAATTACAGTCAGTCTTGGGAAAGTTAATGTAGTATATTAGGTTTATTCCACCCGCAGCACAAATTTCAGCCCATTTGCATCGGATACGCCGTAAGAATGTTCGTTTTGTTTGGGCAGACGAATGCTTTTGCATAGTGATCGATGTTTGGTGCACTTCGATTAAAAAAAAAAAAAAAAAAAAAAAAAAAAAAAAAAGTTCATTTGCAAGTGGACGCGTCATCGTTTGGTCTAGGAGCAGTACTTTCACATAGACATGGGGATACGGACCGTCCGATAGCGTTTGCGTCAAAACTTTCGACAGACACACAGTTCTGTTATTCTCAGATTGAGAGGGAAGCTTTAGCGGTAGTGTATGGTGTCACAAAATTCCATCACTACTAGTATGAGAGAAAATTTTATTTAGTGACCACAAGCCTTTGCAGTCATTGTTTTATCCTGCCAAGCCAATCCCTGCACGCACGGCACACAAATTGCAACGTTGGGCACTGCTCTTACCACAGTGTCAGTACGAGATTGTGTACAGACCCACAACTCGACATGGAAATGCCGACTCACTTTTCCGTCTTCCAATTGGCCGTGATAAAGACTTTGATGCTTCTGAGATGTCGTGTTGTCAGATAGATCCACAGGAAGATAGTTCGTTGCAATCCTTCCCAGTGGACTATAGGACAATTGCTCGGGCCACAGAAACAGATCCTGATTTACAAATTTTGCTGCGCTACATTCACGCACAGAATGGCCTCGTTCACAACGTGACATTGAAAATTCACTGGTGCGTCGCTATTTTAATAGACGGAATCAACTTTCAGTACATAGAGGTGTCATTCTAGTTAAAAAGGACAGTGGACTATCGCGTGTGTTAATTTCGTGACGTTTGCAGAACGAAGTATTGAACTTACTGCATCAAGGACGTTGGGGAATGACTCGCACTAAGTAAATGGTACGACGACACTACTTGGCCTGGTATGGACTCCCAAATAGAACAGATGACGTCACAGTGTTCAGTGTGTGCAACTAACCAGTCAGCCCCACCTCAGAAATTTTTTGCGTGGCCAAAAGCAGATTCTCTATGGCAACGAGTGCATATTGATTTTGTGGCCCGTTCTGGAACACTAAGTTGCTTATTGTCATTGATCCTTTTAGTGGTTACCCGTTGGCAGTGCCCATGTCTTCTACGACTTCTAGGAGCACGATTAGGGCGTTGTCTTCAAAGGTCTCCCTAAACTGATAGTCTCTGACATCGGCCCTCAGTTCACATCACAAGAATTTCGCTCCTTTTGTGAACGCAATGGTATTAAGCGTCTAACCAGTGCACCATTTCACCCGCAGCCAAATGGCGCTGCGGAATGCTTCGTCCGGTCATTTACGCAACATATGTCCTAACTTCGTTCGGAGCACTCATGAGAGGCAGCTCTTCAACTGTCCCTCGCATCCTACCACTCGCATCCACGAAAAGGATCGTCGCCGACCGAGCTTCTACACGGCCGCCGCCGCCGCACCCTGCTCCATTTGCTCCACCCACCGCATCGCCCGGAGCAACAGCAGCCGCCGGCACGCAGGTATCGTTTCGCTCCACGTAACCTAGTCTTTTACAGACTGTGGGAGCGGGGCGAGATCATCCAACATAGCGGTGCACACATGTTTGAAATTTCAGGTCCAAATGGCATCGTTCACAGGCACTGCAACCAAATTCGCCCCTGTCATGTACCCTGTGATCCTTCTGCGTTTCTCTCGGCAGAGTCACGCAACACGCAGACCGCGTGGCCCTCTCCTCCCGCGCGACCTCGGCGGTCGCTCTTCACGGTGCGGCACCGCGGCCCGACGTCATGGAGACGGAGCCCTCGCAGACTCCGCCTCACCTGGACATCCAAGTGGACATCGACCAGTACGAGCAGCACGCCACGCAGCATCCGACGCCGATGTTGCCACCGACGTCACCGTCTGCGCCATCACCTGGGCCATAGGTCATGGGCGTGGGCCCTTCGGAGTTTTCCCCAGAGGACGTTCCCTCGTGAGCTCAGGCTGGATGGTAGGGCCCGGCCGGTAGTCTGCCGTCCTCTGAAGCTATAGACTCCGGTCCATCAGTACGTCCACAAGCCTACCTCCTCCCCCATTGTCCACCTCCAAACACGACAACGGTTCGGAGCTTCTGGGGGGGGGGGGATGTTGTGGCGTAAAGTCAGCGCCAGACACTAGACGTAAGAGGACGATCGTGGAGAAGGCAGCGATCGACCGAAAGCCAATCACAAGCAGGCGCTGCGCATCCTGGAGGGAGTAACCCAAGATCCACGCGCTCTACAAGCGGCTGTATCTAGGCCGAAATACTTCTGGACGCCCGTCAGTTACTAGTGAGAACTCGTCAGTTACTATTCAGAACTCAAACAGTTACTAGTCAGCTGCGAAGTCAGGAATAGGACAGTACTAAGTTAGAACGCGGCTACGAACTTAGCAGTAACTGGTTCTCAGCGCAGCTAGCATCATACGGAAGACGCCGCGAGAAGAGAGAAGAAACAGACGTATGTTCTAAAGATGAGTATTGTAAATTTCAGTCACTAATATCTTGTAATACTAACTATATCAATCTTTTACATGTCAAAGGATCCTGCACCAATACCTTTATTGACAACCAGACTGGGACGCGTAAACAACAAAAAGGCGACGAAGACACATCAGTGTATGTTGTCCATAAGTTAGTTTAAGTAGTTTGTATGTCTAGGGATTGACGACCACAGCATGTTGGTCCAGTAGGTTTATAAAGAAACTAACAGTTGAGCTCTCCGTATGCACTATGAATAAGTTGATTTTTATATACCACTCAGAAGGTTATAATTGTTTACAACATTTACAGTTGCATGTTGTTGTTGTTGTTGTTGTTGTGGTCTTCAGTCCAGAGACTGGTTTGATGCAGCTCTCCACCCTACTCTATCCTGAGCAAGCCTTTTCATCTCCTCATAAGAACGACAACCCACATCCACTTGAATCTGCTTATTATACGCGTCTGTTGGTCTCCCTCTGCGATTTTTACCCCACACACTTCCCTCCAATGCTAAATTCACAATTCCTTGATGTCTAAGAATGTGTCCTACCAATCTATCCCTTCTTTTAGTCAAGGTATGCCAGAAATTTCTTTTCTCCCCAATTCGGTTCAGTACCTCCTCATTAGTTACGCGATCCACCCACCTAATCTTCAGCATTCTTCTGTAGCACCACATTTCAAAAGCCTCTATCCTCTTTCTGTCCACACTGCTTATCGTCCATGTTTCACTCCCATGCAAGGCAACACTCCATACAAATGCCTTCAGAAAGGACATCCTTAGGCTTAAATCAATATTAGATGTTAACAAATTTCTCTTTTTCAAAAACGCCTTTCTACCCATTGCCATTCTGCATTTTATATCCTCTTTACTGCGACCATCATTTGTTATTTTACTGCCCAAGTAACAAAACTCATCTACCTCCTTTATTGTTTCGTTACCTAACCTAATTCCTTCAGCATCACCTGATTTTCTTACACTGCACTCCATTACCCTAGTTTTACTCTTGTTAGTGTTCATCTTATATGCACCTTTCAGCACACTATCCATTCCGTTCAATTGCTCTTGCAGGTCATTTGCTGTCTCTGACAGAATTACTATGTCGTCGGCAAAACGCAATGTTTTCAATTCTTCACCCTGAACTTTAATTCCTTCTCCAAATTTCTCCTTGCTTTCCTTTATAGCTTGCTCAATGTACAAATTGAACAACATTGGGGAAAGGCTACAACCCTGTCTTACTCCCTTTCAAACCACTGCATCCCTTTCATGCCCTTCAACTCTGACAACCGCTGTCTGGTTTTTGTACAAGTTGTAAATAACATTACGCTCCCTATATTTTACTCCTGCTTGCTTCAGAACTTGAAATAGTTTGTCCCAATCAACATTGTCAAAAGCCTTCTCCAAATCTACAAAAGCTAGAAATGTTGGTTTGCCTTTTCTTAATCTATCTTCTAGGATAAGCCGTAAAGTGAGTATTGCCTCCCGTGTTCCTACATTTCTCCTGAACCCAAACTGATATTCCCCGAGGTCGGCTTCTACCAGCTTTTCCATCCTTCTGTATATAATTCGTGTTAATATTTTGCAACCATTATTAAACTGATGGTTCTGTAGTTTTCACACCTGTCTGCACCCGCTATCTTTGGAATGGGGATTATTACATTTTTCTTAAAGTCTGAGGGTACTTCACCTGTCTCATACATCTTACACACAATGTGAAACAATTTTGTCATGGCTGGTTCTCCCAGAGACTTTAGTAGCTCTGACGGGATATCATCTACTCCAGGGGCCTTGTTTCGACTTAGATCTTTCAGTGCTCTGTCAAATTCATCTCTCAGTATAATATCTCCTATTTCATCATCATCTACATCCTCTTCCCTTGCTACAATAGTGTCTCGAAGTTCATTTCCTTTGTAGAGTCCCTCTATATACTCTTTCCACCTTTCAGCTTTCCCTTCTTTGCTGAGAACTGGTTTTCCATCAGTGTCCTTGATATTCATAGAGCTGTTTTTCTTATCGCCAAATGTTTCTTTTATTTTCCGGTAGGCTGTATCTATTTTTCCCCTATTTATACATTCTTCTACATCCTTGCATTTGCCTTCTAGCCATTCCTGCTTAGCCATTTTACACTTCCTGTCAATCTCATTTCTTAGTCGTCTGTACTCCATTTTGCCTGTTTCATTTACTGCATTTTTATATTTTCTCCTTTCATCGATTAAATTTAGTATCTCCTGTGATATCCAAGGATTTTTTGTAGGTCTTGCCTTCCTACCTATTTTGTCCTCTGCTGCCTTCACTATTTCATCTCTCAATTTTACCCATTCCTCCTCAACTGTTTTATTTTCCCCTGTTTCTGTCAATTGTTGCCTGAAGCTCCCTCTGAAATTCTTAAGAACTTCAGGTTCCTTCAATTTATCCAGGTCCCATCTCCTTATTTTCCTACCTTTCTGCATTTTTTTCAGTTTCAGCCTACAGTTCATGACTAACAAGTTATGGTCAGAGTCTATATCTGCCCCTGGGTACGTCTTGCAGTTTATAACCTGGTTCCGGAACCTATGTCTTACCATTATAAAATCTATCTGATACCTTCCGGTGTCTCCTGGTCTCTTCCATGTATACAACCTTCATTTGTGATTCTTAAACCAGGTGTTTGTTACGATTAAATCATGTTCCGTGCAAAATTCTACCAGGCGACTTCCTCTTTCATTTCTCCTGCCCAGTCCATATTCACCTACTATTTTTCCTTCTCTTCCTTTTCCTACTACCGAATTCCAGTCTCCCATCACAATTAAGTTTTCCTCTCCCTTAACTGTCTGAATAATTTCCTTTAGCTCCTCATATATTTCTTCGATCTCCTCATCATCGGCAGAGCTAGTTGGCATATAAACCTGTACTACTGTGGTCGGTGTTGGCTTCGTATCTATCTTGACAATGATAATGCGATCGCTGTGCTGGTCATAGTAGTTTACCCGCATTCCTCTTTTCTTATTCATTATCAATCCTACTCCTGTGATACCCCCAACTGATTTTGTATTTATAATCCTGTAGTCACCTGACCAGAAATCCTGTTCATCCTGCCACCGAACTTCACTAATCCCCACTATATCTAACTTCAACCTATCCATTTCCCTTTTTAAATTTTCTAATTTTCCTACTCGATTAAGGGATCTAACATTCCACGCTCCGACCCGTAGAATGCCAGTATTGTCTTTCCTGATGATCACATCCTCTTGAGTAGTCCCCGCCCGGAGATCCGAATGGGGGACTATTTTACCTCCGGAATATTTTACCCGAGAGGATGCCATCATCATATGTTCATACAGTAGAGCTGCATGTCCTCGGGAAAAATAACGGCTGTAGTTTCCCCTTGCTTTCAGCCGTTCGCAGTAGCTGTGTGGCAAAGCCGCATTAGCTGATGTTACAAGGCCAGCTCAGTCAATCATCCAGACTGTTGCCCCTGTAACTACTGAAAAGGCTGCTGCCCCTCTTCAGGAACCACACGTTTGTCTGGCCTCTCCACAGATACCCCTCCGCTGTGGTTGCACCTACGGTACGGCTATCTGTATCGTTGAGGCACGCAAGCCACCCCACCTCGGCAATGTCGGCATGTTGAACATGCAAATATTGTCCGTTTAAGGATTTTAACCTTTCTTCTCGATCAAACCTACAGATCGTAAATTGCCTTAAATACCTAGGCATTACGTTAACGAACAATTTTAATTCGAAAGGAAACATACAATACACTGTAAGGCAAACCAGAGGCTACGCTTCAGTAGCAGAGCACATGGAAGATGCAAAAGATCTATGGACACTGCGTACAGTAGAACTGTGAGTCATAATTTGTAGTAATGCTGCACATTGTGGGATTCAAAACAAGTGGGACTGAATATTTTTCGCAGAGATTAATTTCGGTAATGTCTCCGTTGAAGTTGGAGTGCATGCTGATCTTTCTTAGTAAGTAATTTTAAGTGTATATGTCAGTTGTTTTACGATGTTACGGTGGTTTTTAAATTCGTTTATTGGGTTAACGAATGCTGGATCAAATGGATTCTCCATCTGCACAAGTGGCCGTTCAATGTACAAAGCAATACTCTCCTTTATTAGATAGAGAGTGACTCCAAAATATGATATGTTGTCAAACTTTGACTGGCGTACGTCATCCGACCTTTCGTCGAACTATTGCCTGTTTGCTATGGTTATGTTATGTAATTCATCTGTCAGTAGTGTTTATTGTAAGAGTGCAAAATTGTTGTAGTGTTTCGGTCATGTATTATCTCGATTTGGATTAGAATATGTAGAGATTTTTTAAGATACCTGCTATGGGAAGGTATACATTTCATATTCAAATGTACTGCGAATTTGAGTCCAGTGTCAAGCTAGTCAAGAATGGGTCGTTGATCTTTGGTTGCAGGCTTATTTTTCGATGGCAGTACTATCGATATTGGAGACGGTGATAGTATTGTTGCCGGGAAGTAGGGTTGTGATTATTGAGAGTGCAGACTTTTCTAGGCGCACGGAAGAGATTGCAGAAGCGTGGGGACCGTGGTTGTGTGCAGTTGTCGTTCCGGCGGGATAGCCGAGGAGACGAGATTTGGAGACATGAATGCTGAGCCAAGCTGTTTGTTTAAGATATCGGGACGAAAGGAATAGATGACGTTGGAGAAACGACCTTTTGAAGTTTTTATAAGGTAAAGTTTTTCATGAAATACTTGGCACAACTTCGCATTGGTAGGCTGAAATGGTGGTAACAGTAACGGTCGGGAAAGATCTTGCTGTTAGCTTGTCGTCTCACGATTAATGCTAGGGACCCCTTTCTGTGTTAGGAAAAGTATTTATTGTAATAGTTTAGTTTTGAGATTGCGTTTTTTATGAAATAGGAATTTCATGTGTTGTGTTCTTGAAATATGGGATTGTTGTAACATTGTTTATGTAAATCGAATCAAATTTATGAACAGTAAAGAAATGTTAATCTTTGTTTAAAAATGATTTTGTAGGCAGATTAAATATCTGAGTTATATTTTTCTCTGAAAGATTTTAAAATCCAATGTAGTTACATCAGTTAGAAAATAAACCAGATATTTCGTTTATAATAATTAGTTTGAGTTTCTTAAACAGATTACCAGTTTATTCCTCCTCACATTTTTATTAAAAGTGCAATAGATGTTTTCTGTAGTTAAGAGTTCCAGTAGTTAGTACAGCAGGAAGCAGTTTGGTGTTGCGCAAATTTATGCATTGTGGCTAAAATAATAATAATAGTAATAATAAAAACAATCCAGGTTAGTAAGTGAAAGTAATCGAGATTTACAGATTTCAGGGTAGGACAATTCATACAGTGTTCAGGTTAACAAGTGTTTGCACTGAGTCAGATTGCATTGATAAATATTGTGTTCGTTACATTCCGTTAAGGACTGTTAGTTCAGTTAGAAAAAAGTTTGTAGTGCCAGAATTATTAACATGGTGAATTTTAGTATCAGTAATTTTAAGGCAGTTAACTTTGTTACGACATTTTCATACATAAACAATTAGCAGTTTGTGTCTCATTGTAATAAACATTACGCAGTCAGATAGGTTCTGCAATACCTTTACATTCACATAGAAAACAGTTAACATAACGTTGTGCAAAGGCATTCAGGTAGAAGAAGTTCAAACACATTCATTTACATTTCATTCAAGTAGCGTCAGTCAGTTACATTTCTTAGATCATGTAGTAAAACACATAACTTTCGCAGCAGACGTAAATTTTGTGACAGAGAAGGACAAGAGGAAAACTTTCAATTTTACTAGTATTACGCATGTTGACAATCGTTGAACTAAGATTTGACGTGTTTTCAATTTACGATTTCACCCATTGTGTGATCGTGGGTGCGATCGTTTTCCGTAATTGTTTGAAGTATAGGAGCCTAAAAAAACGGTTGGTTAACTCGATGGTTCTCGATTGGGTTTCTCTATGTAGAGTAGTTTAGAGCCTTTTGATCAGTTCATTGCATTTACATGGTAATCAGGAAAACATGAAGAAATATAATGTTTTACGTCTGCTTATGTGTCAGTGGCCTTGAAAGGCGTGGAGAACTGCCCGCCAACTATACTTTAAACTTTACGGGTTATTGGTATTTTCAGCTCCAGAGGGGCACTTCGTTTCAGACATCCGACGAGTACTGTCGGCTCGACTCAGGTGCTTTGTTATGTGAGTTTTGACGTGGTCTTAGGCAGCCGACGAGTACGTTTGGCTTGACTAAGGTAATTACTTGTGTCTGTTATGAGAATTCGGTTATTTATCCACCTATTGTGCTTTGTAGACTGGGAATTTCAGATTCACTTTTCAGACACCATTTGAAACTTGTGTCTGTCGACCTGAGTATCACAGACGCGTGAATAGGCTCAGCCAGTTGGAATCAGCAGCACCGACACGCCGATAACGTTATTGCTTGCTCTGGTGTCAATTGCGCACTCGACAATCTAGTGTCCAGTACACATAGTCCGAGTTGGCGAGACATAGGCGAGCGCATGATTTCCTTAGACACTGTGTACTTACCGTGGACACAGAGGCCGAGAATAGGGCATTCACGCTTCTGTCTTAAGAAGTTTTCGATCGGACCGCGATTTTCAGCACTCCTGCGAACTGCCGTCGCCGTTCCAGCCGGCTTCAGCAGCGTTTTGTTGAGTATTGCTTGCAACTGCTTATCTGAGCGAGAGTTAGGATTCTTAATTTTGACGGTTTTCCTAAACATTATTTTATGTAAAAAGCCCTCGTAATTATAGCACACTCCCTTGGACTCCTTCGATTTGTTAGTCATTTACCACTCTCCGAAACTACAGTTATAGTAGGAACTTGCCAGTCATTTCTTAGTGTCATTTTTGTATATATTAATGTATTCTGAAAGTATTTGACAATTTTAAAGTTTTGCAAACTGTTCGTATTTACGTCAGTTAATGAATCTGATTCTTTTGTGAAACAAACGAAGTACATTTTTAACCTGCATCTGATTCAGTAGTTAGATTTCCCATTTTTCATTATATTTTGATGGGTATTTGTTTGTCAACGGGCCGATCTCCTTTAGGGTAGTTTTCAGTAATTGTTAGGAGGAGTCTGGGAGTGGTCTTCAAATCCTCCCTGTCCTTGTGCTCCCCCCGTTTACCACAAATCTGCTCCTCGCAAATCACCCAACCAGACCAACAACGCTCGTAACTTTACAGCCTGACGCATTATCCTGCACTGTGATGACTAGTCAAAGAGTCTGTCGTTGGGATGCGTTAGAATCATTTGCAATCATTGCCTTGTAGGATGGTTGGAACTTAAACAGTGCCAACACTGCTGTGGACACACTCTCGCCTGCCCACGTCACCGGCTTTATCACAACCGAGAGAAACACAGTCATTAGTGAGCGAGCGGCCTAACGTAACGGCGTCACTGTGAAGTTTGAAGCAGGAGCAACGGAGTTGGATCAAGATTGAATCCCCAGTATTACTGTTCGTTTTCGGTCGATGGGTGTGGGAAGTACTGCACCATCCACCTTACTCCTCGGACGACTTTTATTTGATTCCGAATATGAAGTAAGTGTTCCAGAGATTTGACAGGCAGCAGTAGACCTCTTCATTCCCACCATCAACAGAACAGGCTCTGCAAACAGTAGACTACGCCTTCCACATTGCTGGCAACGGGTTCTACACAACGCTGGTGACTACTTTGAAGAACAGTAACAGGTGAAAACCTGTAACGTTTTGGTAGCCGTTGGGAATACAGAGTTGTCAGTCTTGAAGTTCCGACTTTCCTATGTATGCAAGTGTAGGTCCTACTGTTAGCAAAAAGTGAAGGCACAGCATGTTCAGTACCTGTATATCTGTCGGTAAGCTGACGGAGGTTCGAGTCCTCTCTGGGGCATGTGTGTGTGTGTGTGTGTGTGTGTTGTTCTTAGGTTAGTTTACATAGGTTTAAGTAGTTTGCAATCTACGGACTGATGCCCACGGAGTTTGGTCCGATAGATATACAATCATTTGATTTTTTTGGGTAAGCTGACGCTCTTCTCGCACTGTGTACTGTTATTTGTGATGCAGAATGTGCACTAAATAATTCGATATGTTTCGGTTTCCTACAATAAAATGTCAGGCTATTCTGAGGTGTGTTGAGTTGGTTCATTGTCTGTCGTTCTGTCAGACACACGAAAGACTGTTGTCAATGTCATACAGCACCTGCAGATCTATATTTAGACACACACAGCGACGCATTCCTAACAGCGACTATACACGTTTTGCCGCAGGTATTTTGGGCAATGACTGACAGCAGTGGTTTGCCTTCTGAGCAGTAGGCAGCGCCCGTGGCTAGCTAGTACACCACCTTGGGAAAGTTGCTCACGTGGCCCTAGCGGGCCTCCCGTCGAGTGTGTTTCAGTAAATACTTCTTAACCACAGTGCACACTATCCCACCAAAAAGTCTGCCCTGCATCAGCTAAAAGACTTTGATTAAAGTAGGGTGCTCTAGTTATTCGTAATATTTGAACACTTGTTGCTCGAGTTGAATTTGTGTTTCACTCTTACATTATAGGCGAGAGACTCATTATAAAATGTGGCTGAGTGGTCTGCGGCGTGCCAGACACGGTCTGCACGGCCGCTGCGGTCGGGAATTCGAGTCCCCCCCTCGGGAATGAATGTTTGTGTCGTCTTTAGTGTAAGTTTATAAGTAGTTTGTAAGTTAGGGACTGATGACCCCGCAATTAAGTCCCTTATGCTTAACAAACAAAATATTTCGTTACAAAATAGATTGCGCGAAAGTTGCTGGTTTGTATCGTGAATAGAAGTGTCTCTGTGTGTGATGATTGTGGAGGTCGCTGTCGGAACAACGTGTCTGATCCATCGCACGTGGGTTGCGCTTTTGCGGGAGCAACCTATCATTCAAACACATCCGTCGCCTGACGCACACATCGTCTACAGACAGAGCGTGGCTGGTGTCGTGAATTTACACAGAAACAAGAGTTACAGATGGTTTGTTTGTGTGTGAAATTGTAATTAGCATTGGTGCACATACCTACGGCATTGCAGTGTTTAGCAAGTTCTTCTCAGAGACATTATGTCACAAAAATATTATGGAAACGACATGTCTAATCGGAAGTTGTTGCTGCGAACATACGTTCTTCCTAGATGTTTAAATAAATTTTCATAAACAAAACTTACGGACTGCATGGCGTAGATGATTACGTTCTTACGCGTCTGACTCAAGGCACGAAATGAGACGGATTCCTACCAATTTGATTGTTGCGGAGCGGAGGGGAGGGGTGAGGGGTATTGGTGCAGCCATCTAGTGTTGAAAGTTACAAGTTTCCCCAGCCAAAAAGGATTGGGTGATGGTTGGGTCTGACATGGATTCGAACACAGAAATCCTGAATAAATTCTTTTACATCATGCTTCCATTCGAACGTAACCTACCACGAAATTCATTTCAGTTTAATGCTTACACATTTCTTTCCAAAATGTTTGACGTCTGTGCTAATTATTTAAAGAAATGTACATAGGTTTTATATCGATCCCTTCATGTGCATTTCCTAGTATTGACAATTAGTGGTGAAAATTACAATTTTTCTTTCGCCTAAGAAATTTAGTTGATGGATTGTTCTTAACGGGTTTCGAACCCAGGATTCCTGATTAAATGAACCTACCTTATCTCCTCATTACGCTTCTGCCCCCCCCCCCCCCAATCGATCTGCCACCAAACCCTCTCGAATTTAATGCTTACACAGTTCCCTCCAAAATGTTTGACCGCATAGGATATTGTTTAAACAATTGTTGTTAGACATTACTTACAAACAGCATTGCATCTGCTGTTGTTCACTGACGATTTTCGACAAAACAAAATGACCTTTCGAAAATTGTTCATGTAAAAATAGGTTGTCACAGAGAAGTTAATTAGTCAGGGACAGTGGCGGCGGCGACTGAAGGTGGCCGGGGCGGCTGGAGGCGGTGGTCCACGTCCTGAAATGGGTTTCGTTTGCGAGTCGTCAAACTGTCGTTAAGTGCAATTTCATGTCCGCTTAAGAGCGCCATTGCCTTAGGAGCACGTGCATGTTGGCTGTCAACCATCCATGAAGAGTCCTTTTGTCAGCAGTGAGCGCTACTGTCGGGGATGAGGGGTGCGAGGTAGCGGCCTTCCTGTAACGGTACCTCGCGAAATGCATTGTGGGTATCCTGGCGTTGTATTGTGCAATACAAATACACAGACAATCCGATTTATGTATAAAGAGGAAAGAAGATAAAGCCGCAAAACGTCTGGATAACAGAATAATAGAAATTAAATTGAAAAACTAAGTTGTGTAAAACACCAGTTGACTCTTGGACACAAATATGGTACACTTAAATGGAATATTCACGTCATAAATCGTATTTCACACTCCACTTAAGGTATGTAAACAAGACTATGTAGTAAAGAAAAAAAATTAGAAACGGTACAAACGCATAACATACATTATACAGGGTGGATCGCGTAACTTATGAGGTACTGAAGAGAATTGGGGAGAAAAGAAATTTCTGGCATACCTTGACTAAAAGAAGGGATAGATTGGTAGGACACATTCTTAGACATCAAGGAATTGTGAATTTAGCGTTGGAGGGAAGTGTGTGGGGTAAAAACCGCAGAGGAAGACCAAGAGCCGGCCGCGGTGGCCGAGGAGACTAAGGCGGTCCAGTCACGGTCTGCACGGCCACTACGGTCGGGGGTTCGAATCCCCCCTCGGGCATGGATATTTGTGCCGTCCTAGTTTGTAAGTAGTTCATATGTAGTTTGTAAGTTTAGGTACTGATAAGTCCCATAGACTTTACAAACATTTGAACATTTTTTTTTTTTTTTTGAAGACGAAGAGATGGATACAATAAGCAGATTCAGACAGATGTAGGTTGCCGTTCTTATGTGGAGATGAAGAGCCTTGCTCAGGATAGAGTAGGGTGGAGAGCTGCATCAAACCAGTCTCCGGACTGAATACCAGAACAACAACAACATTATTAACAGGTTTTAACTGCTTTAACTGTTTATGACGTTTATGACGTGTCCTTTTATATTTTTACTAGCTTAACTCCCACTGCCTCGCACGTATGGACTGGATGGTCTGCATTGGTTGCTTGTACTTTTTCATACATTTAGTTTTAAAAATGCTTTCCTAATCACGCACTTTGATACAACTTGCCACCCTTGCTGCAGAATTCAAAACACCCGAAAACTTTTTTTTCTTTCTTTTAATTCTAACCATGGTCCCTGTTGTGGCGTAACGTCAGCGCCACACGCCAGACGCAAGGGAACGACCGTGGGGCAGGCAGCGGCTGGCCGCAGCCAATCACAGCCGGCGCCGCGCAGCCTGCAGGGAGCAGCCGATAACCGCGCCCTCCACAAGCTGCTGTATCCAGGAAGACATGCGTCTGGACAGGTCCGTCAGAACTCGGCTACGAACTAGGCAGTAACTAGGTCTCAGTGCAGCTAGCATCGTACACAAGACGACGACGCAAGAAGAGAGAGAATAGAGAAGAACAGACAAAAGTTGAGTATTGTATTCTTCAGCAAATAAAACTTGTATTGATAATCTATAGAACTGTTCTAGATATCTACGATTCCTGCACCGTACCTTTCCTGACCGCACATTTCCCTTATTTCTCCTCCTTCATAGTTGAATTTCCAAAAATATCTAAACATGTGTTTTTAAAATTACAATCAAAAATCTAAACCCCAAGTTTTGTATTTCTTGCTTTTTTCATAAAAAAATAAAAATATAAAAAAATAAATAAATAAAAATTCCTCCCCTATTTCACCCCCTTAGTGATAGGAATATTTAAAAATCGTGCTGCCTACAACGTAAGATAAATAACGTATACAGATTTCAAGTTTCTATCGTCTATAGATACACATTTCAGTGTGGTTTTCTGTCTTTAGAAACGGATCGAGAACGCGAAATTTCTTTCTTACGCTTTGGCATCTTTCTTGATGGCTTTTCTGTTCAAACTGCAACGTGCACATATTTTTCTTTAGTCGTACGCTTGTTGTAGAAAAACAACTCAGCAATGTGCATCACTTTTCGCTGTATATAACCTCTTTGCTAATATACTGCAAAAGTCAAATCTAGTCTTCAGTTCGATTTTTATATAAGCTGACGACTCCCAATCACTAAATCTTCCACCATCTTATAGCTATCGACACGGAACGGCTATTGTGTACAACAGGAGACTTTGTACTACAACCACATTGTGTAGGTTTTGTATAAATTTATCAATGTTATGTGGATTTGGTATAACGTCTGCGACTGTATTATAAAATTTTTGAAATAATTTTTACTGCAGCAGTCACTTTTTACTAACATTTTATTAGCGTGACGCGTTTCGGCAGCAAGCTGCCATCATTGGGTGCACTTCACAGTTACAGGTTCATTGCTGTTTTGTTATGTTTTGTGTTGTGAGTGCCACAGAGATTATTATTGGACGTTTTAACCTGTCCATCCGTAACCTCAGTAGCACCCCCCACAAACAAAACAGCATTTTACCTGTAACTGTGAAATGCACTGATGATGGGACAGCTTGAAAGAAGTTGGCGGTGGTGCTTATAAATTGCAAGTTAGCTGTAACTACTTTTCTAACTGAACTCGTAGTAAACAAATTAAGTAAAAATATTCCATCATGAAATAACGTGGCTGCGGCTCCCAGATTCGTAATTTGACTGTAAATAGAGCTCAAATACACTTTCAATCACAAACCACCTAAATAAATTACTACACTCGTCGCCAGATAAAATCATTTTTTAGCATACAAAAGTTTAAACTCACTTACTGGCAATGGAAACAATTTAATAATGGCTCCTCCATGAGCAAAACTTAAATTATCCTCTGTTTCAGCGCACTGAAATTTATCTGTTTAACTCGCGAAGCGAGTAGCTAAATGATAGCAAAAACACAATAAAACCACAGAATTCATTATTAAGAAAAATGAGTTGTGAAATGAGAAACACAGGGAGTAATTAATTTTAAATAAATTCTCTGCATTCTGAGAAAAAACATAGGGGTGGGGAAGACCGGATAAATTACAAGAAATAAACCACCTCTACAATTTAGTTACACAAGTTACTATTACTATTGCCCATAATAAAACTTGAATATGTCCGTATATGAACATCGAGGTGTGTGGAGAACATTCTCATACACACAGGAATTTAATAAGAGGAGGGAAGAGAGAGAGAGAGAGAGAGAGAGAGAGAGAGAGAGAGAGAGAGAGAGAGAGAGAGACAGAAGAAAAGAAAAAGCACATTCAAAAACTCAATCACATGCCGTTGGTTAGCGACACTTACTCAAACTGCAATCCTACAACGGTGATGCTAGCAGCAGCAGGAGAGATGGCGGTCGTCTTGATTACACAGATAAAATTAAACTGATTCCGTAGCAGATTCATGTTCCAGGAGGCATATGCGAACAAAGAAACTAACTGCACAAAAGCACAAAAGTTATTACAAAATACACGCGTGGAATTAAATAAGAACAAAACTAGAATGAAACTTTGCAGTGGAGTGATATGAAACTTCCTGGCAGATTAAAATTGTGTGCAGGAACCGGGACTCGAACCTGGGACCTTTGCCTTTCATAGGCAGACAAGTTGTGAGGATGGATCTTGAGTGGTGTCAGGATATCTCAGCGGTAGAGCGCTTGCCCGCGAAAGGAAAAGGTCTCAGGTTCGAGTCCCGGTTTCGGCACACAATTTTAATCTGGCAGGAAGTTTCATATCTGCGCACAATCCACTGCAGAGTGAAAGTTTCATTGTGGAAACATCCCTTAGGCTGTGGCTAAGCCATGTCCTTTCTTCCAGGAGTGCTGGTTTTGGCAAAGTTCGCAGGAGAACTTGAAACGGAACCGTCGTTCAGCTTCATGACTTTTATTAGTTTTAAAAGGAGTCTAAAATTAAAATCAGATCACTTGCTGTTCAAATGGCGACTATTCAGGTGATCAATCCGTTGGTCAATCATCCTAGGATACACAAATGGGTTTTGTTTGTTTATTTCTCCTAATTTTTTGTTTTTTTGTTTTTCTTTTTGTTTTTTACTTGCGCCATACTTCCTTTCCCTTCCCTTCCCATCCTTTCTTAGGGCGAGAGGAGAGCATGCTGTATACTGAGGTGGTGGTAAGTTGCAAAGAACTGGAGTGGAGCTTGTAGAGACAGGTTGTCTGAGGATACAGGCAGCTAACGTCGGTGACCGACTATAGCTGGTTCGTCAGGTGCATCTTGGGCGCCGACTTTGGCAGGGAGGCCCTCAGCCAATGGCGTCACTTGGCGCGAAATCTAGTTCGGTTTCGCGTGAGGACAAGGGAGATGACAAAAAGGGGAGCTCAGTTGCGAGGATGTCAGTAGAAGGGAACGCTTAAGGCGGTCGCCAGGAGAGCGTGGGAGCAGTGGAAAGGCAGTCGAGTTAATGTAGGAGTCTTAGTTGATAAAGTATGGAATTTTAAGAATTATTAACCTCGACAGTCCAGTTTCATTTGTCGCTGCCTGCGCACTTCTCGGTGCCTCAACATTAACTGTAATTTTCTTGAGGTAATTACTTAGCTGACTGTTTGCCTCTAGACAAGGCCCTTACAAACTTGTTCTTGTCTTCTCTAGTCTTTGCTTTTCAGTGAAATAGTGCTCAATTTAATTATTTTATATCTATGGAGTAATGCAACGGACCTTCGGTCGGAATTTATTTATCTGTGATTTAACTGTGCCTCTTTGTGTCATGCAATCTCATCCACGTGTTGAGCAGTGTAGATGAAGTACTGTTATTTGGCCATTTTGTTCACATGTTTTAGGGGCAATATTAATATTAATTCATTTAACTTGAGTGTGACCGAAAAGACCGGCGATTTTATTATTATTTCTGTAAGTGGGTTTGTACTTCCAAAATTTTATCCACGTGTAGCACACGGTTCATTAAACATTAAATTTAACACTTATTTTTCCACACATTTATTTACTTCTATCTTGCACATCATACATCATGGAAGCGTAATACAGTGACAAGTGAAGAACAGTTTTTTGTACTCTTTTTTGTTTACAATCAAAGATAATAACACAGAATACCAATTAGCTTAATACAGCTCAGAAAATACAAATAGTAATTTGTCGTGTCCCCACATCACCCCCTTCTCAGTCATATATACACTTAACACTGCAGTTCTTCAACTAATCTTGCAGGAAATCGAACTTCACGACCAGATCTTGTTCTTCTTGGTTTTCCACTGTCGGTTGTGTCTGGTTGTTTGACCCGGGCTGACCGTTCAGTTGAAGTGTCTTCAGGCTGCTTCTCATTATGATTCATGAGGTACGCAGGTTTCAGTCGATCAATGGAGATATTCTTGACTTGGTCTTTTATTTTAACACCAAAAAATTTTGGGGTTCTTTCTATTACATCGTATGGGCCTTCATATGGAGGTTCTAATGCTTTTTTGACTCGATCAACTCGCACAAATACATGTGTTGACTCATTGAGATCCCTGTGTATGAAAGGTCTTTCTTTTCCTTTGTGGGAGTATTGTACAGGCTTCAGACGATTCGTGCACTGCTTCAGTTGTGAAACGAATTGAGGTAAGTCTGCATCCAATTTTGTTGCATACTCTCGAAAAAAATCACCTGGTATTCTTATGCGTGAGCCATAAACCATTTCTGCAATTGTAGCATTACTGTTCTCTCTGATGGAGCATCGCAGGCCAAGGAGGATTACAGGTATTACTTTTGTCCATATGGCAGTTGCATGGGCACGGATAGCTGCTTTAAGTGTGCGATGAAATCTTTCAATTTTTCCATTTGATTGAGGATGGTATGCTGTAGTTTGTGTTTGGTTACAACCACACAGTTTTGACAGTGCTCGGAATAGCTCAGAGTTAAACTGCCTGCCTTGATCAGTCACTATCTGATATGGTGTTCCAAACCTAGTGATCCAACAATTGAAAAATGCTTGTGCTACTGCCTCTGCTTGTATGTCCCGAAGAGGTACTACTTCTGTCCAGTTTGTAACTCTGTCAATGCATGTTAAACAATAAATATATTCTTCAGAAGGAGGCATTGGTCCTATCAAATCAAGGTGAACAATTTTGAAACGTTCATCGTTACTAGGAAAGTGTCCTACTGGTGTTTGAATGTGCCGAGATATTTTGTTTTTCTGGCATGCCATACATGTTTTTGCCCAGTTTTGGACATCCTTTTTTAAACTGATCCAGACAAATCTTGATGAGATCATTTTTACTGTTGTCTTAATGCCTGATGAGCCAGATTATGATAGTGTTGGAAAATAGAGTATCTAAATGGTTTAGGAATATAAGGACGAATGATTTGTGTTGACACATCACACCATAGCTGTTTTCCTCCATGTGTCAGATGGTGTTTTAACTTCAGTGATGTATGAGGGCTGGTCTCTAGTTGACGAAGTTCTTCATCATCTTCTTGTGGTTGGGCTATCTCATCATAGTTAACTGGAACTAGTTCTTCAAGCCTTGATAGACCATCAGCAACAACATTTTCTTTACCAGATATATGACGTAGGTCAGTGGTAAATTGGGAAATGTACTAGAGGTAACGTAATTGAATTGGTGTTGCTTTTTAATTCTTTTGTTTAAATGCATATGTTAGAGGCGCATGGTCAGTATAAATAATGAAACATCTTCCTTCCAACAGATATTTGAAATATTTGACAGCCATATAGATGCTATGCAGCTCTCTACCATACGTGGAATACTTCTTCTGTGCTGTTGTAAACTTTTTTGAAAAGAATCCAATTGGTCTCCACTGTTCATCTTGCCATTGTTGCAATGCAGCACCTGCTGCAAAATCTGATGCATCCACAAATAATGCAAGTTGATTGTCCAAACCAGGAAATGTCAAAAGTGCAGCATTTGCTAGATCTTCTTTGCATTTTTCGAATTGAGCAATTGCTGCTTCTGTCCAGTTAATATGTCGTCGGTCCTTTTTTGTTGTTCCTTTTAGGAAATCATTCAGCAATGCTTGGTTTTCAGCAGCATGTTCCAAATGTCGACGATAAAAGTTGATGATCCCTAAGAATTTTCTAAGTTCACGGACTGTTTTGGGTCGTTTGTAGTTCATTATTGCTGCAACTCTCTCTGGATCTGGCTTTGTTCCAGCAGGTGTAATTAAATTTCCTAAAAATGTTAGCTGTTGTACACCAAATACTGATTTGGAAACATTTATGACAAGACCATACTTATTCAACTGCTCAAAAAGTAAATTTAGATGCTCAACATGTTGTTCTGGTGATTCAGATGCTATTAGAATGTCATCCAAATATGGAAAACAAAATTCTAGTTCTCTCACAACTTCATGTAATAAACCTTTGGAATGTGCTAGGTGCATTGCGAAGTCCAAATGGCATATAATTAAATTCATAGAGACCAAATGGTGTTATAACGGCTGATTTTGACTTATCTTCTTCGGCTAGTGGAATCTGGTAATAGGCTTTGAGTAGGTCCACCTTTGAGAACATATTTTTATTTTGAAGCATAAAATTTACATCATCAGTTCGTGGAATTGGATACCGGTCTGGAAGAGTCCTTGTCATTCAAACGGCGATAATCTCCACAGACTCGCCATTGACCACTTGGCTTCTTCACAAGGTGTAGTGGACTAGCCCATTGTGATTTTGATGGACGTATAATACCATTATTTAACAGAAATTGAAATTCTTGTTTAGCAATTTTCAATTTATGTGGGTCCAATCTACGAGCTTTACAGTATACTGGTGGACCAGGAGATGCAGTGATATAATGCTGCACATTATGCTTTAATATTTTGGTACTATAGCTGGTTTAGTTAGATCAGGAAAATTCTCTAAAAGTTTTGAAAACTGGCATGTTGCATAGAATGAGCTTACTGATTCATTAGCATCCACAGTGGTTACTTCTGCTACAATTTTTAATTTTGTGTTGTTGTCTATCAACTTTTTATTTTTGAGGTCAACCAGTAGCCCATAATGATGAAGAAAATCGGTTCCCAATATGCCTTTTGGTACGTCTGCTACTATGAATGGCCATTCAAAATTGCGTTTGAGTCCTAAATCAATGTTTAACAGTTTTGAACCGTAAGTTTTTAACTGTGACCCATTTGCAGCATAAAGATTGAAGTCAGAGGGTTGACCTTTTTGGCTTTTTGCAACTGGTATAACGGACAAATCTGCACCGCTATCTACCAGAAAATATTTTCCACAATTTCGATCTTTGACAAATAGGCGATATTGGCGGCCTAACGTGTGCGCAGGGGTAGAACACTCAGCCGCTATTGTGTCTACCACTTCTAGTTTTCCTTATTTTGCCATTGGCAAGGCTGAACACATTTTTCAGGCTTACATCGTGTGCCGAATCTGAAATGGTAATATCTTGCTCTGCTTCTACTTCTACCGCGCGATCTTTGCCTGTGGTTGCGAGTGTTTCGAAGCATTTTAATATCATTTTCCAATTCATCAATTCTCACGAGAAGATCTTGAACTGACAAAGACGATGTTGACGGAATGGAATGGGTGGAAGCAATTTGAACCTCGTCAACAGCGTTTAATTCGATCATACGATCTGCCATTTGAGCAATCTTATCCACTGTTTCGTCAGATAAAAGTAAAATGCTTCGGATACTAGCTGGAAGTTTGTCAAGCCAAAGTGTTTTTAGGATCTTTTCTGATACATTTGGACCTGCATAGCTCCTCATTTTTTTAATAATTGGGTAGGCTTCATGTCGCCAAGTACTAAGCCACTCAAAAGTTTTTTAATTTGCCGCTCTTCACTTTCTCTGAATATGTTCAGTAGACGTTCTTTTGCGAGAGAATATTTGTTGTTATCGTTACTCGTAACTAGATCCCATATATTTTCAACAAATTTTGGCTCCAGCTGAGCGAGTAAATAGTTAAATTTAGTCGCCTCCGTAACAATACCAGCGATCGTAAATTGCGCTTCGGCTTGACAAAACCAGATGTCCGGCTTTTCCGTACAAAACGGCGGTAGCTTAACGCTTACCTTATCAATTTCCACTTTACTGCTACATTCAGAACGATTCCATTGATTACCGTTTGCTTCTCCTGTCGACATCTTGCGTATTGTTGGACACAGAATACGTCGAACTCAAGTTACGGAAATCTCGTCGAAAATTACGCTGAAAAATTTCATCGCAACTGTCGTCTTGTCGATCACGTCGGGGTCACCAATTTTGTAGCACACGGTTCATTAAACATTAAATTTAACACTTATTTTTCCACACATTTATTTACTTCTATCTTGCACATAGCACATCATGGAAGCGTAATACAGTGACAAGTGAAGAACAGTTTTTTGTACTCTTTTTTGTTTACAATCAAAGATAATAACACAGAATACCAATTAGCTTTATACAGCTCAGAAAATAGTAATTTGTCGTGTCCCCACACACGTGTTGAGCAGCGTAGATGAAGTAGTTGAAGTACTGTTATTTGGCCATTTTGTTCACATGTTTTAGGGGCAATATTAATATTAATTCATTTAACCTGAGTGTGACCGAAAAGACCGGCGATTTTATTATTATTTCTGTAAGTGGGTTTGTACTTCCAAAATTTTATCCACGTGTAGCACACGGTTCATTAAACATTAAATTTAACACTTATTTTTCCACACATTTATTTACTTCTATCTTGCACATCATACATCATGGAAGCGTAATACAGTGACAAGTGAAGAACAGTTTTTTGTACTCTTTTTTGTTTACAATCAAAGATAATAACACAGAATACCAATTAGCTTAATACAGCTCAGAAAATACAAATAGTAATTTGTCGTGTCCCCACATCACCCCCTTCTCAGTCATATATACACTTAACACTGCAGTTCTTCAACTAATCTTGCAGGAAATCGAACTTCACGACCAGATCTTGTTCTTCTTGGTTTTCCACTGTCGGTTGTGTCTGGTTGTTTGACCCGGGCTGACCGTTCAGTTGAAGTGTCTTCAGGCTGCTTCTCATTATGATTCATGAGGTACGCAGGTTTCAGTCGATCAATGGAGATATTCTTGACTTGGTCTTTTATTTTAACACCAAAAAATTTTGGGGTTCTTTCTATTACATCGTATGGGCCTTCATATGGAGGTTCTAATGCTTTTTTGACTCGATCAACTCGCACAAATACATGTGTTGACTCATTGAGATCCCTGTGTATGAAAGGTCTTTCTTTTCCTTTGTGGGAGTATTGTACAGGCTTCAGACGATTCGTGCACTGCTTCAGTTGTGAAACGAATTGAGGTAAGTCTGCATCCAATTTTGTTGCATACTCTCGAAAAAAATCACCTGGTATTCTTATGCGTGAGCCATAAACCATTTCTGCAATTGTAGCATTACTGTTCTCTCTGATGGAGCATCGCAGGCCAAGGAGGATTACAGGTATTACTTTTGTCCATATGGCAGTTGCATGGGCACGGATAGCTGCTTTAAGTGTGCGATGAAATCTTTCAATTTTTCCATTTGATTGAGGATGGTATGCTGTAGTTTGTGTTTGGTTACAACCACACAGTTTTGACAGTGCTCGGAATAGCTCAGAGTTAAACTGCCTGCCTTGATCAGTCACTATCTGATATGGTGTTCCAAACCTAGTGATCCAACAATTGAAAAATGCTTGTGCTACTGCCTCTGCTTGTATGTCCCGAAGAGGTACTACTTCTGTCCAGTTTGTAACTCTGTCAATGCATGTTAAACAATAAATATATTCTTCAGAAGGAGGCATTGGTCCTATCAAATCAAGGTGAACAATTTTGAAACGTTCATCGTTACTAGGAAAGTGTCCTACTGGTGTTTGAATGTGCCGAGATATTTTGTTTTTCTGGCATGCCATACATGTTTTTGCCCAGTTTTGGACATCCTTTTTTAAACTGATCCAGACAAATCTTGATGAGATCATTTTTACTGTTGTCTTAATGCCTGGATGAGCCAGATTATGATAGTGTTGGAAAATAGAGTATCTAAATGGTTTAGGAATATAAGGACGATTGATTTGTGTTGACACATCACACCATAGCTGTTTTCCTCCATGTGTCAGATGGTGTTTTAACTTCAGTGATGTATGAGGGCTGGTCTCTAGTTGACGAAGTTCTTCATCATCTTCTTGTGGTTGGGCTATCTCATCATAGTTAACTGGAACTAGTTCTTCAAGCCTTGATAGACCATCAGCAACAACATTTTCTTTACCAGATATATGACGTAGGTCAGTGGTAAATTGGGAAATGTACTAGAGGTAACGTAATTGAATTGGTGTTGCTTTTTCATTCTTTTGTTTAAATGCATATGTTAGAGGCGCATGGTCAGTATAAATAATGAAACATCTTCCTTCCAACAGATATTTGAAATATTTGACAGCCATATAGATGCTATGCAGCTCTCTACCATACGTGGAATACTTCTTCTGTGCTGTTGTAAACTTTTTTGAAAAGAATCCAATTGGTCTCCACTGTTCATCTTGCCATTGTTGCAATGCAGCACCTGCTGCAAAATCTGATGCATCCACAAATAATGCAAGTTGATTGTCCAAACCAGGAAATGTCAAAAGTGCAGCATTTGCTAGATCTTCTTTGCATTTTTCGAATTGAGCAATTGCTGCTTCTGTCCAGTTAATATGTCGTCGGTCCTTTTTTGTTGTTCCTTTTAGGAAATCATTCAGCAATGCTTGGTTTTCAGCAGCATGTTCCAAATGTCGACGATAAAAGTTGATGATCCCTAAGAATTTTCTAAGTTCACGGACTGTTTTGGGTCGTTTGTAGTTCATTATTGCTGCAACTCTCTCTGGATCTGGCTTTGTTCCAGCAGGTGTAATTAAATTTCCTAAAAATGTTAGCTGTTGTACACCAAATACTGATTTGGAAACATTTATGACAAGACCATACTTATTCAACTGCTCAGAAAGTAAATTTAGATGCTCAACATGTTGTTCTGGTGATTCAGATGCTATTAGAATGTCATCCAAATATGGAAAACAAAATTCTAGTTCTCTCACAACTTCATGTAATAAACCTTTGGAATGTGCTAGGTGCATTGCGAAGTCCAAATGGCATATAATTAAATTCATAGAGACCAAATGGTGTTATAACGGCTGATTTTGACTTATCTTCTTCGGCTAGTGGAATCTGGTAATAGGCTTTGAGTAGGTCCACCTTTGAGAACATATTTTTATTTTGAAGCATAAAATTTACATCATCAGTTCGTGGAATTGGATACCGGTCTGGAAGAGTCCTTGTCATTCAAACGGCGATAATCTCCACAGACTCGCCATTGACCACTTGGCTTCTTCACAAGGTGTAGTGGACTAGCCCATTGTGATTTTGATGGACGTATAATACCATTATTTAACAGAAATTGAAATTCTTGTTTAGCAATTTTCAATTTATGTGGGTCCAATCTACGAGCTTTACAGTATACTGGTGGACCAGGAGATGCAGTGATATAATGCTGCACATTATGCTTTAATATTTTGGTACTATAGCTGGTTTAGTTAGATCAGGAAAATTCTCTAAAAGTTTTGAAAACTGGCATGTTGCATAGAATGAGCTTACTGATTCATTAGCATCCACAGTGGTTACTTCTGCTACAATTTTTAATTTTGTGTTGTTGTCTATCAACTTTTTATTTTTGAGGTCAACCAGTAGCCCATAATGATGAAGAAAATCGGTTCCCAATATGCCTTTTGGTACGTCTGCTACTATGAATGGCCATTCAAAATTGCGTTTGAGTCCTAAATCAATGTTTAACAGTTTTGAACCGTAAGTTTTTAACTGTGACCCATTTGCAGCATAAAGATTGAAGTCAGAGGGTTGACCTTTTTGGCTTTTTGCAACTGGTATAACGGACAAATCTGCACCGCTATCTACCAGAAAATATTTTCCACAATTTCGATCTTTGACAAATAGGCGATATTGGCGGCCTAACGTGTGCGCAGGGGTAGAACACTCAGCCGCTATTGTGTCTACCACTTCTAGTTTTCCTTATTTTGCCATTGGCAAGGCTGAACACATTTTTCAGGCTTACATCGTGTGCCGAATCTGAAATGGTAATATCTTGCTCTGCTTCTACTTCTACCGCGCGATCTTTGCCTGTGGTTGCGAGTGTTTCGAAGCATTTTAATATCATTTTCCAATTCATCAATTCTCACGAGAAGATCTTGAACTGACAAAGACGATGTTGACGGAATGGAATGGGTGGAAGCAATTTGAACCTCGTCAACAGCGTTTAATTCGATCATACGATCTGCCATTTGAGCAATCTTATCCACTGTTTCGTCAGATAAAAGTAAAATGCTTCGGATACTAGCTGGAAGTTTGTCAAGCCAAAGTGTTTCTAGGATCTTTTCTGATACATTTGGACCTGCATAGCTCCTCATTTTTCTAATAATTGGGTAGGCTTCATGTCGCCAAGTACTAAGCCACTCAAAAGTTTTTTAATTTGCCGCTCTTCACTTTCTCTGAATATGTTCAGTAGACGTTCTTTTGCGAGAGAATATTTGTTGTTATCGTTACTCGTAACTAGATCCCATATATTTTCAACAAATTTTGGCTCCAGCTGAGCGAGTAAATAGTTAAATTTAGTCGCCTCCGTAACAATACCAGCGATCGTAAATTGCGCTTCGGCTTGACAAAACCAGATGTCCGGCTTTTCCGTACAAAACGGCGGTAGCTTAACGCTTACCTTATCAATTTCCACTTTACTGCTACATTCAGAACGATTCCATTGATTACCGTTTGCTTCTCCTGTCGACATCTTGCGTATTGTTGGACACAGAATACGTCGAACTCAAGTTACGGAAATCTCGTCGAAAATTACGCTGAAAAATTTCATCGCAACTGTCGTCTTGTCGATCACGTCGGGGTCACCAATTTTGTAGCACACGGTTCATTAAACATTAAATTTAACACTTATTTTTCCACACATTTATTTACTTCTATCTTGCACATAGCACATCATGGAAGCGTAATACAGTGACAAGTGAAGAACAGTTTTTTGTACTCTTTTTTGTTTACAATCAAAGATAATAACACAGAATACCAATTAGCTTTATACAGCTCAGAAAATAGTAATTTGTCGTGTCCCCACACACGTGTTGAGCAGCGTAGATGAAGTAGTTGAAGTACTGTTATTTGGCCATTTTGTTCACATGTTTTGGGGGCAATATTAATATTAATTCATGTAAGTAGGTGTGACCGGAAAGACCGGCGATTTTATTATTATTTCTGTAAGTGGGTTTGTACTTTGGAAATTTCATCCACGTGTTGAGAAGCGTAGATGACGTTCTATAAATTGGCCACCTTGCTTGGAGAGAATACTGATATTTAATCATTTAAATAGGTTTGACCGGAAGGACCGGTGTTTTAATCAATATCTTAAATTGGTTCACACTTAGAAACTTTCATCCAAGTGTTAAGCAGTGCAGTACCTTGCTTATTTATTTCGTAACAAATAACAATCTTTTTCTAATAACTAAAGTACGTTCCTAAAGAACGAGAATTTGACACAAACAACCACGCCAGTCACTCAATAAGCAGTTTTAGTTATGGTGTCCTCGGCGCAAAGTATAGTTTGATTATGGTGTTGAAGCTATTGGATACGAACCTGTACCTCAGACAACTTGCCTCTGTTCCTATTTTGAAGTAACAACGATGGTAGGTTGTGCATGCCAGTAGCAGTAAACCATTTAAGCGTCCTGTCTGTCCTCTTAGTATGGTTGCAAGTCTTTCACATTTAATAGATCAGATAGAGTTACGATTTGATACTGTTTCGGTCAGTAATTCTTACCTTTGGAGCCCAATGTTAAACTATGGCAGCCAAGCCGAAGTTGCTGTTAAATCTATATGTTGTTATTCTGCTTCGTGTATTAGTTAGCAATAAATAATGTCAAAAGGAAGCCTTCTATTTAAATCTACTCCTGCTCTACCCCACTCAAAATTATGAAAAATTTTAATTGACCAGTTGTTCCATGGAAATACATTTAGCTCTAATTTTGCTGTTGTCTATCGGATCATCGTATATCTGTCCCTTATTTTGTGGCTGCTCCTTTCATATCTATGTTATCCTTGCTTAAAATCATCTAGTCATGATACAGGGCCAAAGCTTACATTAATTTGGTAATTTGCAGTGCTGCAAGGAGCAGCTACACAACATAAGGTGCCTGATCTATTCAGGCTAGTGTGTTTTATTGTATTTGATACAATAAATGCACAGACAGAATCGATAGACGTAGTAGTTGGGACGTAATTTGCACACAGTCATTTGAAATTAAACTATTTTCCAGCTCCGACAGTACAGGTTTGGTTCAAACTTACGTGATGTTTGTAAAGTAGGAGGTGAGGTACTGGCGGAAGTAAAGTTGTGAGGCGGGATCGTGAATCGTGTTGTGATAGCTCAGTCGGTAGGGCGCTTGCCACCGAAAGGCAAAGGTCCCAGGTTCGAGTCCCGGTCCCGGCACACAATTTTAATTGGCAGGAAAGTTTTAAGAAAAAAATCTATATACAAATTAAAACAAGAAAGCAACCCAGTGTTTCTAATGGAGGCAGCCCGACACAGACCTGTCTCACCAGGGCTGTTTGCTATATATAAATTCTATACATTCTCTTTGAAAAAATTGGTAAACGTACCGTAAGCAGAGGACTGGCATGTAACTGTCTAAAATTCTGAGATGGAAATATAAAAGAAGACCTCATAAATATTCAGTTAAGGCGGTTGAAACCTCTTAATACAGTATGTGCTACATTATATAATTGAAATCTCTAAATTTTATTTATATACTACGTGGCTATGATAGAAAATGTTTTTGCGGAAAGACACTTGTCGACGGCACTTACGCCGAAAGATACATATATTACAGTGTTTTGGACAAAATTAATTGCCGGCTGCGTTGGCCAAGGGGACTGAGGAGCTCCAGTCACGGTCTGCACGGCAACTACGGTCGGGGGTTCGAATCCACCCTCGGGCATGGATTTTTGTGCCGTCCTTAGCATACGGTAGTTAATAAGTAGTTTGTAAGTTTCGGGACTGATGACCCCGTAGTTAAGCCCCATAAGCAAAACAATTACAATTACGTGTAATCAGCATATTGACTCCTAACACATTGTCTAACCCTCTTGGGAAAAAAAGCCAACCAAAGAAATGTTGGTCATCCTCATCATTCACATAGACTATATTTCGTTTATCTCGGAAACGTTTCTGACGATTTGCATTTAATTTTGCATGTAGATCTGGTTTCGCTTATTTAATTTATCTGTATAGGCGTCATTCCAGAAAAAAAACCAGAATTTTTGAAAATAAATATATGTTATATCTTTTTATTTCGTGTACCTAGGATACAACTGTAATGTTTTGCATTAAAATTTTGTGTTGCGTTTTGCATTTTTACAATATGTGTCACGTACGGTTTACTTCGGCTACACTAACGATTTGAAACAGTTTCTGAATTTGTAGCCGTCTTATAAACTTCGAAATATATAGGAAATTATGGACAAAAATGTTTTCTGTGACAAATTTATCGTTATTTTCGTTTAACGATTGCAATTCCTACTTAGGTAGCGTTGCAAAATATTTATATCATAATATCACTATGTAACATAACGTTTATCTATAAATGTGAATGTCTGTTCGGTGTACGCTTATCACGTCCGAACGAGAAGACGCAGAGACTTAAATATTTGTACTGTTACTAATTTATACCTCAGGAAGGTTTTAGGCGCGGTTTTATAGCGATCTGATAGATATTTCGTAATTTGAAGAATATAACGCGATATGCGGAACAGTAATTACTCTTTGAAAATTATATTTACTCTTTGAAAATGGTTTTATTGATTGAATTGTTGCTTGAGGGTGGATAACGATAAAAGGGTAGACTATATTGGGATGGAAACTTATCGGTGTACATAAAATACGCGCGCGCGCGCGCGCGCGCGCGCGCGCGCGCGCGCGCGCGTGTGTGTGTGTGTGTTAATGTTTCGCTGTGCAGCGAAAATACAGAACGCGAACGAATGGACTGTGTGTAATTGTTCTCCGTAGTCTTCCGTTGTACACCATAGCAGTTCCATGCCGATAGCTATGAAGGGGTGGAAGATATCGTGGTTGAAAGTAGTCAAATTATAAAAAAATTTGGACTGAAGGCCAGTGATGACGTTTGCGACTCTATAGCAAGGTGGTTACATACAGCGAAACGTGATGTCATAGACCATATCTTTGATCTATGCGTGCTACAATGTTGATTGCAATTCATTTTATCCTTCAAAACCAGTTTCATAGCAGACTACTGAAAAATAGCTTATCTATCATAATCAACCAACACGCGAGCGGAGTAAATAAATAAAAACCGATATTAAAGCGTAATACGTGAGTGTATGTGATGATAATGATGTGTCTGTTCAAGGAATACTCAGCTTAACTTGAAAATTTTGATTCAAATTTCAGGTGAGAAACTTCAAAATTTGTCGCTCACTGAAGTGCAAAATAACGTACAGTGGTACATGATTTAATATTGCAGTTAAAATTCTTCGAGGTACTAAAAATTCTTGTCATCCATTCTGATGATATGTGTGAGTATCGTTTTCCGTAACAGAGCACAGAAACTCCGGGGCTGACGGCCGCTGACATGGCAGAGCAGGACTCGCCCCTCGGCTCGGCTGTGCTGCCTGCTGCTGCTTCTGTGCCGGGTATTCACGTCTCGCCTCTGCTGATGCGGCGCTTCGTGGCCGCCCGTCGCTGCCACGCCGCCCATCACCATGAATAATTGCGCCGCCCAGCCTTTCGTGGCCTCGGTCCTGCGGAACTCTGGTACCGCGCGAGAAAATCCCTATCCTAAGTGAAAGCTCACTGACGTCATCACGTCCGATGTAGCGCCGTGTTCAGAGACAGTGTTCATAGTAAGTTTTTGGTTTGATTATCTCTCTCGTCACAAATGTTGACAGAAATGTCAGTTATTCATCAGAGTTGTGTTGCCATTGAACCGTGACTTAGTACCCACAAATATATCTCTCAATTGCACTTCCAGTGAGTTGGAAATATTGAAATATCTCAACCGTTTTGGGGCGAAGCAGTAAATTTGTGCTGGACCGGGATTCGAACCCGGGATACCAGCTTCGGACCAGCGGTAGCCCCTAGCAATTAGGCTACCCAGGCACGCTTCCCACCTACCCGAATACTCAACTTGTAGAAGACGACGATGGCGGTGTCCCCTCGCCAGTACTTGCTCTTGGTTGCAGCGAGGGATCCCGCAAGGGATCGATCGTTATTATGCGCAGACACCATATTAATAAATTTCTTCTACGTCTCACCAATTTTACCCTTTCAGGTGTCGTTATGTTCATTACAGATCGCCGCGGCAAAATAGCCGTGCGCACTAAGGCGCGTTGTTGCGGTGCGTGCGGTCGTTCGTCATCGGGGTTTCGAGTGCTCTCTCGGGCATGGGTGTTTGTGTTGCCCTTAGCATAAGTTACTTAAAGTTAGTTTAAGTAGTTTTTAAGCCTAGGGACTGATGGCCAACATAGTTACGTCCCTTAGATGTACAAACTTGTGAACATCTTATTAAACATCTCTCCGAGATCCGGGAGATATTAACGAAGTCCGAAAACAGTGGCGTAAACTGTTTATTCTGGCGAGAAGGGAGTGAAAGGGTTCTGCTCAGGTACAAGATGTTTAGTCAGGTTCAGGTCAGTTTCAAAAACCTTCAGCAACTGAGCCGAACCGTCAAACTGTTTCACTGTTTACAGCTAGAACTGAAATGATTAAATGCAGTCGAGTCAATCCACTCATCCTTCAATATAAGTGGTTGGAAGGGCAGTGCAACATGGTAAAAAGTAGGCCTTTGTAGCTTACTTATTAGTGTGAGGATGCACGTCCTCTGGATTGGATACAGAAAACTGCCATAGAGCCTGATGACAGAAACGACAGGTTTCCATGCGTTGTCCAGCTGGTAGCCGCTGTCACGGTTGATAAGATTCTCTGCCATTCCAATTTCCACCGATTTCTTGTTAACGGAGTCCCAAAGAATCGTTGCTGAGGCCGGAATAACTTCCTCCTCTGCGCAGCAACATAACGTTTGCAGAAAAGGCTGAACTAAGAAATCTACGGGAGGATCCTGATTTAGTGGTACTGAAGGCTGAATAAGGTAAAGCAACAACTTACTAACTCGTAGTGTGTACGTTGAGAAGACGTAGCAGAGTACTTGTGGAGTGCAGATGGTTTTCTCAGGCTAGGTGCTAGCTCTGATGAACACTCACCTGTCGTCATTCAGACAGCGAATTCAGGCCGCATTCAACACAAAAATTCGACTATCAAAATATTAGCCGTGAACTTTCAAATCATTGAAAACAAAGTTCCCTAATTTGCCCGCTGCATGGAAATTATTGGGCTTAGATAGTTTTAGGCACCGGAAGCTGGCTGTATCATGATATGGCAAGTTCAGAATTATTTAGCGAGGCTTAGAATGTATATCGGAAAAACAGATCGAACACAATTGGAGGTGGAGTGTTCATCGCCGTGGACAAAGGTATTGTTTCTACTGAAGTCGAGGTTGAGAGTAACTGTGAAGTTATCTGGGCACGTGTATCAGGTCTAAGAGAATTCAAGATAATAGTTTGGTGGTTTTTCGGCCCTCCAGTCGTGCTGTAAAAGCTTTAGTCATGCAAAGAAAGTCTACGCCAGATAGTGCGTAGGTATCCAGGCCATGCAATATTAGTCGGAGGAGACTTCAACCTTAGGAGTATAGATTGGGATATCTCTACTTTCATTTCAGGCGGTACAGACAAGCAATCTTGCGAGCTACTTTTGGACACATTCTCCGAAAACTATATTTAGCAGTTAGACCGGCAACCCACACACAACGGAAATATTTTAGACCTTATAGTTACGAACAGGCCTGACATGATTAACGATGTCTGTGTTGAGACTGGAATAAGTGATCATGATATCGTCATAGCGTCAATGCTGACCAAAGTTCATAAACCAATCAGAAAGCTATTGAGAAAGTAGAGACTGTTGCACTCTTGTTTAAAAAAAGAACACGCATATGATGGCAGGCAACAGTTGGTAGAGATTCGTGCATCTATAAAGGACCAAGACCGATGCGCGAAGCATACAATAATTACCACAGCCATACAATAGCAAAAGATCTTTCTGAGAACCCTAAAATTTCTCGTCCTATGTCAATCGATAAGCGGGTCAAAGCCTACTATCCAGTCACTCGTTGGTCATTCCGGGGAAATAATAGAAGAAAGCAAACGGAAAGCTGAAGTTCTAAATTTAACCTTTAAGAAATCTTTCACGCAGAAGGACCGCACAAATGTACCATCACTGGGCCCCAAAACATTGAGTGCCCAGGGGCCCCTGCGTGGCTTAAGACTGCCCTGTATGACCCGCTTCCGTGGTGTCTATGGCATGCATTGGGAAAATTTTTCTAAGGTAATGATGTCACCTGCTGATTTTTGGTATTCGTACCTGTAAAGTTGAACATTCATTTTTCAAACAATGTCTTCTGCTGTTGTTGTTACATACCACCGCATCAAAAGAGTGACATTTTGACTTGTGGAGGTTGTTACCACTACAGCTTGTTTATGATCAAACGCGTGCTTTTGCATGGCCTACATTTTTGGATGGTGTAGATATGAAACTTATGATGTATATATTCTAACTTGGAAAGCATTACAACACAAGTAAATCTAAAGGTGCACATGTAATTCAATAGAGATAATATTACATTTTATTAAGTGCAAATCCCGAAAGAGGAACTTGAGCATACTTTTCTATCACGATACCATCAGCTACTTTATTGATTATTTTCGTAGCTCCACTATTTGAACTACTCTTTGCCCTTCTCCGAGGAGTGGGACGAGTATGAGATGCAGCCCATAGAGGGCCAGCGAATGTCTCGTCATTCACCAAGGCATATATTAATATAGTGTGGGCTGGGTGAATGTGGGCTTCTTCAGTTTATCTACATTTTGTGTAGCAGTTTCAAATGCACAGAATTAAAGTGGTCTGGTACATTTGAAAGAGCAGTAAAAAGAAACATAGGTGGATGAACTTTGTTTTTTATACTCCTAGTGGTCTCGGGGTGAAGCGCTCGACTGTGAACCGAAGGGTTGCGGGTTGGAAAGCAGTTCGGATCACGGAATTTTTTAGTTTTCGTGTTAACCCAGCCTTCACGTCTCAACAAAGCGAGGAGTCAGATGAACGCGCGGTTCGGATTCCACGTTTAACGGCAGGTCTCCTTTCTACGTCTGGATAATTGGAAATCACTGAAAGAGGAGATATAAGGTTATACTTGAGAAAACTGAAAGCAAATGTTGATAATTTACTAGAGAAACATTAATTAAATTTCTCCTATTGAAAGCCAGTATGTATCAGTTTTGTTAAATACACATTTGTGTCATTTAAATCAATAAATGTATCATACTTGACGTCTTTGTTTGCCTTTCTTCACCTTTTTCACTCCACCCTTTTAGAGTTAAAGTTAACGAAGTTAGTAACAGCATATCAGGAGTTAAAAATTCTTAAAAATTTATGTAAACAAATGGGAGGTGGTCTACACACAGCAGAAGAAGTTGGCGAAGGCACTATAAGGCAATAAAGTATAGAAACCCCTGCGCTAAACAGTGATTCGTAGCAGAGGATGTGGAGAATATCAGTGTGCAGGGTTGCCAGGTGTGGCGATTTTTCGCATTCTTGGCTATCTTTTTCTTATAATAGTAGCCATTCTAGCAGTCTGGCGACTGGCAATTAAATTTGGCTATTAAACGAGTTGTTTGACGACTTAATGTCTATTTTATTTTACTTCAAATACAACGAATGTAAAGCAATCACTCTTTAGACATAACGTCAGTGATACCGGCTACACTTTGGTAGAATGCTAGGGAAATGTAAGCAACCTACACAAGTTAGTAAAAATGCTTTTAAGTGTCATGGATGTGTGGGAGAGTGTCACAGAGATGTAAACAAACTCAACTTACAGACTCTTGAAGATAGACGTAAAGTACCTCATGTACCCTACTTACGGTGGTTCAAGAACAGGCTTTAAATGGTATCTGGAAGTATACTACAACACCGTATGTAAGGCTCCCGCTGAGCATTCGAGGATAAGATTACATAAATTACAACATGCAAGGAGGCATTTAAACAGTATTTTTTCCGCGTTCCATACGACAACACAACAGACATTAGTAACAACAGCTACTGTGAAGCGAGCCCTTTGATACGCACTTCAGCACTTCACAGTGGTTAACAATGGTTTACATAGTATAAATGTCGATGGAGAACAAGCGGTGATTTCCCAGTCGTTCTCATGGCTGACTTTTCAGTGTCCAATGAAGCATTATTACAAATTAAAGTCCATCTTACCTCAAAGTATGAAATGCATTATTATAAATTACCTCACCACAAAAATTTTGTAATGAATTTGTGTGTATTAAAGATATGTTTGAAAGATTCAATAAGTCTATTTAACATCTGTAAATATTTGTTTTTAAGAAGATGAAACTTATTGGTAATCGAACCTATTCATGAGAACATCCGTTGTGTAAGTTGATGGAATGATTCGTGAACGGTTTTGTGTTGTAATTTTTATAAAGTTATGAAATTAATAACTGAGATAGTTAAATGTAACTGAATTTCCGGAGTCTCTCTATTATATTTATAATGTGACAATATTTTTACTGCCCTCATTGTCAGTTGGTGGTGTGTCTGTGTTCAGTTCTTGGATGAACTCAGATAAATATTTCGGTGAAGTATGAGTATCCTTGGATAGTTCAAAAAAAAAAAAAAATAAATAAATAAATAAATAAATAAAATAAAAAAAAATAAAATAAAATGTGCAAATGTTTGTAAATCTATCGGACCAAACTGCGTGGTCATCAGTCCGTCGCTTACAAACCACTTAAACGTAGGTAAACTAACCTAAGGACAAACACACACACCCATGCCCAAGGGAGGACTCGAACCTCCACGGCGAGACGCTTTAGACCGCTCAGCTACTCCACCGCGGCTGGAAAGTTCAGTCTGATGTCTGTGAATGTGAGAGTTCCACAGTTTGTGTTACTTTTACCCAGTAACCATCTTACTCCCTGAATTTCAGGATTATTAGTGTCGCGTAACATGCCATAATTACCATAGCATAGTAATGTTAACAGATTAAAGGTTGCGATATTTGGCTGTTTTTACTGACGAAAAGATTATTATATTTTGGCATTTTATTGATGAAAAGATGGCGATATTTTGGCTACTTTTTGTTTAAAATTTGGCGACTCTGTCAGTGTGTGCTTAGGTAAGCAAAGAAGAGGCTGGGTGGGTGAGTGAGCTCGCGGCAGCCTTTGATGTGCCAGGCCGCGCTGTGCCACAGCCCCCGGCCGCTCATTAGGCCTGTACGTGCCGCCGCTCGCTTGTTTTGCGCCACTTTGCATTCCGCGTGTGATGTGGACGCCGCACAATTACGTGGATTTATGTCTGAGCCGCGGCCGCGCCAGCGAAGCGGGCAGCTGCGGCTCAGCGCAGCCAGCGGTCGCTGACGTGTCGGGCCGACACCCTCTGCATACGAGGCCTCACCAAAGGTCCGTGTCACGTCACACCGATAGGCAGCCATCACGAACTCACTGGGTGGCGCCCCTGCGGTCAGCCACTCACCTAGCGACGGCAGCCTATCCGAGGCCGAGGAGAGAGACAGGCCGCGGCGCGCACGTCATATCACGTGATCAAGTGAGGCCTGAGCCGGCGCGATCGCTAGCGGATTGGCTAGCCGGTATGATAATGCCGGCTGTGCCCCAGCGGCCGGCCAATCCACTAGCGATCGCGCCAACACAGGCCTCCCTTGATCACGTTATATGACGTGCGCGCCACGGCCTGTCTCTCTCCTCGGCCTCGAGCCTCTCGGTGTGACAAGTCACTGACGTGTTGTGAGGCCTCGTGTCTAGACGGTGTCGGTCAGGCCAGCGACACAGGCCACGGCGCCGTCTGGTAGGCACGGAGACAGCAGCAGCTGCGTCGCAGCATCAGTCAGGGAGTTTCACCAGCATTACCCGCCCCCCCCCCCTCTTACCAGAGGCGCCGCGTCCTGTGTGTTCACTGGTTCAGTGGACCCAGGAAAAGAGCTTGTGGTGAAGCAAAAAGTATCGTGATCGCTGCGGCACAGCACAGCCAGCAGTCACTGGCATGTCGGGCCGACACCCTCTACATACGAGGCCTCACAAAAAAGGTCCGTACCACATCACACCGATAGCACAGAGTAACATATACAGAGGAGAAGCCTCCCCTAAACTACTGTCCTATGCTCCCCTCGTAGTTCAGTAAGATGCTAGCAGACGTCAGGTCGTTCCCTGGCTTAGGGTGCCTCTCGCAAGTCAGAGGGTAGCGTGGAGGGGAGGGTGAGGGGAGAGCTCGTGCCACCTGCCACTAGGCCACGGCTATGTCCGGCTTGCTGGCGCTTGAGGGGAGGTCGTGGTGGGGAGAGCCGCTACCTGCCACCAGCTCTGGCCAGTTTAAAGAGCTGCTTCTGACCGCAGCGCCATCAGGGGACATCTTACGGAACTGATGGAAACCCTCCCTCCCTGCACCCCTGAGCGTAGGACCAGACCCTTACGGAGGTCTCCCGTCTGTATATATTTGCCTGGATGGGTCAGCCACTCAGCTAGCGATGGCAGCCTGTCGATGTGATGTAACATGGACTTGTTGCAAGGCCTCATGTCTAGACGGTGTTGGTCAGGCCAGTGACACAGGCTGCGGCATGGTCTGGTAGGCACGTAGGCAGCAGCAGCTGTGTTGCAGCATCAGTCAGAGGATTTCACCAGCATTACCCCCCCCCCCCCCCCTCTTCTGTGTTCTTACCAGAGACGGTGCGTCCTGTGTGTACACTGGTTCAGTGGACCGAGGAAAAGAGCTCGTCGTGAAGCAAAAAGAAAATAAGTAAATTAAATAAGAAATGTTTTTAAACTATCATTCTCCGTTTCGTTTTTTAGCAAATCACTTTATATGCACATTCAAAGTACTTTTATCGCATGGGAAACGTTCTAAGTCGCGAAGTCAGCACGTATATGAGTCGTAGCGCGGCCGCCTAATAGAGGCGGCAACGGCCGCAGCGTGGCGATGCGCATGCGTGGCTGAACCCCCTGGAGGCAGTATATGCGCGCTACCGCGGCAGGGAGGGGAGGGGGCCCTAACATTGGCGTTGGAGCTGGTAGAGACGGCAGCTCCTGGCTACTCGAGCGCTGGCGGTTACGCACAAATTATCCCGAAGGAAGACAATGGAGCTACTGCGAACCTCGCCTTGTGCATGCCCAAATCCTTTGTGCCGCTTTCATATTTGTTTCTGGTGGATTGAAGATTAATTAAAAACACTTCATATTTGGTACAAAAATCTTGTAATTACATATTAAAGATGCATCAACTGTGAAGCCTCTGGAAGATCCGATCATGAATAATAATAATAATCAAGTCATTACTCTCCACCTATCAAGAATACCCATGTGGTTGGCGGCATCGCGTTGCGCCTTCGACGGTACTGGGTTTGAGACCGACTGCAAGCAATTTATTTTTACTCAGTCTTCTTTTTAACAGATATGGTAACAAGAATGACTTATGTATAGTTACTTGCCACATATCGCGATTTTAAGGGTAAATGACATTTGTACTCATAATTGTAACAAATAATTAACTATTTGAAGAGAAGTGGGAGATAGCACCCTCTGCGCATGCGTAAGGTTAGGAGGGGGTGCTGCTTATAGTGTCACGTTATCTGAATGTAGCTTGTCTCTTCATCGTAACAGATTCATTTTGTTACAGTCACTTAACAGTGTAATAAGGTACTTTCTGTCTTTTAGTGTTCATATGCATATTCATATGTTGTTGGTGTTTATTATCAAGGAAAAATGAATAACGTTCTGTATCTTTTAGAAACAAATTACTCAGTTTTAAGCTTGGAACAAAAGTGTGAAATAAATAATCTGAGCTCGAGTTGCAGCAAGCGCAAACAAGCCGAGATCTTCTAATGAAAATATATCTAAAGGGTGGGGGGGGGGACGAGATGTAGGGGGCAAACCGGGGTGTTTTCTCCCGGCGCCACTTGGAAAGGTGTGCCAAAGTGTCTCTTTGTACACCTACCGGGTAGGGGGATATCACCAGCGTATCGTCGAGCCGAGCATGGGAAGGGGGTGGCACCGCTCTAAAGATCTGAACCCCCAGTCATCTAGAGTACCAGCCGCCACTGATTCTTACATCGGCCACTTGTCCTTCGTAAAGCCCTAAGGTCCAGGAAAGCATCTTTGAAATTTTACCAAAAATACTCGGCCCAAGGTTACAACTCAGCAAATTATCAACAGCAAGGCGATGCAAAAGTCAATGGAAATCACTGCATTTAAAACAGATAATATGTATCCACAACAAATTAACTTACAAGCGATGTCTCCCAATTCACAAAACATCCCAGATTAATCCGACTCTCAGTTCTTCGATACAGTAGCACAATGGGCGAGCAGAGCATGAGAGAAAAACCGCACAATCTGTGACGAGATAGCAGTTAGTCTGTTAAAAGCCAAATAGATTTATGGTTAACAGTGGCTCCTCGCGATTCAGGTTGTGTGAAATACATGAAGTAAGTTAATTATGTACCCATTCCTGTTTGGTTCGATTTCGTACAACTGTAGAAATCACAATAACTCTTCCCTTTAGACATGTCACACTTCTGTTAAGGGAGAATCCATTAAGAGCTAAATGTGCAGGTTCCTTGAATTATGATGGTTCCAAAGCGTTTCAAAGAGTTCCTACTGGAATACTGACTTACAGGAACACTGCTGGGCATAGGATTATACCCTTGCTCCATAACACCTCAGTTGTCACTGGTATTGTGACAATGACATTACTGGGACAACCAGTACTGTTGCCAGATTTCCAACCCCTCTTTGGTCAACCGTGAACCGATATGACAACGTCAAAATGACATCATACAAGTTGGTATCCATCTGGTTCTGGTTACAAAACGTTATCAAAACGAATTTGTGGCATATTCACCGCATTTACCTATGCAAAATCACCGAAATGAAATTGAATACATTTCCGTACATGATCGGAGAAACTTATCCCGAAAAATGAACCTAAGATCTGAGTCTACCAAACCAGACAATGAGTCGCTACTCTCTCAAGGGAGGAAAGAAAATCCAAAACGTCTTACCAGGTCGAAGTGCAGCCACAGAATGTCCAGATCGGCCACCCAGTCCACTCTATCACCGGAAATCCACCGGAAAGCGGTAGAAACCCCAGGAAAAACCGAGGTGGTGGGGAGACGTGAAACTCGCGTGTTCTGTCGAGGCTCACTACTGGGCATTGCCAATCCAACATGTAACCTGAGGGTGGAGGAACCTCTTTGGTAACATAAAAGCAGAGGTTGGTAACGACTACCTATCGATACAAAGAAAGAGAACACTAGTAGCGAGCAGCCAGCAGGCGACTACGAAAATTCTCATACATACACTCAGACTTCCAAGCTAGAAAATGTTTATACATGCACATACAGAATAAAACAAGTACACATTCTCACAGGGACAGTGACGTCACGGAGAAACCGTTCATATTGCTACATTCAGAGACACAATGATAAATTATTAGCATAATAAAATCCCAGCAATGTTACAGAAACAAACATTTAAAAACATGAAATGAAATGCCATTCTCATGCCTCTGAACTAAAGAGGTTCCCCTTTACCAAACAAGCCCGTCAAGTGAGCTTAGAAAATTGCATACTTAAAAACCTAGTCAAGACGGCAGACAACTGTCTTTCACAGTGTACTATGTGTTGGCCACCACGTGGCACAACATACACCCTGATGGCATTGCACAAAGAAAACCATCATAATTCCGAGACTAATCCTCCACATTTATGCATTAAACAAATTAAAAACACACGAGGAACGGATTATGACTAATAAAACACTACCATTGCACCAACTGGACTCACAAACTACAAGTTATCCATTCCGCTCGCATAGTCGTAGTTACAAATAAAATCACCGTAAATTTGAATATGGACTCTCAAAATGAATATGTACTCGAAACAACTACAAAAATCCTTTCAACGAACTAATACTCCCCACGATAATGCAACAAATAACCGACATAACAGCAACTTTAACCCACGAGAAAGCACACACCATCTCGATCTGGTTCTATCACGTGAAATCCCCCCCCCCCCCCAAAAAAAAATGTTAAAATTGATACCTATTGATTACATCTCTTAACAACCGGTGGTGAAATCGTCACCATGAGCAACATTGCTGAAGATTCTCACCAAATCGTTACCAAAACCTCTGCGACAACATCGAGCAGCTCTCCTCACGTCCGCACTCCGCCAGGCCAGGAACCGATCTCTTTCTCTCCATAGGCGCCACCCGGGCCAACCGCCCCCTCTTCAAATTCGCGGGGGCGGAGCGCCCCTATTGACTGGACATCGAGGGTCCGTTACTCCAGCGCCTTCGCAAACCTCTGGCTTGACCAGATCGACCCTCTACTTCAAAGCTCAAACAAAACCTTTGCTGCTAGGCTGTCAGTGCCACCACTAACTACATAGCCACAACCAAAGATTACTATATTGCCCATGTTACCAACACAAAGTTAAATTTTATTACATTCCACTCGCGCTCCCTAGCACACAAGGATGGGGAAAATAGGACAGTGATTTATAACAGGAAAGATGTAAAGTAAAGTGTACACCTTTGCCATCTCTGTTTCTACAATTGCTTTTACAGTCTGCAGCACCTGCCACAAAGTGTTGCAAGCCATTCCCAAGTGAATCAATTCAAATTTCATTCGTTAAGTTGACAAAACGAAATGACAGTCTCGTTTCAACACAAACTATAGTAGTTTGACAGTTTTCTCTTTGAAAGCTGCTACACCCAGAAGCAATGCACAAAAACTCACACTCAACCACAGGGGAACATCAGAAATGTTTTGCTGATGGCACGGATATCCACTCTCAAGTCTTACAGACTTCCAAAAAACTTGTCTTATCTGACAGGTAAACATTCTTTTTATTTTTGGCACTGGTACCAGCCCCATAGCAAACAAAACCCAGTGTGCTAATGATTTACTTACACTTTCCCTACCCTGTACACTTCTAAACGTCGTCATCATTCGTATCCGCACAAGAAGTACAAGAGTCGAGACCTTTATGGCTAACACCTACTTCATAAACTCTAACTCCAACAACTCGTTCAGGCTGTCGATTCACAAGAGACCTCGCTATGCAGCAACATTTAACAGTGACATAATCATCCTGGAACAGCTATAGAACCGATCCTCAATCCTTAATGCTGTTTGGCTTGAGTCTTGACAACAATTAATAACTTTGTTACACGTATTATGCAGCAAGCAGCTTCAGGCTATTACTACACAATGCATTAAAAAGTATCACACAACAACTCCCAACATGGTGCTACACTCCTTGTCCTAACCGCCTGCGACAGCGGCAACACTCACAACACGAAGGCGTCGCGGGTTGCCGGGCAGCTAGGCGGACATTCCACGTGCTTCTACGAGTGTGCACACGGCGCCAGCAGCATGTCCAGGTGGCGCAGTAGAACGGGACCTACTCGCGTCCGCCGGACACGTGCTCGCGGAGTTACGACCGGCAGATATCCTTCCGCGTTCCTATTTAAGGACGAGCACTGCCCAGCCACTGCAGTCGGACGCCAGCCTAGAGACCTGCTACGCCTCCGCCGTCCGGCGTCGTCTCCGCCGCACAGGCGCTCCGCCCAGGACGCCCTCGGGTTCCGCAGCATCGCCGCCGACTGGGGAGTCGCTTCACTGACGTCCGAGACTGATGGAACCTACGGGACTGTAAATCAGTGGTTTTCGAATTTCGTGTCTGCTTTTTGGTTTCTTGTGTAACTGTAGCGTACAGTCAGAGACCTGTGTTGTTTATAGATTGATAAACGTTTATTTTGGAGCATTACTTAAGTGACTTTCCTACAGTAGATATTTCACTCCTACGATCGGTAGAGCAATTATTGCTATAACTTACACACATACATCATACTCTCCACCTCCGACGACATTATTTCACCCTTAGATAACTAATATATATATATATATATATATATATAACGTCATCAGTTACCAACAGGTGATTTCAGCTGTAACCGCACTTACAGAGTGGTCCTCAAATAAATGTGTGTGTGTGTGTAAAAAAAAAAAAAAAAAAAAAAAAAAAAAAAAAAAAAAAAAAAAAAAAAAAAAAACGGCAGCTAGAGTGAACCGATTCCACAGACCGAACGTGAGGAGAGGGGCTAGTAGTGTAATTGGTTAATACAAACCATAAAATAATGCACTGAAGTATCTTTTTTAACACAAAACTACATTTTTTAAAAATGGAACCCCGTTAGTTTTGTTAGCACATCTGAACATATAAACAAATACGTAATCAGTGCCGTTTGTTGCATTGTAAAATGTTAATTACACCCAGAGATATTGTAACATAAATTTTACGCTTGAGTACCACTCCTCCACTGTTCGATTGTGTGTATCGGAGAGCACCGAATTAAGTAGGAATCCAAAGGAAATGATGATGTACACTCTTTGACAAAAAACCTGGCCGCCGGCCGGCAGCCGCTGAGCCTAAGTCCGAGCCGATCGCGATATGGGACAATAAAAGTGGCCGCGTTGATTCGCTCTAAGTCCAGCTGTCTGCACAATCTGGCAACACTGCAGACTGCGGGGGTTCCTACAGTACTTCTTCTGTGCAGTTAGAAGATATCTGGGCCAACTACATCCGTGGTCTTGCGGTAAAGTGCTTGACTTGCATGTTCAGTATTAGCGAACGAAGCCGACTGTTGGCAAAAATTTTTAATTCACGTCCCTTGTGCATACTGATGCCACATGTGTAAGAGGAGCATATGCGTAACGTATTTCATTTTTTGATACACTGGTAATAACATTTCGGCCCAATAACATTGCCACCTCTGGCCACAGCACTTGGCAGAGCTCTCCGCGGCCCACTCGCCGGCAGCAGCGGTGGCGGCGCTACACAGCGCTGCCTCGCCCTCTGCCCACAGCGCCTGCCGCCGCTCATCGCCCTGGATATGTAAAACGCTGTAGCGTTGCTGAGTGGTGATCCACAAAAAGGGTTGCGATGTGTATTTCACACAGGATATAACGAAGCACACCACCTATTTTATATGATGACCATATAATACTTTAGAGGCAAAAAATTGTAATTGTCCAATCCAATGGCACTCTACGATGGTTAGCACTTATTTGTGGTATAAATCTCGATTCTTTTCCTTTCAGAAAAGCCTTTCATGTAATTTGTTACTGTCATCAGTTCATATGTTTTCATCAAGACACACTATGTAACTCACTAAAATGTTTTAGTGCCGTTGTTTCATTCCTTACGGTAAAGGTATGAGCTAAATTATCTGAAAAAGTTTCAGTGCACGTTCTAAAGCAACACAGGCACACTGCAAGGTTCGTGTCTTCATGTCTCATTCCTACAGGAGATATTTCGCATCAATGGAGGTGAATTCGAATTTCTTCGAAGGCGTTTGTATGGTGAAGCAAAGAAGACATCTAATACCATTTCCATAATTTGAAGTCGACCTTTCTGAAAGACTTATTGTATAATGCTTTTCTTATGATTCCGTTAAAGAGTTTCTTATTGCAATCTGCAGCGCATAAAGTAAAATAAAACAAAATGAAATGAGATTCTACCCCCAAAACCCAATTTCTCCAACCAGGATTAGAACTGCCGCCTCACACCAGGCTTGTATCACAAGACACAAGCAGAACCACACAGCCAACCACACACTGCCGCATATTGCCCTCAGTCTCTCACATATTCAATGCTGAGCCTCTAACGCATCGCGAAAAATAACCTGAAAGTCGCCTACACAAATAACTACATTCCTTGAGTGCAAAAGTTAATTTCTGTCTCTCATATCACATGGACATTATACAGCATGAGTCATGAAAGTAGAAAAGGAATGTCAAGTGAACTTAGTGGGACAATTCAGTACCACTTGCGGAAGTAACTGCACTGTCACAGTGTTGCCAAATGTTAGCAACGATGTTGCCAGTTCTTAGCTGTACTAGGAAAACCTGTGTAGCGATAAGCGACGCGAAATCGCGCTCGTCTCATGCGGGCTTCTAGAGGAGAGTCGCGCATTTCGGTTAATATGCGGCGCTATCTCCTGATAGTTTCCGTCGTCACATTTAGGATGCAGATATTAAATTCGTCCAATGAGGCCGAAACTAGCGTTTAAATTTTTTGAAGCTTTACTGAATTATGATATTTCAGCAAATTACTAGAGAAGTTAAAAATACTGATATTGTCCTTGCAACATACGACAGATCAAAGACTGAGATATATAAACTTCCATCACGATTTCAGTTTCATCCCCCCCCCCCCAAAGAAAAGACTAAAACAATTGCTTTGTTACATTTCGACAAAAGCTAATTTTTTTTATTTATTTATTTTTATATATATATATAAAGTTACTGGAAGTCAATGATGCCCCATCCGTCTGGAAAAACTTTGCAACTAGACAGCGACTGCGTTTCAAAATGCAGCCTTATGACTGTGCAAGTAATATTTCATGTCTTCTACATGAATACATAAATGTGTTGGGTAACTTGAAAGCCAGAAGAAACATAGTTAACTGACTGTTTGTGCAACACAGTAATTATTTCATTTGAGTATTCAGAAGACTGGATATTTAAAATCACGGCCATGACCAGAGAAACTGAACTGTATATGTGGGAAATGTGCAATTCTGAGGTTTTTCCTCTGCAAACATATACATATAATCTATAGACTACTAAGCAGCTTTTTATTTCGTAGTGTTACAGCCCTGTTGGGCCAACAAGTGATGATGAGAATCCGAACCCATGTGTCTGATGGATTTTTCGAACGTTGCAACCTATGACTTGCATGTGTTGTTGCTTAGTATCTGTGGTCACGATGTTAAATTAACAGAAATTGTTACAAACGTTTTACCTACTTTCTCCTATGGTCCTATTTTTCGTCAAACCACACATTCTTTCTGGTCTCTTGGCCACATGGAAAAGAACGCGTTTGCAACTGAATTAATTATAATAATGATGGTAATAATGATAGTAATCAATGATGTTTACGGCGTTACAGCAGAATGATAAAGATTACAATAACAATAGAAAATGCCGATCTCTTGGTTGACTCACTGCAATGAGTTTTGGTATTTCGTTGCTGAATACCATTTAGGACATTTTTCAGAGGAGAAATGACTCTGTTATTCGACCGCAGAAAGGTCTACACCTGCTTAAATTGTGGTTTATGTCGGGACTGTGTGTATTAACTGCCAACAAATGTCAGATAACAGAACGAGTAATCTCATTTTAGCTCGGTGGCGCCATTCTCGTTTTCTGATCTACAGCAAGCATAGTTGATTAGTAAGGTATCGTACTAGTGATGTGTGTGATGCAATGACTAATCTCATATACCCATGAATATTGGAAAATACCTCGAATTCTGAAACTAAGGGAACGATCAGAGTTGCCTAGTATCGTAACCAATACTGCTAAGCTATAGGAAGAATTTCTTGGCCATCCCACAATATCCTCATTCCTACAAACAGCTTGCTTCAACTGGCTTTTATCCATGCTGCGCTGCCAAAGCCCATTCTAAGTAAGGCTTCAGTCCAACATCATCATTGAAAATGCTGAGGAACAGATGACTTACCTTCATCAACTTCCGGGGAAAGTTTCTTTTAACGAAACGGATAAAGTGTGAAATGACTACTTTCTCCAAAGTTCCTACGCATTTTTGTCCCAAATTGGACGTATATACGTTCAATCTTGTCACACGCGGCTCACATTTCAGGAATATCACCAAAATGAGCATCTGGCGGGTACCGTCCTAGAGGAGCTATTACGCAAGTTATTACCGATAATCATAAAATTTACCAGACGGCTTTTGCTGCAGAATATAGTGACTTCTATTACATCCGCATACCCTTTCCCAATAAGAAACTGTTTTCTTCGTACAATGATGCCCTTGTTTAGGTGAATTATAATGTTAGTGTTTAATGTTGCTTCAGAAGTACTTTTTGTCTTAAATATTTTTATCTTTGCAGGTAATTCAAAGTAATTGTAATAATTCGTTTCCCTTCAAATTACTCCATTCATTCGATCTATTATTTGTAAAGTAATTGCAACCGCCAAAAGTGAAATTGTCCTATGAACCAAACCGTTTGATTATTTCAGGTCTATCGTCCATGGGGAGTACGAATATTGTTCGTAACCGTAAACAGTTTGCTCTTGCTGTTCATCTCCTTAATATTGTTAAATACATATTTTCCCTATAATTCTCCTCGTGAAGTGGTTGAACTGCTGTGTTTTATTATTGTTAGTACCATTAGTTTTTATTTCAATTTGATCTCTGAATTTTATTTTGTATTACCGTTACATTTGTTTGTTCAATATGTTTCACAATATTGAAGATCAACAAGTTCTCATATCCATTAATATAAGCGAGTTAGAGCTAATATATAGCAGTCATTATTTTCTTATTTCATCCGTAAAAGTTCCTCTGAAAATTTGGAACACTTCTTTTAACACCCTTAATTTGATACCGATACGGAGGCAGAGGATATTCACGGATTGCTGATTTATTAACTTTACTCATAATGGTAATTTGGATCAAATTTATTTACAAATTTTGTACTCAGTCCATTTAATTTTTATAATAGCGGTAAAATTACAGCCTTGCGCATTCTACGGCATCTGTTCAAAATCAGTGAATAAGAGATACGTCAATACTTTTATTTACTATATTTTAACAAGCAACAGTGCAATTGCTTTCCCTAATGTTGTTTTAAACCATGGCACAATTCATCGATCAATTTTAATCGTAACACGTGTTTATTAGGTTGCTTTATTGTCTATTGTGTTTTTGTTAGAAATTTTACAATTGATTTTATTCTGACGATAGGCCAGAAACTTAATTAAGGTAACTCAGAACCGTGTGACAATGCAATATTTACTCGCATTCGTTTTTGCTACGGAGCGAGTTGGTGCAGTGGTAACACACGGGTGTTACTGTACACTGCGCATCGAACTGGCCTTCGGTCATTTGGGTTTGAGTTTTCCATGATATTCCTAAATCAGTCTAGGCAAATGCCGGAATGGTCCCTGCGGCAGGGCACGGCCGATTTCCTTCCACATCCTTATCATGACAATCCGAACTTCTGCTTCGCTCTAATGACCCCTTGTCGAGGGGACGTTAAATCGTAACCTTCCTTCTTTCTTTCGTGTCTCGTGTGCAATAGAGCTTACTTTGTTCATGTTCCCGTGTGTTGGTACAAATTTTGCAGTTCATTTCAAACCAACGTCCCTCTGAACAAGGGACCTTGAACTTTCAACTTAACTTAGAACTGGATGACACTGCTTCATTAACGCCATTTCTTAATTGGTGTGTGGTGGAGGGCACATTTTATACAACTGCAGTTTCCGCCTGTTTCTCTTTCAGTTGTGAATGGTTCGCCGTTAAAACTATTTCTGGTAAAACTTAGTGTGAGTTCATATCGCCCTATCTTTTTTACCTTCACGATCTTTTCGTGACTAATACATAAGAGGGGTTAGGTGAAATAGAAATAAAACAAATGTATCGAATGTCTCTGTTGTATTCTCATAAAAACGTTTCAAATTGAATAAAAATTTTCACACATACAAAATTTGAAAAGTGTAAAATAATCATTTAAATGGAAAATGCATATAAATGTGGTTTTAAAATAGACAAAGACGTATAAAGTAACTTTTGTCCACTCGATAATTGCTACCGCGTTAAGGATAGTTCCAATAAATTTTCGATATTTTAAGAGCTATGTCAGACATCATAATAACACTGGAACACAAAGTGTTCTTGCATCATGAGTAATGCTAACAGTAGCGTTTACTGCCACCAACTTGAATGGTAATTTATTTCATTAACTTTCTGAAGTCGATAAGAGGTATGACGCGGTGGCGGCAACCACGGTCGTTTTGGTAAATGCGGCACAACGAGCGAGCGAAGGCGCTCATGTCTGGAAACGGAGAAGGCGGAGCGCGCCTGCTGGAGAGAAAGGATAGTTGTCGTTCTGAACAGAGGAAGCCATCAAACGGAGTCTAACAGATGTTCGGTAGACCTCTTCCAACTTACGCATTTTGACTGTAACATATAAAATAAATGAAATTCACGAATTGCATTGAACATTGCAATGGTTAGTAAATTAATGTCGTCCGCTATCTGCGACGACACCGATCGAATAATAATCTGTCGACGTGAGATACCTGGCACTTAAAAGTCAGCATTTAGTTTGTATTCTGAAACCTATCACCGCGCTGTAATGAACACACTGCAATTAAAACTATGTCTGCATCGCATCCGGCCATGAGACAACGTAACATTTTATGAAATCAACGAGGCAGGCAACAAAGACAGCACCTCATCAAGGAACGTGCTCAAAAAATTCAAATGGAACTCTATTTAACGTATCAAGATGTTCTGTCAATAACAGGTCGCTTGTAATTTCCATATTGACTTGCGGACATTTTATTTTATCAGGAAGCAAACTCGAAGGAAACTGGACAAAATTTGATTATTTAGGAAGACTTTTCTGCGACAAATTGTGAGTCTTATTGTTAGTTAATGGAGTACAGTAAACATAACTATAAGTCCTGCATATGAATCAACGATAAACCGAGAACCAAAACTGGTAATACGCTCAATGAGGTATTCATTGATTTTTTTTAACAGTTGGCTACGTGACATATGTGCAATTTGGAGAGCACAGTATCTCGAGCCTCAGTGGAATTACGGATCCGGATCCTAACATGCAGGACGCCAGCTACAAAAACTCGTTCATCAGGCCATCAATGTAATCAAGATTTTCCAACGTCATAGTAGGGCCTATTGTTTCGCAACTTCGGCATCATGTAAATGTGAGTCAGATATGTAATTCTGCAGTCAGTTGACTTTTCTTGTCACCTACATTAAATATTTTGAAAAATTAACACCATAATATGCTCATTGTCGTAGTAAACTGAATTTGTGTTCAAGAAGGTCGTATCATACATTAACTACTCCTACTCTCTTTCACGTTGCGAGCAATCTGCCTCAGCTGTGAGTAAATCAATGAGGTAGGGTTTATAGCAGTAATGTCTAGCTGTATAATAGTCACTTTCTGAAAACCTAGCCAATTTAGAAATCGGGCCCGTTTTGTTGCAAAAGCTGTATCTATTCATTTCGTGTCGTTACGTCTTAAATTTACCCTCTTACTGTCAAACAAAATTATTCGTGCCAACTGTCTCCTGGAAACCTCATAGCAGATTTTGTAGCCAACTACTTCAAGAATATCAAGTGACATCACAAACAAAACGAAAGAACATTTTTTTAAATGAATTTATCAATTGTTCTAAAATGATGGTAAAATTTAAAATATAGATAGAACAACTTATTTGGAAATCACTTCAATCATCCCATTAAAGTAAATAATGAATTCTGAAGCCGCGTCAGCTGTTTCTTTTTCTTTTTTTTTTCTTTTTATTTATTAAGAACGTTGCTTTACAGGTCCACGACCGTTTTCACGATTTTAAAGACCCATCTTCAGGTGTTAATTTTTTTCATATGAAAATTCATTATAGAGACACAAGGTTCTAATTGCTTTCATCTGTCATGGGAATAAAATTTCATTAATTAGGCTCAGATATGTGGAACCAGTCCAAAAGAAATCATCACTGTCATTCAGATAAAAACCAAGGACATTAAAGTTTGGGACAAACAGTTGCGTAATTTTGATTACTGTATTTTCAATAAAACCAGTAGATCGCCAATGACGTGAAGGAGTACAAACCAAAGAAGACTGCCGATAGAATAGAAGAAACCGATAAATGATGGATTTGTATTTTGCTCATCTTTGCATCAAGTATTACGGCAAAGTAAGAAAACTTACGAATATGCACAACCACCCAGATTCGCTGTTTTGTTACAGCTTCATGAGGACTAAATTCGTTTAGGTAATATTCCTTGAATGTGAGACGCGTTTGACAAGACTCGACATAGATACGGTCCATCTTCGGACAACAGTGCCTAGCATAATTGGAGAAAATGATGGTTCGCATTACTTTTTCGTTTTCTTACAAAAAGCTTTCACTGAAAGTTGATGAGGGTGAGTTATCAATTCATCAGCATTTCTTCTCAATGCATGGCTAAAAGCCAGTTGAGGCCAGATGCTAGTAGGATTGAGAATATTGTGGGCTGTCGCTTTCAAGATGCGAAGTGTTTGATACTTTACTGTCTAGTGACGGAAGATGCAACGTTCATTTCCAGTAACTAATAAAAATAGCTTTTGTAGATATCTAAAAAAGTATTTGTTTTAGTCTCTTTTTAGGGGGAGGGGGGTGAAACTGAAATCGTGATGGAAGTTTATATATCTCAGTCTTTGATCTGTCGTATGTTGCAAGGACAATATCAGTATTTTTAACTTCTCTAGTAATTTGCTGAAATATCATAATTCAGTAAAGCTTCAAAAAATTTAAACGCTAGTTTCGGCCTCATTGGACGAATTTAATATCTGCATCCTAAATGTGACGACGGAAACTATCAGGAGATAGCGCCGCATATTAACCGAAATGCGCGACTCTCCTCTAGAAGCCCGCATGAGACGAGCGCGATTTCGCGTCGCTTATCGCTACACAGGTTTTCCTAGTACAGCTAAGAACTGGCAACATCGTTGCTAACATTTGGCAACACTGTGACAGTGCAGTTACTTCCGCAAGTGGTACTGAATTGTCCCACTAAGTTCACTTGACATTCCTCTTCTACTTTCATGACTCATGCTGTATAATGTCCATGTGATATGAGAGACAGAAATTAACTTTTGCACTCAAGGAATGTAGTTATTTGTGTAGGCGACTTTCAGGTTATCTTTCGCGATGCGTTAGAGGCTCAGCATTGAATATGTGAGAGACTGAGGGCAATATGCGGCAGTGTGTGGTTGGCTGTGTGGTTCTGCTTGTGTCTTGTGATACAAGCCTGGTGTGAGGCGGCAGTTCTAATCCTGGTTGGAGAAATTGGATTTTGGGGGTAGAATCTCATTTCATTTTGTTTTATTTTACCTTATGCGCTGCAGATTGCAATAAGAAACTCTTTAACGGAATCATAAGAAAAGCATTATACAATAAGTCTTTCAGAAAGGTCGACTTCAAATTATGGAAATGGTATTAGATGTCTTCTTTGCTTCACCATACAAACGCCTTCGAAGAAATTCGAATTCACCTCCATTGATGCGAAATATCTCCTGTAGGAATGAGACATGAAGACACGAACCTTGCAGTGTGCCTGTGTTGCTTTAGAACGTGCACTGAAACTTTTTCACATAATTGAGCTCATACCTTTACCGTAAGGAATGAAACAACGACACTAAAACATTTTAGTGAGTTACATAGTGTGTCTTGATGAAAACATATGAACTGATGACAGTAACAAATTACATGAAAGGCTTTTCTGAAAGGAAAAGAATCGAGATTTATACCACAAATAAGTGCTAACCATCGTAGAGTGCCATTGGATTGGACAATTACAATTTTTTGCCTCTAAAGTATTATATGGTCATCATATAAAATAGGTGGTGTGCTTCGTTATATCCTGTGTGAAATACACATCGCAACCCTTTTTGTGGATCACCACTCAGCAACGCTACAGCGTTTTACATATCCAGGGCGATGAGCGGCGGCAGGCGCTGTGGGCAGAGGGCGAGGCAGCGCTGTGTAGCGCCGCCACCGCTGCTGCCGGCGAGTGGGCCGCGGAGAGCTCTGCCAAGTGCTGTGGCCAGAGGTGGCAATGTTATTGGGCCGAAATGTTATTACCAGTGTATCAAAAAATGAAATACGTTACGCATATGCTCCTCTTACACATGTGGCATCAGTATGCACAAGGGACGTGAATTAAAAATTTTTGCCAACAGTCGGCTTCGTTCGCTAATACTGAACATGCAAGTCAAGCACTTTACCGCAAGACCACGGATGTAGTTGGCCCAGATATCTTCTAACTGCACAGAAGAAGTACTGTAGGAACCCCCGCAGTCTGCAGTGTTGCCAGATTGTGCAGACAGCTGCACTTAGAGCGAATCAGCGCGGCCACTTTTATTGTCCCATATCGCGATAGGCTCGGACTTAGGCTCAGCGGCGGCCGGCCGGCGGCCAGGTTTTTTGTCAAAGAGTGTACCTTAGGTACAGAGGAGATTAGAACAGAACGTTACGTCCATATGATAACACATCTTTATTGGTCTTTTTCACAGACGATCATGAATATTACTATGAAGGGTGAGGTACACGTACACACGTGGTTTTCAATTACGGCGTGGAATAGAGTGTGTCCCGATATGTCAAGCCAATAGATGTTCAAAGTGGTGGCCATCATATGCTGCACACAATTGCAATCTATGGCGTAATGAATGTCGTACACGCCGCAGTGTAATGTCGCCGCATGCTGCCACAATACGTTGTTTCATATCCTCTGGGTTAGTAGGCACATAACGGTACACGTTCTCCTTTTACGTACCCCACAGAAAGAAGTCCAGAGGTGTAAGATCAGGAGAACGGGCTGGCAAATTTATGCGACCTCCATGTCCTATGAAACGCCCGTCGAACATCCTCTCAAGGATCAACCTAGTGTTAATTGCGGAATGTGCAGGTGCACCATCATGCTGATACCACATATGTTGACGCGTTTCCAGTGGGACATTTTCGATCAATGTTGGCAGATCATTCAGTAGAAACGCCATGTATGTTGCAGCTGTTTGGGCCACTGCAATGAAGCGAGGACCAATGAGGTGGTCACCAATGATTCCGAACCATACATTTACAGCCCACGGTCGCTGTCGCTCTACCTGTCGGAGCCAGCGAGGATTGTCCACGGACCAGTAATGAATGTTCCGTTGATTCACTGCCCCGTGGTTTGTGAAACCCACTCCATCGGTAAACAAGTAGAACTGCAACGCATCCTCTGTTAATGCCCATTGACAGAATTGTATTCGATGATTAAAGTCATCACCATGTAATTGCTGATGTAGGAACACATGAAACGGGTGAAAACGGTGGCGATGCAGTATGCGCTTGACAATACTTTGACTCAGTCCACCGGCTCTCGCAATGTCCCGTGTACTCCTGTGTGGGTTCACGGCAACAGCAGATAACACATCAACTGCACCCGCTTCTCCTGTGATGGGCCTGTTACGGACCCGTTTGCGTGCTACGAGCATAGCTGTTGCATACAGTTGGAGGTAGATGTTTTGAAATGTGCGGCACTTTAGATGATCTCTGTCCGGGTACCGTTCTGCATACACCCTGCAGGTTTCAGCTGCATTTTGTCGACACTCGCCTTAGATGAGTATCATCTCCGCCTTTTGATAGTTCGAATTTCCTACAACACTACACTATCACAGTCGTCTGGTAACACATTGTACTACAGTTAGTCTGCGTGCAAATACGAATGCAGAATAACATCAGCAGCAAGCGCTACATGCGACAGCTAGACCAAACCACAACAGTGCACTACAGCCACACTCGTAAACACGGTCGTCATCGTAAACATATCCCTGCAGATGCTGCTCGCCAACCGTGGCCCGTGTTTGTTACAACACGCAACTGAACGTTGGAGGTTCCAAGCGTCAACATTAGGTTACAATATCTCCGGATGTAATGAAAATTTTACAAAGCAACAAACGGCACTGATTACGTGTTTGTTTATATGTTTAGATGTGGTAACAAAACTAACGGGGTTCCATTTAAAAAAACCTAGGTTTGTGTTAAAAAACATACTTCTGTGCATCTTTTTATGGTTTGTATTAATCAATTACACTAGCCCCTTTCCTCACGTTCGGTCTGTGAAATGGGTTCGTCAGTATTTGATGTGATTTACGAAATACATTCAGCGGTAATGTTAGATGACTCACCCTGTATATATATATATATATATATATATATATATATATATATATATATATATATATATATATATATATATATTTCACAATAGGTGCTCTTTCCACAAGATTCACAGTAATGGTGAGTGGATTGGCGTACATTAGAAAAGATGTCAGGGGTGTCACACTCATGACCAGCAGGAACAAACACGTGGGTTACTAAATGTTTTTGTGATGTGTCAGGGCTCTCAT